>JBAMAW010002206.1:0-1200000 GCA_037043295.1 Amiota minor
ACAATATTATTGAGGTGAGATTGAGTTTGCGGTCACTTTTTTGATAATCTAAAACCTTTAAAATATGATCATTTGAGAACTACATAATATAATTTGAAAGCTTGCCTTATGAACTCAATAACTACATTACCGAACTATTAACTGATCTCATATATTATTAATTTAAGATATTTATGTAGTAATGTGTTATTTGCATTCCATATTTTAATTTCCTAACCAAAAATAAAATTTTAATTATAACATTCAATGTGTGTTACAACTTTAAGTCACCAAAACGAAAACAAAACAAAACAATGTCTGCAAACAAAGAAAAAAAACTCAAGTAAAATGTATTCCCACATAAACACACACGTACTTATATTGCATAGATACTCAACCAACATACACACACAGATACATGCACACATGGATTGCATTGTGTATAAAGAAGAAAGTTTTATGTTTGTATTTATTGCAGACAATTTAAAGGCCATGAATATTTTATGGCACATTATTAAAACTATTTCATTAAGTGCCATTATTTTCATTTAGTCTATAACTACGATGAAGTCAACTATGAGATATAGTCACACATACATGCACACATACCATATATCCTTATAAGTTTAAGGATGACAATGACATTACGATGACTATAATGGCGATAAGGAAGACATGAAAGAAGACAAGGACTATGACAATGACGAGGACAATAAGAAGTACATGCACAAGTATAATGTTAATGATGATGACAATGACGATAAACACTTACTTTGTAGAGGCTGAATAAAATTAT
Organism: Amiota minor; assembly: GCA_037043295.1. Classification (NCBI taxonomy): domain Eukaryota; kingdom Metazoa; phylum Arthropoda; class Insecta; order Diptera; family Drosophilidae; genus Amiota; species Amiota minor. The sequence continues at coordinate 776 of JBAMAW010002206.1, forward strand.
CTACCAGACATGATGGAAAAAACGATGGGATCTCATAAAATTAGCTTACTTATTGTAAATAATATACACTATAAAAATTAATAAGTTGTATAGACAATTATATTGTAATATTGTTTAGGAAAAGCAAATATGAAATTGATGTAAGGAATTAAAGAAAAAGTAATTTCATCCAAATTTCCTTTGCTTTAGGAATTTGAACTGTGCGGCTATGCATCGCGCTCGAACAATTAGATATAGATATAGATATACATAGAACTGATATATATATCCAAGATGCAGATTATGATGGCATCTAATGAAATCAGTAGATCCAGCAGAAGGATTTTATATGACTTAAGGCTTACACCATTGATCTTGTCATAGGCCCACTCTCGATTCTAGGATTAGTTTTAGAAAGAAATGGTCTGCAAGTTATTTGAATTGGTAGTAAATAAAATATACCAAATGACATAATGATTCTGAATAATTTTCTTAAGTGTACTCGTATATAAATAAATACTTATATTAAGAGTTGAAGACATGTATATACAATAAGTATCTGTGTATCATACACAAAAGAAGTAGTATGTATAAGTTTGTGAATGTGTATGCTTGTGTTTGTGTTTTTGTTCACACATAACTTGCTGAACTAATTTGGTTGTCTTCGTCTTTTGTTTGTTCGTAACAAAATGTAAGGAGAAGAAGCGAACGAAGCAGCAACCAACGCACTGCAGACACAAAAGCACAATTTTCACAAAAACACACATAGATACACACTTAGGCATTAGCACAAATAGACAAATAATTAACAGACAAAAGTAAATTACTGGCAAAGTCTGTTTGACTCAATCTTCCAATTTCATATTATCATTTTTTTTTTTGTCCCTTTATATAGTAAGTATGTATTGTAGTATGAGTATCTTTGACTAACTGACAGTTTGTGCAGTTGCATGAAACTTTGTTTCAAACATTATTTCTTTGAGTTTAATTTTACTATCTTTTCCCTTTTGAATGGCTCTGTTGATTCCCTTCTATCTGAAGTTATGCAATTTTCTTATTACACACATACAAAAATACATACATAATGGCAACAGATGTAAATGTACAAGTATCTGAAAATGCAACTGCTGTACAATTTACAACAAATTGGCAACACTTGTTGCTTAGCAGCATCATCAGCATCAACAACAGCAACAGCAACAGCAGCAAGTCTTTATGTATGAGAATCTCATTCTGTATCTGTAGCTGAATTTAATGCTAAATATGCTGGCCGTCTGCTTTAAATAAAGGGGTTCCATGAAGCCCAGTGGCAGCGTGCAATCATGGTTCTAATACACTACAAGTATACTAGGTATGTATGAATGGTTTGCCTGATAACTGATACCATACTTCTATAGATACTTGGACACATCTATTCATCTACTATCTATCTATCTATCTATCTATCATCAACAGCATGGCTAGATAGTGGCAATCAACATCATTTCATGTTTCTGCTCAATCACATTTCCACTCCAATGCATCAATAATAATGAGCATGTCCTGCATGTCCTACATAGATTGAAGAAGGATGGAACGAACGAATGAACTTCTCATGAATATGTACACATACCAATATAGATGACTTGGCATCATTGGAAACATTGACTGGATAATGATATACATTTTATGGACATAGTTTTCGCTTTGTGTTTTTGTTTTGGCCAATTAATTTTCCATACGCTTGAATGTAAATGCATTTAACGAAAATATGGAAGGACAGAAGGTTGTATCTACACTCATTACAATTGATCATTATCATAGTTTTGATATCCTTGTTGTAATATACGAGTATCTAAACGTAATTGAATGTTAAATGCAATTGAGGCGACAAATTAAGATGTCAGATACTAAATAATGGTTTAAATTTGCACCAAAGTGGGATAGTATAAGATTTGGCTTTAAATAAATTGTATATAATTTTCACACAGTTAGGATATTGAAAAAGTTGTAATATCAGTCATTATTATCTGAAACATCAACACCAACGTCAAAATATGACAAATTGAAGTATTCGACAGGTTTTGCCAATGTGCTTATCGATGTGCAGCGTGTCGCTGAAATGAGCAGCTGAGAAACAAGAATAAGATTCGTTTGAAGATGCAGAGAAGATTTCCATCATTGAATTAATAGCAAAAAAAAAAAAAAAGAATGAATCTCTGGAAAAATGCCGGCTTGTCTGTATTAACTGAGGATAGTGTAGATTTATTTTTTGTTATGATTTCATCTTAAAGGAAAATCAATTTATAACAGTAAAAAATACAGTCGAATCGCGATAATTCGTAATTGCAAGGGAACAGCATTTTTTACGAATTGTTGAGGTTTTCGAGTTATCGAGATTTCGATTTATCGAGATTAAAAAAAAAAAAAAAACGAATTAACGGTCACGAGATTTTTCGTGACATTTTATTTAAATTCAAATTAAAAATTGTATTGCATAAGTAAGCGGAAAATATTGCCTTGCGCACTACGAGACACCTGCTCTATGCCATCCATTCATCGCTTAACTTATTTTTTTATAAATTTAACGTTGCAATTATGACTAATACAAGACACTGTTTATGATCACCAATTTCATAAAAAGTTAGAGCAGGATAAAATACTCCCTCTCTCTCCGCTCAGCATTTTAGAATTCAAGAGCGAATTTTTTGTATATGAAATATGAAATTTGTTGTAATACGTACCCCGGTGCTCCATTTTGATAAATTTTCCATTTCCATGACCAGACATGACCATAAGCAACAGAAAAATCAAAAATAATCAATTAATATAAAAAGGACTCCAAGTTATTAAAGAAGCAAAAGCACACTTATGACATCTTTTGCTTATAAATAATATTAAGTAAAATAGTTTAGTTGATTTGTAACATGAATAGAATAGTTCAAAAAACTCAAAGCCAATTTGAGTTGTAACAACATTCAGAAATGAACTTAAAAGCTTTTTAAGCATATACAAATTCCTCATAGATACTCAAGTTCTTAGCACAATTATCAAACAACCGCAAAAACTTGCTTGGTAAAAGCTTTCAGAAGCAGTTTGGTCATGATTTTGAACAAAACTTTTTCAGGCACTGAAATCGTTACGATTTTTATATGTCAACCATACAAAAAAGGTGAGAAAACTTAGATAAATGAAATTAATAATTTAATATTTATTTATTAATTTATTTGGGTTTTAGATTATATATTAGGACTATGCATTAATTTTAAAGGTTTTTTCACCAAAAATGGGGCTTTATTTCGATTTCAAAATGGATTGATACATCATTCAAAGTACTGTCCGTCGCTAGCCACAACCTTTTCCCATCTTTCTTTCAATTTCCGGATTCCGTTTCTCCAAAATTCCGGCTTCTGGGCGGCTATGAATGAATCGATCCATTTTTTGGTCTCTTCATATGAAGAGAAGCGGTGTCCAGCCAGCTTACGCTGCATCTCCCGGAACAAGTGGTAATCCGAAGGAGCAATGTCTGGGCTGTACGGCGGGTGGGGTAGCACTTCCCAGTTGAGCGTTCCAAGGTATGTTTTGACGACCTGTGCAACATGCGGCCGAGCGTTGTCATGCTGCAAAATAACCTTTCGTGTCTTTCGACCGTTTCCGACCGTTTTTCAAGCAATGCTCGGCTCAAACGCATCAATTGACGTCGGTAGACTTCCCCAGAGATGGTTTCGTTCGGTTGGAGCAGCTCATAGTACACCACACCCTTCTGATCCCACCAAATACAGAGCATGAGCTTCGAACCATGAATATTCGGCTTGGACGTCGATGGCGCCGGTTGGCCGGGCTTGACATATGTTTTTTTACGCTTTGGGTTATCGTAATGGATCCACTTTTCGTCGCCAGTCACAATACGATGCAAAAAACCCTTCCGGCCAAGTCGTTCAAGCAGCAATTCGCACGTGAAAAATCGGCGTTCGACGTCTCTCGGCTTCAACTCGTATGGCACCCAATTACCTTGCTTTTGGATCATTCCCATCGCTTTGAGACGTCTGGAAATGGTTGCTTGGTCAACGTCCAACATTTCGGCGAGCTCTTCTTGCGTTTGGCACGGGTCTTGGTCCAGCAATGCCCCCAATTCTGCGTCTTCGAACCTTTTGGGCTGGCCAGGTCGCTCTTTGTCCTCGGTATCAAAAACACCACTTTTGAAGCGTCGAAACCAGTACTCACAGATTGAAATCGATGGAGTACGGTTCGGGTAGGCATCCAACAGCAATTGACGGGCTTGGGTGGTATTTTTCTTCAAATTGAAGCAAAAAAGCAAGGCTTCCCGCAAATCGCGTTTTGACGGCACGAAAGTTGACATACTCGGAGCACAAAAAAACTATGTTGTGTACACTTCAGCGAAATGACAGATACTGGTAAACAAAGCCTAATGATGAGGCTTTGACATGAATATAGTTACAGTATTGCCAGATGCGATACTGTTGTAAATAACGCCATCTGTGTGCAACCTTTAAAATTAATGCATAGTCCCAATACATTTTTTATATATAATAAATATATACCTGCGAAAATACATATAATAAAAAAATTAAAAAAAAAATTTTTAATTAAAAATTTTCGATAAAGATGGTCAAGAAACTATACGACAACATGACTGAGAAAAATGACCAAATTCGACATATTTTCTTAAGTCGCCACAGTTCTGCTTGAAATTTTGGGCAATTTCAAAGTAGCATAAAATGATAATTAGGATTAGGGAACACTATTACAGACACTTCGTTGTCCGTTCTTCCGTTCTCGGGTCATATCTTATGTAATAGCAAGAAAGTTGAAATTTTCACAGAATGTGTAGTTCTATCCGGGCATCAGCAACAAATATTAAAACTGAAGTATTTTCAAAAACTAAAAGGTGTCCCCATACAAGCTATACGATCCAGTAATCCCAAGATCTTGAAATTTAAGTGCTTTGTGGCTATACATCAGAAACTTATAATGTCGAAATTTTAGTTTCATCAGACCACCTATGCAAACCTCCATTAAAATTCAGGTTCTTATTAGAAAAACTTGTTTGTTTTGTGTCCTATCGAACTGAAATTTATACACTATAAGTTTTTGATATAGCTGGAATCAGTATAATCGGACCACTAGAAGGAGTAAATCCCATACAACCCCAATCACTTGGACTTTATTTTTCTTTCATACGGACGGACGGACCTTTATTGGACAAACGCTACTATAACGAACTACCTAGACTAAGTCTTATTTCACCATATTTATTTATTTACAGGTTTTAGATTATCTAATGTATATAAAGTTACTTATAATATATACCTAAGTTTTAAGAGTGGCCTTCATGGCCAAGGCTTACATGGCCTTCGTCTCATCATAAATAAAAAAAGATTTAATTAAATTACTAAGGCTACAGGATTTGATGAAGGATACTATTTTTCTAATTTTAACGAGGGAAGGAAATTGGATTAATCACATGGAGAATAATTGAAGAATATTTAGATATAGAAAATAGTTTCGTTTTTATTCGATCACCACTTGAATTGGAATTCATATAATTGAAGAAGATATAAAGTTTTTATTATCATCTCTATTCTATTAAAAAATCTTAGATGGAATGAATTATCTTGTGCTTTATCTGATCAGAGTTGGTTGATTCACTAAAATGCTTTTTTAATTTTTTTTTTTTTTTGTAATGTAGTCAAGTTACATAGAATGTAGTATAACATCCGCATTACGAATAAATATAGATTTTAATACATTTTTAAAATTTAAAAAAATATTTTAATTAAATTATCGTTTCTCAAATTTCATTTAATTTATAACACAATAAATATGAATAAATAGCCAAAAGCATTTGAAAAACGATTAAAAATTTTGTGGCCTTAAAACAAAATAAACTTTGAATATTTTTGGGTTAACAAGACCAAAAAAAATTTAAGGCAGTATATTAAGTTCGGCTTGCCGTATCTACTATACCCTTCACTTTCCTATTATTACATATTTTTTTGTGTGTTAATTATAATTTTAAAATGACTAAATGAACATCTTAAGATATGCAAAAGTTTGCTATTCCAAAAAGTACACACACTTTCTCAAAGTTTGATGTGGCAGGAATATAAAATATAGTATTGGTTCAATCAGCCTTGTTTTTAGATTTGCTTTGAAAATATGCAAAGAAGCTTATATGGAGGTACGAGAGGATTAATGGACATGGATCAATTATTTCTTTTCATCAATCATTGCACTTCCAAAAAACAGAAATATGTCTTCTAGTGGCTCAGATGCTTGGTTTCATACATTACAAATTGCATGGCAAAATGTTAAAACCTATTTGTTATCTCATGTTAAATGATATAAAAGTTCTTTTCCATTAGTATGTGTGATGCACAATAGATAGACTACACGCATAGTACACATATAAAACACATTAATCTATGAACTTGTATGGACATTTATTGTATTTAATGCATGACAAATATTCAATTATTTTTCATTAAAAGCGTATTATTATTATTATTATTATTATTGATATAAATGAAATGTTGCATGCGTAATTTAATTGCTTTGCCGCAAGTTCTTTTGTGCTCCATTTATATTATAGTAATTCATTTATTGTAAAATGTTAAGAGCACAAAAACAAAAGGCGCAACATTTTCACATCACATGGCAGCAACATGGCTTTATATTTAGTAGGTGATAGTCCTTTGGTATTCGGTTGGTCAAGGCAATCAAGGACACAGCTTTGCAGGGCATCATCATCATCATCATCAATATTATGATCATCAATATTATCATCATCAAAATGCAATGTAACGCAACCAAATGAAACGAAATTCAATGTTTGAATCTTCATTGTACGTGTATCCTGCCACTGATTTCGAAAGATGCTTCTCCCATTGTCAGTTAATGAAAATCAATGATGACGATGCGTTACGCACAATAACTTTTGCGTGTGAAAATATTTACTTGAGCTCTTTAAAGTTTGTAAATTAATTAAAATATTGGTAAAAATATTGAATTCTTTTCCTTTTGTTTAACTTGTCGTACCATGAAATAAATAATATTGCATTAAAAAAATTTATTTAATTTTATCAATTTATTGCAATTAAAACAATTATATTATAGGAAATGGCAATAACTACGATTCCATTGAAACATAAATACCTTTAAATCAACAAAAATAACTATTAATATCCATTGTAAATTATAAAAAAACAGGTCCAATTCATTTCTCACAGAGATTGTGTGAAAGTGAATCAAATATGGCTACGATTAATTTAATATTTGGATCATCCTTGTTAAATAATTTGGCTTTGAATTTCTCGTCTGTTTTAGAATAAAAATGGATACATCTTTTGCATTGTCGGTTCTACTGCATTCCATAATATGCTGCGACTCGGGTCTCTAAAACATGCATCAAGCAGATCAACTGCTTTTTCAGGCGTCAAGTAACGTTGGAATCACAGTTTCCCTTTTCTGTGAGGAAACAAAAAGAAGATATCAGGTGACAAATCAGGACAATACAGCGGATGACCAATCGATACACATATTTTGTGTGCTCAAAAAGTAAATTTCTGAAGTGTGTGTTTTTACTTGTTTTTTATCATTATTGTTGCATCCATTATTGTATTGAACTCGCATTGTCCAATCTTTAAACAAGTTCTATCATCACAATTCTAATTTGATAATACTTCGTACAAAAATTGATTTCTAATGTCTCTTTTAGTAATCTTGGAACTTTGAATGAAACTTATTCTGTTAAAATAGATTATGAATGGAAGAACATTATGTTTCAAAACTTATTTGCTATATTCCATTAATTTCTTTGTTTTACACAAAAAAATTTCTATTGATTTTGAATTTTAAAATTATTTCATACAATATAAAATTATAAATTCATAAATTGAACATAGTCAGAATTAGTAAAAACTCTGCAATATATACGAGTTACAAAGATGTCTCTTCTATTTTTTTATTTACTTTTTTTACAATTTATTATTATGGAAATTAAACTTGAATATGCATAGATACATAGATACTTATGACCGCTTGGTTAAATCATTTTGCAACTAGATTTGCATTCATTACAATAATGAAATAAAAGAAGAATTCAAAAATCAATTCATTTTTCTTTGAAATGTGATTTTTATAAAAAATATACATTGAAAGTAGAATGTTTGTTTTTATTGAGTTAAGAAATTCATGAAAATGAATAAAATTTTTACAAACTGAAAACAAAAATCATGAATATTTATGATCATAGAAAAATAATATGATATAATTGAAAAGGAATAAAAATTGATAAACATTCTTTTCGTCGTATAGAAAGATTTGAGGAACTGTAAAAAAAGATATTGTATGTTTCATTAATAAATAAATAAATAACCAAACAAAAACAATAGAAATCATGTTTTAAAATTATTAAATAGTTTTGCATTTGATTTATCACAGTTTATGCGCTTTATTATTTCAATTTTATTTATTTATTTATTTATTTAGAGAGAACATAAATTTAAAAGGTTTTATCTAATTTAAAAATAATTGAAATTTGAATTGAACCAGAGTTTTGAAAAGCCACAAATTCGATTTTATTACGTGAACATTAAATCGTTTTTGTTTCATTAATAAATTTGCTTTAATTTATCATATACAATAATTTAATGCAAAAAACCAATAAATTTTATTTATATTAAACATAAAACAATGGAAATCGAGGTCAATTGATTATGCAATTATTTTCTTTTTTCGTTTTCAATATAAACAAATGTCGAAATATTTAGACGGAATTTAGTTTTGTGTATCCATATTTTTATTTTATTTATGATAAATAATAAAGCAAGGACTATTGATTCGATCTAAATGTCTAAATACCAAATGTCTGTTAGATAATAAGTAGATAATAAAATCTTCATATACATCAAACTGTGAGAATCGTACAAATTCTACATTTTTGAAATTAGAGAGCTAAAAGTTTAATAAGAAAAAAACAAATGATTCAAGAGTTGTGATGCACTTGAAGGTTGATGCTTCTGATGATGCTGGTGGTGATTACTATGTACTGTACAAGAGGCACTTTACATTGTCAAACGATTCGATACCAAGAAATGACAATCCTCCTGATCTGATTCTTAATTATGAGTTGTGAGCTAATCAATTGTAATTGCTTCGTTTTCTATGAATCGTAAATGATATTCGACTGCATGTAGGAGAAACAAAACGTGAGACGCTGCTAATTGTAACATGTGAAGTTGCTGCAGAAGGAGGCTTACTCACAGTTTTGAATAAAATAAATATTTTCTAATGTAAGCTTATTCCAAATTCAATTGGTTGCATGCCAGGCATGCAATCAGTGCATTTGTATGGATGCATTCTATGAGGAATCATTGCGTATTATTTCATGAAAACCTCTAGTGAATGTTGCTGATTTACATTGAGAACAATGTTTGATGAAAGATTTAAGATTCCTCGGGATGTAGCTATGCTGCTATTGATGTTTGAGATGTTGCTATTGTTATATCGAAGCAACTTGCTGCATCTTTTACAGTATTACGGAACCATGGATAGATCATATATATATTTAATTAATCATAAGTAAGGTCAAATGCATATCATTTGATATGATGACATGTCACATTATATAGATAGAATCATTGAGAAAAAAAAAACTAATAAAATAGAATAAAAGAAAATAAATGAATTCTAAGTATATCGAGTAAGCTTTAGTGGCATAAAACTAACGTTGTTTTCTTTTTTAATTAGCCAATTATATATATTATATTAAAAAGTATCTCATCAAAAGTTTTCCACATGAGCCTTTTATTAGCAGCTGCAAAGACATGTCTAAGGACTATAAATTACTTTCAATGCTTCTTCATATTGTTGTGTATGTTGTTGTATGTCTTCATAATAGTCACACTACTTAATTGTGCTAAGCACATACTACATTTCCTGCCGAACAACAAACAAGCAAGCACACTTTGTTAAGACAAGAGTTTTTTTTTCCTCTTTCTTTTTGCACAAAAGATACTTATTTTTTTTTTTGTCAATGTGAACATTAAAATTAATAACTCTTTTATGACTTGTCTCGCAAAGTCCTTTTTCACAAGCTCCGAAAAAGACATGTGCAACATGTGGCCAAGTCCATTCATTTAATGGCTAAAGTTGTGGACATTTTTGTAGATGCCATAAATGATAATAATTAAAGTGACTAGACAAAAAGAAAACATAAAATAAACCAAAAAAATAGATATAGATAGATGTAAAAGGATTGGAAAAGTAAGGAAAAAGGATTGAAGTTTATTATGGTTTGGAACTTTAGAAATTCTTATAAAAACGGATTATGATAAGTTGAACTGAGTCATTTCTATTCAAAGTTTTTTAAATGCTTCCCATAAATTTTCGTATTATTTAGAGATTCTATTTTAGCAAGTTTATTGATGTCTATCAATGTGGTCACTTTACTTAAACATACGAGTATCTTCCACAAAAGCAATTTTATTTTAAAATGAACGCATTTAATGCAATTCGAAAATAAGCTTAAATGCTTAAATTGAGATAAAGTATAAATGCTAGACGTAACCAGACTTAAGATTAGCACAACTCTGTGTAAACACATATATAGTATTTATATATGTAGGTAGGTAGATACATAGATATCTAGATGTACAAGAAGTTAGGAAGCAACAGAAGAAAGCATTAAGCTGTGCGTTTCACTGTCAAAGTCAATTCGATTTGCCAACAAGCTCAATATTTAATGTAAGAGGATAAGACTGGACAACATAGTAACAGATACATAGACAAATAGAAACTAGAAATTGGTTTTTATTTCTATAGATATATACAAGGCCAAGATAGATGGGTATATGGTTCAGGTGAATCTTTGTTATTTGTATCCCTTAAATGATTATGTTCGTCTGAGAATCCATAAAGGTTTAGTGACTTAACTAAGTAAGTATTAAGTACATATTTCAAGAGTTTATGATGTACGAATACCCAACTATATAAATTCGAGAATTCATTGGAATTAAAATATCTTTGATCTATGTAAGGGAGCCAGTGAGTCTTTGGAAAATCAAACATCTAGGAATTTAGAAAGTAATTCAGAATTGAAAATACAATAGAGAGCAGTTTGTCATTATATTTTGTTTATAATTTTAAATAAATAGCATCATAGAATTTTGAGGACAATTCATTACATACTTTGATTGTTGTAAAGGTTTTAAAGGATCAATTTTGGTTTTGTTTTTGTTTTGTAAGCTTAGACAAAACTGATTTTTTACAATGACTTACTGACTCATCCTTGTACAATACAATTATTTAAACGGCTTTAGTTTTTGACCAAAAATAATTGTCATCTCTCATCATACCATCCATACACATTTGAAATACATTTAACCATTATGAAATTAGACGTTCCACACTAAAGACAGTTGCATCCTTCGATGATTTTTGTTTTATTCCGAAAAGCAACATGCCATAATTTATATGCCTTGCATGACCTTCATGGGCGCATACATGATAAATCAATTTCATTGCAATTTTGTAATTGTATAAAATGCATTTTCAATTTGCCCAAAACAAGCCAAACAAACCTACAGCCATTTACATATTTAGGCATTTATTCCCACACACACACGCAACCCCAAATCGTCATCTAATTGCATAAAGTATGCATATTTTCTATGTTTGAGGGTTTGTGGGTTTATAGTTTTGTAGTATGAATTTTGCTTATGGGGCCCATAATGTGGGGCATTATGATGAGAATAATAATGGTGTGTAGTTGTTGTTGATGGTGGTGGTGGTGGTGGTGGTGGATATGGTGATGGTGGTGGTGTGTTGATTGTGGTTATGCTGCATGCCTCTTACATTGCGGAAATGCATGATTTTGGTATTTCCCCAATTGTCAATGAGATTTGAAATCACTAAGATTTATGGATGTCGCCATGTTTGCCCGTGTATAGTATGTTACACACAACACATCCCATTCCATTATGATTGTATTTCTGGTGCATTTGTCTAGTATTTTTGACTGAGTATATGGATAGAATTTCGTCATGACACACTGATTTATGTGAGATGCACTTTGACTAAAGCTAATTAGTTTCGGTTAAGTTTAATTACAAGTACATACTCGTATATAAGAAACATTAGTTCAGTAAGGAATTCATTCATTCATTCATTCTACTTCAATATGCCAATCATGAATTAAATGAAAGCAATGAATATGTTGAATTATTAATGGGTTATTAAGAATTATGCATCTATAATCGAAGACATGAAATGGTATCTATTGTACTTATAATAAGTAAGTTAATCTGTAACTATTAAGTATTAAGTTCATTTAGGCTTTTAACAACAGCCATGTTGTGATACAATCTGTCTCATTCCTAAGGGATCAAATTGAAAAAGTTAAGGAACTTCAATAAACAATTGACCTTCATTATAAGTAACAAGTAATGTGACTGAATTTTAAGTGTTTTTTATTTCTTGTAAATAATACATTTTCCAAACAGTTTAAACTAAATAATGATTTGGTAAAACATTTAACATTAAATATTTCTAACACACATACATACTTACACATCTAAGTATTGTATTGTAGTTGAATAAGGAACAAAATTCCATAGCAATAAACAACATTTTTGCAATGGCATTTTTATTATGCGACACGTACTTGCATCACTAAATAAAATGTCATGGCATAAAAGTACAAAAAAATAACTGAAAACAAGAAACATAGACCAAAAAGATAGACTAAAAGAAAGGAGTCATGCATTGCTATTATCATTTATTTAGCTCAAGTATACTATACTATAAAGTAGAAGAAGATAAAAGGGTGAGAGCTATGGAAAACAAAAAAGAATAGTGAAACTACAATATTTATTTTTTATTTGTGTTTTGGAGAAATAAAAAGATATGGCAGATGCCAATGTAGCCAAGTGCATTCTCATGTAGGATGAGTATGCCTTCGTAACCGGAAGTTGAGGTCATGTTATGTTTTTTTTTTTGTTTTTGTGAATGGCTATGTGTGTGTGTATGTGTGTGTGAGTATATTGCCTTGGATTATATGCTCGAGAAAATATTCAAGTTAATTTTTATGTTTAAATTACATGAATATAGTTTTGGACGCTTCCACTTCACATAAAATTCTATCTAGTTATATGTACATAGTACTACTACTACTACTTACAACTAACATTCTCTCTTACAACTCAATGTAATGAAATCTAATTTCAATGTTAACAACAAAATTCCTTTTGTAAGGCAACATTTATTTCAAAATTCCATGTGAATGTGAATGTGGCTTAGGTTTGATGCTTGGCAATGCACTGAGCATGCAACCTCAAGTGGTTGTGGCCTTCGACATTTTTTTTTTGTAAGGAGTGCACTTCTTATACCCTTTATTTAGTATAATATAAATACTGTCATCACTTTGCCATGACGTTTGACATATCACTTTTTAACAAAATTAACTTATCTGATTATTTTCGTTATAACAATTAACATTGTAAAATGTTATAATGATAACCGAAATTGAACTTGATTAGCTGTGGTTAAGTAATTCCAAAAGTTTAAATCGATATCCAAATAATTATAATACAATAAAAAGTATCTAGAGCCCTTAGAAGTTGTAGCCGAAGCAACTATAATAGATGACTTTGCGTGGCTATGACTAGAGCTTAGATCACGTATACTCGCTAGTAACTTTTTTACTTCTTGTCCTGATTGCAATAGAACTTCATTCTCTATTCCTAATCAAACTAATTTATTAATAGAACTAGAGTTACCAGGCGCGCGTTGCTGCGCCCTCTCGGTCAAATGCTTCGTGAGACGTTTTAAGGACTGTGGCCTTACCATGTTTGCTGATGATGCGACCATAATCAAAGCATTCAACTATGTAACCCACATCACACTGCATTATCAGCTACACACATTTCAGGTATCTACGACATTATCGACACCTTGGTTATGTGGTTGTTAATGCGGCATTTTTATTTAAAAACATGTCCAACAATCATCGTCATATTTCAGTCAATTTACACAAAACCTTAATAAATTATATATCTTTAACCTTTCTCATGAATCATTCCGTCTATTGGTGGAAACCGTATGACAATACGTTCGGTACTTTTATAGATTATCCCTTTCAGACAGACATACGCGGCCGGGAGACTTTCTTTTATAATATGTCTAGATAGATTTGTGAATATTTTATTTTATAAATATAAACTATTTGGTATGCTTTGATTACTAAAAGATGGGTAATTGAAAACAGACTTCTGTGAAAGGGATCAGCAATTCTTCTCGTGAAAAATACTCAGTTTAGTAGTCATTTATACTACAATGCTATTTTCATTTTTACGTATTTGGCTACCTGATTTCTGTGTAGTGGCACCCATTAAATGAATATATCAAAATTTTCTGATACATTCTGATATTTAGTTAAGTTTAAGTAATTTTAGTGGCCACAGTTTTTTAATTTTTAAACAAAAAGACGCAACCCATTTTTCATTTTTAATTAAAAACTGTTTTTAATAAGGAAATTATTTGTAAAGCAAAGCATTGACGGGTATTAAAGGGACTCTGCGCTATCAAAATAAATCATCGAACGTAAGTTTACTGATACTTGTTATAAGTGTACATGATTGACTATCCCAATTGTGTCTCTATTTACCTATATATAGTTATGGATAATTTAATTAAAATTCATTTGTAAACATTCAGAAGCTTGCAAGATGAGTTGTTCCTTCGACTTATAAAGGTTTGTAATGTGTGTTGGTTTTCAAGTTTATTCTTGAATAACAGTCCCTACATAAATTTAGTTTTGTATTTAAAATCATAATTTAATTGTTATGAAAATGAACGGGGCAATATTCTCAAGGACTAATAAACAACAAAGTGAATATAAATATACATTTTTTTATAGAAAAGGTTATTATTTAGTCATCATCAGTTTCCATCATCATCCATTTTCATCTGTTAAATATTTTCGACATTGCAATTAATGAGTCTTAAGACATAAATTGACAGAATTACAACATCACTGGAACTAGAATTTTTTTTGTTTTTAAAATTATTTTTGATTTTGATTTGACTCCAATTTCAATGAGTATATCGATTTATGGATTTGCATTCACTAGATCTCATAATGATGTGACCTTTTATTATTATTTGATAGAGAGTATGAAGCACCGTTTGTTGTAGTTTTGTAGTAAGATATTTATTTATAAAAAAAGGTATTTAATATTCGATGAAATTGAAATAAGAAAAAGTTTTTTTTTTTTTTTTTTTTTTTTGTGGTAGTATGTGAGGAATTATGTACATGTGTATGTACATATACATATATCTACATATATGTATGGATTGCTTACAGTTGGTTATGTTCACTGACTTACGTACTAAACTTACTCTCTCTCATTCATTCATTCATTCATTTACTCACGTAGCATTTCTCAGTCGCTTGCTTGACTTTTTTATGACTGCCAGACACACAGACACACACACACAAATACTTACTCATCCATACACACATACACTTATAAACAAATAAGCGAAGTGGACACAGATTCACCTGAGTACGAAAGATTTCCACACATGTGCACTTTTTATACATTTTTCATTTGCCTGCACCCAAGTATCTATACCCATCTATCTGAGAGTGTGTGTGTGTGTGTGTAGATATAAAACAGAATCTTAGCATTACCACTAAAACCTGACTTGGTTTTTTAGTTATTACACAGAAATTGTTCGTTGTGATCTTCTTATACAATTTTTATTTTATACACTCGACTGTGTCTCACAGTTTATTCTGTCTGTCTGTCCTTCTGTCTGTATATCTGATTGAATGTCTCATGAATTTTCTGAAATTTTAATTGTGTGCGTGACTATGTTTTGTTTATCAAAATGCTCTACAAAGGATTTCCAAAAGTACAATACTTTGGAATGCTGTATTAAAACCAATGGATGCTTATATAAAGTTAGGTTAAAGTTTTTCAACTTGTAACTTTATTTAAAAAATTAAGCATTAATTATTTTAATTAAGGAAAAAATGTTGCATTGCCTTTGTAATTCACATTCAAATGTTGGTGTTTTTCTAGTGAATTTTTTTTAAAATTCAATATATTTTATAAATGTTAATTCAATGAAGTTAAGGAAATTTGAGAAATAGAAAAATATAAATTGGAATAAAAGCTATTTTGACTAATGGGTTATGCCAATTGAATCATATATTATTATTAGTCAGTACATTGTATAGTTAAAAGTATATATATGTTTCTAATTTCAACCCGATAGTTCTTAGACTGAGAGATTTGTTTCAATAGAAGCAAATGAAATGAAATATGTTGCACGGTTCTATTTGTTAAATAATGTATGTAATGGAAAAGTGATAATAAATATTCACAATCACATTCATTTAGTCATTTTTAAAATTATTTATTTATTGTACAATAGTTTCAAATATAAATACACGATAAATGTAAACAATAATAAATCAAAATAAATCACATGTTTAAGTCTTTTTAATCCATTTAATACGAATATCGATTAAATGTGATATTTTCTTTGGCTTTCTACAATGAAGCTATAAATTTTTTTGTAGAAGTAGGAAAATATCTGCAAGAACTTTATGCTAAGCTGTGGAACATGGCGAGGAACATATACAATAAAACATTGTAGAAAATAAGCAATAAATACATACCAGGTTTATTTGCAAAGGTGTGAAGCTTATTTAATGAAAGGTACGTTTCTTAAGAAAATTTTAAATTCAATTTAAGAATAACTTCAATTTTGAGTCCAAGAAAGGAAAGCTGACAAAATATTTTTGTCATGTGTCAGTTGCAAGTATCTGGAATCTTATTCAAGCAAGTGACAAGTTTGTGAATGCCAATGAAACCCAAATGCCATTTGGCATATTTTGTCATATTTTCACAAAAACAAAGTCAGTATTGTCTTTGTGATCGCTCTTGTTGAAAGTTGAACAAAATGTTTCCTGAAAAATGCAATATACAGAATTAGGTCAAGTCGGATGGAGAATTTTTAAATTCACAGTAGCCAGATGCAGTTTCCTTTTTTTGGATTTTGGTTTTTTTTGGAGTTTGTTAGGCATCAAAATGGAAATATTTTTGAGACATTGACAGTTGGCATTGACAATGAAAATAACTTACAAATGACGACCGAAAATTTTCTATTTCAATAGAATTATTATGATATTTTTACCTGTCATCATCTAAAAATATTCTATACAAAAAAATACTGCTTTAATTTTATTCATTATTTAAAGTTAACAAAACATGTTATTTCTGTTTTGTTTTTTACTTAAAAAATAATTAAAAAATTTATTATTTTTCATCCGCTAATTATTTTCAGATAAAATAGTTTTTTAATTAAAATTGTTTTTTTTTTGGTTTTACTCTTTTTATATAAAAAGAAAATGTGTATTGTTTACAATAAAAATGTGGTTCATTTGTTCGTTGATTGCGCGTATGCATTTTATTGCATCCTTTTTGCTGTTTTTGTTGCTGTTTCTTGTTCTTTTTTATTGACATTAATTATTTCTGCATAATTATATTTAATTGTTATTAATTTATGTACAGCATAATGGAACAAAAAAAAAAAAAAAAAAATAACAATGTGACAAAACAAGGAAATTATACAAGAAAATAGTAAAACATGAGCACTCAAATAAAAGTCAATCAATGAATGAAAATGAAAATGAAATGAAATGAAATGAATTTTAAGCAGATTACATCAATTCATGGTACATTGAATTTGATTTTTGCTCTTACGCTACATAAAATAATGAGGTTATAATATGTTATTAAGTATCTATATTGGTTTAACTGTTGTATTACCTCTTCTTCTTCTTCTTTATTTACCAATTCGATTGTGAATATTGGTAAACAATTAACAATTTTTATTTTATTTTTAATAATTATTATTATTTTATATTTTAGATCTTTTTTATTAAACATTCACTCAATTTGCTGAGGGACAATAAATTGTTTTAAAATATTTTTAAGTTGGATCAACTTGTATTTGGGATTTTCTCTAATATGTCCTAAGAAGGCTATTTTTTTTTTCTTTTTATCTTTTACTATTGTTAATACTTCTCGAAGACATTACATTCTTCTTAAAACTTCAATGTTGGTAACACGGCAATTTTAGGATTTTTTCAGAGTCCAGGTTTCCATGAGCCTAAACGTAGCATTTGAGTAAACAAATTTCATATTGAGATCATGGTTATAGTATTTCCGGTGTTTCTATAAACAATAAAATTTCTTTCGAGTAATCCCAATATATATAAAATGTTTCATTCTTTCGATAGTAGTATTCTGAACCATTAAGTACGTGTAATTATAAATGTTTTTCGATATGCAACCATTACTTGATTCTAAATTGACTTTATTTACTAGTCCTTGTTTACCAATAAAGCGCATATTGTTGTTAAGTCATAAGAGGGCCGATAGAGAAATAAATAAATAATGCACTCATCATATACTTGACTAATAAATTTATTCTGGCTTCATGAACTGCAATTCTGACTTAAAATATCACTGTACTGTCCTTTCTCTTTTGGTTCATATTTGTAGCATTTGGGTTACTCGTAGCAAATCTTACCAAAGCATTTTCAGGAATTTTGCTTTAATTCTATCAATATCAAAAATTCTTCTGGCATAGTTCATTTCCTTACAATTTTCAATAAAGCAATTTGGTCACCTGTATCAATCTGATGAATTTTTGATGTTTGAATTGAAACTATTCTTATTTTAAAATTTGTAATGTGATGAAATTAAAGTTGATGGAGTTCAAAAGATGCAGAAATTCCTGTATAATATTGTGTATTTTCTCTCGCTTAATTATTCGAAATAATTTCAGGTTTAACAATAATAATAAATTAAGCTATTTTTTCTTTCAAATAACATTAAACTTTATTGTCTGTTCATTATTTTTTAACAATATTATTTTATCGATTATTCGATAGACATTAATAATCCACAATTAGCATTTGCTTTCGGCTGTCACTGTTTCGTACAATGGCATTGTATATAGTTTATATGATTATAAACATATGATTTGTGATTAATGATTTTGTGTTTTAATACAATAAATATATTGATGATTTATTAGAAATTAATAACATAATTTATTCATGATGAAACTGTGATAGGAGAAATGGAGAAGGAAAGAATTATATTGTCAATATTATTAAAGTGTTTGATTAAAATGGGAAATATGAAAATAGAATGAAATCACTTGCTATTTAAATGAATTTTAATAAATTGGATTAAGTAAATTAGAGTAGAATTGAATGTGATAAACAATTTTATTGATTTGAACTAATTGGTTTCTAGTAATGTTTATAATTCATGGCAACATGTTAATAGTGGATCGCCATCAACATTTCACGCTACATAGAGGATGCACTTATATTTTAAAAGATCTCCACGTGGTAAGATAATTGTTTGTGGATTTCGTAAGGAACTAACGTGGTCATTGGGTGGATTAGCACTTAGGCTCTAGATCAGATAATCTGCGTAAAAGTGCAAGAGTCTTAAGTTTCAGAAAGAATCGAGAGCATATCTCCAAAACTATTTAAATATATCTTCCATACTTTCTTAAGTGAAAAAAGAAAAGTTTATGGCACTTAAAACTTAACCATGAAATATTAAATCGAAGACCCCAGAGAAATCGCATCAATTTACTAAGAAACAACCAAGATACATCACAAGTCAATTTTATGACATTCCGTTTTTCTTTTCTTTTCCTTTCTTTATTTTATTCTTCTCATTTTCTATCAAATTTACACAGCCTTAATCCTGGTAACCGCAAATAAATGGCCTCAAAATGTTTAAGATTTGTTAATAAAGATAAATTTACTTATCGTTTATCTTGATTATGCAAAAGGCCTAAGTGAAAATTTCGTTACGTTTGCCTCATTTACCTACAAATCGAGTGAAATGGAGATTCTTCGCCAAGGAGATGAAAAGAAAACTAAAAGCCAACTGACTTTGATGCTTAGAAAACTTTCTTATTTCCGTCATATTTCATTTTCTGATACCGAAAAATTCTAAAAATCCATTGAAAAAAACACAAAGTGAAGTGAAGAGAAGGTAAAGTAAATAAGTCAGAAAGAACGATAGATGTGAAAACGTTTACAATTGCCACCAAAACTTAACAGGAACTGAATGAATGAGTGGCGAAATGAATGAAGGAATGAAAAAATGTGTGAAAGGGAACGAACATATTTCAATGCATTTTATAATAAATTAAATAACTTGTTGGCATTGAATAGACCAAACAACAGTAAACAGAGGCAAGCAAAGCAGCTCAACAAGGATAACAACAGCAATAGCAACAAGACTAAGAGGACTTCACTTGTGCGCCTTTTTGTTTTTTTTTTGAGTTTTCCTTTTTAACACAAATAAGCAGTAAGCGCCTTTAAGCTGACTTTGCTTTCTATGCCGAACACCACTAAAACAGATGGACAAGTGGTAGTAGTTGTTGCTCTTTATAGACATTCAACATCCAGACCAACAAGCGTCATCATTTAACTTATCTTGCCTTTGCCTTGGCTCCTTTTTGATTCGGGGGCGTTGAGTATAAATGATGTGGACAGCTGCAGATTAAGTCCTTTTTAGTTGAGTTAACATATTTACTTGAAGAACATAGAAAGGCATAACACAGACATTGCTCTCTCATACACATAGATTCCTTATCACTCATCCCCTTTTGCAGTAAGTAGTATTTTAAGTAAGTTTACCTTTAGTCAGTATAGCAAGAAGATCCTTTACACTTGTCCTTTGGATGGGGGCATTTAGTGTAATTGGATTTAATTTGAATATCTAAGAATTGATGTAATTTAGTGGAAGATTTAATCAATGCGAATTAGTTGAACACATTAGTCAAGGTGCATGCTACCGAAACGTGTTTCATCAGATGACAACTAATCAGGACAAGTGTTGATAATGACAATGCCATAAAGACTGAAGTTCAGAGGGTGTGCCATACACATTTAATAGTTTAATAGAGTAAAGTTTGAGTTTCCTTAAAACTAATTAAATTTTGAAGAAGCGAATTAAATTTTCAAAATTTCGTATAAAACTTTTGAATGTGGTTTAAGTGTTAAAATCAACCAAAAAAAGTTAACAAAGAACATAAGAAGCAACTCCATTTTCATTTGAAATATAAACAACGTAAAAGGAAAATGACAAATTGATAGTGAGATATTGTACACTATTTAACTTTTTTAGGAAATTATGTTTTTCTATTCTATTCTATTCTATTTAAAATTACAACAAATAACAACCATAAATGAGCATACATTTTCCATAGGAAACAAAATAAATTTACAAATCATTTACACTTTAAGCAAATGGAGTTAAGACAGACAGAAGGAGAGAGAGATATTAGGGAACGTAAACTAAATACAATAATATGAATTATTAAACATTTATTTAAAACAAAAGGTCAAGCATCAAAACAACTCAATCAACATCATTGGAATAGGTCACAATATCATATCAGTCCACATCCTCAAACATTTTAACCAAAAAATAAATGCAAACAAAAAGAGAACCAAAGACAAAAATCATCATTTGCCATTTGCTGTTATTTTATTTGCTAAGCTTCCTAACTTCCTTACTTCCTTCCATACACACAAACACACAAACACTTAAATATGTATACTATTATATCTATTTAAAGCAAATGATATGGAACGCAACCCAAGAATTGAGTACATCTGATCAGGACACTTTAAAATGCAAGCTTAGCAAACTAGTATGTATGTCCAATATAAAAGCAAAAAGGTTTCTTTATTTATTGACAGTCCAACAGAAAATGAGAGTGAGAGCGAGTGAGAAGGTCCTCCATAGCATTCCGCATACGCAGTGTATAGCCAATGAGTAGGAGAAATAGATAAAGAAAGGAAAATGAGGGATGAAGGATGAAGAGCAGCAAATGGAGTATATTGTACATAAATAAATATTTCATGTCTTGACTTTCAATTTCTTTAGTTTTTAGTGGCAGCATATAATCGCTTTTGTAGTATCTGTATGCTGCTAACCTTTGAACATCGGTTGGATAGAATTGGGTTGCATTGGGTTCGGTTGAGTTGAGTTGAGTTGCGTTGCGTTGCGTTGGGTTTATTGCTGACTCTGTGGTTGACCATTTGATTTAAAATGTTTTATTTATGCGCATGATTATTTTTCGCAAATGATGAACGTTAAGTTTAAATAATATTGTATTGTGTTTAGTAAGTAAGTAGTATAAAATGTTGAAAGGTTTCTAAAAGCTTACTGGGCTTTGTCCTGACTTATGTTAGTATCGTTTCGAGATTATCCTGCGGTCACTTGTAAGGCATTTTATCATAATCGAGTCAAAGTTGTTTTTAGTATCACTTATGTTTGTTTGTTTGCTTGGTTGTTTATTTTTTTGTTATATTGCTTCATTGGTTTCTCCAATCATTTTGATGTGGGTTCTTTCTTTTACCTTCTTCCTTACTCGCGTCCCTTCATTCAAGGATGCTTGTGGAATTTTTAAGTATTTCATATTGTTGCTGTTGGTATTTACGTACTAAAGAAAGGGCACAATTTGGCTTGGCCTGACATTGTTCAGAGCATGGCATGATATGACAGGACAACACATTTATTATGGTTTGTTAAACTGTTTAAAGGACGCATAAATGGATTTGTTTTATTATTATCATTATTTTTTTAGTGTTGATTTACAATTTTTTTATATTTTCAATAGCTTTTTGTGTGAATTTCTCGGATAATTTATTGATTTTATAAATTTTTAGTGGTCAAAAACATTAAAGGGGCCAGTGAATTATTTGCTTGAGAAAATACAACATTCAAGTTATGCCACCATTTGATCTTTGCTTCGTTAAAGTAAAAAACTATAATATTTTTGCTTTAAATTTAATGGTTTCCTAAATAATCGACTTATAAATTTTTGGTTAATTTTCAAATTAAAGCATTTTCAATTTCCACACACTTTGTTCACGTCTCAAGGAAACAATCATGCACGGCAATAGCTTCCTGTCTGATTGTAAAGCGATTATCTAAGCGAGCACCAGCCAGGCATTATAACGTAGCCAGGCATATCCTTGACCCATGGTTCCATGCTTGCTTAATACGAATCGAATCAAGTTGAGTCGCTCGTCCTTTGTTCGTTGCCTTTTAAGAATGCGCATTGCACACAAGACTTTCCTTTGCAAAAAGTAAGCATGTGAGTTGTGTTTGTATTATAAACGCTTAGCTTCCATTTATTTTTGTGTTGTTCAATGAAAGGATGAAAGTAAGCAAGGACTGCCACTGATTAAGGATACTACAAAAGCAGCAACTACATGGGTGATCCTTATATACTCGCATATTTTTTTATATATGATTGCAGGGTAAACAGGATAAACAAGTGAATGAAATACAAGTTATGAATTTTATAAGTTATCGTTATAATTTTATGTATCTGTAAGGATAATGATAGTAGTACAATACTAGTTCTTTGTTCTCTCCCTTGAAATAGGATCATCAGTTGTATATGTGTAAATCATTAAATGATTATAAAGAAGATATTCACTCTGAAACAAATCAAAAAAATTTATATTTGATTGCACACTCAATTAGAGTCTGTAATTTGTTGCAAGGACATGCAATATTTTTTTTATTACAGAATAGAATATACTTATTGAATTAAACTATTATTATTTCTAATCTTTCTTTACTGTGTATTTCATTGAATGAATTTAAATTTTTCAATTGAAACTTTCTATAGATTTTCACAAAGAAATGTGAAAATTAAAAAACTTTTCTTTTATCATTTATCTATATACATATATATCTATTTTTATTTGCTTTATTTCTCATACTATCTCAACATTCTTGTATTATATTTCATAGATTTCCATTCAAGCTTTACACTTCTTCTTTGGCTTTCCATAACAAATTAAAGTTCATTATCAACAACAATTTTTCAGGCAACTGAACCCTTTCGACAACAGACAACAACAGGATAAGTAATACAGAATGAGGGAAATACATAGTAGATAAAGAGTGGAACAATATATATATATATACATATATATATATATAACAACAACAACGAATGAAATACCAAACTATTCCGCCATTTCTATGCAGTATGCAAATATATCAAAGTAAGTTTGCCTTCTACTGATGTCCTGATGCGCTCAAGATTTATTATTTATCAGTGCAGATTTTTTTACTTTGCTACTTTAGACTATGCACATCAAAACATACATATGTTGTTACTATGTATTCTCTATATACAATAGTAGTATCAGACTGACTACACTGCCAGGAGTTTGTGTTATAAGGCAGCATAAGATTTCAACTGATACATGATACACAAATAAATAAGTACAAGTATACATACTACATCTGTTTGTAGATAGATAGATAGATAGATAGATAGATGAAAAGATGCATGCATACAAGTATAAAGGTAACAGGATAGACAACTTACAAGTAAAGTAAAATAAAGTAAAGCATAACAAAACAGAAAGCAGAATAAAAAGTGAAAAATGAAGTTAGTAAACTGAAATTCTTAAAGCTGTTGATATTGTTATTTTGGGTTTGGTTTACTCACAAAATGCGATATATTTTCCTTTTGTATTGTAAAATTTCATCAAGTAAATGTTTATTTTAAAAATAGTTTACGAAATGATGACAATTTTGCTTAAAATGGTTTAGAAAATTTTTAATTTTTGATTTCTATTTGCTTTCTATTTGCTTTCTGTTCGCTTTTCTTGGCAAAAGCAAAACTTGATGCCAACTTCACTACAAACAATTTATATGCAGCATACTTTTGCGTTTATTCCAGCTCATTTCACAGCAAAGAAAGGACAAAGGAATGTGCAAATAGAAGAGAGGCATACAGAACAGTCATGCATAAAACACAAGCTGAGCTTAGCTCTTTCTTATTTGCTGTAGTTTATGAAATTTTGGTAAAAGGATGCAGCATGCAGCAACCAGTACAACAAAGGGAGAAACAACAACACATCAACCGTACCAGTTATAAGCTGAAAATTATTCTATAATTAATTTAGTTTTCGGTTGGCTTTAAGCTGTCAAATTGATCAAATAAATGTGTAAACATTTAGGCTGCTAATTGCTACTCCACTCTCCTGTTCTATTAGTTTTCTTCCAAGCAATAAAATCTAAATCAAAGAGAAATTTATCATTTTGCTACTAAGAAAGAAGGGAAAAGAACCGAGGATAGAAGAATGAAATATGTTCTAAGTGGTCATATAACTTTTATCTATCACTCATACGCAGTGTACGTATGACTGACTGACTGACTCACTGACTGACTGACTGACTGACTGACTGACGTTCTTCTTTGTTAAGTCCATGCCACTCGAACATTAATAAATTTGTTAGTGTATACAATTTTATTGCCGACACTGTTGGCCATAGCACATGCGACATGCCGGAGCCAAGCAAAAAGGATATGTTCATGCTCAAGTGTGTCTACAGATACATATGTATGTATGTATCTGAATCTGTGTGTGTAAGTGTAATAAAACATTAAAGAATTATGTGCGTTTGCTTGTGTATAAGTGAATTGAGTGACCAACTGCCTTTGTACAGGATAACAGTCATCGTCCTGCTGCTGCCGTGGCCGAGACAAGCTCCTTGCTCAGTGTTCACCATTTCACCATTTACGCATTGGAATTCGAAGCGTTACGAAAAACAATTAGCTTCAACTGTAAATAAAATGTTGTTTTCCCTTTTGCTGTGTTATTTTTTTACATTTTGATTATTGCCCATAGTTTGGTTTCGTGTGATGGGGTTGCTTTCCTTGTTACTGGGTTATACTGTCACGTGCCTGTATTCATGATGCATGCAGGAAGTGGCCTCACACCGGATATGTCATTGGCTTGTAGACATTGTACACCATTCACTTTGTATCTGTGTGTCTCTGTAAATGGGTGGGTGTTTGTGAGTACACGTGATGCGAGTGTAATTTTTTCTTCTTCTTCAATTTATCACAGTCTTTTTCATTTTATTACTTTCTCGTTCTGCTACAGTTCTTTCCTTGATAGTAGCCACATTCATTCGCGTATCTCTATTAATAGTTAATTATTTTTTATTTAATTAATTAATTCATTTTGCTTTCACAAAAGCTTCAAATCTTTGAAAATGTTTCCAGGATATTATAAAAATGCTAATTTATGTGAAAAATTATGTTCGCAAAGTGCTTGTTATTGATCTTTTCAAATTCACACTAGTGGCCTTTACCAAGAATAATTGTAGATTCTATGGGAATTTCACCCGAACGCGCGGACGGACAGACAACGAAGTCTCTGCGATGATAACTTTTCAATCTATTTTCATACCAATTATGTCGCATACAGCTAAAGTCAGTCCCGATTTCGCCTACACATTTCGTTGAAATCTTTTTATAAATTATGTCCTAGTATCCAAAAATTGTAAGCAAGCTTTGATTGAGAACCAAAGTTCTTAAAATCATATGCAAGCTGATGAACATTTACTACTTTTCTATGCTTCATATGAATTCAGATTATCTGACATAACAAAATTTCAAATTTTGTATCAAATTTATGAAATAATCTATCCATGAATGGAATTGAAATTTCATAATATCTATCATAGTAACCATGTGTTCATTAAGTTCAATTGTTTTTTTGTACTTCATTTGATTTGTTATTCAATGTATTAACAAGAACATTTTAACTTAAAACAATTTTTTTCTTTAAAGATTAAGTAATCTCCTCCAAAACAGAATAATGCGAAGACGTGTCATTTTTGCTCGGGACTTCGAAATCTTTGGAACCTTGCGAAATGTTTGCTATCAAAAATACGCTGAGATACAAGCCAAAAATCTTGGTGTACGAGGCTGGTGTATGCGCACGAAAGAAGGCAGCATTATAGGACACATAGAGGGATCGCTTGACGCTATCATCGAAATGAAGTTTTGGTTGGAGGCCGTGGGTAGTCCACGTTCGGTCATTGAACGTGCTGAATTTACACTGAACGAGGATATACCGACTTATACATGCAAAGGCTTCATCATTAGACCACCATGCTCGAGTAATCGAGTGAGTGGAGGGGATTACTTTTATAAAAGAAGAAATTGTAATAAAAAGTCAAATGTTTGTTAATCCAAATTATCAATAATAACTATAAATTTGTTGTACTCGTATTGTACCGCTTTATTTCGCCTAAATCTGGGTGCTTGTGGGAAAATCTGTGTGTGTGTACGAGTATCATGAACCACAATTTTTATTTAGAGTAGAAGACACTTTCTCTTTCAGTCTGCTGTTACGATAAGCTGGCAAAATTGTTGTTCGAGGAATTGTTTCTAGTCATGTCTAACTATACAATCTCGATGCTTGTCTTTGATGCAAAGCCAAAACAAAGGGCAACACTATCAAGTACCGAGCACTGAGCAGAACAGGCAACAGCAAAAGTTCCTCCTAGGCAACTTTTCAGAACAGCTGCAACTTGGTTGCGAAGCGCACAGGATGCACAACATACACATCTGCTCGTTTATGTATCCTTAGTAAAGTTTTACTAAAACAAAAAATGGACAAAAGTTCACAGGAATATAGCAGAGAGTGAGGAAAGGTAAGGGAAACTGTGTGCATTTGCTGCATGGAAATTAGAGAGCAACTCTTGCGCGTAATATGAGTTATGCAGCAGCCATAGCCCAAGTAGAAGCAGGAGCATCAAGATTTTTTTGTTTTCTATGTTTGTGTGGCAAAACAAAGTGGCACCAATGACTCCTTTTACACGTAGTTATTCTTGTTGCTATTGCTGTTGTGTCCATTTCTCGAGTTTTTGGGCCCAACAATGTTTGCTTATAATTAAGCTTAATGTCCTCTTAGTGGACGACATTAAGAGGCGTTGCTGCATATGTTCGCTCATTTGTCCCCTTTGCCATATGACAGTTTATCGTTCTACATATCTAAGCACACATATGAATGTAAATCTATATGCGATAGTAAGGACTCTACTCTATTGCTCTCTCTCTCTCTCTCTCTGATACATATAAGTTTATTTTGCTTTGCTATTTAGAATTTTGTCCGGACGCCTTTTATTTTGCTTATTTTGCGCAATTATCGCAAAAAGTTTTTTGGATAAACGCAAACATTTAAGTTTGTTGTATAATAAAGTTTTTTTTTTTCATTCTTTATTTTCACAGAAATAAAATAAAATGAAATAATTTAAAAGTGCAAAAATATTGCATGAAATGTTTATGGTTTGTTAAAATGTTAACTAATTGGAATTATTATGCTGTTGAGGCATTTTGTTTGTGTTTGGTCAGAAATTTTGATTTCTCATTTTTCACAATACTTTTGTTTAGAGGAAATTTTATGTGAAACATTTTAAAATGAATTTTTGCTTAAAGAATATAAACTTATAATAATAAATTCAAGCTAAAAGTTTAAAATAATATATTTTTCAAATTTACATTTAAAGTTTGTTCATGCAAAAGATGACAAGAAAATATGTTGAGAAAATAATTGCCAATTTTCAAAAATATAAAAAAATAATCAAAAACAAAAAAAAAAAAACAAACTCAAAATATAAAAGAGTTTTCATAGACTCATAACACAAACAAAAAAAAAAAACTTTGATTCATTTTCAACGTTGACATCATAAACAAAGCCAATTTATTTGTAGTTACTATAAGGACCTCGTGTCACGCCAAGCAATCTGCGTGGCCTGCGGCAACAATAGGACAACTCATCTAAACAACACTCAACGCGCGTCCTAACGAAGAATCCATGAATATTTTAGACAAATAGTAGACATGCATCTCCTGGCTATGCATGGGTAGTCAATCTTTCGACTACATTGGAAAAACTAAGGGTTAAATTGGTTGGACAATTTACGAGGAAAACAAAGTTCATCCATTTTGCTTTGGTAAAAGATTTTTGTCAAAACTTTTCTACCGAAAAAGGCCAAGCAAATTGTGATTGAGTGACTGAATGACTGTGGGTGAGTGAATGAAACTTTAAATTACAATATTGCCCAGAAGTATGTTTTAGTATTTGCGGTTGGAAAGTTTCAATTGTCGTGCAAACAAAATACTTTATAGTTTTATACTGCAATTTCATTATGATATTTTTTGTTTTATTATTTTTTTATGAAATAAATTGAATGTTACGATTGATGAAATACTAGTAAATCTATTCATACTACAACTTGATGAAATCGATTTGGCAATTTTTATTTCATTTTAATATTTTTTTGTTTGTTTTATTGCACAAAGTGAAAATGATATTTGAAATAAATTTGATATTTTTATTGCATTTACTAAGCGAAGATAAGATTTGTCAGTTGATTTACAATATTTTCTGAATGTTTAAGTTTCATTTATCTTTTATATTCAGTTTGTGTTTATGATTTTTCATCATATTGAAAGTCCCAATTCAAATTACTTGGCTATGGTTCATCCCTAAAATATAGAAATTCATACTCATCAATAATTGTGTAAGTGGGGAGTAGATAAAGTTGCTGATCGATCTTTGCGTTCGTCCTCATGTATTGCCAGCGGATGTTGCAAATTTATACGTGTTGAGGAACAGTAGCGGCAATATGATCCTTTGCCACAAGTATCTTGTAGTAATTTTACTTATCTTTTTGGCAATACTTATTGTAAGACCTACGACACAGGTGAGTTGCATGATTGATAAGTGATAGGAATACGTGGATCGATCAACACGCAGTTATGGTGATTCAAACCATTACCAACTTTGGTGCTTGCTTTCTGGAGGCCATCCGAAGTAGTCAGCTCACCAATTTCGTTCGTCTTCATGTTGTTCAATTGAAAATGAAACCATTCAGGACAAAATCATAAAGACTTAACTCAGTGTAACTGAAACCCTTGAAAGGTAAATATGTATGGATATTTACACTTTCTTTTGTGGTTTTCAAGGACTTTAACTCTTTCTGCCATTGAATGAATGATTATTTCTTTATATTAGTAGATTTTCATATAAACAATATTTTTGGTAAAAACAATGAAAGTTATTTTTGGATCTACTGGAAATTACTTCTCAATTCTTTCTCCTTTTATATATTTAATATAAATTTGTTTTTGTTTTATTTTTGTTTTGGAATAAAATGGAAAATAAATACAGACAAAGTAAAATCGTTTTTCATTAACAAATATTGTGTTGCCTACTTTTGAATTGTGCACACACACACACACATTGTATAAGGACATTTATATACAATATAAATATTGTACATATAAAAATAAATGTTAAAAATGATGATGATCGTGTTCATGGTGATGATGATAGCAGCGACTATGAACACAATACGAACAATGAAAACAACAGCGACAAATAACCGCAGGATGACTTCATTTGCATTGTGACTGCATTTTTCATTTCATATTTATTTTTATATACATATTTTTTCCCCGTTTTCATATATGGTAAATAAAATTATAACAATAAAAATATTATGAAACAAAAGTTTAACCAATTAAAAAAATGATTGTTGTTTCTTTGGTTGCAAAAAAGTGAAAGTCTTAATGAAATTTAATAAAAATGAGAAAAGAAAACTTAAATTTTTATAAAATTTCAATAAGGAAATAATTAAAAACAAAAAAAAAAAATTAAAAATTAATAAATATAATAAATATTCATTAATTGACTTGTTCGCACCTGCAAAATGAATTTCATCAATTAACATTTCATTAAAAATAATAATGTATATTTGGTCAACACCTTTGACACATCAACAACAATAAACTATAATAATAACAACAAGAACAACAAGAACAACATCATTAATATTAACATTAAACAATTGCAATTATCAAGGGCGATGCCTACCGCCATTTTGATTCAGACGGAAATTAACACATCTTCCGTTTCCGTTACGTAAACGCATTACTCATAATTTTTCGAGCAATACACACAAATATGTATACTTCCCAGAATCGTCTCTTCATAATTTAGTCATGCTTTTTGGTATTGGTAGAAAATATTACTTTGCTAAATAAAAATTAATGACCACCGGTAGTTGATTGCAATCAACAGTTACAATATACTAACAACAATGAACATAATGTGTACTATAAAAAATAAATTAAAATAGTTCAATATACGAGACGAGTAACCATATGAGAAGGTCAAAAACAACAACTATACATTTTCTGTAGGCACAATTGCAGGAGTCAAAGCAGGAATAACAAAAGATTCGTTTTTATGGATTGGCAAATTGTTCACGTTTTGTTTTCATTTTCATTTCCGTTCGGCTGTCATTTTATTTTTTTCTTATGTTCTTCATTTTACTTACTTCCGTTGGCATTTTCATATGCGTTCGTGCTGCATGTGAATAACATTTATTATGCCACATGTTATGATACATAAAAACTGATGGTCGATAAATGTCAATATTTTTGTATTTCACTTTAATTTTAAAAATAAATATATAAATTATACTATTTTAACAAAATAATGTACAAAATATGGTAGAAAATTAAGAATCTCTGATGGAATTTTATAAACATAAATCAATTGAGTAAGAAATAATATAATTTTGTTTTTTTTTTTTTCTCACAGAATCCAAGTATTGACTTGACTGATATTGATTAATTATTCATTGATTCTTGCTGTCAAACATTGTTATATTTTAATAATAGTTTATTTTCTTTTTAAATCATAGTAATGAGATAAATGAAGAGGATTTTTTTAAGAATGGTTAAGACCTTTAAGTGTTAAAAAAAAAAAAACATATGAGTTATCACTTTCAATAAAATTTGTATCATTTTCTTGAAGTCTAAAAATACTAAAAATTTAAGTGAAAACTAAAAATCGTCACGTTTGACATCATCTGTATTTCATGAATCGTACTCAGTAGAGACTTTAAATTTTCACAGAATGTGTATTTCCATTGCCATATCCCTAACAAATCGAAATAATCCACCGGAAAAGTCTCAAAAAAGAGATTACATATCCACAGCAACAACATGCAGTTATTTATATTAATATTTGCTTGCTTCATCAAAATTTATGCATTTCACTACTTATTTATTTAGAATCATTTTTCCATTGAAAAATTATTATTCATGCTTATTTTTAACCAATTTCTAAAAAAAGCGCTTAAGCATGAAACATAATGTTAAGTAGGTTGGTAAGACAGCGGCTTGCGGT
Source organism: Amiota minor (assembly GCA_037043295.1). Lineage (NCBI taxonomy): Eukaryota > Metazoa > Arthropoda > Insecta > Diptera > Drosophilidae > Amiota > Amiota minor. The sequence continues at coordinate 32,910 of JBAMAW010002206.1, forward strand.
GATGGGTAATAGATATAAAATTGTTACGACAATTCAAATCGTAGTGATCGGCAAGTTGTGCTAGGGTGCTGATCTTTATGGATGCGTGTCTGTGGTATGACCAGATGGTGAAAAAGAAGAAGTCAAGGGACGCTGAGATAGGAAAACAATAAGACAAGGGATGCTGAGGTGGAAAAACAATAAGACAAGCAATTTTAGACGGAAGGAAGAAATTTTGTCTTATTCACGAGGACTGATTTTTGTGTTTCATATTTTGTTTTTAAATGTGTAACTTCTGCTCCCAATCAATCTAAATCAACCAATCGAATTTATATTGTTTTGATATCTGCTAGTTCCTCCTTCTCCCTTGAATCATTTTAACCGTTGGAAGTCTTGAAAAACAATCCTTCCCTCCCTAAGTGTTATGCTTGTGAATAAAAACAAATAATTGATTTCATCATCCTTTATCAAATTAGCTTCAAATATTATTTTACGTAATTCTTTATCGGTTAAAGTCTCGCCAAGTTTGCATGCAAGACATTTAAGATTTTTAGACGAGATTTTTCCTGTTACAATATCATTAAACAAAAGGGTTGTTTAGTCCTCCATGTGCCAAGTTAAGACAAAGACACTGTTCCATGGACTTCACCATTTAAGCAACTCCAAAGATCATGAAGTCAATTAAATGTGTTAAACCACACGGCAGATATAATATAATAACATATTTCGTCGAAGGTTATTAAGCCATTTCAAAATAATTTTGGGAAAACATATGTTCACATCTAAAAAAAATTTAGTCTCTACTTTCAATTTCTTAATATGTGGAAATAAAAAGGGGAATAAAATGTTATCAGTTGAAAATATCAGATAAGAGGTGCCTCACAAAATTATAATAAAAGTAATTATAAATTTTTTTTTTCCAAACACTTATTTCTACTTTTAAAATAAGTTAATTTCAAGAAGCCTCTTTATTTCAATGAAATACTGATGTAAATTCACACGAACAAAACCGACAGCAATAAACTGTATATCATCATCATTATCATTTCAGTATTATACAATATTATATGAATGAATCCATGGCAACATAATCAGCAATGAGCCGATTCAATGATGTCATTGTAAGTATAATGTATGTTTGAAGACGAAGTGAGTACTTTATTACCAGCATCGAACCAGGCATTCAAAGGTAACATCAGTAAATGTGGCAGTGACAGAGGGATATGACAACCATTTTGCTGTTGCTACCTTGATGAATATGTTTCTACTTTATGAAAGTGGTATTTATGTGTGCATGTGTATTGCTACTGAATGCACATGAATCGAACTGGGATGAGATGAGCTTAAATGCACAGAATCGAACTTAAGCGGTGTGGAGCTCAGTTAAGTTGATCAATGGCAAACAGAATAAATCAAACAAAAAACCTTACCAAAGAGTTGACAATAATGTTTGCTACCAATGAAGGTTAAATTTTATGTTTGTATCATCAGCATCAGCATCATCATCATCATCATTTTCATTGTCATTAACATTTTGGATTTTATGATAGAGAATATAGTGACATTGATGCTCTCAATGCTGATGAACTGCTGGAGCTGCTATTATGAATGTTCTCTTCCATGCGGTGTTAGGCCTTTTTTGTTTGACTTGATGCTTACTTTCATCGTTTATTATGTTGATTTACTTACGTATTTTCAAAATGAAAGACCGATAAGGGTAGGTGTTCTTTTCAATGCTAACCATATTTGAATTTAACCATGAAAAAGCAAGCTTAATCAAGTTTCACCAAACGAGAAATGCTTTGATTACGATTGGAAAATGATTTTTGTTGTTATTACGTTTTTCGTTTTCCTTTCTTTTCCAAAGAACTTGAGCAAAAGGCTCAAACTGAAGCCACAAACAGTGACTGAACAAGTCTTAAATTACACTGTAGTAGAAGTAGTAGTAGTTGTACAACTAGAAGTAGTAGTAGCACTTGAAAGCACTAAAAGTAACCAGGAATTGAATCGCATTGAGATGTGTCCAATTCTGGTGAATAGTTTGGAGTCCTGTGTTGAGTGCACAAACAATACATGCCAATTGATGAATGCACTTCAGTACTTGTAGGTACCTTTTAGAAATGTTTCTCTCTGTGTGTCTTCTCATTTTTCACATCTTTTTTTTGTTCTGTACTCTACACTAAAGTATCCTTCGTTTGTCACTTTTTATCTACTATAGGGGCGTATGCGTAATTTGCAATGCTACTGGAATCTGCATTTAGCCGAAAACAGGGTTGGATCGTCATTATGCTATAAATTTGAATTATAATTTACAATATTGTAGATAACCCTGACTCATATATCTAACTTAAGCTAATGAGTATTTCTTGGTTAATTTTGTCTTATTATTCTATAATTAAATGAAACCCTTGGTCAGCCCTCGCAAGGGATTCAAAGCATTTAGAGCTTAAAAGTTTGTACAGACACCTTTTACAACTACTTTGTTTTGTGCTAAGTTTTGTGCTTCATCTTCATCACCTCGGAATCGGGTTACATGTGGAGGGAGACACACATACAAAGTAAAAAATCATATAATGAAGGATGGAACATTGTTGGGATGATGGTTGTTTGGTTATTGAGAGAAGGGTAGAGGAGCTAATAAAAAAGCAAAAATGCGTAAATCGTCTTTGCTAAGGGGAACTTGTTCCACAAAAACCCAGCCATGCGCTTACTCATTGATGTGAAAGGCCAAAAAATTTGCATTCGAGCAAAAGATTCAAAGAGCACTCACCTTATATGTTTGTCTACCAGTATCTAAGAATCTACTTGTATTTATGTATGTGTATTGTATATGTTTATGTGTATCTATTTACGTGTAAGTTTGTTTCATTTACATGCAACTCCGAACGCATAGCATCAATCAAAGGATTACATATCGATGCTGCAAAGAGATTTTGAAGCACACGCACGAGTGATGTATGCATCTTTCTCACAAGTTTCCGTTATGTATTCGCACATTTGACATTGTATTCATGTTGCATTTGAATGTTAAGTTGACGGGATCTCATGATAAAATGTCAAAATACTTACATCAAATTTAAAGCATACGTCGATGGCATCATTTCCAACTGTTGTTGTTGTCATTTACGCTTACCATTATCATCAGTTTGATTATATTTTCGCAGAAAAAAATGCCCTCTTATCCCCATGAATAATCTTAATCTGATAAGGAATGGTAATGGTGGCCATGCCACTTTGTGAATATCAATCAAGCAAAGTCAAAGCAAAAAAGTTGTGCTACTAATGAACTTCTGAACAAGCCACTGACATAACCACAAAATTCACACAAACATATGTATATGAGGTATGTGTGTTTTTGGGTATGTGTGATTTCATTTCTGTATTTATTATACTGTTGTTATTTTTATATATAAAATTCGAGTGTATAAAATTTTGTGACTCTTAATCTCATAAACGGGTAGACCAATTTTGATAAATTTTTTTTTTGTGTTTCTTATTGGGTCACCAAGATGATTATGCTTCAGTTGGACTTGGTAGGTGGCGCTGTTGTTGAGATACAGACACTTTTTTTTTTACCAAATTTTTAACATTTATTATCTAGCGCACACTATACTAAGCCGATTTTAATATGATTATAATTTAAAATGACAAATGAATACTAGTGAAAAGAGTTGCATACATATTTTTTCCATTTTTAAACTTTCAATAAAATATTTTTAAGTATTAAGTTTTTTGAAAACCACTGTAAGACCAATCATAAAAGGTTTTGTACGTTTTTACGTTTCTAATGCTTTGGTTGTTGTTATTGTTGTATTTTTCCTCTCTGAGTACGCACTTTTTGCGCTCTTCGTTTAACATTGTATATATTTCATAAGGCTAACATTTCTTATCATTAAATGTTATTTCCTAGGATTAATTTTACTTGGCTATTACCAAAACCTTTAGCTTTTTTCAAAGAGGATGATCTTGTGATTGTAAGTCAATGTATTCTCAAGTACCTTGTCTTATTCGCTTTGAATGTCAGAGGAGGTTCCAAATGCAATAAATTATGGATCATGGATCCCAAAAAGAGATCTACTTCTTAAATAACTTCGAAAATATTGATTTATTCCGTGCAGTTGTATGTTTTTGTACTTCCATGAGGAGTAGCTTTTCAAGGTTATAACTTAACTCCCGGGACTTACATTGCCTACAAGTAGTAGCTAAGCGAATAGTTAGATTTTGTTCGCAGGTATTGGAATAGTCTAAAGACATGAAGCAGTCAACACGGTTGCTAGAAAATCTTGAAAGGGCAAGGTGTAATTCTTATTAACTCCCATTAAACTTAAGACAGTATCAGACCGAAATATTTCATAATTGCTTAATTAAAAAGACAATTACTTAAAGCCTTGTAGCATTAATAGATTGATTTCTTAAAGACTTTTCATTTAGTAACTTATAAGGTTAGTATATTTTTACTAATTGACCATTTCCGTTTCTACTTTACATCACATTACAACAACTAATTACTCACTGGACATTGTTGTTCCAACATTTTTTTTTTCTTATTTCTTCATCGTCCTCCTCAGCATTTGTCATAAAAGAACCGACCTTCAAAAGAAGCGTAAGGAAATACTAAACGAAACATACTTACATAGAATATTGCTTACATTTAATTGTCCGGCCTTACATCAATCGCCTTACATTCATAGATACACTCCTACAGGCATAAGGATATCTAAGATAATAACTGTTTCCTGGCGCAATACATTAATCTTGTAATTAATTAAACCAAAATCCACATAAGCACAAAAAGTGACTACTTAAGCCATTTTGGCCACGAATGCCAACTCATAGCCAAAGAACACATGGCCAAGATACACGCATTCATACACACATACATACATATAAGTACGCACATGCAAACGCACGCTCATAGATTTCTCCAGACAGGAACATTAACAGAAACACGCATTCTGTCAAGTAAAAACAATGGAAGGCAGGCAAAGCAATACAGTTAACCAGAGACAAAGAGATTGAAGACTGGAAAGGGAAAAGGAAAGGCAAAAACTGTCAAGGAGTCAGCAAAGTAAACTGACATCTGGAGTACGCAACAATGGCAGTTATTGCAAGATGAAACCTTGTTCCACAAGTAAAATGCTGAACGACATTTGTGCGTTCCATTGATGTAAAGGGAGCATATGAGTAGTGGGCAAAAATGGTTTAAATGCCAAATGAACTAAGTGCTCTACTAAGGCACGATGGATAAATGGAGATTGGTTAAATGGATAAGTGAAGTGGAAGTATATAATATTGTAGGTAAGCTGAAAAACTTTCTTCAAAGAAAGTAACTGAAAAAATCCTACTCCTAACTATATACTTGAATGTAGAAAGATCAACTGATAGCAACAGTTTGAGATAGAGTCCTTTGTTTAGATGAATTAGTGCAGTGTTTTTATGGAAACCTATACCAAACTTTGTATAAATTGTAATAAAATTGTTTATTTATATTAATTTTATTAAGTTGTCAGTGTTTTTTTTATTTTATTTTGGGTTCAGTTTTACCATAATAACCATTTAAACTATTGTAATTGTCAACCCAATAAAAAAAATCACGTAAAATCAAATGAAACAATTGTGAGCCTCATGCAGAAAATAACAATGAAAACAATCACAACAATAAAAATTCTCAAAAAAAAAAAAAAAAACAAAGATTTAAAAACTATCAAAAAACAAACAATTGTTCATAGAAAATGAAACCGAATAACAACAATTTTGTGGCAAAAAAATAATATGAAATAAAATAAATGCAAACAATTTCAAATCAAAACATGAACATTGTTTCACTGAAGCTTAGGTGCTCTTCACATTTTTACGCGTATGAAGGCTTTGGAAAAATCCACAGATTTTATGATTTTCAATTAAATTTGGTTATCTATTATCTATTGATTATTTTAAAAAGGAACAAAAATTTTAAAACTAAAAACTGGATCTATGATCGGCAGAGTCTTAGAAGGATCCAATTGATATCAAAGATATCTGGAATTCAGAAGATACTATAAAACTGCGTAAGATAAAAGAATTTCAATTAATATTTTGTAAGTCAGCTGTATCTTCTACAATAGAAGTAAAACCATGATAAATGTTATAATGAAACAATGATCAAAATTTTATCTAAGAATTAAAAAACTATTAGATTGGATGAATTGGTACAATAGACTACTCATGTGATGATTTTGAATTGAACTTTGTAGGTTGGATTTGTCTGTTTTGAAATCAAATTCCAAAAACTGATGTATGATTGCATTGAATTCTAGTCATCTAAACATTTCATGCAGTGCCAAAGATATAAAGATTATGCTGACCCATTCTGATATTGTACATGTGTATTTTGCGAATATCCTTGTCTATGTTACAAATACCACACAAAATTGATAAAACAACACTTAACACACACCAATCTGATGAAGTGTATGTATAACAATAATATAAAAATGAAATCATAATAATAATAATAATAATAACAATGTTTGCCATTGAATGTTATTGCATTAGTTTGTGGCATTTACAATTCTGTTCATTCGATATTTCCCAATAGACTACTGGACTGACTCTGTATACAATATTTTTATTCATATTTTTTTGTTTTTGAAAACTATTAAAGAGAGTATCTTTTTGTTTTTGCAAAAGAATTTCAACTACAAATTGTTGAAAAAAAAAAAAAAGATAACAAACAAAAGGAATAAAAATCTAGGATAGCAAAAAGTATCACAATTTTCAACTAACAAAAATAACAAAACTTAAAGCAAAACATACAATAAACCCAAAATGAGTTGTTTTTTGTATTCATTCAATTTTTTTCTCTCTCATTCAAACTATGTATCTATTGCGATCCTTTTCATTTGGTGCTATGTCGATGTGCATAAAACTATGCAGTAACAATTTCAAGCGCAAAACTTAATTGAAGTTTTCTTCTTTTTTTTTTTTTTGTTTGTTGTTATTGTTTTGTTTTGCATTCTGATATAGTCAAATGGATGAGGAGCAGATTCATACCAAAGTTTCAGATTGGCATCATTTGATCTCATTGAATTGTATAAGGCATAAACAAAATAGATAAATTATATTTCCATAGAAGACCAGCGAATTTGTTGAGTAAAAATATTCATTAGAAATTTGAATAAAAAAATAATAAGAAATGAAATTTTGCATAAAGTTGGAAAATTAATTATCTCAACATTTTGACTTCTTTACTTTAATTAAAATTTGCCGTCAAGGATTTTTTTTACATTTATTTAAATTATTTATTTATTATTATTATTATGCCAACGATACGCAGTTATTTTCTATTTCTCTAGTACGTTTGGTGCTTAAAAATACTAAGATGCACAAATGATTTTAACTCACAATTATAATGTTTAATACTATTTCTATTCTACACTATATTGATACACAAATAATGATGTCGATGAAAATAACATTAACTTTAAATTGATTCCAAAAGTATAAATAAATGATACTAAATACAAGAAAGTATCCTCATGAGGATGAGCGGTATGAACTTTACCAAATGGTTTTGAGGAAAGTTGAGAATTTGAAGTGGAATTTTGCTTATTTACCATTACATTTCTTACATCGTTTCTTGTCACAAATTTTCACGGGGATTATTCTTTCCTCATCACATTCTTCTTTGCTTGTAATCATTTGCTTACATGATTTCAAAAATAAACGTTTTCTTTCATTTTTTAGTTTTACATTCACTGACAATATTGCATGCTGATCAATTCCTGCAGTCGTCACTGAGTCGATACCAAAATATAGGCATTACTGCTTCACTGGAAGTCCCAGTTAAGGGGTCTATTCTAAGTACTTTGTTGCCACCATATGACTTTTCTGCCTAAATTGCATTTTGGTTACTGTGTGCGGGGCAACTCGATTCCAGCAGTTCGTCTGGTAATGCAATTTCCTGTTTTTGATATCATTTGTAATAGTGGCGATCTCCTAAATTGCTAGTAAACAAAATACTCTGTAAGATCCATTGAAGCTTATAACGTCTATTGTATCTTAAGGGAGTAAGGGGGAAATTTTTCCAAAATCAAAAGATTTTTATTAGCAGAGCAACTATAAGTCTTTTTATATTAATTTATATTAAAATCATTAACAAAAGTTCGAAATTTGTAGGTTGTCAGAGAATCAACAAGGCTAAATTCTACAGAGGAATTTCGAAAGCATTTATTTCAAGAGTCTTTTCATACAATATGGTTTATATAGCAAAAATACGATCTATTGTAATTCGACAAAAAAGACTAACTTGTATATTTTTGAAAGAATATTTTATAAAAGTTTTCTGCACAGTATCTCAAAAACTGGTATACTATGTAATTTGTACAGATACAGATGAACATAGAGAAGGTTAGTCAAAAGGACAAGAAAACATACATGAAAAGATTTATTCTTCAAGCCATGGTTTAATTTTCAATTCACTCAACTTTTAGGATCTCTCCTAGCTTCTGGCCTGCTCTTCACGTTATAAACATCATGACAAACTCTGAAGTCCATTCAAATAACTGGCATTATTGATACAAATTCCAAAAAGATAATTAACAACCAAAAAAAATATCAAAAATACACCACTAAATAAATTAAATTCCATTTGTGCAACCACAAAAATTCTTTCTCGCATAATACTAATTAATCAAAAACACTCTACATTTTTTTTTTCTTTTTTTTTTGTTGTAGTTGTTTATGTAGCATGGTATACTACGGTATTCATTTCATTCTATCTAGTTGTTGTTATTATTGCAGTTACCTAAGCAACTCAGCCAAAGCCTTTTACCATAATTAAAAACGCAATAAATCATAATTTTGCACGAAAATCAACTGAAATCGAATTAAATCAATGAATAAATGAATGAACACATAGTTCAACAAAAACAAAAAAAACAGAAGCGGTTGAAAAGCTTTGATAGCAAGGAAGGCAAAAGGAAATTCATGATGATTTCCCAGTCAAGCGGAAATACTTCATTAACGACAGGAAGCAAAACGAAAAAAAAAAAAAAAAACAGAATAATAATGTCAATAATGGAATGAAGAAGGCTACGGCTATATCGTAAATCGAGGCAAATCAATGTTGAGGTATAATTTTCGCCACTATTTCATCATTGCTGTGTTCTGGGCGTCGCTGGTAATGTTTGGTAAATGCCTCACAGCCTTCACTTAGGCTAAGCTAAACCAAGTTTTTCAAACTGGGTTGAACATAATTTCAATAAAGCATTTTTCAGTCAAATAGGTCGAACAGTAACAAGAAGAGAAACGTAATAAAAGAACAAGTACAACACTGAGGTACGAGTAATGATGGAGTGATGGAGACTAAGTGACTGAGTGAAGGTATCAGCAACAAGCATAACTATGAAAACAAACAAAGGAATGTTTCTGATGATATCCCGAACCAAAGGTATGCGAAATATGGCCAGAATGCGGGCTATGACATTTCAAAACGCGGAACTTGAGCCAACTTGAGTAGGTTTCGTGTTACATGCAAATAAACTAACTTATGTATTTTTTTACCTCATTTTCTTCATTTTTTCTGGTTCGGTTTTGGAATTTTTTGGAAGCAACGAAAACATGCGCCATTAAATTCCTGAACATTTTCAAAAAAATAAGATAATTTCCTTTCACTTTTTTTTTTGTATTTGCTTCTCCAGCTCATTTTCTTTCTTATTTTTCACATTAAAGCCAAGTTAAGGCAACTTACATGAATATGGAGAAACTGAAAAACTGTGTGAGAAGAGCCGCTCATTTGTGTCAGCAACTCAGAAAGAAGGTTGTAAAAAATGCTTAACATCAAAAACAGAGAATAAGAAAGATAGAAAAAATGAGAAAAGCATAAGGAAGAAGGAATAGAAAAAAGTTCAAAATGAACCAGTTTAGAATGACATTATTCACAGCATAAGTCAGGATTATCACTTAAGTGTTAGCCACGTTAAGGATGACAATAGCAAAGAAAAGGACAAGTTGCAGTAACGCCAGTAAAACTAGCAACAGGATTCTACCAGGCTTCATCATTCTTCACCTCAACACTTTACTTGGCTTGAGTTTACTTTCCTTTGGTTTACTCCCAATTCAAGTGAAAGTTAAGACAGAAGAAAAAAAAGCAGAAAAACAAGAAGGAGACGTTTACAAGTTTAAGTTAAAAAAAAAAAAAAGAAAAAAAGAAGAAATGAAGGATGTTAAAAATTTACTAAATTGTTATAACAAAAGTGCCTCCGGGCGTTCGCTGAACGAAATAATGGTTGCTGTCTTAAAATCGTGAGTATTAGAAAAACAAAAAGCGACGTCTTCTTTTAGTAGTTAGTAAGTACATGACAACTAATAGTCAAGGACATACAGTTTTACTTGTTATCACCATGCAAAGATGCTGATGATGTTGAGAACAATTCCAGCAGCTGCCCTACTTCCAAAACCTTTCATGCTAAGGTGAGATGGTATAAACTTTTTGTCTTGATGTTTGTATTGCACACAGCAATGCACACTTGACCTTATAGAGGCACCATATTCAGAGTGATAAGGGAAATCAATTTAGTCCTATTCATCATTCTTTACTCATGCCATATATATGCCATGATATCAGCTTTTGAGATATTAACCTGAAATTCAATATAGAAGAGGAATTTTTGATCTATGAAGAGTTCTTTGATTACTCAAAAAGATAATCCCAATACCTGGAATATTATTGCGTCTCCATAGTCCATTACCACTTAACAATAGTTTTGAAAGCAATTGGATATGGCAATTATTTCATTGTTCTTTCTTAACTGAATTACTGAATTAATGAACGAAATATACGTTGAATCACAGTTGTTTTGATTATAAGTTAAGGCAAGCGAACACACTTCATTTTGAAAGAATTTTAAAATTGATAAAAGTTGCAAATTTCAGTGTGTTCTTGACACATTTAAATGAGTTTTACCTGAAAATATCGATTGCTTGATACTTTATATTTTGAGCTTAAAAAAAATTTGCTTATTTAAGTAATTTTATAGAAAATGTTTTATAAAGTTTGCTTTCTCTTTAAAGGAATTTTATTAAAAAAATATCCAATATTTGATTTGATATAAATTTTTATGTAGTCTTTTGATTTAAGTTCCAAAACCACATTTAGCAACGAAAGCAACCACATCACAATCATAGTCACACATAGTATTGTGTTGCATATAATCCTCAACTACTTTCTGTGTGTTTATTATAAACCGCATTTGATATTTACGCGCACCACTTGAACCACGAAAGTCAAATTGAAATCAATTAGCTAATTATTGCAAAAACAACCGCAGTTTGACATACTAAGTAGTGAGAGGATAGTGAGTGAGTGTGAAGGAGAGAGAGAATGGGTGGGAGAAAGGGCCCCATATAGTGAGACGGATTATCAAATACAACATTATCATCCCAATTCGGGAAACTATTATAATACTCAAAATAAGACAAACAGAGATAATAATAAAATAAAATGACAATAAACTTAATTAGTATATGCCAATGATATATTAAAATGACTTATTGAAATAAAATAATAAATAAAATAAATCAAGAAAAATTAATTTAAAATAATACGAAATATTCATATGCCTCGTTTAACCCCAACCCTAAATTGAGTTTGACTTGATGATCATTGCCATTGGCCTAGCAATTTCAATTGATTATGTAAAATGGCCAAGGGCTTTATCTATCCAGCTAATTCGCATACCAAAGACTTTAATTGCTTCCCAGAAGTGTATAATGAGTGGGGTCGCCTGTACTCGAGTTGCTCGATTATATCGAGTGTACAGTTTCGATAATTGCAATTATTGTATTGTACTTGCGCTATGAGAAGGGAGTGAGACAAAGGCAGAATGTATATACGAAGAATGAGTGAATGGAAAGCCAAGTAGGCTACTGAAATGTTTAGAGTTGGGGAAAGTTTGTTGAGTAAACTGTGCTTGTTAAAATATTATTGAAGGATTAAAGTTTTAACTTTTAAGTGCAAAAACACTTTACTCAATGCAAAACACACCGACCCACAAAAGAGGTGCAGCGCGATGAACAAAAGCGAGCAGTAGATGAGCGCAACTGAAACTCTACCCTCCACCAACTCGGAATTGTGGATGCCTACTGGCGAGATGCTGGTAGAGAATTGCAACTTACATCTTGCAACTATTGGCGGTAGCTACTTCTTGGAATAAGATGTACTTCAAGTCAAGTGGTAAAAGTTTGAATAAGTGAGCGATCCAATAAATGAATGAAAGTACTCACACCAGTGAAGGGGGAGAAGTGAAATGTTGTTATGAAAATTAAGACAAGAGTGCAGCTGTTACTTGAGTATGGCCACTTTTTAAATAACAATTTGTTATTATTATGTTTTCATTTTCACATAACTTTGGAAATGTTTTGAATTAAAATTTTAATTTTGATATTTTTATTTATTTTTGTATTGATTTATTTATATTTATGGTTATTATTAACAATTTCCGCCATGCAATCAGTTTTATATGTGAAACAATAAAAGATTGAAAAATAAGAATTAAAAAACAAAAAAAAAAAAAAAAAAATATTGTAGAACCTCATCATTTCTTGGCTGCTCATGGACTATTTTTAAAACACTTAAGCAATACGAAATTGTTGCGAGTTCTCTGATTCCCTTCGTTATGTTCTCACTACGCAAGCGCCGTGGTTATAGAGATATTGAGCAACAATCTATTTTATTCAGCATAGTACGAAGTCCACTGAATTCAACAAGTGGTTGCCGGTTGCTGAAGAGATGAAGTGGGTTTACTTAAAATATAATGAAAAGGCGAACTCACCATATTAAACAGAATGCGGCACTGCTTTACATATGTAGAATTTTTTGAAATGATAAAACAGTTTGATGCGCTGACATGGTGAGTTTCATCCCAATTCGAAATGGGGAAAGTGTTACTTTATGTTGGAGACAAATTCAGCATTTTTGGTAAGATTTTCTCCTGAAAAGTAAAAATTGTTTTTTAATTATTTAATTTTTATCATTATTTCTATTTCCAATTCTATCATCACTTAAATTAATTAATGTAATATTTGTCTTTAAATTGTAATTTTTTTCCACTAAATTATTCACATTAACAACATTTTCTTAAAATATATTGATTGATCCTAAAATTCCACCTGAAACTATTTTCATTTAGTCTTCCTCAAACTTTGTTTTTTCTATACTTCTTTCTTGACAAAAGTCAACTAAGTAAAGAAGATTCTTTTTCTTTTATTTTTGGTGAAACTATATATGCACAAATATCTACTTATATATGTAAACATATTGTCAAGTACATGCTTAAAAACAAAAGAATTTCTTTGAACAACCAAAAACAAAAAAAAAGTGTCTCAAGCAAACACAAATCCTATGGAGTAAATCCAATCCGGCATGTGCGGCACGTGACAAAACTTGTAAAATGACTTCACAACTTTGCTGTTGCTGTTGCTCTATTTCTACTTCTTATTTAGTTGTATGCTTTTTGGGATCCACCCCGCGACATCCTGTTTATTAAACACGACTAGTACTACTACTATTACAGCTACTATGTTCTTCACTGTTTAAACAAATAGAAACGAAAGTCAACAATTTGAAAGAAGCACTTGTAGCGCCGCAATTATGAAAGAAGTGCGTCAGAACTTAAATTATGAAAAAAAGAAGAAAAAAAAAACTACCAGTCAACCCCACGAAGTCTGTCACTGATGATGACGATGCTAATGATGACGATGATGTCGACGATGGTGATGATGCAAGTTGCTAACTAGCAAAGTTAATAGCTGCAACTGAAGTTGAAACAATAAGACTGAGGGTAGTTAAATGAGAACATAATTTAGTTGCCAACTGTTGCGTCTTTGTTACATCAACATTATTTCTAAGAAGCGAAGAAATACCTAAAGTGAGTGTTTATTATTGAAATAAATGAATTGAGAAAATTGAATGCGATTTTTATTATAACATACATTTTCATTGAAACCTAAAAGTTTGCGATGCTATGCAACATAATAATATGTTCATTATACTCATATTGATAAAAATAAATAGTAGCAAAATGTATTTAATTCCACAACAGTGCGAACAGGTATTATCGCTCCGCTGTAATGTTCGTAACCGATAGAGCGGGACGGAGTCCCTATAAAGTATACTTAACTATATGGAAATAATCACCCAGATAAGAGATTCAACCATGTTCTTTAGACCGACCATCTAAGCTTTCCATTTTTGAGAAATCAGACCAAATTTTAATACCTATTATGCCTTATTGTTATACACAAAGTTTTTAAATTAATGTAATAAAATATTATTTTAAAGTGTACATTATTTTTTTAAATAAGAAATTAATATAATTTTGGGTTTCTTAAGATATTCATAAGAAACATTTATTCTGTCTTTACAAACCTTGGATACAATTTACATTCAAGGGTAACAATATCATCTCATTATCACAAAAAGAAGAACTGAAAGACACTTATGAGAAAAGATACAAACAAGTACTTGTTGAAAAGTTTGCCCATCAAAGAGTCATATGACGTGATGAAATGTTTTAATTACATTAAATTTAAAAGGATATGAACATTTTTTCATTTTACTTTTGTAAACATATTTTTTATAAGTTTAACAGTGCCTTTAATAAATTTTATTTCGTTATGATCGCATTAAAATTAATTAATTCCTTGAATTATGTTACATTTCTCTTGGACTTTAGCGACATAAAGTATACACATATATTATACAATATACCATATATGATATTACAGCATTGAAGCTGCAAGTATAATGAATTTAACGCATATGTTATGATAAAGAAACAACCCGACACAGTTGTCAACTATCATTCTCCCCAATTCTTTTGTATCATATTAACGCACACTAATTAAATTGTAAAAAAAAAAAAAAATAATAATAATAAAAATTGCATAAAAAAGAAAAAAAGAAAAAAAATAAGAGTGAATGAACAAATACAGAAATGCTAGAAGTTTGCACATTTCAAGCTGAAACTTTGTGCGCTTTTGAGTCTTTTTTCATTATTTGCTCATTATGTGAGCACACTGCCGAAGGACAGCTAGCTGCAAGTGTAAGTGGCAAAGAACACAGCAACTTGTTATAATTACTCAATTTTTGTATTGATGTCAACAGAGATACACAAGCACATTCTCAGATATACTCATACATACATATGCATACATACATTCATTCATATATGTAGTATATAGAGAATATGAGAGCGCATGAAAAGGATATACGAACATACAGAAAGAAGCGCTGTGTCCTTGTGGCGACTATTGCTTTACATTTAATACGATTTTAATTAATGTAGACGACATCGCTCTGGATGAATGTGAAAAGTTCTTTAATTTATGTGAGTTCGAAAACTAAATAAATTAAGATGGCAAAAAATTATTAACTATTTGTACTTACAACATAACATAGAACCTTTTATCTCAGATAGATATAATATTTTTGTCAAACCAAGTCAACAAAAAAAAAAAAAACAAAAAAAAAAAAGGAAACTTCTTCGAATTGAAATAAAATTACTACTTGACAAAAGTTTATAATTAAAATTTTACACATAGCTTGGCCAAAACATAAAAAAATCACACACGCTAAGTTTATGGCAAATCCAAAAAATATATTTTATGGCATACTTTTGAACAATCCACATATATCAATAAATTTTTTGTAAAAAAGTATATAATTTCACTCTATCTATCTTGAGAATACATTAACACTTTAATCTGGACAATGTGACAATTAAATATCCGGCACAAACACATTTGACATTGCATTATCAATTTTTGAACTTTGAACTTTGTTCTACCACTACTAATCTCTTTGGTTCATAATAGTTCAACCATTACACCACAAACACACTCACTCACTAGTAAGTAAGTATTGACAAAAATCATGTTTGACAACAAAATGAGCTGAAAATGTGTTGTGACGTGAGTGAGTGAGTGAGGCGAACGCTACCAGTAACACAAACACATAGAAATTAACGTAATGAAATGAAATGAAATGAAAGGGTGAAGTCAATACATGGCATATGGCAATATTAGACTGGTTGCTCCACGTTGTTGGCTACGCTCAAGTGCCTAATTATGCAAACACATTTGGTGTCTTTATGTGAGAGTTTATCTGTGTGCATGAGTACCATATGAGTATGTGTGAAAAAGGAAATTTCATTGGCGCCAAAATGTTGCTGACACGATTGCACTACATTACAGGACAAACGTATAGATAACCAACTAACTAACCACTCAGACAGATAGACAAACAGATAGACAGACAGACAGACAGACAATCAACGTTATTCAGAACACTGCTGCGCATTCAGTGAACTAAAAGTGAACACGACGCGCAAGTGACAGGTTTGTAATTAGAATAAAGGATTTGATGCTCAAAGTAAAGATTCATTATTACTGCTACATCAAATGGTTTCAATGGTTTGAAGTTGCTGACTTCTTTAAAATGGTATTTGATATCTGGATGCATGTATCTACAATAGATTATGAATTATGAAGTGTAGACATTATTCGAGAATAATATGAAATAATATTAATCCAAATCCACACTATTTACACAAATTATCATGTTAAAATATTATAATTCATTCCTTCTAAGAATGATTCCCTTCATGCTAGAGACTTGACAGAAGGGACGATTACTGGCGTTCGAACAATCTTCCAGTCTTTGTTAATAGTGAATTTATTCCCTTAAAGTAACAGAGAGAAAACTAACCTGGAAGTTACTATTATGAGCAATAGAATGTGTTAGATTCTTGGGCACAGGCCAGAACTTTCTCTGCTTAACAAGCTCCTGCGTTAAAGGACAACAACGAAATTTGTATGGATTCAGTTGTGGGATTCCTTTAAACAATCTTACATAGAAATATGGCAGATATACTATTCTAAGCTTCAGCATAGGTAAGTTTTTGTTCTGCATCTATTCAGGAGAGCAACACATAATGTCCCTTGAAATTTGATTGTTTATACTTACTAAATTACAAATATAATTATAATATAATCTACAAAACGAAAAAAAAAAAATATAAATTTTTTTCAAGTACATAACATTATTTCCTTTTGAATAAATTGAACAAAATTTAATTTAGCTACTTCTGTGATTTGCATTCAATTTTTTATTAACTGCTCTTTCAACTTTATAATGTTAATATTGTAGGTACATAATTATTAAGTTCATGAGGTTAGCAATGCAGATCACATACCAGTTAGTTAGTTGCGTATAATTTTTACCTTTGCTCCTATAAACTACCCAAACTTGGTTGGTATTATTTTGTTTTCTTTTCCTTCTTTTATACTAAATAGAAACAATGAAGAGAAGAGCATAAAATGAAGATAAATTTGTAATGCAGTCAACAAGCAAATTATATATGCAAAAGGACTAAAAGTGTGGGTGTGGGTGCAGCTTTCTGGGTAACTGGGGAAAACCACACTAAGAGAAGAAGGTGAGGATGTGGAAAAACAAAACAAAAAAAGAAAGCGAATCTGTCAAGTGTTTGTAAAAATGCTAATTTAAGCCACTATGCTATACCAACAACAACAACAACATCAACAACATCAACGAGAACATACACATCACATCACATCTGCATCTGCATCTGCAAGGCACAGTCAACAGGCTATTGCTTTAAAATTTTGTTGGTGCTTTAACTATTCTTACTATTATTATTATTATTATTGTTGTTGTTGATGTTGGTGGTATGTATACTCTGCAGTGTCATTCGCCTATTTCATCTTTATGTCCCTTTGAACTCTTTTGTTCTCTTCAATGGCGACATATGAATTTGTAACTTGTGCCATGTGTGTTTCGTTAAAAAATGTAGAAAACCGACGTTGTCTGTCAGTGTCTGCCCTTCTCAGTTGCTTCTGTCTCAGTTATTTGGCTTTGCATTGGTGTCTCTTGATTTTTCTCTGGCATCTTGTAGCCTATACCAGGCAAATGTATGCATATGAATGCATCACTCTGTAAAAGGTATATTAAATTTAACCCTAAGTTTGTGACTGCATGGAATATATCTCAAGTCTTCTAAAATATTTATTCGCAATTTAAGGCAAATTGAAATCCTTCAATTCATTTTATAGAACTGAAAACAGAACATGGTCACTAAAGATGAATCCTTCTGGACTTTGTTTCTATGAAGTTTAGTTTGGTTTGGACCACCAGAAAATCAAAAATTGGTGCATGAAATTTAGCATATACAATGGGAAGCAATATTGTCCGGATGTTTTACACTGTTAGAGTAAAGAAAAATATTTTTGATTAATTTATTCAATTTATCAATAGTATATTTCACTCTATTAGATTTCGGAAGCCTCCCTTTTCTCTCGGATTGAGGTGTTGTCATAAGGCCGCCCACTACTTCAACAGAAATGGTGAATGACAGCTAAAGAGTGCAAAAATCTCAGTCTATCAAATCTACAATACAAATTTGATCCACTTTTGCTTAATATTTTTTATTTATTATTTTTCACTAACACACACTCAGAAATAGTCCAGTGAGGCTTATCTCGCATTTCATGACTGTAGTTTAATTCTTTCTTACTTTTAAAATCCTCATAAGGGTTAAGGGTGGCTTAGGCAAAGTGAAATTAAGGGGCCACAAACATCAATTTCATGTTGAAAATAATAAAAAAGAAAAAAAAAAAAATTGTACTTAAAATAAATTTGTTTTAAATTTTAAGCTGAGAAATACATAAAATTTCCATTTCACTTTAGTTTCCCTTTTACTCAGAGAGCCCAGTCATTTATTGTATATTCGCATTTTTGTAAGGTATGAATTATTCGATATGACCAAAATTATCCTTTTCTCTGATGCATCTTCTCCTTCTTTTTTTATTTATAACATCTTTTTTTTTTATTTTTTTTTCTATGCATTTCGTATGCACATAATTTTATGAGAAATTAAACATGTCAACAAACTAATGAAATATATACACGTATGTCTTCTGTATCTGTGTTAGTATGTGTACTAAGTATATGGGGAAGTAAGTAAATATGTTTGTGATTTGTTCATAAGAGAAAATTTTACTTAATAATAAACAAAAATTGTTTTGCTAAAAAGTTTTCTCCTTTAAAGATGTTTAGTTTTTTTAATATGCGAGAAATACTGAAAATTTAAAAGTTTAATTAGAAGAAAATTTCTCTTGAAATTTAAGCTATACCATATTTCTAAATAAATTTCTTATGAATTTACACATGTAGGGGTATATGCCAATTATTTAAATTCAGTGAGACTCCATATAAAATATTATATAATGTCATGTTTATGATGTCTTAGCTATGTCTGATGATGTTTGAGTCTATAGATTTTATTAATTCGTTATAATCAATCAATATAAATTCTTGATTTAATCCTTATTTGATGGTTATGAAATGAAATCATTTGATATCTGATGTTGTATTTGAACATAGGAATACATATATAAAGTTGGTGACTACCTTGATCTTAATGGATAACACCACAGTGAATTCTTTAATAATATTTTTGTGATATTCAACTCTGAAGTTTCGCTTTGCTTTATTAGTATTTTCAGTATCTCAAAGAGAAAATGGAAATATAATTATATGTACATTATATTGATAAGGAATTTGTAAGATGTTTCTGATAATGGTAGTTTATGAATAAAGAAATCTTCATTGTTTGACTCTTTAATATTGCTTTATTTATATCAAGGATATCACATGCTGATTACCTATGGATTATTGTCCATTAATTAATATGATAATGTCTATTGTATATCAAACAGCCTGTTTAAGGTTACGATCAATTGACAATAGGTTTTGACTCCAGTTCTTTCTTCTCTGCAGGTAGAAATAACTTATAATCGCTTGGCAACTCATTCTCAGCGTACAATCTATTCGAGAAGTATACACGTCGTAAACGGCAATTCGCATGGACTTGTAAGCGTATGGTTTCCACATATTTAGTACCGTAAGCACGGCGTGTAAAGTCTGCTAGATTAAATACTATTTGATTCCAGCCGTCATCAAGATGTAGAGGAACTGTGCAAATAAAAGGCTTTATCACAGATTGTTGTACGTAGTTGCTTACGCGAAAACGACGCCGTATGTTTTTATCGTCAAGAACCTGCATTATATAGATTTTATTAGAAGATTATTATTATTAGTTCCTATATATATTGTTCGCTTACTTGAACTTCAAAAATGAACAATCTCTTCATATTCTTTACAATCAGAGTCAAAAACGGCAGTTTGGTTCTTAAGGTTTTCTTTGGATTTGCTGGAGTTGAGACGAAAGTAATATTCGGGCTATTTCCAACTATTTCTAATACCAAGTTTTGTATATCTTCGTCTCGGATTCGCTTGATCTGTCCATTTTGGACATTCTTTTCCCATTCCTGGAGCGGTTTCAATCCGATGCTATAAAATATGGTTTGAAACTCGGGCAGCTGAACACTTGGCTTAAACGTTGATTCCTTTTTGTTCATGTTGTTATTGTAGTATCATGAAAGCCAAAAATTTAGTGGAACCCAATAATTTGCACACATGTACTATTAGTTGTTATATTTTGCACTTTATTTTTGTGTTTGGTTTCTGATTTAGTGTTGCCATAAAGAATGGCAAACCAAGTGTGCATAACTCAGAAACCAACAAAAAAAAAAAAAAACCCTAATGTAACATTTTCTTGAGTGGAGATTAAATAGAAATATTAAACAAAAACATAATTGTACCTTGTTTTGAACTTTGACTTTATTCGAATGGCATACTTTGTTGAACAATAAAAATGTTGAAATATTGTCCCAAAATAAATAAAAAAAATATCTATAGATATCATTTCATTTAACTATCTTTAGCTTGGGGAATAGGAAACAATCATACGGGGCCAGATCAGACGAATACGAGCTATGTTTGATGGTTGTGTTGCCGTGCTTCAGGTATAAGGTATGATCTGTGACCATGGGAGCGAAGATCTTCCGGTAGCACAGAATTGCAGTAAGAATTCGATAAATTGTGACATACGGAATGTTGAGATCCTCTTTCAGTTTCTTCAGGGGTTCTTTCGACCATTGGACAGTCGCACCTCACCGATTTTGTGCAGCCTTGGCACTCATTACAAAAACTTTCTTCAGTCATGTACTTGCGAATGGGATTATTAATCATCACCATACACTTTTTCGAGCAGAGTGTAAAACAAAATTTTGGTATTTGCTTTTTGTCCAATTTTCAAATTGAAAATCTGGCAAAATATAGACAGATGGCACTACTTTCTATGTATCCGTTGAAAAAGTCTGGAAACAATGTCACATTCTATGAAAAAACTTCCTGACTATAGCCAAACTAATCAGTTCATTGTGTCTATATTGATTTTATGTATTTAATTTGTCAAGTTTATTATGTATTATGTCGAAATAATTTTAAAGATTCTTATTTATTTAGTTTTCTTTTTGTATGTCGACCAATTTAAGTGAATTAAATCAGGTCAAATGTTCAACAAATCCAATTAATTTCTATTATTTTAACAAAAAGCAACAAGTTATTTGTATACTCAAATATTCAATACTCAATCACTTTCTTAGTTTCAGAAAAAAAAAAAAAACATTTCACATACTTTGCCTCTTTACTGAGGCAATAAGACATAAAAGGCATTAAGTACGCCCAACTAATCATTCACAAGGTCTCAGCTCACAGAGGAAAGTATGATGGCATGATGGGAAGGCACGGCTCAATTCCATTTAAACTACACTGCAATGCGCTCACATACAGTACACATTTAATCTAAATTGTTTACTCAGAGATCGCTTGACAACTGTGGACATTATGTCCGTTTGTGTGATTTTCATGTCAATATTGAACATCCTTTCCACCGAACTATCTTCCTACTACTTACCTACCTAGAGACCTAACTAATACATATAGACGGAGTCATTGTCAAGCTGCCTTCGAGTACAAATCTATGTCAACTCTGGCGACATGGCGACATTCATGCATTCAACATTAAACCAACTAAATAAAGCAATTCAAACTAACCTATACTAATCATTGCAAATAGTATAAGAGTGTCTGTCCCTAGTGTCAACAGTAGCCATTTGAACATGCAACGAGCTGAGATTTATTACCAGGACACGGTGAACGACGACCACTATGACGACAACAACAGTGTTGATGATGATGAGAGATGAAAGCAATGTGGTGACGCCATCATTGGCGACATCATTGGTTAGAGAAGGGAATTTATATGTATATACATGTGTAGTTAAAGATGAATGAATAAATGAATGAATGTTTGGTTAGATAAATAGATAGATGACGTTGATGCATTGTACAATATACAATATGTTAAAATAACAAAATTCACTTCTAAGAAAAATCTGTTTAAAAAGACATCGTACTTTTTATTTAGAAAAAAAATCTATTTAAACAATAACTTAGTTTAAGGATTGATAACAATAGTACTAGAAGATCACATTGGGCAATAAGTAAGTAAATCGTTTCAGGAAATTAATTTTGTTATTTGTCTTTTGTTCACTGCTAGAAGTTTCATTGCGCCTGAAATGCTTGGAAACAAAAGAATTACGGGAAGTCTAACAAATATAATTGATTCAATTGAAATTAAAAGATAAACATAAAAAATGGTAACCACATCGTAGCCACTTGGTATGTGACCGTTAAAAACTATTTCAATAATATTGTTTATGGAGTTCTACCTCACCTCAGGTTGTTTTGTCTGAAATACATTTTACTAAACTAAATGAAATCAGTTTTTGTCATATTTCCTTTTTTAGTTAGAAAAGCAAAATGCTTTCATTTCTTAAAGTATGCAGCAATTCAATGTGGTACTTTAAAATGCGCATAAAAGGCTAAACAAAAGAAAAAACACAAATAAAGTAAATAGTATAAATATAAAAATAATAAATAATACAACAAAACAAACAAAGAGCATCATCCTACGATGATGATGATGATGAAACGACAGAAAAAAGTACAATGCCGCTAAATAAATCCGCTTTTGTGGCGGCTCCTGAGGCTAACACTGTCAGGAAAATATAGAAAAAACAGAGAGTAAGAGATACAATGAGTATGAGAGAGATAAAGAGGTAGAAAGAAAGAGACAGAGAGTAAGTAAGTGCAACACAATACAAATGAAAACAGATGATGTCTCTATTTGTGTGCATTCAAAGGATGCATTTTAGAGACGCGTTGGCTTGCCCGACATCTGTGTGTTTGTTCCTCTACTAGACACATCGACTTGGCTTCTCATACTCGTTCTCATGACTGTCACATTAACTAAACTTAAAGAATGAATGAATGAACGATGGAACGAACGAACTATCTTATACTCCTTTCTCATTTCGAAATGCATTTAGCGAAAATTCTATAAGACATTTGTTGTTTTCCTGCTTGTCTGCCTGCTTGCATTCTCGGCAGATGTTTATCTCCCATAGTCAACTTAGAAATTTGTCCTTTTCTCTTCTTTTTATAAAATCTTTTGCACTTCCTTGTCGCTGTGGAAAATCGCAAACATCAAGTAAGCAACACAAGACAAGCCAAGTCAAGTCAAGTAACTAGCTTTGCTTTGATTGAATTTATGCTCTGCTAAAGCTGACAGCCATCAACACTGAATGCTTAAAGAGCGATTTTCTAAGGGACCTCAAAGATGGATAGACAGACAGATAGACAGATATAAGCATTGATAACTTGATGAAGGAATTTTGCCTTCGTTGGAAAATTTGATTTGATTTAATTCTCTCTTTATCCTTCCCATCACTTCTTTCTATAAATAGTTAGAGCATAATGCGTGTTTTGATCTAATTTATGTTGTACTCAGAGCCATTTAAGGAATAAATTGAATAAGGTAAGCCTTTAATGGGACTTTTCAATTGCAATAAGTCAATTAGAAAACAATGTAAAGAATGTACAGAGAACTGACTGAAATGCAACAAATGTTTTTAGGGGAATTATTTTTTCGAAAGTCAAGTTAAAGAAGTTGACTTATTAAAAACCATAAAAAAATATTTTACTGTTAGCGTGGCATCCAAAAATAGAAAGCAGCGTCTAGAGTCTATACAATCCAATGGAAAATTTCTAAAAGTTCAAATAGGAAATGAATGAATGAAGTAATTGATTCCTTTTAAATTGAATATTGTTTTGGCACAGAATTTGTCCCTTCGATGACTATTTGATCATTATTCATTCATTGGACAACAGCAGACAAACGTTTTGCCTGAAAGATAAGCAAATTTACCGATTACTCATATTCATAAAGGATTTTCCATATCATATAAGTTCTGTCGCTTATTATAATTTATTTGCAATGCCAAAAACTGCCAAAATTTCAAGATAGCAACCCAAAATCTTATGAACATCATCCAATCACTTCCTCAAAACTGAAAGGC
Source organism: Amiota minor (assembly GCA_037043295.1). Classification (NCBI taxonomy): domain Eukaryota; kingdom Metazoa; phylum Arthropoda; class Insecta; order Diptera; family Drosophilidae; genus Amiota; species Amiota minor. The sequence goes on from JBAMAW010002206.1 coordinate 57,273, forward strand.
TGTTGGAAAAATGTGTAGTGCATTTCCATGAAAGTGAAAGTCACATTAAGATAAATATATACACGTGAAGACGAAAACTAACGCACAGTGGCAGTAAAAGTAATTTGACGACAATAATTCATTTTGATACGCTACGTCGATTCATGTATTCTACTCTCCTCACATATATATACTACCTTTTTGTAATTTTTTTTGGTTGTGGTATTAAAAATGCTAGCACGACAAAGCTTCAGCAAGCTGTTCCTGCCGCGTTGAACACGTCGTATACGCAACATTTAATAAAAGTCGCAAAATGGGACATGCTGCCAAAAAAAAAAAAAAAAAAAAAAGACAGCCACGTGTATGAGTGAATGTCATCTCATATATGTGTATAAGTGTGTGTGAATGCGTGTGTGCAATAACTCGAATGAATCACAAAATAAGCTGAAATATTTAAACGCAGCTTTTGGACCGCCAACGGTGCGTTTGAGTATCATTCAGTTGTTGTGTCTGTTTTACACACAGAAGGAGCCTGTTATATTGAATGAGATATGGGGTGACTACGGATGTGACTATAGATAGCTATGACTATATGGTTGTGACTGTGCCTGGTGTCATTGGGGTCTATACTATGCACACATCTGCATTACTCTTTCTGGATGATGTGAGTACGTGTAAGTGTTTGTATGTTTCCTGGCGTAACATCGCCGTGTCGTTTGTTTGTCAAGTCCGCAGGCAGGATATTACACCTCAAGTTTTACTTTTTTCCTTAACTGTTGTGATGGCATGGGATTGCTATCATAGCTTTTCGCCTTGGTTTTTGCCTGTTGTTCTTGTCGTTGTCGTGGTTACTTTTACTACAATCTTCTTTTTTAAATTTTTCCTCTTACATGCTGTGATGGATTTTTAGCCGAAAAACTGCGGCACTTCTCAGTGAGTTACGTCGCTTTCTATCTGTCCATATGTCTGCCAGCCTGTTTGTCTCTCTGCAAGAAATATATGTATGTGTGTATATTGCACACGTGTGTTGAAATTGTGTATGAAGTAATCTCAACAGAAATCTGGTTTCTTTTTGTTTTTTTTTTTGTTTGTTTTATTTTGCTTTAGTTTGTCATATAAACAATGTCAGCATGTGTTCGAGTTTTTGTTGTTCTCTTGTTAAAGACAACGACGTGTTCATACCTTAAACAATGTGTAAATATCTTTATATTCCAGAGTTTTTTTATTTTTGTTGTTGGTTATATTAAGGCGAATTTAAATATAAATTTAAAAAAATCTGAATAAAATATAAATATAAGAAATAACATTTGCAACTTGGAAAACCATAGATTTGGTAATGTAAAATGGTTGCATAATATTGTAAATTCAATAATAAATCAGAAATTTAGATGAAAATATTAAGCTTAGTGTACCAAAATACGTAAGATATTAAAACCAAGAATGATTTATATTGTAGTTCAACCAAAAAGATCTATTGTGATGCTGGAAAAGATTGAGTTTTTGAATAAATTTTTAAAACAAATTCAGATGAGAAGGCTTACTCACAATCAAGATGAATTTAATAGAAAATGTATACTCTGGTGAAGTGAGATTTTATCCTATTTTTCTCTATAACATCTGTAAGTAAAATCTAAAGGTTACATTAAACTGAATCAAATGTTAGCTGAATCTATGAACACTGACCAGTGACCGGTGAGAAATTTGAGCTTTATTCTTGGATTTCCTACCAATATCTTATCTGTTTTATAATTAATATATTGCATAAGGACCTTGATTTCTCTTAATACTGGAAGAACATTTTTAGGATTTACTTCTTTTGATCCAGTGAACAGTATTTCAGTAGACCTTCAAAAGTGTTGGTTGTTAGTCAAGAGAAGTCTCAGGACTATTTTAAGGTAAATTATCTTGTTCTACAGACTTTAAACTATAATATTAGCTTAATTTAATATATATTATTTAACCATTCATTGGAATATCGCCATCTTTTCAAGTAAAACATTCAATTTTTATATAAAGATAAGGTGCAGCATTTATCCAGATATCACATTCGGCTCAGATATCATACATAAGGTGGATTAAGTCCAGTACCTCGCTCCCACACGTCTCCTGGCTTGTAGTCGTGTATGTAATATCTATCAAGGCAAGTTACGGAAAAGTTTCGGAAATTAAATTGATTCAATTTACGTGAAAACATTCAAATTTCTTTAGCAAACAGAAAACTGATTTTCAGGCAAATAGTGGACCGTCATTATGCCATACAAATTTGTGGTATCACTGTCACAAGTAATATATCATGGGAGCCCCATGATGTGTCCATAAAACTATTCTTCAAAGAGATCTGAAGTTACCTACAGTCATTGATGAAATAAAATTCAACATCTTTTTCAAAGAAGTAGGTAAATTGCAAATATAAATCTCATTTATTACATTAATGTTTTAGCAATTAAAGTTAAAATAAAAACTTGGCGAAAGTAATTCACATACAATATAAAATATATCTATAATTTAAATACCATAAAGTTTCGTTTATTGTAAATTCTCTGTAAATCTTTATTAATTATTATTGTATTATACTATAATTGTTTTTTTTTTTTGTTTTTGTTCTATTTGGGTATCTTTTTTAAATCCTTTGGATAATAAAAAATATCCATTGCAATTTCCTGAAAATTCAAACAATTAAAAACCACAAATCCAACAAAATGCTGTCATTACTGGTCACTTCTCATTACTCAATGCCATTCATGCTGAACGCCATTTGTTCCTTCACGCCCACTAATTTTCACCTTTTGCATTGCGCTTTCCATGTTTTGTTTTATTCTGTTGCTTTTTTATTTGCTTTTGTTTTTGCCTTTTCTTTCCATTTCTCATTTTTTATTATTATTTTCTTTTTTTATATTTTCTTCATACAATTCTGAATTGAAAAAAATTCTTTGTCTGGCGCCATGTTTACTTTTAATTAATTTTATTATTTTTTTTATTATTTTTTTGTATTTTATTTTTTTCTTGCTTACTTTATACTCCATTTTGGTTTTCTATTCTTCAATGCTATGACAATAAAACATCGCATCAGGATATGCCTGAATTGTCTTTATATATACGAGTACAAGTAGTTTTAGTGCGGTCTTTTGGTCTTCTAGCTGTCGTACTAATAGTTGGTCTGTCCTTGAGTGTTATCCAATTGTTGTCTCAGTCTATTTGTTGTCCTCATTTCTGCTTTTGCTGTTTTTCTTATTGTTTGTTATCCTTGTATTCGTTTGAACACTTCATTTGTGGTTTTGGTTTGTTGAACAAATTGTGTTTTAAGTGCAAAATGGTTTAATGGACTACACATGAACCGAAAATTTGATAAAATGATTTCATTTTGGAAATATTTAATTTATTTAAGAATTTTAAAATAAAACAATGAAATAATAACATAAGAATTCATTTCACTATAACGAAACGCTTTCATTTCATGTTTGACTAGGTAAATTAAAAATTTATTTTATGATCTGTCATACAACAACAAAACTAACTTTGGCAAGCAGCATGAAAAGAAATGAATCAGTTCTATGAGTTTTTATAGTTGACTAATATTTTGAAATCGTGCTTTGTTCGCTTTGTTATTGTCATGTGTTTCTTAACAATTAATTGCTTGAAATAAGTGAATAAACCAAACAAACTGTCAACATTTTTTGAAAGTAATAATAATAATATAAATAAAAACTTGCAATTGATGTATTTCCTTATCCAACAAATTGTTGTAGCCTCTAATTTCTATAACGCCTTCTTGTGGGCACTGGAGGGGCAACGGCTGACAAATTCTATCTTTGAAACCAGGGCTGTCCAACTACCAGCCAAAGCAATATCAATGCGATGAAAATTCAAAATTTGAGACTTCTTACAACTCAAAGTTGGCGGTGCTTGATAGAAGTTTGGAATCGTATTCTTTACAGAAAAAACTTCATTACCAGGAACCTGTGTATTCATTCTTAAAATTGTATCTACTTAAAATTGTTAGGATTTTTACAAATTGTCACGAATTTTCTGACTCTCTATCTCATGAACCGCACTAAGAAGATACTTGAAATTTTCATAGAGTGTGTATTTCTATTGCCATATCCCCAACACATAATAAAATTTTTGGAAAATCCACCGGAAAAGTCTCAAAAAAAAGATTACATTTCCGCAACAACAACATGCAGTTTGTGTGTATAAAAATGTTCATAACAAAAACATGCAGGCAAACAACTTGTGTGTTGTACAAAAATAACCGAATGTACAAATCAAATAGAACGAGAAACACACAGAAGCTCGTCGATGATCTAATTTATGTGCATTAGGGGTCAAACGTAAACACAACAACACCAATTAGACACGCCAAAGAAACCAAAAGTAATATACAGACGACAAACAGACTTTGAGATGATCTCTCTCTGTCTGTTTTAAAGAAGATTCATTTCTCTCACGTTTACGGTGGAACACGCGAAATTTTTTTTTTTATTAAAAACTAGTTTTCCAAAATTAAATATTTTTTTTTTGTTTTAAAACACCCAAGTATCTTTCAATCTGTCGGCAAACTTCGATTTTGGGAATATGCAAAAAAACAAAAAAATACCAAATTTTTCTCTATTTTAACCTTCTCAGTAAAATTTCCTTCCATTCTGTATTTTTCTTTGTCAACCAAAGAAACTTTTAGAAAAAATGAAGATAAAAAAAATATTAATAAATATGCAAAATATGTTTACAATACACGACGCAGAAGATTGAAAAAAAAAAAAAAAAATGCGAAGAAAATCCTAACAAGTTCTTTTCGAAACAGGTGCTTGAGTTAAGCAGTTAAGCAGTTGAGCCGGAAGTTTACTTGAGGTCGCTCCTACTTTTTACTATTTCCGACATCGTTTGACGTTTGTTTGCCGTTCAGTTGTAGTTTTTGTTTTTTTCATTTTCTCTATCTTCATCATTCCAGTTCGTCCTTGTTGCGTTGCCGTTGCTCGGTTAAAACGGCAAATGTTTTACAAGTTGTTATGCTTCAAACTGACAACTCGTGGCAAAAGTTATGCGTCAGAACATAACTTGGTACAAAATAGTTTTACGGCTTTGTTCCACTCATACTTCTTAACCATTTTTTTTTTTTGTTCTTCTTCGCACTAAATTCTTTTAACTTATCTTATTCGTTTGTCCTTTATTTTTTTACGATATAAGGATACTTGTGCCACCACAAGAAAGAAAGAAAACAGTTGATAAAAGAAGCGATGCCTTTAAAGTTTATGGCTTTTTGCTTTTTGTTACTTTTGATTTCTTCCACCACGTGCTTGAGTTCGGAATTTTATTGAAAATTGGCAAGGAGAACAACAATTTTTAAGAAATCCTTAACACAAGAATGCTTTCCCTATAATATACCATATTACAAAAAATAATTGCTATTTAAATTTAAGACCTAAGTAAACTATGTAGAGGAAATAAATTAAAAAGGAAAAAACAAAAATTACCTCATTAGTCTAATTTTGTAGAAATCACATAAAGAAAGCAGTCAACGTGGCTTACTCATAAATTATAAGCCAACAACAGTCATCATACACATGGCTCCTCTAATGCATAAATTGTGTGGCTGAAGCACATGTCTAAAAATGTATGCAATATAATTGTGGCATTGCGCTTTATAAAGCACCAACAACTCATCATTATAGACTAAAGCAAAGAGCAAATGAAGATAAAAGAAACTAAGTACTAAGATAATCCCAAAAAGACAAAAATGCGTATGACATAAAACAGGCAACAACGACAACAAAAAAAAAAAAAAAAAAAATGACAAAACAAAAAAGTCCTTATGTAAGAAGGAGAAGCCAAAGCAACCCTCATCCAAAACTATATAAGTTTGTCATCTTCCATCATATGAATTATGGGCTCATGCAGTTAGCCTAATGATGCAGCAAAGTCATTGTGTATCTGTGGGTAGTTGTGAGTATCTGTGAGTATCTGAGTATGTGGAGTATGGTTAGTTGACATGTTTGTCGGATTCGGCTGCTTACTGCAACATAAATCAAAATATGTAATAGCCAACTCACAGTAACAACAATAAGAAGAAGTCAAGGAACTCTGTGCCCATTTCGAAGTAAAGAAAAACAAATATTGTGACATACTTTGGCGCGACTTTTAATGTTTGAACCCCCTCATTTCATTACACTCACGCACTGACTTTGCACACATACAATATATTTTGACAGCGTGTTATACGAGTATCTTTAAGACAAATCTATAACAACTTTTTCAACAAAGACTGTGTGTGTTTAATCTCTATGAATTTTAAAATGTATTCTTTGCATAAAAATGCAATTTAAAAAATTCTTTTCAGTGGGGTTGAGTGTATTCTCAATAAAAGGAGTTTTATTTATTCAATTTCAAATTTCAAAATGACATCATTTCAATGCCCCTTTTGATTATCTTAAGGCATCTCTTCCTGTTCCTTAGAATATTTGAGATTATTGGAAAAGTAAACATTAAGTCAATAAAAAAAAAAAAAACCAAATTTCTATCAATGCTGACCATCGTAAAAAACTATGAAAGTTCAAACTTTTGCATGGCGCCTAAATGTCTGAAGTGATTTTGTCATTTCCCTACATTTTTTCTTTTTTTTTTGTTTTTTTTTTTTGCTTTATTCATTTCTGTGTGTCTGTGTCAGTTTGTTAAATTTGTTTTACACGCATTTTATTGCCAACGAGTAGGAAAATGACCAAAAGCAAAGATTACAAAACTAGCACAAAGACGTGGGCTTAACTGACTAACCCAAAAGATCTGATTATGCTGCCAACAATTTGACTACTATAAAAAAAGGGACTAAAACTACTATTGCTATGACTACTGTTATGTATCTGGCGCCAACCCGAACGAATCATTCATTCAAATTCATGGCAGCATAGATAAAACTATTTACATAATTGCGATTTAAATGAGTGTGCAATTATTAACAAGCGAAAAGCACATTAGGTTATTTCGGATATTTACTCATTTGTGTACACCTGAAATTAGTAAAGCAAATACCACAAAACATACACAAATACACTAAAATAGATGCGCAAGGATAAGCCTAAGTTACATAATAAGCGTGTCGCGGAAAAAACACAAATGAAGAATAGAATGACTGCGGCATCCGACTTAACTCAACTCAACTCAGCTCAACTCAATCCAACTGAACTCCACTCGGCTCGGCTCGACTCGAATGGATTCAGCTTTTGGATAAACTCATAATGCTTTGAGCTTAATTGGCATCATTAGACCCATTAACATTAACAAGCAAACCGAGCGTGGAACACGTACTACGAGTAGTTACTTCCAACCGAAAAAAAAAAAAAAAAAAATTCATTCATATTCGACTGCGTTTGTTTGTGAAAGGATTTGCCTTCGGTCTATGACTAAGCATACACAGATATAAATTAGTCGCTTCATCTAGATAACTATGTGTATCTATGTGACTATGTTTCTGTATTATTTCTCATGTTCATGTGCCCTGAAGGATCCTTTCTTTTGTACTTTTACCATCTAAAAGAAAGAATGAATGGAAAACAAAATTTAACAAAGAACAGATCCAAAAGAAAGGAAAACCAAACTACACGTGCTTATTTTGTTTAGAGTGAAGGATGTTTTCACCATGTTAAACAAAAAAAAAAAAACAAAAACCCACAAATGCCTCGAGGTCAAGTGATGAAAAATAATTTCCACATGTAAAACAACATAAATGTATTAATTGCTTTTGCAAAAGGCTTTGATAAATTAATAGAAATTTAGGAGAAAAAAAAAACTTTCATAAATTCCTTACAACCATTTTCTGGTTACGACAAATTCTATTACAAAAACTTAGAAAAGGCGATCAAAGAGTATAAATCTCAAGGCCTTAAGCTTTTCACCATGTATTAACAAATCATTGCCACAATATTTAAAAATTTGTTTAGCTTTGCTTAAAAGTAAACTTCCATTTTTCTCGTTAATAAAAGAGATTTTTCTACTTGAGTTTGCCGTTTGATAAGCTAATAAATGTTAATGATGCCAGTATTCATTCACCATATTTTACTATACAAAAGGTCAGACTACTGAAAAGGAAGTTCTTGTTGAATCTTTTGTTCAAGATTTTTAATATAAAAGAAAGCGCTTGCATATTAAACAAGCAACGACCAGCAAACCAACCAACCAACCAACCAACCATCCAACTAAAGTTACACATTAACTATTGAAATAGGGAGGCAAGTAAGAAAAGAATAAAATAAATCCTGTCACTTCTTTTTGACTTAGAAGTTTGTGTATGATGCACTTAATTCCCGCACATATCAAAAGAACAAATATTTACTTTTATACTTTTTCCAGGGAGATTGCAATACACAAATGACATTTTCTAGTTTGAGCCACTTTTTCTTTATCGAAAAAAAAAGAAGAAAATGAAATAAGAGAAAATGAAAGAAAATAAAATAAAAGTAAAATTAAAAGCAAAAATTTCTTATTTGACTTTAATGCATTGAAATATTTGTGAATTTGTGCTGAGGATGTGACAATGCCATCTGCCATGAGGGAAAAAAATTCAACTAAATAACAGTATTGCAGCACTTGAATTCCACAATCATTCTCCCCAACAATTCTGCTGTCTGAAGTGTTTTAATGGATTTTTCATCATAATAGAATGAATTGACGCAACTCAGCGAGAGAGAGTGAAAGAAAGAGAGAGGGGGAACAGGAAAATATTCAAAAAATGAAAAAACCTATAGGGATAAACGGGATTGCTTTACTATAACGTTGACATTATGTGTGTAAAATGACAGACATGAGCTGACATATGAAGAACAGGCGACTCCAAAAGGATAACAATACCAACACCAACAGCAATTGAATACAAGTAGAAGGAGTAAAATGTGTAAAATTTATAGAAAAGAAAAAAATGCTCAACAGAAATGTGTGTACGAGAAAATTTAATGGAAATATTGTATGAACACATAAAAACACTGGCAAAAAAACAAAAAATTTCTAGAGCCCATTTACCTTTCAACACTGCAACATCATTAATATACAAATTTAAAAACAAATGATTTAAATATTCGCCATGAAGATTACAATGCAATATAAATTATTTGCAAAAATTAAAGGGATTTTATAAAAAAGAATCCTTTCATTCTCACACTTACAACTGCAGATAACAAAATGTATATTGAAATAATAAATACCTAAGTATTGTATGTCATTCAATTTTTCTTAGATTCGCATTTGTTTCTAAAGTCCTAGAAACTACCGACCTTATGAAGTAAACGAACACAGAATCGTTCAACGCTTAGTGGACATTGGTATATTTATAGAACAACAACAGAAAAATTATCACAATCTGGTGGTACAATAATAAATACAAGCTTCCACGCAGTGTTCAATGCAAACTCTACGCGAACCATTGTGTGTGCCACCTCATTAATAAGTCTTGGCAAGTGTTGATACCTTTTGGCCATAGTGGCACCACTTTTCGTTGCCAATTTAAACTAGGAAATGATAATTTCAGTATATTTCCATTGTAACATTTTTGATACAATTTTAACGTCAAACACAAACACACTCTTGAACGCTCACTGTAAATCGACTAAATGTTGCAATTTGACAACTCTACTTTGTTTAGTATTTGTTTGGCAACAATCAATGGTGGATGGTTTCAATGAATTTGTAAATATGCAAAAAATTAATCATCATTATAAGATACAATATTTTCATTTGAAAGGCCCCAATACAACCAGTATCATAACGCCGGGGATAGTTTCTATGCTGGTGGAGTCTGTTTTTTTCAGAAAAATATTTGGTACCAGGGGAGTTTAAAGGAAACCGTATGAGCTGACAAGGCGAACATTGCATTGGTCGACCAAATGAGGTGACCAAGTCAGAAAAAGTGATAAAGAAAAATCACAAAATCATATTGTGGGGCCGTCAACTGAAAATACTGTACCTCGCATTTTGGATGAAATTTTGAATATTTGGTAGCGATTACTCACAATGGAACAAAAACAGCTTTATGAAGATGTTCCAATCGAGTGTTTGGCCATGTTTCATAGCAGTAATAATTTGAATCGATTGATTACGATAGGCACATTCCTTTATACCTGAGAGGAAGAAATAGTCAAAACTATGGACTGAAAGGGGACAATTGGCTCATGATGTTAGTTTTTGGAATGGAAAAAAATATTCACGGTGAGAACATATTGTAGTGTTTGGATCATGAAACAAAAAATGACAAAATCAATGACTTCAATATCGATTTGCTTTCTTAATATGCCTTATTCAACTGCTTTAGCCCTCTTGAATTATTATATTGTATATTTTCAAACTGAAAGAAGTATTTCATTGGTAAAATATATGACAAAAATGAAAAAGTAAAGTTTGCAGTTAATGGCTATTTGGAGGAGCTCATTACTTTTCACTATAAACAGAACAACATTGAACTTCAATCCAAGTAGTTTTTCAATTCCTTTCTATATTAATTTGTCATTTAGTATTTTATTGTTTTGTTTCATTTAATCTTGGAATATTAAATCGAAATTATTTCTCTTGTGAAAAATATGTCAAAAATTGAATTAATATTGATTTAATATTCTAATTCTTAGAAGCATTTCAGTTAGGTCATCATCATTTATTCAAGAAGAAAAGTTTTATAACAAATTCTTCAGTGATTTTTATTTTCATCAAAATAATTTACCGAGTATGTGCTTAAAATAGTGTAGTACTTTCTCAAAAATGTTGGATATTGTGGGACTCAATTATGATGAAATGCTATTGCAGTTGGCTAGTGGCGACGGAATGTTGCCAAAGTCAATTGAAAACATTCAGCCGTCAATAAACATAGCAACAAATACAATGCAAAAACGAAATTTGGCCATAATGCAAGCGATCTCTGAAGTTGGTTTTCAAAATGCCCAAACTACAAATCCAAATGATATGGCAGCGATGGTTGTTAATGAAAATAATAAGGCAAAGAACAGACGTTCTCAAAGATTGAAGGGTGGCGCAATACCTAACAATAGTAATATCTTTAACGGATGCATAAGTGCCATGCCACTGAGTAGGTCGTTCCAAAATCAGTGGACAATGTTGCAGAAGCAGGAGGTGCAGATGCAATTAATGCGTAATTCCAGTAATGCACAGCAACAGTGGCAGCAGCAGCAGTGCCATCAGGATTACATGACTCAGCAAATGCAATATAGTCAAATCAATATGCCTCCAAATGCCCAAGGTGGCATGTTGGGCTTGCCTATACCGCAATGGGCTTATGCCAATGGGAACTGTCAGATAAATCCTCAGACTGGACAAGACACGTCAATGTTAATTCAAGATAATTCAATATATTCAAATGGCTTAGCAGTAAACACTCATTGTGAGAATTTCAGTCATACAACGCCACGTAGATCGTGTTACGGCAATTCCAATTGTCAAATAGAAATGACAAAAACTCCCAAATATTCTGTTGATGTAACAACATCAACCACGGCGTATCAATCCTTGACTTGTAACTCTAGTTGTGTCAGTATAAATGAAACCAGCCTTCAGGATGCTAGTTCTGAGCTCGTCATGCAGGAGTACCGACGACGTCGTGGTGGTAGCCAATGTCATGCGCAGCCTTCAAAAGCTGAGCTGATGCAACAATTGGAAGAGCTAAAGAAACGATTAAAAGATAAAGATGCTGGTAAAACTTTCAAGTATAAAAATAATGCACGAAGTCGTGAGTTTTGGGAATCAAGCTCATCCGTGTTCACTCCGAAGGCTTCTTTGAAATCTTCTTTAATGTCCCACCAACGAACTTATAAGCCATATATTTACCCTTCGGATTCACCATTCTGCAGTGATCAGGTCAAGTCACAAATGATTTTCGATTATACTCCGGTAAGGGGCATGAAGAGTGAAGCAGAAACGAGGCACAAAGCTAACACTCATGCTACATTTTCAGATAACAAAATGCTCAAGAAGCGCCACCGTCATCAAAAACAACAACAACAACATCAGCAAGAATCAAGCCAAAGCTACAGTCAACAGAACTTGGTTTCAAAGCGTAAGTCCAACCATCACAAAAATAAAAAGAAAGTTAGCAAAACTTCTAAGAGCAAACCAAAAAAACATCAAGAAGAACTAGACAATCTTAAATATACGTACAAGGACTCTAAAGGCAAAGAAATGAAGGCATCCTCCAGTAGGCAAAAACACAAATCCAAAGAATCTGTCGTTTCGACATTTAAAGGTTCTTCTAAAAATGGCAAAACCAATCAATCGAAGAAAACTTCTAAACAAATAAAATATAAAAATAAACCAGATACAATGATCTTCAATCACATATCGAATGACGTGTCTCATAAAGCACCAGAGAATACAATGACAATCAATGGGAAGAAACCTGTTAATATTTATGTGCATTACAGGTAAATATTGAGATGAATACTAGGACGACAACTAAAACTTCATACATTTCCATTTGATATAAAAATTCTAAATATATATTCTTAAATATTATGTAAATCGGATCAATTTAAATTAAAAATCAATAGTTGGATAAAGGAGAAATGTGTATGTTTTTAAGTGTATTATAATTAGTTCTCCATCCATATTAACCCACAACTACCTTATTTGCATTTATTGTATTTTATCGCAAACATCATTGACCCGAGCTCTTATTAAGATGCAGACTCACTGGCTAAATAAAGTGAGTGAATGAATGAATGTCAGATGGTAACGAAGATTTATTATTGAACCATTTTGCAACTCATTCCCTCTTTCATTTACTAGTGGGGCAGCTTCGTGGTAAAACATCAGAAGCAGAGTTTATACAGTAATCGCAGGGAGGAAATATGGAATCGATATTGTTGTGTATGAGAAATGAAAATTTATGCTGATGTCTCAATGGTACACAAATCGACAACATGATTTTACGTTCAAATACTTGCATTACTTGGCCAGAAAATCTTTGGACAACTAAGAATATCTTAAATTTCTTGAGTTGAATTTTTGTATTTACCGTGTATGAAAACCTTGAAATGTCGTTTCTTGTTGCTACAATTTTACTTATGCATTAGTCCGTTATATGCCAATGATGAATTCATAGGACATGCAGACATGCAAGTACTTCCTCCAAAGTAGTGTGGGTTGGTGGCAATGTACTATTGGAATTGGATATTATACTGCATTCGTCCGTCGTCCTTGTTACTCAACGATCACCATCAATACTCGTATAACATGTGCTCCAGCACTGAGTGCGTCTTGGTAAACATGTTGCAATTGGGACAAGACAGCAAATCGATTGTACTTTGCTATTCTAAACTCGTATACTTATGTTCGACTATATATATCTTATATTTTGTGTATCGTGCAGTAGGATGTGTGGGCTGCTAAATCCTTTGTGCTTCAGATTAACACGTTCTGGCATATGTCGTGGGAATTGCTACATACAGATATTTGTTTTTGTTTATTTTTCTTGCTTTTTCTTTTTTTTTTTTTTTTTTCATACAAGAAGGAACAACAAACATATAACACAATAAATAATAATTGGCATTAAAGCAATAAGTCGGTAAGTATAAAGAAAATATTCTGCAGAAGTTGTGGTGTTGAAGAAGTAAATTCAAATATATGTATGATTGCCTACAAGTTCATGATAATTAATTGTCATTTTGAATAAAATGAACACACTTTAAAACTGTTTTACTTTAAAATTGTAACCAATTTTTTTTTTTTTTGTTATTTCAACATAAATACAGAGCTAGCACTTGGAAGACTTATCTTTGCCTAAAAATCGAATTTAACCATCAATATTTTCATGTTATGATTTTTTACAATTTTCGACGTCATTTATCGACTAAATTTAATGTTTGTGGGTATAGCACCAACTAAAATCGCATTACATACGTGGTCCACATGAACTCATCCACGAACTTTTTGAATGTTAGACAAAATCAGCTGAGTTGTCAGAAACTATTGCTGCATTACGACAACTGATATTACAAGGCCTATAAATGACTGATAGTGGAGTTGAAGCAATGCTGCCTTTTAGTTCCACGAATGCACATTCAATATTGCATCTACAATTGGCCGTCAAGTCTCGAGCCACATACACTTTTGGTTTGTTGAGAAAACCAAACCGCTAAAACGAATTATTCTTTACCACGACAATGCAAGCTCTATCAGATTGTTACTACCCCGCAACAACAACAACATGGTACAACATTGTAATTTTGTTGCGGTTCCTCGTGTTTTGCTTCTAACTTCTATTCCTTATTATTTGACATGATAATTTTAATTTATTTTATGTTAGTTTATATAAACGCACTCATTGGCAGGTTTTTAAGACAAATATTATTTCCTATTAGAGGGAAATCAATTATGTTAGTATCTTAGTCACTCAGTGATTTGGAACTATTCTTGAGGTTCACAAAATCTAAATAGACCCCAGTTAAGTGATATTTCAATTGAAAACCGTCTGCTAGAAAGTATACCTTTTCGTTTCCAGATGAATAATTTTATCTGTTAAAGCGGAAGCTTGAAATGTACTGTTTTTCATTTTTAATAGTTTTTATAATCTTCCAAAAGTATATAAAGTCATTCTCATATTTCGACAGCTTGTCATTCCAACTAACATTATTCAGCTCAAACATGTTGGCTTTAAAAATTGGTTGTCTAGTTCGAATCCGATGTTTTTGTACAGTTTTTGAGAATAAATTCATAATGTTAACTATTAGTTTTGTGGTAAATTGTTTATTTTACTTCCTGGACTGTGTTATAGCCTCATCTATATTTGTCTCAGGTAGTCAAGCATTCTGCCCACCATATATTGTGATGTATGAAGACAACTCTCTGGTCTAGTCTGCATTGAGCCATGCTTTACAATATTGTAATTATAAATACATCCGTAAAGGTCGGCATACACAAAAAAATAAAATAAAAAAAAACATTTCAATTACACGAAATGTGAATTGATGGTTCATTCTTACAGTTCTTACTTGATGGGTGCCAAAATTCCTTTTTTTTTGCCGCACATCAAAACCAAATTGAACTGCTTCTTCAGTGTGTAAAGCATACCTCGATACCAGACTCTATCAAATGCTTGTTATACCTTTTAAAATATAACAGCACAGTACATTTTACATGCAAGTCGGTGGCATTGCTCTAACATATGTTGCCTTGTATATTGATGTATTATAATATTGTTTAATTTGTTAATACAAGATACCTAATTATTATTGTATATTGTATTTTAATTAAAATATGCAAAAATATTATTAAGAATATTCTCCTTGCTTCATTAGTCAATTGAAGAACTGGGACATTGCACTTGGAATTTTTAGTATGTAGTGCAACATTTTCTACAATTTAAATGAGATTTTTATTTGACAGAAAACCTTGTTGTCATAATGTGTTTTACATGTGCACATCATGTGAGTAGTAGCTTGACCAGGATTAGCCGTGCGACGGTATTGGTCTACCTTAAGAATGATCTCTGACCCATTTGAAGTATCTGGGTAAACATCAACTCTCAACGTGATGTCACGTTTGGAAGTTTTTCTCGAGTTGATAGTGTTATTTTAACGTTTAGCCTAAGCATGAAATTGCTGTGGTAGCACCAGAGTTGTGCTACATATTAATACAATTGGAATAGAGTTTTGCAATGATATCATTAGATGTTCATGAATTCTATCCTGATATACTTAATAATTAAAAAATTTTAAAACAACAGTCGCGTATTGTAAAACATTGTAGAATTTTCCAAGCATGCGTAGCAAAGTAACAATATTACAAATACAATATGTCATCAATAAAAAATCATCGCATCACATCACATTTCTGTATAATAATTAACTGAAGCACAATAAAAATGTATTCATGTGAAGTAATCTTTAGTGCATCAAAATGTTAAAAAAACAACAGAAATAAAAACGAAAATGACAAAATGTAAACTTTAAAAACACGTGTAAAAAATATCGATAAATAAAACAACATGAACTTAACGCATGTGAAATATATTTAAATGTTTTTTTTTTCTTATTTTTAATTTAAGTTATTTATTGATGATTGTTTATTTATTTGTTGTTGTTCAATGCGTAACACTGCGTACATATTTTATTCAATTACCTATATGCTTTTACGCCTTTATATATGCAAGAATATACACATAGAACACATATTCATTTTACCATATTAAATTTTTAATGAAATTAAATTGTAATGAATTTCATTGCACAAGTATTTGTCATGCATGATTTTGTTTTATATTTTTTATTTTATTTTTATATTTTTTTCGCTCTAAATAAAAACATGTTATACAAGTTTTTTAAAATAATTGTAAATTATTGTACTGGTATTTTGCTAAAAACTTTTAAAGAATTTCAATAAAATTATTTGTGTTTAAAAAAAAAAAAAATGTATATTATTACATAAAATTACAACAAAACAGAAGAACTTAACTTCCATTCAATACCTTTTACAATTTAATTTTAGTTTACATTGACTTGTTATTTCATATTGATTTTCTATTTTTAGTTCTGTTTTGTAGTAAAACATCCAAAAATAGACATCAACAGCTTCTAGGAACAAATCAAAAGTCACTTACCTTGGAGTTTAAGAAAACTTGTAACATTTGTATCATAAGTTTCTTGCTGTTGTAGTAAACAATAGTCAAGCAATTATTTTAAACAAACCGCAAGTGAATTGCTCCAATGAGAGGCAAGTGGTATCCATGATTTAAAATCAACAATTGGCGCCAACACAATTTATATACATAGCAACATCCACATCAATGCTATCGACCTCAGATCTTTGAATGTTTGAAAATTGTTGTGGCAAGTGCCAGTAGTGAGTTACGGTAACACATTTCATGTCACCCTTACAATGAAGCCATATTCAACCACCCACGAATGTGCCATTGAACTCAATGAACTCGTAATTAGCCTTTCGCACTACCTACCGCAAATAAGTTTAAAGTGAATTTTATAAAAGAGATATAACTCAGTTATAAGAAATCTTTGATTTTTATAACTATGCAAGACAATACAAAGTTTCTGTACCAAATTTCAGCTCATTAGGTCAGAAACTGAAAGCATAAATGAACACTGATGATTAGCAGCGCAGATCAAAATTGTTTAATCGATATAATACCACTAGTTTGATATCAAGGCAAAGTGATAATTTTTATACTTAGACCAGGTAATTCGCACGCTGGAAAGTTGATTGAGTTTAATTTCTCGGAATTCCAAAAAAAATCTCAACAGTTGCTGGACATCAATTTGTTTGAATGTCAACTTACTCGATAGTTCTTTGTTCAGTAGAGTTATTTTGGTAAGTCCTATTCTAATACATGAGGTCGTGTGTAGAATATCGCAGTCACATGAATTGGCCAAACATGTTCGCCGTCTATGCTTACCTTAACGAAAGTTGGCGCCTAGTCTTCCTAGAACGTGGCGTCACAATGCCCGAGCGTACCACGATTATTCCAAACGTTTAGAAGTTAAAGTTTTAAAAAAAAAAATAATAAAACTTAAGAAAATTAATAGAGCGACTGCTACATACTTTTACAAATGAAAATATGCAACACTTTCTAACAAAAGATTTCAGAAAAGATTAAATTTGACAATTTTTTTTATTTATTTTATTTACATTTACACCTTTTTATAGCTTAACTAATTTTATTTTTTATATATATAGAATTTGTAAAATTCTTCAATTATATTTCAAAAAAAAAAAAAAAAAACAAAATCAAATTTGAATTCATTCAGTGTTTTTTTTTTTTTTGTTTGCTGTAAATTGCAATTCGAAAGAAATTTGTTTTTTGTACAAATTAATTAATAAAATATATATAGGTATATATCGGGATCATCTTCTTCTTCAGTTATTATACAATTTATAATTTTTATTTATTTTATTTTCATGTCAGTATTAAATACTTAAAAAATAAAATGCGTCTAAATTGAAATACAATAATTTATACGATTAAAATAATTAATCAATATTATATATATATATATATTATTTTTTTAATTTTTGTGTTTTGTCACTTGTTTGATTTAGTTTAGTTTAATATTGTTTTGTTGTTGGGTGTTTTAATATTTCATTTTTTGTTTTTGTTTTATAGATTTACATATACACAAGAAGTAGTCGTACCAGTTAAAAAATATATTTGTATATATGTCTTAATTAAGTAAGTATATTCACATTTTTACACGAATAATATTCATCATTATATAAAGGACAATAAACCATCATAATCGTCATCATCATAGTAGTAGATGTTATCAAAATTTCTAATTCAAGATTAGGTTTTTAAATTTTTAATTCTTTCTATAAAAATTAGCACTTTTCCTTTGCTATACAAATTATTTTTTTATTTTTATTTTTATTTTTTAGTTCAAAATTCCATCAAGAAGACATTAAATGAATTTGTATGTTTTTGATGATGCTATGATTTATAAAAATCCATTTGATTATTACTATGATTATTATGTTGTGGTGATAATGATTGTGTTGTATTGTTGTTGTTAGCATTGAGATTATTTATAGGTGAATTTTGTAAATTTCTAGCTGATGACGACGTTGTTTGTTGATTAATATTGTTATTTTGGCTTAATTGAGACTTATTATTAGTGGTAATTGTGGCAACACGTCTTAGACGATTATCTGGTATCGGTGGTGATTGCAGAGTTGTTGATGTTGAATGATGAATTGGTGAATATGATGATAGGCCACTTGCAGTGCCATCCAGGCCAGTGGCTCCACCAGAGCCGCCAAAAATGCTGCCATTACTGCTGCCAATCAAACTAAGTGAATGTTCATTCGATAGAATTTGATGTGCAGCTAAATTCATTTCCTCTGGTGTCATATCAAGTGCTTCACGCATCTCACGTGCTGCAGTGCCCAAGAATTCTGAATCACAATATTTACCAAGACCCTCAGCGGCGAGTACCTATAACATTATTAAATACATATACATTTTTTTTTATATTAACAAAATATATTATTTGTGAGTACTTACCCCTCCAATAAGACTTTCGGCTAGGCCGTTCATCTCAGATGAAATTGGTAAACGACGCTGATCGTAGGGACTAGCTGGTGTCGATTGGATCATGCGTTCGTGGCCAGGAATAGCACCATTGGGTGCGTAAACTAGAATAGTTTGAAAAAGTTGTAAAGTTTTTCATTCATATCACTTAATTTTTTTTTTTTTTTAAGATTAGAGATATACAGGGTTGTTTTGCACTGTATGTAAGTACATAGTACAATATTTTCATAACACGCCTGACAATTCAGATCAGATTTACATTGACTTAGATATATTAACATAAGTTTGTATTGCAAATATATTGAACTGAATTGTCATGGAAAGATGTTAGTTAAAATAATGAAGAAACATATGAATTATACAAGCCTTTTGGTTATTTATACATACATCATTCTTATTATTTGCATTTATACAATATGTATGTATGTACTATATAATTCAGGCGTTACTCAATAGAAGCATTGGGATCATTTATACGATATTGTATATCATACATAGGTACTACACATGCTACAGTATATCTAATATTTTTATGTTACAATTCACTCAACTAACAAAGAAACAAAAATAGAAATCAAAACACATTTCAATCTTAAGCAAGCAATTTACAATACAAGCAAACAACAATGGAATTGTTTAAATGATTTTACAAACTAAGTATTTCCATGTACGTTAGCAAATGAATCTATTGGATGTATGTTCTAGGTATATATTTGTTGTTTAAGGGTTGCTTATGACGAAATTTTCATATAGTGAAAAATTATTTATAAATACGTGTACATATGTGTAAATGGAAACTTAAAACATATTTCCTTTTCCTGTATTTCTATCATATAATATGTAGTGATACCCCAAAATCGGACACATACTAGTCGCGTAACAAGACAACATATTTATCAAGACAAGCAATGAGGAGGAGGAGGAGGAGGAGGATATGTTACAAGTTTTGTATGTACTATGTACATAAGTATAGGTGTGTTTTGTGTTTTTACATGAAACAATAATGGGAATGGAAACGATCCATAACAAACTTTATAGGGATATCAAAAAAAAAAAAAAAAAAAAAAAATAAAACAAATATTTTAAAATATAATACAATTTTCATTAAGGATTTATAGTAATAAATGGTTTATTAAGTGTACGAGCATATAAATTTTGTGTCATTAGGATATTTGAAGAGATTCACTCTTCCTCTCCATATACGTAGTTTTGTTTTTGTTGTTGTTGTGGTATAGATACACATATGTATGCATGTATATATGTAGGAATATCTATGGTATATAACTTGTAAGACATAAGCAGACATGCTTTTTTTTCCACATTGAACCATTGAGTTTGATAGAATGATGATTATCGACAATAGACATTGAATTTATTTATAATTATAAGATAATTTAAGCTAAAAAGAAAAGAAAATGGTAATTAAATTTCAACCTTTACTTTATCGAATCGAATTGAATTGAATCGAAGTGAATCTCAGGTTTGGTTCGAGTTATCGGTTAAAGTTGTTGTTGTGTAGGTTTCTTTGTTGTCATATCGATTGTTTGATTGATTAATTGTTTGATATTGATTTGGATTGATTGATTTATTGGTCCTGTCCCATATTATTGTGGTTTCGTGATTGTTTTTGTTTCAAAATAATTCTTATTTTTTTTTTTTTTTTTTTTTTGAAAAATATTGTATATTTGTTTTCATGTTATGTTTCTTTTTCATCGCTTCTGCTCTCTTCCATTCACAATTTTAGGTTAACGAATAAAAATTAACAAAAAATGAAAATGAACAACAGAAAAAGATTGATTGAATCAATAATGAATTGCAAATGCATTAAGTTAAGTTTAAAGGTAAAAAGGAATGTTTCTTTGTTTTTGTTTTGTTTTGATTACATACAATACAATACAAAAATACAATTTGCAAATATGTAGTTGTTTTTGATTTTGATTTTGATTTTCTTGATTTTCTTGATTTAGTCAATTTATTATTATGTAAGTATATGTAAGAAAAGAAGAAGGAACGAAACGGAACGGAACGCATCATCCACGTGTCGGTGCCATTATCAATCAACGTGTGTGTTCAGCATTTATGAAATGTGACTCAGCATTCTGTTGTTTTTAAACTTGAATCACTTAAGCTATAATTACAAAAATCAATGAAAAAAAAAGAAGAAATTCAATTTTTTGTTTTGTTTTGTTTTCATTTCAGATTGATTGATTGATTGATTGATTACTTTACGACAATTAAGTGATAACAAAATAGAAAGAAAAAATAAATTAAAAGACAAAGAAAATATAGTAAATGGTAATTAAAATAGTCAATTGTATGTTGGTAGATAATAAACTCGTATTAACTTGTAGGTTCTAGAATTTTTGCATTTCCTGATTTAAAAATTCATAAATTTTAAACAACTCTTACATTGCATGAAAAATTAAACGACAATAGAATTAAAGTTTGTAATTAACAAAAGGAGCCATTAGTTGTTCTTATACAAATTTTATATATAAATTTAGTGTAATAATAATAAAATATTTAATTTAATTATCTGATATATTTCAGGTAAATTAATTTCAAAATAAAATTATGATATTCATTCACTTTGTATACTCGTATGATGATACGCAGAAACTAAGTCCAAAGAAAATATATTGCTTTACTAAGTAAAAGTTTTTACAAATTTCATATAGCTTTTTCCAACTGAGTTTAGTTTAATCAAATATTTGTATGTTTGTTTGATTTATTTTTGTTTTGTTTTTTTTTTTTACCAATATAATTTCACCGAATTTACAAACAAAACTACATGATCTGGTATTATGTAGTTGTTAACTATAAGGTTTTTTTTTTTTTATAAATTTGTTGTGTAATCGATTTTAAGGAACATTGTGAAACGTTTTTGTTATAATATTCATTGAAGTTTGAAATGTATAGCCAAAGGAATAAACGATTCCACTTGTACCATAGAAACAATTAGTGTTATAAAAAAATATACATACTTATGTTATTTACACTTTCTTGTGGTTGTTTCACCAACCAAGTTCTTCTTGTAGATATTTTTATATTCTTCTGCGTACTTAAATGTAGGAATTTTTCTTTACTAATAATTTATCTTTTCATGTAAAGAAGAAACTAAGAGACTGAAATAATAAGCATACGAATATGTGTGGATATTGAATGCATTTTTCTGTTCCAAAAAAAAAAAAAAAAAAAACGTGATTAAATCGACTTTCAATATATGGATGTTTTTCAATTTTGTTCTCCTCTTGCTTTTGCTTTAATAATACAATTTTTACATCGATTCAATAGTGAGTCAAATGAGTAATCCAGCTTGTTTTGCGGAATGGTCTTCAAAACTGTACTCGAAGTTCTTTAAGACCCTTTACATAGCCACAAAGCAGTATCAATCATTTGTTTTCGTGTGCTTAAAGATGACAATAGCAAATCAGGTCAATTTTTTATTTCTTTTAATAAGTGACAAGTAATGATGCTCTAACCAGTATTAAAGAAAATACTATACTGAGCTTTTAATGAGGAATTAAATTTTATGTTTTTTTTACGTTCAAGCCTTCTTATCCACTGAGTTTGCTGGGGTAGAGGCTTCATTTTTGATATGGTTCTTTAATAGTGCCTCGCATCCAAATCAATTACGAGATCAGTATGTAGCAGTAATGGTTTCAGATAAGCGCTTTAATTTTCTGCAGTAATCCCCCACAGTATACTCATGCTTTGTCGAAAGCCTTTGACATGTCTAGGAAAATATATGAGATGCAAACATAAATATTTCACTTATATTATGATTAAGATTGATATTGCTTTTTGACCATATAAATGACACTTTAAGATAATTGATGACACCATGGTTCTTTATATCTTCTATAAATATTGGTTATAGTAGGTTTTGTGTATTGCGGTTTTATCAAAGTCTAGAAAACTTTTGAAAAATAACTGAAGTTCCATTTTAATTTCTTGGTATATGCTTGATAATTGCTTTAAGTTATATAACAATTGATTGTAATTTAAATTGTATATCTGTAGGGAGTTTTCTTAGACTTTAAAGCTACTGTTGTCAAGTAATACCTTGAAATACACTGGTAAATACTTATTATCCATTCCATGATTATTTGCTCATAATATTTGTGGAATACCCTTTTGACAAAAATAACTAATAGATATAGTTTTTAATGTTATGATTCTATTCACATCCTGCAGTATGAATGGGATGATACCATTGCTATTAAGTAATGAGAATTGCCTTTCTAAATAAATATGCTAATTTATATAATTAATAAATGATATAATAATTTATAAAACTATATACTTTTTGTGTTAATTTAATATGTTGTTGTTGCTTTTGCCTTTAAAAACAATCTGTCTGCAAAAATGGAAACAAAATATTGTACTATCTAAATAAAATTAGTTTCTACGGCTGCATAAAAAATTGTGTGTATATTGTTTTTTTCTTCTAATGTACTACTACGCTTATTAATATTAATAATATTAAGTATTAAAATTTGTTTGTTAAATATAAAATGCTTACGATAAGTTCGTGTTTAAGTGTTGTTGTTGTTGTTGTTTTAGTTGTACTGCAAACAAACAGCCAAAAATTTACATTAATCATACGTATGAATATATCAATTATGATATCAAATGCGAATAGATACAAAATTATTATAAATTTATTAATTTAAAACGGAACAAAATTTCATTTATTTAGTATTATTTGTATCAGATTTCTTTTAATTAATTTAATTTTGTTAGCTTGCTTTTTCTTATACACTTCACAATAATTTAGTAATATGTAGATGTTTTCAATTCCATCATCACGGAATGATTTAAGCTAGAGTTCCTTGAATACTAAAATTGGTATTATTTAACCCCAGCTGCAAGAGTAACAATGATCTTGCACTTTAGATTCTTTATAACTTATCCCAGTAGAGAAGTTAAAGCCACCTTATAGACTACTAAACCGTGACTTTCGAACTATTATGTTAGTTTATGGAGTAAAAGATATTCTGCATTTTATTTCATTTTATGCCTTTTACTTATTAAATTTATACAATTGAAATCAGGCAATTTTAAGTGATACCAAATTATTTAAGGGCCCCCGACATGATCATGCATTTTATCAGTCATTTATCATAGTGCTTGTGAAGTAAGTATGTGTGCGTGGCATGAACAAAGTATGACGAAATATCTAATCGATTCAGATCATGTTTTTTATTCTCTGATCGCTCATTTCATCAACATCATGCTCTCTTTGACGCCTTCACGAATTAAGTACGAATGAAAGATGCAAATATAAGCAAGTGCTCACTTTTAAGAAATATTTTGGATTGAACAGACGTGAGCTCGTTTGCAAAGTGTCGACAGCGAATGGCATACGAAATCTTTGCAAAGTGCTGCCGTCGTCGTCATCGGCATTGTTGTCTGCACATCTTCTCACTTCGAAAAATAACAAGAAATGAACGATCATGCACCGTGATGAACACACGTATACGAAATGACTGATGCTAAATGCATGATCATGTCGGGGGCGCTTTTGAAAAATTATTTAAAAATGTCACTGTATTATATTGTTTACAATGCATTAGCTGGATCAATCAAGCTACTGTTAGAGTTAATAGGCATATCAAAGTTGAATGCATTAAAGAAAGGGATTAATCAAATCACCAACATAGTTTACAGTACAAATGTGTATTGGGTTTACAACAAAGTTCCAAATACTGGCTGCATACAAATATGAAACAGCGCAAGGAATGGCTTAGTTGGCAATTAAAACAAATGTTTTTAAATAAATAAAATGATTATTACATTATTATAATTATTACATTATTATTATTGCATGTGAAGTGTATATTGAGTATAAGCTTTGGTGGGACCAAAGTTAATATTTCTCTTGATTTTATTTTATTTGATTTTATTTTTCTTTTTTTTAATATAAAAATTAGTTTTGTATTCAACACATGCGGCTTCTGCAGGCAAATCACATACTTTTAAAGAAAACTCGATTTAGTAGTTGCGGGTAAATGTGGTATTTTTTCCTTTGAAGTTTATTTTAATTAATGAGTTGTATTTTTTTTTTTTTTTAGTATGCAAATGAAAAAATAAGCTTAAATCAACAAAGAAAAAGAAAACCAAAAAAACTATAACAACAAAAAAAAAAAAAACGATAACCAAACGGAATCAAATCAAATGCACGAACTCAGCAACTCAGTCTAACGAACTTTAACGTTCTTCTAATTATGTAGCTAAACTGCATTATTAGAATAAGTATATAGAAAGTTTAAATAAAATAATTGAAAAATTAATAGATGATTTAATTAATTTTTGAACATGTGCATACGCATAAGCTTAACGCAGAAACGTTGAACGTTGGCTTAGTTCGCTTACCATTGTTATATGGATGCAATAATATACCACGATTGCGGTTGCTGAAATTAAACATTTTGTTTACGTTTACGTTTCAATTACTTCAAAGAAAGTTGTTTGATTGTTTGTTTGTTTTGATTTTTCCATCTCAACTAAATTAATTATAATAGAATAATAATAAAACCAAACAAAAAAAAAAAAAAAAGAGAGAGGGATACTTATGTTTGCCAAATCGGTTTGTTTTGCATTTGCCACATTGCCGTGTCTCTTGGCTCCTTTTGTGCATTACAAACTTATTGTTGGTTTTACCTACCGGAATTTAAACTTTATCACCATCACCATCATCATTATCATTTTCTTCAATGATAATTTGCTCACTTTAGACTGATTCTAAATGTTGCGAATTGCTGCTAAAAACTAAGTAGTTATACTGCACTAGGAATTGCTTAAGAACTAAAGTAATATAAATATTAATTTTTTTTTGTTAACTAAATCAACACTAATCTAACGGAATTTATATGGGTGAAATCATAGGATTATATTGCTTACTACCAACCAACAAGCACATCTCTTAATTGGTGTGTGTCTCTTCTACTAAGAAACTTATAAGCAACATAGCACGCATACATAAGCATTCACTCAGTCACACAAACACTTGCTTGCACTCACACTCGCACTCACACTGAACACGCAACACTTACTCATAAGATATCGCATTGGCATCGGCGGCACTTAGACCGCCACCACTACTAACGCCTCCACTACCACCAGCACCACTGCCCTTCATTAGTGGTCGCATTGAAATATTTTCACTAAAGGTACGCAGCTCACCGCCGCTACCACCGGCCATGCCGCTCAGTTCGGCACTCAGTTTACCACTTGCCGCCATGCGCGCTTGCATGATGTTACGTGTAATATGATTAACTCCGTCCGCCACGCTGTGGTGTATGTTATCGTAGAGATAATCATTGCCACCGCTATCAACACTACTTAGCACTAGGCTACTACCACCAACTCCACCAGTGAGACCACCTGTATTAAGTGCACCATTGCCTTGTGTTTTTTGACTACGCCGGAAAGTTCCATTTCCATGACGGCGTATTGACGACCAAACACTACCAAAGAGTGTATGGTGGCGCTATAATAATGTAAGATATAATCTTTTATAGCTATGATAACAGAATAATGCCCACAATGCCAACTCACTCTGTGCATTGGCTCTGGTTCTTCTGCCAATTCATCCAGATTACCAGATATAGCACGTTTTAAAGCTGGTGAAACTTCATGCAAGGTACGCAAACCAGCTTGTAACGTTACTGTATTGCTTTCTGGTTGGCCTTCCTTGCCTTCCTGTTCCTTACGCTTCTTGAAGCGTCTAAAATAGTCTTGTATCAAATAGGTGGCATAGAATTTGCCCACTGTTACTTCATCATCATTGCCCGGTGGTGGCACAACTTGATCCAATAGTTTCGGATTCGTACGCTTCCAAATCTGTTTGATTGTCGCACGCAGCTCAGCATTGCAA
Source organism: Amiota minor (assembly GCA_037043295.1). Lineage (NCBI taxonomy): Eukaryota > Metazoa > Arthropoda > Insecta > Diptera > Drosophilidae > Amiota > Amiota minor. Next base: position 84,152 of record JBAMAW010002206.1, read on the forward strand.
TCATCGATATTTCCTTCCGTTTTTATGCTCAACGATGTGCGTACCACAGCGAAGAGTGTTGCATTGAAGAGCACTGTACCATCTGAATTCAATGGCATATTCATGGAGACTAAACGTTTGCAGGCCATGCGATGCGGACATAGCTTGCCGAAACCTAAAGGTGGAGATATTTTTCGCAATAGCGTAACAACATCCAGATGTTTAATGCGACCCTTTGCATCAGGATCATATTCACTCCACAGTCTGATGAACTCATCCAAGTGATGTGGACCCAGTATAGACCAATCGCGGGTCAAATAATCAAAATTATCCATAATGACAGCGACAAAGAGATTGATGATCTGGTGATGGAAAAGAAACACAATACAGTTTGGAATTAAGTTGACTTAGTCGTATGACGACTTACTAAAAATGAGCACAGCACATAGAATGATATGAAATAAGGATACGCTATCGTTGAACCGCATTGCTCTCCGGCAGAATCAGAATTTTCATCACATATGACACCCGGTTGTGGCGAACAAGCCATCATAATTTCTTGCCATGCTTCACCGGTAGCCGAACGGAAGAGTACGAGCACAGCTTGATGAAATGTTTGGAAATTATTATTGCGATGTATGTGAGTATCATTATCCAAAGCAATTTTGCCAAACACCTTATATATGAGAGACACATTAGTTGCATTTTAGAACATTAAAAATGGAATCTCATCTACCAACCTGCATTCCTACTACAGCATAAATGAAGAATAGCAATACAATTAAGAGTGCAACATAGGGCAAGGCCTGAAAGGATTTTATAAATGTCCAGAGCAAGGTGCGTATACCTTCGCCTTTACTGAGCAACTTAACTAAACGCATAACACGGAAGAGTCGAAAGAAGTTGATCGATATTAAATTTGAACCAGCCTAAAAGGAACAATCACAATTAAATAAGTATCGGACACACATAGGTAACTTTCAAACTTTTTATTTACTTACCGCTTTGGCTACTTTCTTACAACCCTCGACAATGTCACATTTAGTTTGTGAGGTGTCTTTACTCTGTATGGATATATTTTTATATAAACTTATTATACCTAGAAATCTTAAAAAAATATGAGATTACAATACCTTAATTTCAGAGAATACAATATCTATGAAACTGCCAAGGACAATAATGAAATCAAAGACATTCCATGCATCACCAAAATAGTTCTGAAATAAAGATAAAACTCTCTTAATGAAGTCAACTATTTAGAGATTATATGTAGATTACTCACTTTAAATCGAAATGCGGCTAATTTAAAGACAAATTCTAATGCAAACACTGCCGTAAATATCATATTCAGGGCATCTAAGAGTTCAGTATACCATTCCGGTTGTTTATGAAATTTCATAGCGAGAGTCACCGTATTTATCATGATCAATATGAATATTGTGTATTCGAAAGATGAGGATGTTACGAACCACCAAACCTTATATTGTATACCATGTTTCGGTATATAACGACGCACCGGTTTCGCTTTCAGCGCAAATTCAATGCAATTACGTTGATTTTTATCCAAATCGATATTTTTGTATTCTTGTTCACCTTCATTTTGAAATGTTACAATAACGAAACCGACAAAGATGTTAACCATAAAGAAGGCAATTATAATAATATAGATTATATAGTAGGCAGCAACTATAGGACGGAAATTGTGAATTGGACCTTCATTTTCTTTATTTGAATCAATTGAAACATAAAGCAAACTAGAAAAAGATAATTTAATGTATTTTTATCATAATATCAGAAGAAGAATATCATATTTACTTGGGCCAGCCTTCAAAGGTGGATACTGTAAAAAGCGTAAGCATCGCCTTGGCCACATCATCGAAATGAAAAGTGTTGAGTGACCATTCACGTTCCTTGAGACGAGGTTTATGTACATCACCATCCTCATAGATGAGATATGTTCCACTATTGAAATTTCATAAAATATTGGTCGTTTTATTTTTTAATATATTTAAATAAATATTTTTAAAAATATTTTATACTTACTGACATTCTTCCTCCAACATTTTAGAGCCATCGGAACATTTGAAAAATTTACCCTATCCATGTGAATATTGTTTGATGGAATATAGATATACATATATTTGTTTTGTGGGATATTGTGTATTTTTAAGAAAATAAATGCAAAATTTTATTAGTTTAACAGATTAAAATTGTCGCTCATGTTATGTTATTATAGAATTATAAATAAATATACTAAAGCGCACTCAACGGATTTTCTAAAGTATTTAGTATTTTAAGAACTAATCGAATTCAGGTCTCTAACAAAGTAAGTCTAACTAACCTACCAATACAATAGTATTTTTGGTTAAGTGCGCTAGAAGAAATTTATGTATTAATGTATATATTTTTTTCTTTTTTTATTTATATATTTACACGGGGTGCTTTATTAATCAAGAAACATTTACATGACGCTCTGGCTTAGTGGAATTTTAATTAGTAGCTGTTGCTAAAAGGGTTCAGAACAGAACAGAACAGAATAGAACAGAACAGAACTGAACTTTGTTATAATAAATACATTATGTACATAGAATATTAGTATCAAAGTTTATTAGTGGGTTTATGAAAATACACAATCAATGCTGGGATATGGGCTCTCATGGGTTTCAAGTTGGAGTGAGTCACAGAGTACTAGTGGTTATCGGTTATACACTTGGACATTGGAATTACAATATTGTTGTGCTTGAGACAAAAAAATAATGGACTCTCTCTCAGGTTAAATACAAGTATCATTAAAAAAAAAAACTTATCTTGAAAGTAATTTCATTTAATTGTATTTTAAAAAGAGCACCTGGAATGCTTTCCATCTGTCAGTGTCAGGTTAAATGGAATTTTAGTAAACCTTTGTTTTGTTTAATGATTTATAATAAGTTAATAAGTTGAAGTAATTTATAGCGCCAAAGCATTTGCCAACAAAAATAAGATTCGTTTTTATTTACTCAAGTACTCAAGCACACTGAAAATATTTTTTTTTTTGGTTTGTTTAATCTGGAGACATTGAGAAATCATAAAACTTTTATCATTGTGTAATTTTATACTGTTTATTGGTTTTGTTTTCTTTTTTTTTTTTTTAATTTTTTCTTTAATAGAAAATAAATTTACCTTAAAAAGTTGTACTCCAATAACGGCAAACATGAATTGCAACAAATACGTGACCAACATAATGTTACCAATTGTCTTAATCGCGACTACAACGCATTTCACAACATACTGAGGTTTCAGATCAGATCAAATAAAATCAGATTGGATCAGATCGGTCACATATAACATTTTGTGAGGTATTATTTTTTTCAGTGTATTCAAAAGAAAAATAAATCATGATGATGAATTTTGAATGTGGTTTTGTTTTTTTTTTTTATTTCAATTTTTGAAATTTTTATTTGTTTGTTTTCATGAATAAAATTTTTCATTTGGTTTTGTTGTTGTTGTTGTTGTTGAAGAGTAGTAGTGTTGGAAAGGAGGAAAACACATACAAAATTCAAGACAAATAATTACACAAGTCATTGTGGTTGATGTTGATCGATTCGTTGTTGTAGTGATTTTTTATTATATATTTTACGGATCGAGGCGAGGTTTTTTTTATGTTTTATATATGTTTTAAATTTTATTGTATAAAAGATGTGAAAGAGAAAAAGAAGAAAAAATATTTTAAAAAAGGAATGGTTTTTTGAAAGTGATGAGGTAAATGAGATTATTACATGATGTTTTTGGATTTCTATTATTGACAGATTACATTTGTGGCTAAAGGAAATGATGAAATTAAAAATTAGAATTACAAATCAAAAATTATTTTTAAACGCGTAAATATTCTTTTTCTAAATGTTTCTTTCTATTATAATAAATTTAAAGTGTTTTTTTTTTTTTTTTTTTTTTGATATGAAATTTACTCTCAATTTTTTTACAGTGTATTTAAAGATTTTTCGATAGAAACTATTGTTTGTATTACACTTCCTGTTGTTGTTATTTCAAGATCATTGTGATTCATGATATAATGACATTCTATAACTTTGTTCATTGGAGTGATTGATTGATTGATTGATTGATTTGCTAGGATTTTTACGGATCGGTGATCGTTAGTTAGATAGATTGTATTAACTACAAAGTTACATATGCCTTGATGCTCGGGTGCAAGGTATGTGTATTTAATTTTTACAAATATTTTTCATATAACATGGAAAATTATAAATTTAAAACATTTTCATAATGAAACTTCTTTTATCGACATACTAGTATGTTAAGTACGAGTATATAGACGTCATGTAGCAATTGATGTACGAAGACGTAGAAAATGGGTGTGGAATATACATTTATAAAAACGTTGGTGAGTGTGTGTGTGTGTATGTTTGTGTGTAATTGTTTAAGGTTATGTTTGTATGCTTTGTTACACAGAAAGAAATTATCAAAATATTTGCGGTCAAATTGTTAAATCGATTAAATTTTACTACTTTTCTTTTACTAAACACAACAAAAAATAAAAAAGTTTTTTTTCACAAAAATGTCAATATTCTTTCAGTGCAAAATAAATTTGTTGATTGTATGTGTATGTGTATGTGTATGTGTATGTAAGTGTGGATGTTTGCTTAGAATCATTTTACATTTACAAAGTACAAAATTTTTGATTAGATAATTAAATCAACATTATAAAATTTCACGTTTCTTCTAAATTTCACAAAAAAAAAAACACAATACTTTTCTACACATTTTTCGTAGACTAACAACTCTTAATTTAAATAATTTTTTTTGAATTTTTGTTTTAATAAAATATACACAGTGTACTTTTTTTACATTAATTTCCTTTCATCTCTAAAATTTGCATCAGCTTTTTTTAATAGGCTTAGGACAGGCAAATTATTTACAAGTTTTTGTTTTGGCTATAAAAAAATATACATTTATTAGTATTGAAATATACTTAGTCATTAGCAAAATGCACAATAAAAAATTAGTAATAAATTTCGAACGATAATAAAAGCAATACAAATCAAAATAAATATTAGGAACAAGAACCCGTTAGTATAAAATGCCTTTGCGTCAATTATAAACACTCAAGAATATACCTTATGATAAAAATTTCATAATAAGAAAATACATAAAAAATGTAACTTAAGTTTTACCGAAGCTTATATAACTTTTATACACACTTTCCTTAACAGAAATGTAAATTTTCTTCAGATTGCTTTGTTTGCTTTCCATATAAACTTTTTCAGTAATAGGGAATCATCGCTGAAAACAAATGTAATTTCAGTGCAAATAGGGAGAAACTGTGTGTATGCCACCCATATCGTTTCGACGTTTCGGTAATATGGAAATTCTAATTGAAATATATAGTTCAGTGCAATGAAAAGGACAGCTTGTATGCCAACCATATCATGGTCTTCCAGTAATAAAGAAATTCCGATTGAAATATACTTTCAATGCAATGAAAAGGACATTTTTTATGCTACCCATGTTCTTCTTCTTCCAGTAATGGGAAAACTCTGATTGAATTGTACTTTTAGTAGGAATTTACGGATGGACGCTGTGGTTTTGACCCTGAATGATTCAGGAAAAAGTTCCACAATAGTGATAAATGATTTTAGAAAAGACAACCTTGACTCTTCTGTGCAGATAAGATAGATAGATATATGTGTGTATATAGATTGACTGCATTCCTATAGTTAATGTCATTTTTATTTATACTTTTAAAGGTCTCCAAGATATCAAATTACAAATTTCACTGCGTATAAAATCGTCTCTTTGTGAAAGGTATTTAAGACGAAAACATTGAAGTTAAGTAGACTACATAATTCAAAGTATTATACAATAAATAATTCTTAAAAGATTTAATCTATTTTTTATTCAATAACAAAACAATAAATTAAAATAAAAATTATTAAAAATATAAATTTTGTAAACAAATGGACACAAACTAAAAATACTTAAAAGTTTTCATGAGGACAGTACAGAAAACTAAATTCTATATTACTAAAAATTTTATTATATTTTACATTTGAAAATTAATTGCTAAACTGAGTCCTAGATATAATTTTTTTTTTTTGTACAATTTTACTTAAGAAATAAACTTAGAAAATGAAAGAAAAAAAAGAAAACTAAATATTTTTTGTATAATTTGACAAAAAACAAAAGTCATACCTTAAATAATTGGACTCCTATTACGGCAAACATGAACTGAAGAAGGCATGTCACCAAGACAATATTTCCAATAGTCTTAACAGCGACTATAACACACTGAACAACATGCTATATAGAATATATTTATATAGATATAATATTTATATCAAATCATAATAATATTATACTAAGTACATGTTTCCATTTAAAGTGAATTTTGTCAATAAATTAATTTTTGTATTTATAATTACATATTTCTTTGTTTAAAGTTAATTGAGTTAAATTTTTGGTATGTATTGTATATAATATGTAGTATTAGTATTAGTAATATATCTATATACTTAGTATATGAACAGACATTGATCAAATTCGACGTGCTTCAAAACCCACCCCTTAAACATTAAGTAAACATTTATTCCACGCCCATTTTTTTCAACATAAACTAAAAGAATGTGTAGTGTATAGTAAACATAAGAGAAATTTTGTTTATTATTTTTTTTTTTTTTTTTTGTTTGTTTCGTATTATCTTTAGTGCACCCTACACCCAGCATTTCAAGGTGTTTTTGCTCTCGTTGATATCAAAAAGTACATTTCACTTTACTTTGTATTTGCATCTCATCTGTATTTTCTCTTTTCTTGTTAATATTCGGTTTTTTTTTTTTTTTTTTTCTTTAAAGAAATAAAGCTTTTTATTTTTTGTTTAATTTGAACAATCAAATAAAATTTTAACATATATTTTTTTTTTTTTTGTTGCTTTTAAAGAAATTAACAAAATAAAATTATTTAAAATTAAAAGAAAAATATAATGAAATAAAATATTTAATTTGAAAGCATTTAAAAACAAAATGTCAATTTATGTGAAAATGAAATAAATAAAAGATTTTGCTTAGCAGGAACTTGTACACTTACCTTGAGTCCTTTGGCACGATTAATGGCTCGAAGAGGCCTTAAAACTCGGAGTACACGTAGAATTTTCACGACTGAAATCGCATTCGAACTGCAGTTGAAATCGATGAATATAAGAATTATATTCAATAAGATATTGGTTTTGTGGTTGCAATTCAATTAGGTAATATTCAATCAATATTAAAAAATAATTGATAATTTTGATATTACCTGGCACCGATTGAGATTAAAGAGACACAGACCACAAGTAAATCTAAAAGATTAAATGCGGATCTGCAAAAGGCTCCGTCATGAAGTATGAAGCCATATGAAATCAATTTCAGAATCAGTTCTATTGTGAAAACTGCCGTGAAAAAATAATCAAATTTATTCAGAACCTGAAATGATGCATGAATTGTGAATATGATAATGGATTAGCAAAATAACAGTAACAACAAAATAATAACAACCACAACAGTAATAAACGATTGTTGTTAATATATAAATTTCATTGAGAAACCATGTCAACCTTGACTTATGACAAACCCTTTGCATTTTAGCTAGAGATATTGTACAATGTTTATTTCTTCATTGTTTTAAAGATTTCTTTTCGGTCGCCATGTTATCAGAACTGAGCTACTTACTTTATTTAAATCATCTTCAGCACGTAGAGGATTCTCAGCAGCCAACATAGCCGATGAGAACATAATGCAACAAAGTATTATGTTACCGAAGTTGCTATGATTGCACAACCAATGACAGAAGATACGAAATCTATATGATATGTCGGATTGATATAACAAAACAGGAGTAGAAGAAAAATCATAGCATTAGAAGTGATAAAAATGTTGATTCTATAGGGAATTATTAGCATTTTGAAATGTGTTATGGATGGAAATAATCATGCAAAAACATTTTTCGTTAAATATAATACATGCAGAATTAGATTAAGGATATGGGCATAACAATAGAAAGAAACTTGGAACTAACTTAAAGTAGTACAACAACAAACATATTCTTTCTGTATACACAATGAAAGCACACTGATTCTAAAGTAGAAAATTATGAAATTCCATAGAAATAGACAAATTTTTAGATTATTTATATCTTCTGGAGTTTTCAACCATTTTAAAACTTAAAACTGAGTAATCCTTTGAAACAAATTTCATCCATTGATAATATTACATACACATTACAAGCATTTCAACTTCAAGAAGTTTATTTTAAATAATAATAGGTCAAATCGGCATTTGATACAGTGTGACATTTCCCTTTACAATGTGACATTTCCCTTTACGGTTTCTCAAAGTTTTCTCTCTGTTATCTTGGTCAAGACAAAATCAAGTAGTAAACAAATTAGTAATGGGGTACCCCAGGGTTCTATACTGAAAACTATTATATACTTATGATATAGGATTTTCTGAACATCTTTGCTGATGATACTTCTAATTTTGACTCAGTTGCTAATTTTGATTCAATTAAGAGTAATCCGCAAATTTTAAGGTGTACTTCACAAATTGGAAAAACAATTTAAATGCATTTATAATGAAAGCTACTTATAAGATGCTTCCATTAACACAATTAGCGTTCTTTGGTAAAATTATATAGAATACCTTGGTATTTTATACTTGTAGACTCGAAGTTAATATTTAATATTAAACTATTTTTCTACAAAATATTTACATGAAATAGCAAATGCTAAATATATTCAAGATGTAAAAAATAAATTTATTAAAACAAACAAATTATTCCGATTATACCAAGCGTTAGACTGAATCTTTAACCTTAAAATCGATTCAAAATTTATTTATTAAGTAAGTTGCTTAACGAAATTATCTCAATTTGATTAAAATTTTTGAATTTTTTTAATTAACATACACTTGTAACTATAAGATTGATATTCTTTTGTGTGGTGGTTATTATGAATCTTTGCTCTAACATATTTCGCATTAAACAAAAGGGTTTTCCCTTCTGTTCAGCTGTAAAAGACTATTGTCCTGAGAGTTTAGTATTAAACTTACAAAGCAGAGTTCAATTATTCTTATTTTTATTTATTAAAAAACAAAAAGGTTTGAATAGTTTCGTTAAGCACCTTCATTTAAGTTTTATTTTCTGTTCCTAATTCTTCCTCTATTATTATAAATTTATTTGATACGAGTAGTAACTAATTTTTTCAAAACAAATTTGGATTTTCTAGCTGAAAGTATAAGAATTATATTATGATGTTTTTAAATGGAATATATGATAGAAAATATTAGGAATTACCTTATTAAAGAATCTGAATTTTATCAATAAACATATTTTACTGTCCTACAGTTAAGAGCAATCAAGTCTAGTTTATCTTTTTACAAACCTTTGGAAACTAAAGAATTTTTGAATCTATTTGATTATTATTCATTTATAAAGGATCATATAGGCTTGCCCTCACAAACATTTTTTACATTCATGATATACAAATCACACATTTAGAAATAAAGTTAAAAAATTATTAACATTTGATTAAGACTATTATATAAAACATATATATGATTTGATGAGACAACTAGAAACTGAATCACAAAATAAAATTACAATAATAAATAATTATTTCATATTTTACAAACAATAATCAGGGAGGTAAAAACAAAATAGTAGTGGAAAAGGGTAATGCTCATGGATACTGGATTGGGGATTAACAAATTAAACATTGAATAACCAAAAATTGAAAATTATTTTTCACTCAAAAGATAAACCTGTTTGTTTGCGAGAATAAAAAGAAAGATGTGCCCGCTGGAATCGGTTGAATTTTTGTTGCCGTATTAACCTCAGACATACGTCGAGGTCTTGCAGTAATATAGCCTTCTTCGTCAACTATTGAGAGTATTTTTGAGTATGAGGATCAATTTTCATAAATCATAAAGTGATAATATTAAAAAAAAATATATATAATCAAAATTAAATTAATAATAATAGACTTAATTTTATTAATGTATTAAAGCTAAAATAATTTTTCGATTAAAACAATATGAGACAATTAAAACTACATTTAAAGTATCCTTGTTTTCTACTCATGATCAATCATATTACAAGTTTTATTGAAAAATTGTGGAATAATTTTACTGAAGACGTGCATCAAATTTAATTATCAAAGTTAATAATAATAAGAAGCTTTAATAAAAAATAAAAAAATACAATTATATGGAATACTGCAAAAAAAACTGAAATCGCGACATTAAGTTCTTGAACTCTTGAATGAACATGCTTGAAACATAGCGGTTTTTTTAATTATAAAATCAGGAAGCAGAATCAATTGAAGTAGCAGAACTGATGATTCCGTTGCCAATCAAATGTGTAGATTTATAGATTTACCTGTTTTTATAACTAAATATGAAAAATGCACTGCCGCGTGGTATTGGTTTTTTAGTCTTCTTAATGCTGATTTCGGATAGACGCCGGGGACGTGCTGTGACACGTGCTGATACTTCAGAGAGGGTGTCTACAGATTAATATCAAATCGGATTCGAAAGGAACGCAACGAATGTCAAGCGATTTCGCGACGCATGAATTTGTATTGTTAGTAATATAAAAATGCGAATTGCAGTTAATGCAGAGAATTTGTTAGCTTTAAGTAACTTATACAATAAATTAGAATACTTAGTGTATACTTCATCTTAAATAAAAAGATAACTAAGCAGATTAGAATTGAACAGATTATGGAATTTTGAAAGTAATTCTGTCTTAAAATCTAATATACATTTATCTTAAAACTTAGGACTATAATTAAGTTTGTCGGTGTATTCAATGCTAGCTTACCCTCTTGCTCTTCTTCACACATATCGCGTGCTTCCTCATCCGACAATGTATCATGGTCCCTAGTAAGAAAAAACAAACAAATCATAAATGAACAAATTACGATACATAAAAATAAATACACACATTTTCTCATCGTCCATCTCTTGACCATCTAATTCCATATCAATATCCAAACGCTCATCATCTTCACCTTCAATGGTAGGCGTGGGACTATGCGATTTCTTAAGAGTTCCATCATCAATCTATTCAATGAGTTTCATTAATTAAGTTGAGTTATAACAAAGTATGGTCATGAGTTATATGATTTCTTACATACCGGTTCTTCTTCCTTTTCCACCTCTGTCAGTGAATCCGCATCGGCCAAATTGTCAACAGCAATGGCCAAGAAGACATTTAGCAGGATATAATTACCACAAATGAATAAGATTATAAAATAAACACATGCCAAAGCTCCTATTGATGAAACACCACCATACGCTCGAATACCTTCGTACATTACTGCGTTCCAATCTTCGCCAGTCATTATCTAGGAAATGTTGAAACGTAGAAATACATACATGATTGTAACACATTGGACGTCAACTCACCTGGAATACCGTAAGGAGACTTTGCCAAAAACTGTCGAAATTTGAACGTGATTTTTCCTCCTTGTCGTTAAAATTAAATTTACCACCAAAAACTTGCATGCCAAGCAATGCAAATATCACAATGAACAGGAAGAGCAACAACAAAAGCGAAGCAATCGATTGTATTGAATTTAATAGGGAAGCAACGAGATTTGAAAGGGAACGCCAGTATCTGGAATAAAGATAAGTTGTAATTATTATAATAAATTGAAAATGAATGGCAACATTAAACAGTCACTTTTTCTTAAAGCTCTTCTAGACGATGGAGTTACTTTTGGAAATTTTCTCTTTCAACTCTTTTCTTATTGCGGTTTATGAGATATGAGCCGAGGACGGAAAAAAGGACGGACGGATGGACGGAAAAAAGTATACTATGTCCGTCTGCTGGTTCTAAGCTACATCTCCACCAATTTTCAGCCAATTCGGTTCAGTTGTTCTTGAGTTATAAATATAAATAGTGTAACTAACATGACTCTCTTTTCTTTATAGATTTTTATATATAGATTCAATTAAAGAATTAGCCCACCCATCGATTTAGTTAAGAGGATTACTGTAAAAGACAAATGCATGATATTATCTAGATACTCCAATACGTCCAAGTACGATACGTGAGTTGGAAAAAGATATATCCTAAGATGATCTTTATAAAAATATTGATGATTCTAGGATTACTTACTTTGTCACTTTAAAAACACGCAATAGACGTACACAACGTAACACAGAAACACCCAACGGTGGCATGACTCCGGTATTCGTGAGTAAAGTTTCAGTTATACTACCAATGACAACGAAACAATCGAAGCGATTGAAAAGTGAGACAAAATATCCCTGGAAACCCAAGCTATACATCTTGATCAACATTTCACAGGTAAATAAACCAATGAAAAATATATTTGTGTATTCTGTAAATAAAATCAATATTTAATAAGTACCTATAAATTTCAGACGATCAACAACATTGGACATACCCTGAAATTCATCTAACCATTTTGGCTGCCCGTAGTGTTCTGTCGCTAAGACACCCGTGTTCAAAAAGACCAATATAATGATTAACCAATAGAAAGCTTGTGATTTTACAGCTTTACGACAAGCGCGGCGCATACGTCTATTGACACGATCGAAATCTTTTTTAAATTTACGCCATCGTGATTCTGTAATTTGCAGTTCTTGGCCTTCTTCGCCAATATGCTCCGTTGAATCCATTTCATTCCCTTGCTTCGTTTTGCCATCGGGCATTAGATTGCCTACAGCATCGGGTTCAATATCCTCGGCTTGTGTTATCCAATCGAGATAACCACGCAAATCTTCCTCGATTTGTTGTTTCTCGCGTAACTTCTGAAAGTCACCACGATTTTTGGCCTTGTTACGTTCTTTAGAGAACTCACCAGACAACACACCAAGAATTAGGTTCATAACAAAGAAAGCGCCAAGTATAACCATCGATATAAAGTAAGCCCACTGCCATGAGCTGCCCATGGAATCTTGAATCTAGGCAGATAATTAAATCAAATTAATTAATTCATTTGTACATTGATAATATTAACAAAATATATTCTGGTTCCATACATAGTAGAGCACATCCGTCCAGCCTTCGAGAGTCACACACTGAAAGACCGTCAACATTGCCAATCCAAAGTTATCGAAATTTGTAATGCCAGAATTTGGACCTTCCCAATCATCAAAACACTTCATATTGCCCGGACACATGTATCCACTGCCACAGGGTTTCGGTTCATCCTCATAGTCACCTGGGTTAGTTTTATGTGCGTTTTTTTATTCACAAATGATTGAGTGTGTGTGTGTGTGTGTGTGTGTGTATGTTTTTTGCATGCGTGCGTGCGGTTGTAGAGATATATGAATGCATGATGTAATTTATTTTTATTTATTTTTTTTTTTTTTTGGTTAGTTATTAGTAAATTGTCTATGAAATATGCCTTCTATGTCGAATTTTAGCAGCCAAGTCTACTTCTAGAAGCTTGTGCTAATAGCGCGCGCAAAACAGAAATATTGTCCAAAGTTGTTACGGAATATTGTTTGACGTCATATAGAAATAGCTTAGTTTAGTTTTGTTTACTGCGGTTTATGGTCTTGTTGAACATTGCCATCCTTGCCAATTTAATCTTGGTACATCTGGTTGTTCCAGCTATAAACCGTAGCACTAAACTATTTTATATGGCGCCCGGTATTTCTTGATATTTTTTTTTTGAATTTTGTTGCGACATATCTGGTGGCATTCAAGACATTGAATGATATTTCTTCTTCTTGATCTTTAGATTTAGTTTAGTAAGTATATTTAAATTTTTAATTTTTGGTTTGAAATTTGCCTAAAATGTCTTGTGAGTCTTGTGCTGCGCTTACCTGTAATTGGATTGCGGCACGCTTTGTGTAATTTGCCCGAAAATAATTCAAGACCAATAATGGCATAGATTATTATAACGAATATAACCAGGAGGGCAATATGAAACAATGGCACCATGGCTTTTAAAATTGAATTTAGCACAACCTGAAGACCTGCATGATGAAATATAAGAAATGCCCAAAGGCGACAAATTGTTGTTGGTTCGGTTTGCCGGTTAGAAATTTCATTTTATTAGGTTTATTACAGAAACCCAATTTACGGCTTACTTGGTACACCCGAGACCAGTCTCAGTGGACGCAACACACGAAACGCTCGCAGCGCTTTCACGTCAAGGCCTTCCATCATTAAATTGGACAGTACTGTGCTTATCATACTGTGTGTATATATATAGATGTTTATATATATATATATATATATCGATATATATGTATGTGTGTGGTTGGTTTATGTTTTATATTTTTCATTGTGATGTGTAGTTTGAATAGAATATGTCGGAGGAGAAGGAGGCATTTGTGTAAAAAAAAAAAATGTGTATAGAATTTTAATTCAAATTATCAATTAATCATCAATTTGTCTACAATTTGTGTTCTATAAATGTTCTCTACAGTCTATACCGAATTGAGCTTACCCTATAACTACAATTGTAAAATCTAGTAAATTCCATCCATTTCTTAGATATGCACCATTATGTAACACAAAACCATATGCTAATATTTTCATAACACATTCCGATGTGAAAATAACTAGGAATACATATTCGACTTTTTCCTTTTTATGGAAAGTTTTAATCAAGTCGTCATCGTATCATGATGATATTTTGTTGTTGTTGTTGTTGTTGTGCATTAAGTGTTTTATTGTGTAAAGTGCCGACGTAGGTTTGGTGGATTGATTTGATTTGGTTTGGTTTGGTTTGGTTTGGTATAGATTTTATAGTTGTTTTTATGAACAAATGTTTTTGAATCAATTTTGGATATTATTATTTTGTTGTTGTCGATATTGATGATGATTTTAGCCAAGCATTTGATGTTTTGTTTGTTTTTTGAATATGCACATACATACAAAAGCGGAAAAAGAATTTGTTGATAACATTAATATTTCTTCTTTTAAGTGTAAAAATATTTATAGATTTGGCTTTAACTTACCAAAGTAAGATTCGTTACGTTCGAATCACTATATGGATAAGGCGTATAGACTGCCAAGGCTACGCAGTTGGCGAAAATTGTAAGCAAAATAAGGAATTCAAATGGTCTGTGGGGAGTAGAATTTATGTTAAGGAAAACCTGCTACAAAAGAATATGACAATAGAGGAAGTTTGAAACGTGAAATTGTTCATTAATCATTTCATCTGATTGACTTGCTTATAATATTTTATTTGATTTCAACGTCATTACTGTTTCAGTTGCTCATCAGTGTTTTTCTTGACTTTAACTTATTCAAATGAGTTCATCATCTTGCGGTCAAATTACATTTGAAATATCATTATAAGATAGGGAAAACCCTATTTGAAAAACGCATAGCAATTCTCAAGTCTCAAGAATATTTCTATATCATTGATATTTGAAAAAAGGATACTTCCATTCGACAATGCGTATGCATAAAGCACGAATTGGATTCTTGAGGCCAAGACAAAACAATGCACGTTGTGGTCGATCCGGTTGCGGTTTACCACGTCTCATTGGTCGTTTTGGTCCAGCAGCAGCGGCTGCTGCTTTTTGGGCATTGGCACCACCGCCACCTCCTATTGTTGTGCCATTCATTGTTTCAGGAATGTTTGGTATGCCAAGGCCATCGGCACCTAATAAAAATAAAACATAAATAATTAGATCTCATATTACCTATTATATAGATGAACTATTGCACATACCCATTATGTTACTACCACCTCCCATATCCGTTTCACCGCTGTCATAGCCACCAGTGCGTGCCATAGCGGCGGCGCTGTTACTACCAGGGTTTGTGCCATTATTGCCATTTGGCGTAAAGGTGCCACCGCCGGCGGCACCTCCTTCGAAATCCATAATATTAGAAAAATTACTACCACTATTAAAATGATCAATTAGTTCCGCTGAACTCGAGTAGTAAGCTGAAAGTGCGTGTGTATCGTCTTCGTCAAGGTCACCGTCCTCAAAGTCGTCGTCCTGATCCTCCTCTTCAACGTACTCTTCGGCTTCTTCGCCTAAAACTACTTTGTCGGCGTCGTCGTCAATCTCCTCTTCAGTTATTCTACATGTCCGTTTTATCGGCGGATTGGAAGCAGTTCTTTTGTTTCTTAAACTTATAATATTACTATTCTTTCTCCTTTTAGTTAAGATGTCATTGTCATTATTAACATCATCAATACTAATGACAACATCCGCTTCATCGTCAAGCGATCCAGAACCATCGTCATAAACAGGACGCACTTGCAATTCACTGCAACTCTCGCAATCGGTATTTTCCTCAGCTAAATCGGCTGCTGTTGTATCTTTATAACATTCACCAGTTTCAATCAAATGCTGTGAATGCTTTGAATGTGAGTCTACAACATCAGTTGATGCTGCTACTGCAGTTGCTTTGGTGGCGTTTTCTTCTGCTGCTGCTGCCGCTACAGCGGCAACAATTGCTGCAGTGCGTAAAGTTTGGGAACTTAGATCACCAGTCTCGTCGTCGTCTTCGTCACAGTCGCCAATGAAACTGCTGATATCACCAACACCAAAGCCGTGTAGGGTACTGTTGTCGCCAGTGATATCGCAATTACAACTATTGCTGCTACTGCTATCACCACCGATGGCACTGTAACTGCTCTCGTCGTCTCTTCCGCCACTGCTGTAACTGCTATTGGTGCTGCCGGCACTAGTGACACTATTTTGTGGCTGCTGCTGCCACGCTGCCGCAACAGCTGCTGTTGCTGCGTTTGCTAAAGCTTCTTCAGTCGTTACTTTATTGGACACGCCGTTGCCGCCACTGTTCAAAGCAACGCATGAAGTGCACGACGACTTGCGTCGCTTACAGGAGGCACTGTGACCAGTATTGACACCGGGACAAGAAATACGTTCTGCTATTGTTGAATTATTATGATTCGATTTTGAATGATTTTTATGACGTCGTTGCTTAAAATCAAGTTTATAGGTGGCGTTGTTAACTATTTGGCTGGTTACCGAACTGAGTGCGAGTTCAGTATTTGGTCGTTTCTTGTAGAGTTCCTCTAATTTCGGACGTTCGTCGTCTTCATCGGGGGAACTGTGAAGAGGTAGAAATAAAAAAATTAGTAATCATTTTTTACAGCTTTGCTTAGATACATTTATAAAGAGTTAAAGTTCATTTTATATCTAAAGTATTTTCTATAATTACTCCTACAATTTTACGTTCCCATTTACAATAATTTTACTATACTTGTATAAACTTGTTTTGTTATTATTCTTCTTTTTTTACAAAATCATTCGACTAATGACATAGTGCATGCCCTTGAGTATTTAAACCACATGTTGTTTTTCTAAATCTAAATCTTTTTGTATATATTGTAATCCATATTTATATTGTACACACATATCATACATCACACGTACGAACGACATTCAAAATCTTATCAAAAAAACTTACTATGACCTAGGTTCCAAATCAAATTCTTGCACATGGTAAATGAATTTCTTGTCGTGATCTAGTGGCATATACCTTTGTGCTTGATGATGTAACTGTTGTTGTTGCTGCTGCTGTTGTTGTTGTTGTTGTTGTTGTTGTTGATGGTGATAATGTCGTAGATTGCCATTGCCACTACCGGCGATGACACTTCCACTGCCATTAATCGGTTGTATTTCTGTTGTCATTTTGGTCCCGGCAACTGTATCAACATCACGTTTTGAAGATTTTCGCAAACTATTGTGAATACTATTTTTACTGCGGCTATACTTCCGACTATTACTGGGTGTCGTTGTCGGGGCTATTGATGTGCCTAGCGATGTTACCTGTTCTGGTCTCGTTGGTTCAATGACACGCAAATATTTACATGTTGTCGTATCTGGCGATTTCTTACGCTCTATCACTAATGTATTATCATCATACGTGATACAGTTAACAAATTCACCAGCGACTCCATCGGTATCGCAATTGTCATAAAGTTTGGAATCCTTTTGACGTTGGAACTGTAACTGACGTCGCCGTTGTTGAGTAGTGGACCCGATTGTTGTGGCTGGCGGTGGTGAAGAAGGCGTCTTTGTCGTCATCATCATTGTTGTGTTGGCGACGACTGTGGTGGTGGTAACTGCCGAGTCTGATTCATCATCCTTAGTAACATAGACTTCGACGTGACTTGGTGACAAATCTTTTTCTAATTTATCGCAGTCTCCTGGTTTTGTGCTGCTTTCATCTAAAACACTTCTACTACTTCTACGGCTATTGTTATCGCTATATTTATGATTGAGTTTATTATTAACGCTACAACTACTTTTTGTATCCAAGGCATTGAATTTGTTATTTTGTTGTTGTTGCTGTTGTTGTTGTTGTTGTTGTTGTGGCGGCGGCAAATATGTTGACGATGTGTGTTCGGTGCTATGGTCGCCTAAAATATTAGTAATTTATGTGGGATTTTTATTTTGAGGGAATTAAGTTTTCTGTTTACTCAACACTTAATAATGCATAATGTAAACGATAAATAAAACAAAGAAATCATAAATAATTATTAATCTGTAAACATTTATTAAATCTTTTTCTATATCTACGAAAATTGCAGAGCTAGCAAATTATTAATTGGTTTGTAGATGAGTCATTCTAAAAACTTTTGAAAGAGACTATTAAATAACGAAGGGCTTGTGAGACAGTTCATATAAATTATTGACAATTTTTTCACCATTAAAATAAAGAATGAAATGTAAATTAAGTTGATCAAAAACTTGTGATAGTATAAAGATTTGAGTAGACCCCCTTATTTCATTCTTTCTTCGTACAATGTTTCATGCAAATTATACATTGTTACATGCAACGCTTAGAAGTCTTCCTCCTTCATGACCTAACATTTTTTTTTTTCAAAACATCTATGGTTTAAAATCTTGTTCTATGGTTTAATCAAATGATGCCAAGCCTAGCGAATCAAATCAGAGATTGTCTGACTCTTGGCTGTTATGCTTTGATAGATTTAACTCGATAGATAATGCATTTTTTTTCTTTGTTGAATGTTTGGTTTGGAATGTTTGAAAAGATAAGTTCTATAAGCGGTTTTACAAAGTTTCATCTGAAATTTCGCATATCAAGATTCAGATTTATTTTTTTCTAAAACAAACTTTCATATTTCTATACATAGGAATACAATTCCTTTCAATTTGACCTCCAATGATATTTATGTACAATAAATATCAGAACAAAATTACCTTCTAATGTTTCAATGACATCAGGACTCGC
Organism: Amiota minor; assembly: GCA_037043295.1. Lineage (NCBI taxonomy): Eukaryota > Metazoa > Arthropoda > Insecta > Diptera > Drosophilidae > Amiota > Amiota minor. Next base: position 103,328 of record JBAMAW010002206.1, read on the forward strand.
TTGATTGGGTTTAAAAAAATCGTCTTCAAAAATTTTTAAATAATCTTTAATTTAGTCGATTCTTTTATAAAATTAATTGTCTAAGCATTTCTTTTTTTATATCTAAACTACAAAAATATTTGATCAATAAAATATCCTAAAATTAAAACAAAAATCGTCTCTATAAATATGAAAATTTAACATTAAATAAAAATAATAATAATAATTGTATGTTTTATTTTTAATTTCATCTACCATAAAAATAAAAATAATTGTACCTGTATTCATATTTAAAACTTCCTTTCACTTGCTCAACAACTTTGTCGAGTGTGCGTCGTTTATGTCCTTGTTGTTCGTGTTCGTTTTGATGATGATGTTCTAGTTCGAAGACGGAAATCAACAGGTTTCTTTGTGTCATTGACACTGGTTTAAAACGAGCGAAGGACGCCGTCACAACTTTATGATGATGATGGTGGTGGTAATTGTAATTGTAATTGTTGCTGGGGGGTTGGTTAGTTAGTCGTATAATCGTTTATCGGTTTGAAAAGGAAGGCGCACAAGAACTGTACTTTTATTATTGTATAATATTTGGGTTTTAATATTATTTCTTTTCTTTTGGCAATTTTGAGGTGTACAAATTTATAAAATTTATTTAAAAAAAAATACGAAGAGATCTAAAAAAGTTTTAGTTTGGAAGGTATAAAAAATTCTGATATAAAGAATGATAATATTAATTAATCTTATCATTCTCTTTGTCTGTCAGTCTGTCTGTCTGTTTTGTCTGTGTATGCGCTTATCAAAACAAAAACATGTTTACGTTTCAAACATTCAGAATGGCTAACAAACAAACTCACACTCACTTACTCAAATATACGCACACATGTAACAATCACTGCACAGTGAGAGAAAGTTTTAGAGATAGAGAATAGCCGAAGCCGCATGCTCTCAGCCTAAAAGCTCACTACAATTTTTTTTTTTGTCATTTTTCTGTAGGTAAAACTTTTCTACTTTCAGCTGTCAAAAAAAAAAAAAAAGTGTTATCTGCGTGTGTTTTGCTATACATTTTCAACTATCAAAAGACGACAAAACTTTTCAAGACACAAACACACACACAAACAGTTTCACACAATCACTCACAGCTACACATGCCACAAAGACTCGCAAACACTATACACAATAACGTGGCCACACAACTTAACCACATTTAAATTAGGTCAAGTGCGCCACAAACTCATTTTTCAGCGCTAATGCGATATTTTAATTGTCCATAGGGAAATATATTTCTCACATATTCTTTTTTTTTAATATGTGAAAATATTCATTTCACCACAAATAGAATTTTCCGTTTTACACGATGATGGTAGACACGCGCACAGAAACACTTCTGCTGCTGCTAGTGACCGATTGACCTACCCAGCGAAAGAACAAGGAACACACAAGACACACAAACACACACTCATTCAGAAACACATTGGTGGGGCTAGTGAAAAGCGAAAGCGTTGAGGCAGGAAAATTTTTCGTTCGGTAGCTCACAGGAAAAACTACAAAAACCACGTTTAACTGAGGCACTTTTGCACCTTAATTTGGCTTATTTTTCTTATTATTTATAAATCACGTATTTTGGCCATAAATATTTTATTAAATATGGTTATTTTTTATATAATTTGTTATATATATAATTTTCTTGTATGATTTTCCATTAAGTGTTAATGCGAGCCACGACAACGCACCAGCAACGATCCGAACCAAAGAACGAACGATAAATTTAAGGAATCAGTAAGAAAAGCACACACTGTGCAGGAATTGAAAAGCTTTTTTCCCCATTAACTAATAACATATTTTGAGCTTGGCATAGTGTAAGCTTTTGGGCAATCGGTCCGATTATCAATTGTTGGCGCTCTGGTAAACTTTTTAAACATAAATATTTGAAATTTATCATTGCTCAATAGATAAAATGAAATTGTTCATATTTTAGATGAGTTAGGAAATTTTTCAAATTTCATATAGATATTTCGATTAAATGTTAGAATGCTGTCTTTGACCAATTGTTTAATTGCTGTTTTCGAAAACTTTAAAAGTGTAATTAAAATAGTGAATCGGCTAAAAATATATGGGAACTTTAAATTAGCTTCTGACTACAAAGTACCCGGAATTTGTCAATAAAACGCAAAATTTTTAATTTTCATTAATATTTATTGGATCACCTTCAAAATAGGCTCCATTTGAAGCGATACACATATGCCAATGATTATTCCAATCTTCACTTCTTCAGCTCCTTCAGCGAATTTTGTTTGATGGAGTCCATGGAGTCATGAGTTTGGGGAACAGGAAAAAATCACACGGAGCGAAGTCAGGTGAATAGAGCGGCTGATCGATGGTATTTATCGCGTTTTTGGCCTTATAATCCTTGATAATCGTGGCCCGATGTGATGGCGCGTTATCATCCTTATTGACCGTCTGTCCTTCCAAAACGAACTCATGGTGAACCACTCCACGGATATCGAAGAAAACAATCAGCATCATCCTGATTTTTGAACGACTTTTCCGAGGTTTTTTCCGTTTTCGATGATTATTGGCTCGTTAGTGTATCATACTCGTAGACCCATGTCTCGTCACCGGTTATGATGCGTCTCATGAATGTGGGATCAGCCTTAGCTCGATCCAGTATGTCTTCAGCGACCTTCTGCCGATACTCTTTTTGGAGAAAATTCAGCTCTATCGGAACGAGCCGAGCAGCAACGCGCTGCATGCCCAAATGGTTGACAAAAATTGAACGAGCTGTTTCATGGTTAATGTTGAGTTCACGTGCTATCTCTCTTACACTAACATGATGATTTTCGATCCTAATTTCTTTAACTTTTTTACGTTATCGTCAGTGTCAGAGGTCGATAGCCTACCGAAACGAGGCAAGTATTCGACGATCTCCCGACAGTCTTTAAGGGCTTTGTACTACTCGTAAGCCTGAGTTTTCGATAAAACAGTATAATAGTCAGCTTCCTCAAGAATTCGAATCGATTCGGCTCACGAAATTTCGATCAAACTACAAAATTTGAGACAAACTTTTTGTTCAATATTTTTTCCCATTGTAAAATTCGCCGAGAACTACTGGGGTGGACTGATTAAACCAACTGCTGTAAACAAACAGGATGACAAATCGCGCTCATTTTTGGGATAGTAATTAAGGGCAGTCCTACCAACATACAGAAAAAAAAACTTAAAAAATACTTAACGCGTGCAATTTAAATTACAAATTCCGGGTGTGGTAACTAGTTTCCCAAAAGATCCCAAACAGTTCGAATATGCCTCATACTTGTTTTCTTTTTTTTTTTTTTTCAAAGGAATAATGACCAGTTAAAAAGATGTAAGTCCAATTATTCGGAACTCCTCTCTTGAAATTATGATGCAGTAGATCTATTCAAATCTCAAGCTACCTAATTTTGGCACTGCGCATTTGTTAGGTGGAAACCCACATGCAATACACAGAAGCTTATCATTTTCAAAATGAGTTCCTAAATCTCCATTCAATTTGTTTCACTCCACATGCCAGCTGGTGGCCTCAATAATAGTGGTTCTGATGCCTAGATGGCAAGCTTTCTACAGTTTCCAGCTTTGCGTTGACATCAGTGTCGTTTACGAATCCGGTGGCAAATCCTGATATCCGAAGAGACCCTCATCAAGCTCGTACTAAGATATTTGTTTTATCGTTGTCATTAAGCAAGGAAAACAGTATATTGAGTGGTGAAGTTATTGGGTCATCACTTCACTCGATCCCGTTTTTCGTTGCCTTATAGAAACGTCCTATTATTTTTTTTTTTTATCTAAAATGGTATATTTGTTCACTTCTTGATCTCATGTCGAATCATTGAATGCAGTCGTTCGGAATGATGAAGACTGTGACAACTGCGTAAATTATCAATTGAAGTGTAAAATGTGAACCAGTAAAATTGCAAGAATATTAATGGTCTACGTGGTACGCTTTTTAAAACCATTCCTTCTCATATATAACCATTCAACTAATATTTAGTAAGTACATGGAAAAACAGCCTCAAAAGTTTATGTACAATAATATACTCGTATACTTGCCAAAATAATCGTTTAATCATGGTTTAATGTACTTTCAAAATTTTCAAAAGAAACAAAAGAAACAAAAAAAAAAAAGACAAAGTGCCATTTATTTTAAACGTTTTCCACTGATTTCGGTTGACCATCAGAAATGCCAAACAATTTTAATAAAAGTATCTTGAATTCGTTAGGCAACAAAAAGGGTGGATTTTTTAACGATTCACAGTTTTCAATTCTTTCATTTCCAAATATATCATCTAACCATATTACAAGGTCTTTTGAATTGGAAGATGTAAAGCTATGAAGATTCAGACTTATGAAGTATTGGACCTTTTGTGGATATAATGAACATAAAAATCTTTCATTGTTGTGACCTGTATAAATTGACCAGAAACATGGATCAATGTTTTCATAACTAGGCTCCGAAGAAAGTGTTGGGTTATAATCTTTGTTTATCTCACTGGAGCGGGTCTCAAGCATCATTAGCTTCAGTACGTGACAAGTTATGTCCAGATACCGTTTGGCAAGCGTTTCTGGTTGCATTTCTGTTGAACATAACGGCATTGGTGGTGAAGCCGGTATACGCACTGGCATCCAGGTCCAGAGCCTAAAAAGCATTTTCTGCCAGGTTTGTCTTTGTACCTCATCACGTAGCGTAACTGAAGGTGAGCGCCCAAGTTCTTTGACATTTTGAGCATTGGCACTTGTTTTAACTTGATTATTAGCGAACTTATACTGCTTGGCAATATAATTGGAACTAATGGAAAAGCATAAAACGATGAATCTGATATCTTGAAGTCATACAAAACTTACGAGAAATTGCGTATGTTAAAAGATGATGCCAAAAGTTCATCCGGTGTAATGCTTAGATTTTTGTTGAACTTAATCACTGCACTATTTATGTCACTCTTCATCAGCTCTTCGGTTATACTATTAACAGTTTGCCATTTTTTTGAAAACAGATTAAGCGTTACAATTGTTACTCGATACAAAACTTTAATGCCTTCATGGAGGAAACAATCCATGATGCGTACCAGATGTGGAAACGGTAAACCAGCAAAGAGCCACACATTCCAATTTCCAAAGACATCTTCCAAATTGCAATTCAGACATAATTTAGAAAACAATTCTATAACCGGGCGATCGTATTTCTTAATCATCTGGAACACAGCAAAACTGGTCACTGCATGTTGTTCCTTTGTTTGACAAACAAACATTGTTTCACTATTTTTAATTAGTGTCTCAATGCAATTATAAGCCTCTGCCTCGCTTATATAATGTAAAACTAACGCCGTAAGCGGTTGCAGTTCCGTTGAAAAAGTTATGGAAGGATGTTCATATGCCAAGATATTTAGTATACGATTAACACTATTCAAGCCTTCAGAATTCAAATGGTAATGCATACATCGCAATGAGTTAATGAACGCTGGTACTGGTATCTGATTTGATGACGATGGTTCATTTGGGTCTTTGGACAAGTCTTTTGACATATTGCCAATGACTTTCTGCACAAGTTCTTCATAAGAGTCACTAGATACAGTGTTGTCCTGCATAGCATGTTGAGCACACAGTTTTGGCCATAAAATGCTTCGCACCGGCGATGATAATAGCGAGTTATATTTGCGTAACTTCAATTTTACCTTGTGAGTATCCTTCTTATCTAAATAGTACACAATTTTTTCAAAGATATGATCATCCGACTTTATTATTGTAGGTTCGATATCTACAATGTCTCGTGTGTTAACAAATGAAGTGAAACCATGTGTCTTTAGGATTTTGGATGGATTGGCAACTTTTAACTGAGTTGATGGACTGATTTTTACAGTAGCGCCTTGTTTTTCATTTAAGTTTACTGTATCTTTTGGCATATTTTTCGATTTTTGTGATAAAAAATTTTGTAGAAAAATCAAAAAGTAAATGATTATTTCGTTATAGAAATAACTCTGAAATCAGTAAGCCTTGAAGTTTATCTAATCAAGGTTTTGTATTAAAAATTCAAAATTAAAAACACAAAAAAAAAAAAAAAAAAAAAAATTAAATAAAATAAAAATAAAATAATGCAGACTTCTTAAGTAGACCAAATTGTTCATTGTCCAACTTTCTGTTTATTCTGATATTTTGAAAATAAAAAGGTTTATCAATTATTATTATTTTCATTGTTAAAGAATTGAAACTATTAATCCCCTTGTATTTTGCTTTTAGATGTCTGAAAGAGGCAATATAGGCAATTATTTAAATCAAAATCTTAACAACAGACAAGTAAGACATCATATGCCGTTACAACAATTTATGGAACTCGGTATTCGTTCACCACCACCACCACCGTATTCATATATCAATAATTCCGTAACTAATCGGAAACCTACTCGTTTTGTTTCATTTGATCAAACGAACCTATTACAACCATCATGGGCAAACAATCAACCCGTTTATATTCCTTCTGCTCCTTATGAAAATCCAACACATATTCCTCCGGTTTTTTATCAAAGACAGGAGCAGCATCCCTTACAACACCAAACAAAATTTAAGGGAATGACTACATCTACTTATCCTACAATGAATTATATGATAAGAAAATGTGATGCAGCGAGCCAAGTTATGTCGGAAACATTGATTTCAAAATATGATGAACTACAGAAAGAGCTAAAGAAACTTAAACGTAGTTTACTTGTGAAGGAATTGGAAAAAGAGAAGATTTTAAATGAAGTACATGAAATGAAGAAATTAATATTCGCTAGTCCATTGCTTGCAGATGATCGTTGTAATGCTGGCAAATCTTTAGTTAGAAGGAATACCAGTGATCACGATGATGATGAAAATTGTGATACAGACTGGTTGAATTCTCTAAAAGAGAGTTTGTCTTCCGTTGGTAAAGGCTTAGTGGTGCGACATGTTGATCAACTTCATGCCACTGATTCAGTGGAGGCGGTGTTGTTAATAAAACGAACACCAAATAATAAAAGAAAGAACTAAATAACTACTCACTTGTGTAAGTATTTCACATTAATCAATAAAAGACTTAAAGTTTTCTTTGTCAAAAATTGAGATCTAAATTAATAATTAATTCTCCATTACAAAAGAAAAAAAAATATATATTGTTTCAAAATGATTTGATCCCATAAAAAAAAAGGAAAATTCTATGTCGTTTTAGCTTTTGTCCTTGTTTCCTTAATATTTGATGAAACTTCATAAGAAATGGAATGCAATAATTGTGGTTGTGGTTGTAGAAGATCCTATGATCCTAATTGTGAACAACAATATGAAAGAGAAAATCAACAATATTACTCTATACCATGTCGACAATATCAAAGTCTCAGTTATGATGAACAATCACAACTACAATATTATGTTCAAAATTGCCTGGCACAACAACTTCTTCCACATGTTAAAAAATTACTGCAAGAGAAAATGCATAAAGGTTTAAAAATTCCTTCAATACAAGGCAGGGATGACGATGATGAAGATGAATTTGAATATCCAAATAATGTACGCTTTTCTTCAACGCCAAGCAGAATGCAATCAGAATCACCAGAATCGCCAAAAAGACGAGTATTATATTTGGATATAAATGAACCGGAAGGTACCAACAATCAACAAATTAAAGGATTTAAATATCCTACGGGGACAATAAGCAATGACAGAACATTTGCTTTAATACGTTAATGGATGGATCAAGTGAACATTTTTGAAATTCAATATAAAAAAATAAACAAAAAAAAAAATGAAAATAGAAAAATAATTTATAAATAATTTTGACAATATAAAAAAACAATAGACCGGACATATAATTGGCTTGTTTAATATTTCATAATCTTTTTAGTTGAAATTTATATATCAAAACATCAGGAATTGCAATGTGCGACGTGTCGCTGTAACCAAGCCAAAGAGAAAAAAAAAAGAGAGAGAGGTTTTGTATGGGAGTACTCCCCTTGTGGTCCAATTTGACTGAATCCAACAAATGTACTGCGCCTATATCAGAAACTTATAGTGTTTAAATTTCAGATCAATAGTCCAAAAAACAAAAAGGTTTCTAATAAGAACCTGAATTTTAATGGTGGCTTTGTATGGGAGGTACCCCTCCTAGTTGGCCGATATGGCTGATTCCAACAAATGTACCGCGCCTATATCAGAAAGTTATAGTTTCTCAATTTCAGATCGATAGAACAAGAAACAAGAAAGTTTTTTCTAATAAGAACTAGAATTTTAATGGAGATTTGTATGGGAGCTACCCTCCCAGTAATCCAATCAAACTGAAATTTGGACAATATGAGTTTCTGATGTATAGCCACCAACTATATAAATTTCAAGATAGTGGAATTACTGGATCCTATAGCTGCCATACAAACTGAAAAGTTTCTTGTGTGGGGACCCCTTTAAGTTTTTAAAAATATATGTATATAGTTTTAGTATTTGTTGCTGATGTGCGATTAGAACTACACCTTCTGTAAAAATTTAAATTTTCTAGCTATTACCGTTCATGAGATATGACCCGAGGGCTGATGAACGGACGGACGGACAACGAAGTCTCTGCAATAAGGTTTCTTTTGGTAGCCTTTGGGGCCGGAACCCTAAAAATTAACTTTCTAGAAATATTTAGTAACTAAAGTCTTAGGATAAGACTTGCCATAATCCCATATGTTTTATATTTATTCGCATTGATTTCTCTTTATTGTATTCATATTTATAACTTAAATTATATATCTTATTTTATTTCGTTACAAACCCTTAAAAATCATCTATACAAAATGCATTTTCACAAAAATCTAATAATAAACTAGAAAGTTGTATATAAAATAAGCCGCATTCTTTTTTGTTTACAAACAAATCACATCTTATGTGCTAAATAAAGAGAAACATGACATAGTTTTCGTATACATATATACATATTTATATACCGTAGAATTTCTTTGTGAAAAAGAAAATAAATCGTGTAGAATGTGCACTCTGTCTAGCTCATTTTTGTTTTCAAATGTAAAATCAGCTGAGCATAAAAGCCACCGGCGCATGCGTTAAAAATATTCACAATAGTTTGACTTACAATTATCTCACTTTATCAATTTACAAGCAAAACATATGCAGACAATAGAATCTGAGCGGCAACAATAAGAAATAATCAAGGCAACTCATTGACCCAAATTGAATATGCAAAACCATATTATGTTTTTGTTATTTAAAAGTTTATAGGGTTTTTTGTTGAATGGTATAAATTATAATAAATTATGATGAATGGGAGTTTGAATGATAAATATCAATTCATCAACTTCTTTGTCAATGAAACTAGTCTCTTTCAATCTAAAAGTTTGCACAAAGACTTTTGTCAACGTCATATGTAAATAAGTATGTTCTAGTGAAATAAAAATATTGGGATGAATGTTGCACATACTGCATATGAGTTTTTATGAGTTTTTTTTTTTTTTATGAAAATCATTTGTGGCTCTTATGTAAACCTTGTTAAAATCAAACAGTCGGATTCTACAACTTTTCATTTCCACTTAAATGGATTAGTTAAATTTCGTGCTAGGAAGAGATTGTAATGCTCTTGATGAAGAGAATGAAATAGGCCTAATCTGTTTTGTTCGCAGTTTGTTGTACAAAATATCTAAACAAAAAGGATCGATCATAAAAATAAATAAGTACAAAAGCTGGAAAGTAACTTGGGATTGATCTTTCTCTCGACTGACCATAATAATAAATGGCTAATAAAACATCAAACATATTTTTAATCAAATAGAACAGAATTTTAAATTATAAATTGCCTATCACCAAAAAAATATCTAAGTACTACGATGAATCATTAAAAAATCACATCACATAAGTAAGGGTAAATGATTTCAACAGAAATATGAAATATAAAATTTATATAGCAAAATGCTTCTCAAATAAAAAATACTAAAAATAAAAAATTGAAAAATTATTGTTTGCAAAACAAGAATACAAATTTTTGAGCATATTAGAGTGATAAACAATTTCATTAATCAGAAACTTTTTTGTTATTGTTTTTATAATACATCGGTTCCGTTTCTGAATGAATTCATCTATCGGCAAATGAAAGAAATAAATGAAAACAAAAAAAAAAAAATAAAATAAATATATAAATAAAAAGAATAACAACAATAAAGAACTTTAGACTAATCGACCGCCCGACCAGGCATCCTCTGCCTGTTGCTCTTAGCTATATTTAGAATAAGCATACGTATTTCGAACAAGAAAATGTTGTTTGCCAGTGTGCCGCCACCGCGCCAGCCCTCAGCGCTCCATAGTTTTGTTTCCAACGATGACAAAGATACGAAAGTGTATCATAAGTATCTTTGCAACTCTTGTAGTAGTTGTAGTACATAAAATTATCTCATACTAAATACAATTTTACAAATTTAAATTACAAAATGTAAATCATTTGTGCTTAACTTAGCTTAATACAAAGTGATGATGTACAGAATAAATCAACTAATTTTAATTAAATTAATAAAATTAAAGCAAAAAAAAAAAACTAAATTAGTTCTAAATACTAAAAATCAAGGAGAAGAAATAGATAATAGATTAGACAACTTACACGACAAATAAACATACGCAGAATTATGCACTCAATGTTAAATTGTAGGCATTCGGGAGGCATACGGTGGTTGAAGGCGTTGAAAAACACAGCAATACGTGGCTTTGATATTTTTAACTCAAATTGTTTCGATTTTCTTGAACTTTTCTTTTACGTTTGCTCTGCTTGCTTGATCTTCTTGCTTGCTTTTGCACTTTTTCACTATTTTTCTTATGAAAAATATATAATTTTTTAAATTTATATATATTTTTTTTTTAAATATATTTCCTTGATTTTATTATAATTATTATGTATTTCATATAATCTGTTGCTGGTTATCCACTTCCTCTGACACGCTTTTAAATACACATAAAAAAGAAAAAGAATTTCTTTCCTTCATTAATTTATTGCTCTGAGAAGAAAATTTTCAATTCTATAATACAATATAGATCTCGATATATATATATATTTTCCACTATATATGGTATACGCATGTTTCGAACAATGAATTTTCATTTAGTGTGCAATTTATTTTTTATTTTTTTTTTATTTTATTTTTCTCACTTTTCCTTATGTATTTTATTTATATTTATTTACTATTATTTGCTTTTGTGAGATATTAAGAAATTATTGAAAATTTCTTTCAATTTGAAATCATTTTAATTTTTTCACCAGTTGTAGCTAAATAAAAATAAATCTGAAAACACAAACACACACACACGTGGAATGCTTGCCTCGCCAAGCAGAAAACGCACACGCGACCACTTTATAATAAAGTAGTCCACATCCACATCACGCCACGATCACCGAGGAACTAAAATATCTCAAATGAGTTGAGTTTCTGCTATTCACAATACAATAAATTGAGATACAAGAAATAGTTCTACAATATTATGTTTGGTTTTGCGTGAGACAAAAGAGTTTTATATTGTGTTTTTGATTTCTAGATTGTAATGAGAGTGGGAGTTTCATAGACTTTAAATATGGTGGATAAACACAAGTTGGTTATTGAAATATTTAGGATTTTTAACATCCTGTTTCGGTTACAGACTAAACTCTTTTAATTTCTATTGAATTATAGTTGAAAATTTATAAGGAGTTTTTACATCATTCGAAATATTTTAAATTTAAAACTTTTTTATTTCACTGTGAATGTCACTCACTAGAAAAGCTTTTTCGGTTAAGAAAGCACTTAATTTTGGAAATAGAACTTTTAAAAAGCTCATGAGCTTTATTTAAAAGTATTTTCCGAGTTTATATTTGATGAATCCATTAAACTTCAGTTTATAAACCATTGAATATTGTAATGAGATTTATGATTTTATTGTATAATTTATTATTAATTTTTACATTAAATTGTGATGTTGAACGGACTCTTCAATTGTCTGTTCATAAGAGTGCAATTGGTATACGTGCCTTTGTAAATGATCATGTTTCAGCAAATCTTTCCGTATGGGCGTAAAAATGTTGCTAATACGCAGCATGGCATATGGTGCTCCGTTTGACTCAAAACCTACATCTACTATGTATGCTTGCTAAAGATGATAGAGTTCTTGATAAGACTTTGCAATCATCGAAAGTCCCTTTTCCATACTTCCTTCTACGTTTTCCTTACAAGAAAAATATATTTGTACCTATCAAAATAGATTGGAATAATATTTTTGTAAGCTCTATCTTAACAAACAACTCAAAAGTGAACAACAACAGGGAAAAGAACGATATTGTTGTAAAACAAAAATGACTTTTAAGCTGCTTACTCAGTTCCCGTTCTCAAATTGACCATGCGGTCTGTTGAAATTACTGCCAGTGAAAGAATCCGCAAATTTTGTATTTTTTTATGTTGGTGGAAAAAGAAAATTTATCAAAAATCTACCAACAACTTTCCTGAAAAAATTTCTCAGTACTAGGGACTCTCATAGAGTATGACAATTTCTATAATTCAGAATCAAAGCAAATCAATTCGTGATTCGACTGTAAATCAAATCATATTCTACAAAAACAAAACCCCTGAATGATGTTATTTTTCAAGAAATTGTGTGCAATTGTAAAATGCTGCGTTACTTTTAGTAGTTTGGCTTTGATACAAAATAAAGGGCAACTAACAAACAGTGACGAAACATGTAATTGTTATATCAAAATGCACAACAAATGTAAACTGTAAATCTATGATTTGATATATCAACAATATTTTCAATTTTGCAGTAGTAAAGACTCGGCTTCTTTATAGTCCTGATCTCCTGCAGATGCATATAAATTATATAAAGAATGGAAGAAACGTTTTTCATAATAAGGTTCAATCCTTATTAAATTTTACTTAAAAACGAACTAAACTATAATACTAAAGAAATTAAGTCAATCGACTATGCTTTCCTAGCGTTTCTGTTGTTATATAGTTGTTTTTTATAGTTGATGTGTGTGATATTGGTTGGTTACTTTCTTCTTTTATCTGTTGCTTCTCTTCGTAAAAGGTTGACATTAATTATATTATTAGAGCGACATTTAATCCTATAAAATATTTTACTACAATACAAATTTCATTATTGAATTGAATTATCAACAAATATGTGAATACAACATTTCCATAAACACACCTATAGTGAATTTGAAAAGGATATTTACTTTTTGTAATCAGACTTTGTTTGTTAAACATATCAATTTATACAATTAAAGTCATTGAAACTCTCAAGAGACAACTATGATATTCAATCATTTGATATAACATCAAATTTTGCGTATTCATATACTTACTTACACGTAGGCAAAGTATGACCATCGACTTATATTCAGAGTCATTAATAAATTCAATAACAATTGTTTTTGCTGTTAATGGTTTTTGATTGTTTTCATTGTAAAGCGCCTCAAAGTATATTTATTTACACTTAGAAAAATAACGCATTGCATTAATAAAAATGCTCCTATAAAAAAATAAACATACTAAAATGTAAGTGTGCATTTACATGTGACATGTCACGACAATATAAGAATATCTTAATCGGATGAGTGCCAGAAATCTCCGACGTATTTCAGATTTGTTGCTTTCAATTCCGCCCAAAAAAAAATCTGTTGGTTTGACTGCAGTTTGTTCGATTTCATTTTTCAAACTTTGATGTTCGAATGAGCTGCTGTTTAAAAATCGTCCGTTGTAGAAGTAGTCTTTCTGTTGCATCTTTTATACTTGATTCTTTTTTGATTTCTTCCTTCTGTTTACACTCGCAAAACAACTATTTTGATTTTTCTCACTCCCTCTGAAATCCCTCATTCAACAAATGCAGAAATACACGAAAGACGACATACTTAAAAAAATAACAATACAGAATTCTGCCACATAATCGCTACATGTAAAACACGATTTCACCAACTTATTCACAAAATGCAAGCATGACAACTTTCATCATTGAGATTATTAAAACATTCCACTTTCCACGCTTATTTAAAACAAATTTAAAGCATCACAGCTTTATTATTAACATTTATAGAATTTTTTAACATGTCATCCAATTGATTTAAAGGTAAATTTCAATCTTCGAAACTTCTTTTAACCCAATAAATGCGAGCACGTTGGCGTATCCAACATTTGGTTGGTTTCGTTTGCTTGGTTGATTTTGCTTTAATCCAAAAAAGATTTTCGTGATATGCAACTTGTAATATTGAATTCTTTAAATACAGATTACTGAGAAAATAACTTCAGATAAGGGTGAATTTAAGCAAATCACCTCTAAAGAAGTAGGTGATTTCGAAACCGTTTAAAGAGATTTCAGGCACACAGAGTATTGCAATTGGGTTGGAATTAAGTTGAAAGAGGTTTCTGGAACACAACCGATTTTGACTATGCTTCATATTTAAATTCAATATCATGCAAATATGGTTGCACAAAAAAATAGGTAAATTGAATTTACTTTCAATTTACACACATTGACTATTTTAACTCTTGCAGCTAAATCATTATTAAAAATAGTTAAATTAAAGTAATTATACTTAGTTCGATTTACCAACTTTTTTTTCTGGGTGTATAATACTAACATAATTTATAGAAAGATAACTCCATGAAGTGAAATCATGTTGTAGGTTTTTATCTCTTCTTCTTTGGATTTATATATAATTCATAATTTAAACTGTGAGTGATTATTTAAGATTATATTTTATTAAAAGAATTGAAAGTTTATTAACCTTGCACAAAATTATACGTCAAGTGGGGATGCTTAAACAAAGTTCTAAGTTTACTAATGATTTTGTTTTTTAGTTTCTGATTACATTTTATAATCTCTCGTTCTTTCTATTTGATAATGATCATGTACTCGTAAGTCTAAGTTTGATGAAAGTTTTCGTAATAAACTAGTACTAAGAAAGTCTTTTAAGGATGCAAAAGTGTTCTTAGCTTATGTAGATATTTATCTCTATAGACTATAGTAAACGTTAACCTAATTACATAAAAATAACTTACTTAACATTGACAACAACTTTCTAGCTTATCTGCCCACACAACATACATACTTTTATGGCTCTTCAACAACTAAACTATATTTACATATATTTACTCATACTCCATGCACCACTCACTACGTCGGAAGCCACTTGCATATCCTGGTGGACTTCATTATAATTTCCCTTTACTGCCGCAACATCATAGCGCCACCATAGCGAATGACAACAAAATGTTAAACTTGATAATTTTCTGGACATTTTAACTGTAAACTGACATTTCATACGAATCAGATATCTCATCTATGTACGAGTAGTACATGTTTGTATGTGACAAAGAGCACAATAAACAAAGAGTGGGTGAGATATAGTAGGAACGGAAGAGATGGAATAAAATTACAAGTACTAGGAAGGAAAAAAGACAACTTAATTCAACTCAATCGTACTGTACAGAACTGAACAGAACCGTTTTGAAGTTAACTTTAGTGCAGACACACGATAAAGTTGCGCAAAAGGCAAATCTCAAAGGAAATTAATTTGTGTTGCAATGTGAAAATTGTGCTGAAAATGAGTTTTTACGTTACATTTAAGTTCTTCTTCACTGTCTTTTCTATGTCTATTTTTGTTTGTATGTACTTATATAGTAGGTGTGCATCTCATTTCTGGTGCAATCGAGCGATTTCTACTACTATTTTCGAATAATTTTTTTTTTTTTGAAAAGTACAATATTTCAAGGAGAACATAATCATGAAAGAGAAAGTTTGAGTGTTTATTAAGTGAATTGCTCGATTTAACAGAGATTTCCAGTATCATATATTGTTTGCGATTGAAACTCAAACAATTACAAAGTCTCATATTGTACTTACTTTTTAATATAAAGTATTAAATAATGAAGAAGATTCTGCCCTACCTTATTTTTGTTATTACAATACTATTCTCAGACACTCAATGTTTTTTTGCTGAAAAATCATTCAACTAATATTTATTTACAGAAAACTTGTTGGATTCAGAATTTGTGAAAGGGAATTGATATAATGAAATTAATTTTAAAATTAAGGCAATCCATGTGAGGATACTAAACTAGTAAAACAAATTGCATTCTTTATAAGTCAGAGTGATGCAATTTCATGTTGCCTTCTCCAATCTTACCAAAGAACAGTAAATACCATTCTTTACATCCTGCAATTATTCAACATTTTTCAGAATTTCTTTTACTCTTTTCCTTAAGTTTTTCTAGTTTGATATCCTTCATCATCATCAGTATCATTATCACCAATAAAATCATCAAGAGCAGCAGGGGTTGAAACATTTGTGCGAATAGTTGCTTACATTTTTCATACCATTTTTTATGCTACTCTACTGATGGACACCTTATATGCGAGGTGCTTGCCATAAGTATCCAACTTGTGTTTATCTGACCTTTGATGGCAAGTTGCACATGCATAATACACTCAGGTGATATTGTGCTCCAAGTCAAGACAGAACAAAAAGCCTTATTATCAACATATAATAGTTTCAGTAAGGTTTTTTTAAACTAGCAGCGAGCGATGAGTTCCTAAAGAGTTAAAAGTGATTCTGACACTCTGATATGAATTTTCAGACACACCTCGTTTTGTTATTGTTTCTGTAGTCATTATGTCCTCAGCAGTAAATCAATGCCATTCACTCTTTATGTATCAAAATTTGTTCATTCCTTTTGTTCTTCATTCTGTATGTCTTTCATGTACATTCATTGCTTGTAAAACTTGCCATAGAATTTCTTTTCTTTTTTTTTTTTTTGTAATTTTTGAAAATATTTATACCCATTTGTAGGCGTTTCTTACCCATTTATGTTTTCTCAAAAATATTGCATGTGTTTTGTTTTCTCTTAAATTCTTGGTTTTGATTGTCTGTTAAGTTTTGTTTTGTAAATTCAAGAAATTTCATATTGCTTTTTCGAGGTTGTGTTTTCATTTATTGTAATTGTAATCTAAGTTTGATTTCAATGTATTTTGGTATTATGTTTTATTTATTTTATTTTTTGTAGATTTTACAATTATTTTTAATTTGATTTTGAAATTTAAGTTATTAAAATATAAATGTAGTTTGTGAAAATGTATATTAGTTTACAATATAAAAATAAACCTCAAGAGATTGGATTGGAGTGGATTTGAAGATGACAACGAGATATGTTCGAAATCGAAAATGTAATTTTTTTTTTTCACATGATTTGTCATGAGATAATGTTTGAGCTCCTTTTCATAAACTACTATCCAGACATTGTTTTAGTAAAAAATATTAACATCGCTTTGCAAAATATCTTATAATGTAAAGAACTCAAGTCGATTAATTCAATTATTTTTGAAAATTAGTCCCAATGGTTGATTTTCTTGGTCACAATAACAATTATAGTCAAAATCACGAAGCACAGATTCTACTTCATTAAGAAAACTTTCAAGATTTTCGGGTGAATTGAAGACCTCGTCGGAAATGTTAAAATTATCATTATCCCATATTTGCCAACGCTTCATGCTGTCAATGACTTCACCACAGAAATAGTTTCGATTCTGCCTTTTAATTTCGTGTTTCATGATTTCTTTTCCTTTGTACGATTTAAAAACAGAAGGGTTCAATAATATTCCATATTTGTTGGAGTTATGGTTCAAAAACACTTACTTTGCTCCTCTGCATTTTTAGATCTCATCAGAAATTCTCGCCCTTTGTCCATTCCCATTAAGTGTTCGTGTTTTTCGACCAATTTCCTCATACGACAATCATAATTAAAATAGTCTTTCGTATCGGGAAGCGGAATGGCACAATGACCAAAATCATTTGGACCACTAAATGGTAGCTCAGTAAAATATTTCGACTTCGCATAAGCACCACGTGCATTTTTGATAATCTCGTGATCTATTTTGAATTGCCTTTCCGTAAATTCATTGTAGAAGCGAATATTCATAGAGGCCAGAAATTGTTCAACTCTTTTAAAGCAACTGTTTGGAGGAAAGAAAAAAAATTGAATATATTTTAAATACTTGTATGTAAATGTTTTATTGATTCACTTAATGAAAGCACATTTGTTCTGATTTTAGCTTTAACATTTCATTTTCTTAAATTTTCTGAAGAAATTGAACATCCATTTTTTTACATGCGTACAAAATAATGTGATCGATTCGTAGATGGATTCGCCTAGCTTAGTAATATTATTGGATAGGATCCACATGCGCTTTATACAATATACTCGTATTTTAAACGAGTCACTAACTTAAGAAGTTCCAAGAATATATGTATTTGCTATAACTTACCTAGAATCTCTGAAAGAGTAAACACCCGGAATCGAGCCAGAGTGTAGCATATGATGGAACTTTAGAGCAATACAACTAAGGAGATCGATGAGCGCAGTAGTTCGTATTTTGTTAAGGGCTGTTAAATCTGAGTGCTTCCTTCGTGAGTAGAAGCCACGGAAAGCTGCTTGTATTTTGGTGGCAGCATCGTGATAAAACTTCGTAACGGTTTTTTGAACTTTTGCTTCAAATAAATACATATAGTTACGTCTTGCCATAAAGCCACGCCAGTGCCTTTGTATAGTTACGGCGGCGGCTCGTTTTAATTTAAAACTTCGTACTGCAAGCCATCGTCGTACAGCTCGTTGTATAACCCCTACTGCCATTACCATTTTGTAATCTGCGATTTTCTTTTTGGTTCTTTGGATGAATAGAACTTATCTGCATAAATTGTTCACCTAAAAATTATACAACGAATACTCACCTTGCTTGATCATCGTCATCATTTGAAAAGTCCACGCTAATAAATACATAATAAGTTGAATGAATGATATATTTTATGCAATTCCATTGAAACTTACAAATTCAAAAAGGAGGGTTGCTTTACTTGATATTCTAGTGATGAATAAATACCTTCTGACATCACCGAATTTCCAAAAAGAGAATCGTCTATTCTGCTGCGTGTCATATTTGATCTGACTTCTGCGAACATTTTCAAGAGAAAATATTCAGAATAGTTCAAATCAAGGATTAAGTTTCGATACGTTTAAAATACGTTTTTGCTGGCTTTTTCGATGTGAAGTGCCGACTTCTATAAAAGTTGAATTTAAATTGAAGTACACAGAAAAAATCAATTTTATAATCAAAGCCTGCTTAATTGATTGCTTATGACAAGTATTTATATATATCTGAATCTACTTATATAGTTTTAATGTCAATGCAATACAACTAAATGAATATTAACAACTGTTAACAGAGGTTCATTGTATTGGATTACCTTAAGAAATGACTCTAATATGTAAGCAAATAGTCAGAAGAAACCAAGAGACAAGACACAGTGAAACAATAGAATATATTTAAGTTTTAAAAGTACTTTTATATGGGAACTGCCTATTTTAGTGATCGGCAAACTTTGCTTTTAGTACGAATATATTCTTAGAAGTACCCGAATTGACCAACAGATAGCAGATAGTTCCAACCATATACTTAAAGCTTAAATTTAAAATATCTCGAAGCTAAGTTGTTAAGTATTTAATTGGCAGTGAATTTGTATTTATCATTTTATACCTGAGATAGTTTCTTCCTCAAAAAAATTAAATCAATGGGAAGAATTGGCTCCTCAGAAGGCAAAGACAGTTCCATTTGTAGACAAGATCATTCCTGCATGCATGATATTTTGGCATGGATGCATAAGTTTACCTAACTTGGAGGAGAATATATTTTTCCAGATTATAATATTTGAAATTACTTATGGAAACACGATGTAATTGATTTACTTTTCTTTATTATTGAATCTTAAGGCTCTGATTCAATCTTAAGACTGACTTATTATAAAATAAGTTTTTATCATTTTTTATTATTTAAAGGTATAGGTTTTCTATAAACGTTACTCAACTTATAATATTGTATATACGAAAAGTGTCACTTAAATTTAAGAGTACTAGAATTGAAGGCGAAAGCTTACTTTGCTTATGCTTATGGAACTTTGTTTCTCCCTATTTATAGGTAATATAAAAAAAAATTAAAAATAATTTCGTTTGTGCCGGTGTAATGGTTCAAAGTCAAGTGAGAACATTTAACACGATAATTTTCATTGATTTTCTTCTAAAAAGAAAAACAAATAATATTGAGAATTATGCGAAATTAACCGTTTTAATGATGAAAACAAAAAAGAAGCGAATTTGGTAAAAAAAAGAACGATTCGTTTCATCAAGATGTACATTCTTTATCGCGATGGCGTATATTTAAGGAGTTAAGTTTTTATTCCACCCCCACAGTCCCAGAAAGATTTAGCTTACTAGGACTAATTTCTATTTCCAAACTGGAAGAAATGGAAAATTAATTGTTAACAATATATAGGTAGAGATTGCAGTCGATGGATATTTTGAGAAGCTCACTTATAACTACTACACTCAATGTATCAAAGCTACTTGAATATTGCTGGGAAAAGTTTTATCACCTTCCATCTCATTTTCCTTCATCAATTTATATTCTCTTATAATAATACAAAAACGAAATTAAACAAATAAAATGTACTAAATATATACTTGATTTCTTTCTTTCTTGTGATCCTTTAATCGGCATTGGATCGTCGACACGTGGCAATCGTGACGAAGGCTTACAATCGTAAAGCAACGCTCTCTGCATACAATCTGCTGCAAAGGATCTTAATTGTTTAGCCGAATCTAGACCGCACAACATGGCAGCACGCGTATAATAACAGTCCAGTATATCGTTGTAAGTTTTACAGACAGATGTGGCATTATGTTTCTCATACCAATCCGCAGGTGCCTCACATTCGATCATATCGGTACGTAGCTCTCGTATGCAGTCATGAGCTTTATTTAGTTGGGCACATCGTTTTTTGGCATTCTGTTTTTCACCATCGCATATCTCTTCCTTGTAATATTCTAGACTATTGAACAATTTTCCATAGATATTATCATCCGCAATACGACAGTTCTGTGTTGCAATTCCAATCTGAGAAACTACATCTTTAATATCATTGCAACTGTCATCTATTGATGGCTGTGACAACATTAAAACAATACGTTCCGGACTGACTATGTAAAGACGTGCCAATTGCATCATTATTGAATTATCCTCACATATCTCTTTCACACAATTATGGAGTGGCTTCGTGTGTGATGTATTTTGAGATGTAACGGAACTATAGAAATACCATGGAAAGCAAGGCGCTTTTACTGTGCCGACGTAAGTTAGAATGATCAATATCGTCCAGCATATCAATCTTTTCACTAACATAGTATTTACTAGTGTGAATAAAAATATAGTTTCATTGAATCTATATGACTTTTCAAATTAAAATCAAAGCTTACTTTTCTTATACACTTTAGTACCGGAGACCCAAATCATCCAGGTAAATGTTGTTCATTAATGAAATTGTTATCTGTTTCTATTTTAACTAGTCGCTCAATTTTTTTTTTTTTTAACTGGTAAAGGATTTTTTAAAAAAATGGCACAACTCTTTCGGTTAAGGTCGCCTAGCGTCGTCTTCCTAGTTTGGGCTTTCATGATTTATTGCATTCCGTTTTACTTAAAAAATTTGATTGATTGGAATAAGAAATTTTACAAATAACAAAGAAGTCACTAGAACGTTTTTGAGTAAAATTGACATAATTTGCGTCTAACAAAAAGAAATTTCAATAAAAACTTTTTCCTTACTTAATTTTATGTCATAAAAATGGATACAAATTTGAGGCAACTAGCTGTCGTATCTCTATTGTAGTTTAATATTTTCAAATCAAAAGCGAATCTTATTATGAAATGAAAGTCCCACAAATTGCCTGCATTACAAAGGCTTTACTTTATGATACTATTCGCTGAGGTGCATCGTTTCATCTAAGTAAATTGCTTCATTTTGTTTGGAATTTTATGAGCTCAAAGAGCTGAAGATGTCTTTCTTTTCCTTTTCACTTGAGATTTCCACAATTGTTAAATACTGAAGTATACTTTCCTGCGTTGCTAGAGAGTTTTCTACAATTTAAATTAATTTTCATTAGTGTATTTTTTTTTTTTTTTTTTATGTAGCAAGATAAAGTAGTACATTTTAAATTTTCTCTTTCAAAAGTGGCAAATTTTATTGCGTTTCTGTCATTTTTCAACAATGTTATACCACAATAAGTTTCGCTTTTTATGTTTATAAATAACAAATCGAGTTATTTATCCTCACGGCTTATCCACCCGGAAGATCTTGGACTGCTAACAATAAGCAAATTGTCTACCATATCTCATATGTTACAATAATCCAATAACTTCATTAGTTGGTTTTGTTGTCATTAATCTTCTTTTTCTATACAGACAGACACGCATTTCCAATGCTTTCATACTTTAGCTATAGTGATTGGGAACACATTTTTTTGTATGTGTATTTCTGGTGGTTGATTTGTAAGAGTAGTGTTTGGTGTTGTTGAGATTACAATTAGTTAATTGAAACACAGAGATATTTGAAATATACTTTTCTCTAAGAATAAGATGGCTCTGCTCTCATCCCACTGTACAACATTAGTAAAAAAAAAACCTTTCCTTATTAAAGAAAAGTTCACAGTGAACCACAAAATTAAAAGACAAATATTAATTTTATTTAAAACTATTTACAGTATGTCACAATTAATGAATAAGTATAAGAATAATTCTGGTTATTTAACTATTCTACACATATTTCATTACTTAGTATAAAACGAACTCAAAATTCCTGTCCGACCCGATGCAAATGCGGGTAGAGTAATAACTCGACGTGGAGTTGCGTTATACAACCGGGTGCTGTGACCCAGAGAGCAGCAGAGGTTTAAGATAGGCCTCGCTCCCCACCAAGGAGAGAGTCATATTTACCAAAATAAATATGACTTAAATTTGGGACCTGCGGATATATATCCAAGGGGACGTTGATTGACGTTTATCAATCCATGTGCTTGGCACCGTGTTCTTAAGTCTTCACAGACAGGCGAGCACGTAAAACACTGGTACTTCATTGTCCGACCCGATACTCAGAACTTCTAAGCCGCAGAAGTTGAATTTTCTTAAAAAAAAAAAACAAAAACATTTTTACTATCATTAACCTTAAAAAATTAGTTCATTCATTTTTAGGGTTCCGGATCCAACGGGTACTAAAGAAATCCCTATAGCAGAGACTTCGTTGTCCATCCGTTCGTCCGTCCGCCCTCGGGTAATATCTCATAAACCGCAATAGCTAGAGAGTTCATTTTTTCACAAAAGGTGTAGCTCTATCCGGGCACTAGCAACAAATACTTTAACTAAAATATATTCAAAAAATTATAGGGGTCCCCATACAAGAAACTAATTGGTTTGTATGGCAGCTACACGCTCCAGTAATCTCACGATCTTGAAACTTGTGTGGTTCGTGGCAATACATCAGAAAATCATATTGTCGAAATTTCAGTTTGATCGGACCACTAGGAAGGGTACCACCCATACAAACCCCAATCTGTTACGGAACCCTCCGTGTACGAGCCTGACTCGCACTTGGCCCATTTTATTATATATTGTATTTGTATACATATTTCATATGTATTGATAAAAGGTGGACAGATGATTTATTATATTTATTCTTGTGACATCTAAAACTTTTTTTTTCTAAAAAGGATTTATGAATTGATTGCCAATGAAAACTGATGTTGCATATGAGAATATTAAAACTGATAAGACAAATATGTGTATCATTTAACTATCCTAAAAGAAGACACATAATTAAATTTTTCTATGGTTATGGGACATGTGAAGTCAGTTTGTACTTATTTATACAATAATACAAAGAAAGCATTTAATTTTTTGTAAATGGAAGCCAATTCTTTTTTATTTTTTTGTTGTATTCTTAATTTGATTTCAATTCATTATGGCAGAAGAAGACTTTAAGCATTATTACTTTTATCAACAACAATAGCCAACTTTAAAAATAATTTTCAACCATTTTCACACGTTTTTAAACTCATTTGTTTTCCTTTACCCTGGCGCTTAATTGTTGCTTCTGTTGGCTGTCGTCATTGTCATTGCTGGCACGCGTGTATTGTTGCAACAAATGAATGTAAATTATTGTAAATGGTTGTGGTTTACACTTTTTTCCATGACATGCCAAGCTGCTGAATCTTTCTCCCCACACTCACTCACACACACACACACACACCATACACCATGCTCCATGTACTATATACCCTTCTACATACTATATTCTTGAATCTACTCATTTCCATTTTATCTACATACAACAAATTGTGTTTAATTTGCAACAAAATGTCGCACTTTGCTGTGTTGTCATTATTGTTACAATCGTTTGCTTGCCTGTCTGCTTGCGTTGTTATTTTATATTTTTTTGCATTTTGCCTTTTTGTAAATATTTTTCAGTCAATTCATATACATAATATACATAACAGTGAGTCATTATTAATTGTAAAATAATGTAGTACATAATACAACAACGTTGGCAACAGGAAAAAATTGTTAATTTAAAATGAATTTTAATGTTGATTGTTAATAATTGCAAGGCGTTTGTTTGCCACCAATTGTTGTACATGATATTCACCTCAGTTTCTCTCTCAGTTATTTGTTTAATTTTATAGCGAATTGAAGTAAATACAATATTAATGAGATTGATGTATAAAGAATAACATACTAAGACACGTGGACTTGATAGAAAGAATTTTAATCACATACCATTGATATTCCATTAATAAACTTTAACTCAAAAACAACTTTACATTTTAATTGACAGTAAACATTGTCTCTGCATTCTTTGATTTCTTGAATTATAGTTTTTATAATTAGCTGGATTTTGTTCCTTATAAACCATTATGGTAAAATCTCTTTCATTTTTACATCTCTTGTTGAACATTTCTGAGGGGATAGAACATAACTTGAAACGATTTAAACTCCATAAACTCAGTCATCATAACTCATCAGGAATGATATCAAACTACATGTTATATATGTATATTGTACATACTTGTATATATCTGAGTGCATTACAATACAAGAGAGCAATTGAAATCAAGTCAGCGCATAAAATTCTTGACTCGGAATCAACAAGAACCACAACAACAATAACTACTTTGGTACTAAATTCAAAATCTACAATGATGTATGGAGAAGATACTCCGCTCCTCTCAGCAAAATATCTACAGTCTGTGTATGTGAATAAATGAATCTAAAGTACAATTGACTGAATGACTGAATAATTTGAGAAAATGTCTGACTGATTCATTGATTCACTGACTTACAAACTAACTGACTGATTGAATGACTGACTGACTTAGTGAAACATATCAAAGCAATCAAAACCTTGTTTTGAACTTTGGCTTTCCTTTTGCACTTTGCTGTTTTTTAAGTTAAGTTGATTTTATTGTTATTTTGCTGATTTAAATATATAGTAAGTTGTGTGTATCTGAGAGATCAGAAATTTATACTCAATGTTGGCAATAAGATGGCAAAAAGGATTTTACTTCTTTCATTTGTTTTTATTGACTAAGAGTATTTGCGATGCTACATACGAGTATTTTGCTTATTATGCATGATGAGAAAATCGATATGGCAAGTTTATGTTACGTTTGGTTCATTGTCAGTTAAATTGAGGATTATTTTGTATTTTCTATTTGCTTCATCGATGACTTTTTAATGGGATTTTAATGAAAATGGTATTGTAAAATCTTAAAAGTTTATAAGAATAGTCAATAGAAAATATTGTTTCTCTCGCAATCAATTTTAAAAAGAAATTAATAAATATGAACAAAATCCATGCTCTGATAGCTAAATAGTTTCTGAACTGATATTTTATAACTTAAATAATGTGCATTAGATTTTATTGAATTAAATTTTTGATTAAATTGCTTAACAATCTTCTTATTGTCATTGACAATAATAGACACATGTCAATAAACTTGCAAATCCGTGAGAAATTGTTTGTTTGTATTCAAGAAGTCATTTACATTTGACTTTTTTCACACCACAAGATCGAGAGTCATTGCATTTCCATACACATGAGACTGTCAATTAAAACTGCAGACATTTGCATTAAGAGCTGCACTTCACACAAAAGGATTCAAAATCTCACCATGCAAACGAAAAAAAAAAAAAAAAAAAAGGAAACCTGACAAAGTGTTCCTCTACTATGGTGTACATAATATGAGATACTCGTATAAAATTGTATGTTTATGTTGCTTTCAGACTATTGTACTTAGTACATGAATTGAGTAATTTTTAAGTGCTCAGTAGTGGGCATTTTTTGATATCTATAAATAAAAGACAAAGACAAAAAGGATTCAAGGAAAAGAAAATAAAGGTACACAATACAATAAAGTAATAAGAAAAGCAGTGCTTGTTTTTATTTTCTTTAAATTACTTCAACAGAAAAGTAAATCTCTCTCTAAGTACAGAAAAGAACAAAGAGCAGAGCATAGTCATTTTTCTAAATGAAAAACCATGCCTTTGTTTAGATTAGAAAACCGGAAACCGTACTAATGTCGCCTTTTTATTTGTAAAAAGTTCTTGCTGCCATCATCATTGTCGGTCGAGTTCGTTGACAGTTGTTGGCTACTCATTTCGTGGTTCCATGGTAATGTCACGTTACTCTTATTGTAATTATCATTCGTTCGTTCGACACAAGAGTGTGGATTGCTCACAGCTAATTTTTGTAGCAACATTAGCAAAAATATCAGAACATATCAAATTATATCCAGCTGTAGTATGTAAACCTCAAATGAGTACATTTTTGTTGTTGTTAAGGACAAAATTTATTATAAGGGTTGCATCACCAGCAGTAAGAGAGGAGCTATGCAATGTCCTGTCATGTTTTTACCACCTTTACCCACTACTGGTGACAGATTTTGTAATTAGTGTCCAGGATTATGTACCACATATGTGTGTGTGTTTTACATTTTGATTGTGTTCGCTATTTTACGTTTTGTTTAGGATCCACAACCAATATAAATCATGTCTATTTTCGGTGAGAGTTTTGAGTGTAAATTTTGGGTTCAATTTGTTTTCTTTATATTTTATTTATTATTGATTTAATACTATACTTTCTTATATCAAAATGTTTTATTTCAAAATGTGGAATTTGCTAATTTCTCGACTAAAGACTTAAGCATTTTTCACTGGATTGTACAAATAAAAATTAATGAATAATGGGAAATTATTTACCATATATTTTCAGTATAGAAATATGAAAATTAGTGAGTGCAACTGTTCTCTATTCTAAAAAGGTAAACTTTCGTTGATGAGGTCAGACGGTGCATGCAAATCATGGTGACGAGACAAAGTGCCTGGCATCTCTCTGTTCTTCTGATGTTTTCAATTTTACTGATGTTGATGAAGCAGGGGATTGTAAAGAGTTTAAGTTGTGTTTGATGATGAAGTTGAAATGAGCAAAGTGCTATAAGAGGTAGACAGTAGTTGAAGATGATGTTGATGATGATGATGATGATGATGATGATCATGATGAGTGGGTGGATGAAGGTGAAATGCAAAAAAAGATAGTGAAACTAGTTCA
The DNA here is from genome assembly GCA_037043295.1 of Amiota minor. Lineage (NCBI taxonomy): Eukaryota > Metazoa > Arthropoda > Insecta > Diptera > Drosophilidae > Amiota > Amiota minor. The sequence goes on from JBAMAW010002206.1 coordinate 130,818, forward strand.
AGTTGCTTTGCAGTAATTATAAATTTACCTAAGGAATTACAAACTCGTTGAGTGCAACCATAGAAAGTAGCGTAAGTGTAAGTTGAATTAAGTGGGAACGGAGGCAAAGGACAGTTGAATGCAACGAGACACATAGAGTGTGGAAGCACATGCAAGAGGATGTTTGGTGGTGAAGGCTGATATTGCCAAATGCGTACAATACAGAATAATGCAGAATTCTTGGTTGCAATAAGGATTGCCAGAGAAATAATATTATTGATAGATTAAAGTTTTACTAAAGCCGAGTTGAACAAGATGAAGTAGAGTTTAAGAGTTTATTTTCTGCTCTTCTCTTTTGCTGTTGTTGCTCATTTTTATGGTGTAGTGTAGTTAGTTGAACTATTTGTAAAGACAAAAACACAAATGTTCTAGGAGAACTCAACTTAAGTGTAATCGCATTAAACTACAAAGTAAAGTTTTCTGTTTCTGATTCTGATGACTGCTTTTGAAGTGCACAACGAATGAAAGAATGAACGAACGGAGGAATGAGCGAACGAATGAACCAAAGGACAATTGCCATAATACTCGTAGAAGGGAGTTAATAAGTTAGGTTGTGTCTGCTTGGATGGCCAGTAGTTGGATTTGTTGGTGTTCTTACTACAACTACTTTGAATGTCATTACGTTTTTGAAATTAAAATTTAATTTAGTATTTTCGTATTTATTATTTTATGTCGTGTCCTTTCCTGTCGCAGCTCAAGGTGTTAGAGCATAGCCTTTGACTAAGCAGCGTTTTTAATTAGGTTTTTCTATTATAGATTTTACTTTAAGTAGGAGTAGAAAATTGTCTTGAAAGGAAATGCATAGGATTGCAGATTCTGTGAGCTGAATGTCATAAAGACTCAAAGGTATTGGAAATTATAAAATAAAGGAGTGAAGGCAGTAATGATATGTCTTAGTTATAATCTTTAAATTATTATTAGATTATTTTAATCCAAATTATGGTTATGGTCCTGCAATTACAGTTATATTTCATAACTAACTGTTATGTTTATTAATAACAACTCATATTTCACTTATTCTTATTACTCAAGACCTTTCCAGCATTATTTCTTTTCTTCAAGGAATAATTTCGAATAAAATTGGATATTCTTATAGCTTATTCATCAGTGTAAGTAATTTTAGGAAAGGATTTCCTTCCGGTCATTTTATTATCAATTTTTCGACATATGCATAGATATACATTGAAATAAATCAAAAGTTGTTAGTAATTAAGCACAATTTCTTGTCTCACACGCAACAGCTGAGCTGAGCAAATTAAACAACAAGCCAACAAGGTAATAAAATTTTCTATGTTTTGTAATAAATTTATGAAATTAGCTTTTAAAGTGTCATAAAATGCAAGTTTGCGTGATTAAATGACTTAAACTATATACATATATACAAATATAGATACGAGTGTACTGTGTGTGCATGTGTGCATGTCAATGACGTTAACAAACTTGAAAACTATTGCAAATTACCTCGACTTGACTTGACTCACTCAAGTTCTTGGTCGACTTACTCATAAAGAAGAATAAAAGAAGTTTGTAATTAAAACTTTACGCACGTTTTGCTGCAACTGAATGGGAAAGCAAGTTTACAAACACCGAAACCTAAGTACACAAATATACTATACGTGTGTATAGTGTATTGCTATACAGGGTTCATCATCCAGCAATCGATTTCCATAACATAATAGATTTAATATGTGCATGATACTTCTGTCATTTTCAATATAATCAGTAATGTCTTGAATGAGTGTTTTGAGTCTAAACCAAAGTTCTGATATAAAAAATTTTATAACAAGAATCAGTTTGTAATAAAGGAAACAAAAATTACATTGGACAGAGTACATTAGCCGGTATTCAGCAGTTGAAAATTAAAGTTAATTAACTGTAACAGATCGGCTGATTATTCTACATTTCAAAAGAAGACTGAAATAATTCACCTGTGTTTGAAGAAACAAACAATGTGTTCTAAACCAGATGGTATATATTATTACGAATTTTGTGTTTCTCACGAACTTATCAATAAAATAAACAAAAAATGTTTCCCAATTGATTAATCTCATCTCTCGTGTAACCTTACTAAAATCCAAAATTTACGAGTTAATAAACATAAGCATTCTGAAACATATCAACTACATCATTCAAATAGCAGTCAGGGCAATATGCTTTATAATATCGGAAAATAATATGGAATCTATTTGGAACCAGATACATTTTTAAGTCACTTGGTTACAGTTTCCAAGAAATAGTTTTCAATAACATCTTCAGTGATGGAAGGTGAAATTGTTGAATTTTCTTTCTAGATGATAGGTTTACATTTTAGGTTTCTGTGGTACGTACTTACTACACCACACCAATATTATCAGTCTATATTAACGGCATATCAAAGCAAATTCTTTGGAATAGGTGCAAATTTTATTCCAAAATCCAAGTGTCAACTACTAGATGATGCACCCTATACATGGATTCACACTCACATACGTGAATATGGAATAGAGCAAAAGTGAACGCTTGTTGTTGTATCTTTCTTCTTAATATGAAAGTTTTGTTGGTGTCGTAAGTCCTTTTTTGATATGCGCCACACGCATTCACTACAAAATGTTCACATTGCATTGCACTTTTTATGTCAGTATTCTATGAGTGTGTGTGTGCGTTTGAACTTGTGAGTATCATTCCAGCATCCACTATAAATATTTGTTTGATTCACTGGTACTTGTTTCTTGTCTCAATTAATAACATTAATTATTTAGTCACCCACCCACTGTTCTCAATTTACAAGCAAATAATATTTTTCTATTGAAATAAAAAAAAGTTTATTGCATAGTTTTGTGCGCTTCTCAGTCATTTAAGATTGGAAAATATGTTTGCTTCAAGAATATTCTTTATGACTAAAATTTATATTTTAGCTCATGAAATACTATGCAAATTAGCATATTTTCGCAAAAATACATTGAAACAATAAACAAATAAACCGAAACCAAAGAAAAGAAAAGAAAGGAAAAGACAAACAAACAAATGAACAAACAAACAAACAAACATATGCATAGACAAAAGTTCATATGTAAATATTTTTAGTATCCATTTTATAGTTTGTTGCTCTTCCTGCTTGGTTTGCTTTTGTTTTTGTATTCATTTTTGTTGTTGGTATTGTTATTGTTGTTGTTGCTATTTTGCATAAATGTATGAATATTTTTTTATGTGATGTTTTTCTTCTTGGTTGTTGTTGTTCTGGTTGTTTTTGTTGTTGTTTTTGGCTTCAAAAATTAGTTTTAGTTTGAGTTTTGAATTATTTGTAACTTGTCCCTCGTCCTTCTCAATTTTCTCCTTTCATTCCAACTCATCTTCATAATCATCATCATCATCATCATCATCACCAGAAGCATTATCATCCTTCCCTTGCATCTCATTGTCCTTATAGTCGTTATTATTGCCTATTTGCATTTTGTTTGTTTCTGATTGGCAAAAATTTTTGTTGCTTATGCCGTTCCATTATAGAATCATTTTTAGGGTTTTTATATGAAGCATATGAATGAATATTTGTTTTTGTTGGTGTTCTTGTTTGTTTTTGTTGTTATAAGAAACTTTAGCGACCTGTTTAATTGCGTTGTTGGGTCAGCTTGGTTATGTCATTAAATTGACAGTTTGTCAAAGTTAGATGTGTGAATAAGAATTTGTTGAATAATTAAGTCGTAAGTAATTCATAGGAATTTGGACAGATTAAAGAAAATTTCAGTGGGTGATTTAGTTGAAAAATATTGCATAATATTTAAATATTCTTTAAAAAATATAAGTAGAATTTATAGACTCATATTTAATAACAGGACACATACAGACTTATACTTATAATTTCGTGTCTTTCTAAAATATTTAAGTTGGTTCTTATTTTCAAACTCAACCTCCATTTACAAACTAATAATGTAGCTCCGGCTCATTAGTTTAGATTTCGAACAGAGAACAGAAACGATTGAGCAAATTAACAGAATGACTACTGAAACTGATGTAGCTTTTGATCGAGTGTGGCGTAAAGGGTTTATTTATAAAGAAAATAAAATGTTTAATCCTCCAATCTTACGAAGCAAATCGAGTGTTTGTAGTGAGACATGAAAATTTCGTAACAAATACAGTTATAATAAAAACAAGGAAGTGTTCTTGGGCCAACTCTATATGTTTTAGACACTGCTGATATTTCGACAAGTTCTCGATTTATCACATCAACTTTTGCTGATTATACTGTCATAATCAGCTGATCCTATTGGCCAGTTAAAGATGCTACATACCTGGATCTTAAAATCAACCAAGAGTGGATATCCAACTGGATAAATAAAAGCACATTACATTTAGGTTAACTGAATCTAGTAATGTAGCTTAACTTGGCGTTCATCTGGCGTAAGTACATCGAAGCTTAAAAGACATTTACGAAACTAAGAGCGCAAAGTCTTCAATGGCTTATTAACCCTAATTCTGGTCTGAGATTTAAGTTTAAGGTATTACTAATTAACTCTATTATTAAACGAATTTGATTTAAATGTTCGACACATAAATTCCCTAGCCAGAGCTCTCATCTCAACTGCATTGTAAGGATCGCCCAGCCCTTTTGCTTCATTAGATGCCCATAGTGTTAAGTGATTTCCTTCCTCTTCGTTGAATGATGATCACATAAGTATTAGTATGTAAGAGATAAAAAAAATTATTGATCTTGATTGCATCTCTTTTTAAATATAAGGATATATTATTTGCCTTCTTCATTAACGTAAAACTTTTTTTTTGAATATTTGTGTCTTTAAACCCCAAAGTAACATTTGCTGTACTTTACTTTCTCCTCCTACATATATTTTCCTGTGTCCTTTGATCAATCTTGTATAACATTTCCAGACCTGGTTGTTAGTGACAGTAATTTGTTGCTTGCTACGGATGAGGTATGCTGGAGCATTGTCTAAAGTTATGAATCCTTGCGATAAATGCCGAAAGTAACTTTTCCATGAACTTTTGTTATAAGGCGCTTTAACTGCCTTTCAATCATTTTGAACAATAAACTTGACTAGTTAATGTCAAGAATCTTACCCGGGCCAGGTCCTATTTAGAAATAAAATAATACATGTTCGATGCCACAAATCCCGATTCCGATTTGAAAGTATTTGAATGAAATCTAAGAAGTATGCTGCAGGTAGAGACTTCGGGCTAGTCTTGTACATTATTCACACGGCTGACCAGTGATATCAATTTGCAATGATACTGCATTTCCAGCATTTGTTGTTGATACTTAAGTCGCTGAAGAGATGGAATACTTTGTCAAATGTCAAGAAGTCTACTCACATCACATTTCCGTTGATGTGTTTCAACTGTTACTCAGACTCACTGTAGCATTTATTGATTTCTTGTGCACAGTATAAATTATATTTTGCATAACAAGAGATCAATGAGATTTCCGAAATTGAATCTAGTTTTCCAGAAACTTAATGCCATCGCCAGAAAATAATTTATTTAATTTTTTTTGCTTTGTAAACTCTGTCATAATTTCTTTGTTTTGCATTCATTTACTGCTACTACTGACAATGAGAAACTTAAATCACAAGTCTCTAAAAACTGTAAATAATCTAAGCATATAGCAACACACCATGAAAACATTAAGAATCAGATGTCGCATAACTTAATTTACACATAACCACCTATTCATATACATGTCATTCATAACTCAAGAGAAAGAAGAACATTTATTGATGTTACCACCCACGTTCATTCTTTAGCAGCAGCTATGGATCTCCGTACTCGTATCTCATGATATAATCAGGAAGAGAAAACAACGCCAGTGACGCAACAAGTGCGAGGCCCTCAATCTGAATGCCTGCCACTCCACAACAATTTCCATTTTGCTTTTTTTTTTTATTGTTTTAACGTTTGTGTTTCCGTTTCATGTGATTGTGACTTGGCTTGGTTTGGTTTGATTTAACTTTAACTCACATTTAACACAAGTTTATATACGTAAGAAGAAGGAACAAGAAACTATATGAAGTCAAGTCAATCTGAGCTAAAGCGAACTGAACAGAGTCCTGCCAAGTGCTGCTTCTTTGGTTCACACATAAAGTTTGGTTCCACTTTACTAGTGTTGTAAGTTGGTTGGTTATAGTTGACTCAAAGTTGTCCTTCTTTTTTGAGTTTGCTGTTGTTTTACCATCATCTTTGTCTTCTTCTTCGTCTTCGTCTTTGACTTCTATTGCTTCTGTTCTACTTAGTTGTTGTTACTGTTGCCATGTTCTTGGTTTTGACGGAAGCAAAAGAAAATATAGCAAAGTCTTTTGACAAGTTTTGTCACGTGCATCACATGTTCATTCGTTTGTTGGTGTGTTTGTTGTTGCCCAGCTTTACTTCATTCTTTTGCCCACATCAAAGTTATTATCATCATCATCTTCATCATTATTATTGTTATAAAATTGTTGACTTTCCATGAAAGTATATAAAATCGCACCCTGCACAACTTCATTCCCTGGCTCAGAAGTAGGAGGCCTCTGATCGGTCTATGTGTAAATGTGTTGATGATTATTTAGTTATATAGTCTAATTGAGTTTTGTTTGTTTTTGTGGGCGTCTTAATTGAGTTGATTGCCACTGAATTTGGTGACTTGCCGCGCATTTTAGATGAACATGTCCTCCTTTGTTGTTTTCATTTTTACTTCTTCTTCAATAAATTAAACATTTAAAAATCTTTTGAATCTTTTGTGTGATTTTTATTCTTAAAATGACTTTAAGGTTTGCGTGTAGAAATTAATTTAATTATTTTGTTTTTTTCCAATTTTTCGTTGCCTTTTTTCGTGTTTTGAGAGCTTCTTTGGTTACTTTTGTCGTATAGCGTGCATAAGCATGAAGGTTTATTTTTGTCCTTTTCGGTTATATTTATTCGGTTGTATTTTTCTTTGGCAGTTTTTTCATTTTTAAGAAAATCTCCTAGTCTTTGAACACAGTTCAATGTCCTGTTTTTTTGCTTGGTTCTTATATTTTTCATGTTTTTTTTTTTTGTTTTTATTTTTGTTATTTCTAAAAATATTGGTTCGTGTTTTAATTGTTAGTCGGAAGTGACGCGATAAGTTTTGCTTATTCTTATTGTTGTTCTTTTAAATAAAAATCTTTAGATTTATTAATAGGAAATAAAAATCATGCTTAAAAAAATAAATATATTTTCTTCTGGTTCAAGGTAGTTTCGTGTCTTATTGATAAATATGTTTAAAAACCATTATGGGCTACAATTATTGTTAGTCTTTGAAATGTTATTTATAAGAAATGTGAAAAGATTTTTATAATACAACATTGCAGTCTTCAATCACTATATACTCTCATGGGAACACTTTATCTCTCACCATTTTTCGTATAAATTACAATCATTCTTACAATATCAATCATGTAACCAGTATTTCAAACTTCATACCAAAATACGGAACCATTTAAAGACGCATTCATTTCAAAACCATTAAAGATTCCCAAGAGCGTGATTATCGAGAAACAGACAAAATAACTTTACAAAACAAAATGGCTAAGGCTAAGTAGGCTCTGGGGTCAAAATTAAATGCCAAACTAACAATTTTTATTTCCAAAAAAAAAAGAAAATGAAAATGCAATACAATAATGAGAAAAGATCTCTTACTCCTCATACCCCTCTTCATAGAAAAAATACCATTATCACATTACTTTAATATTGTTAACTTTAATATCGGCATATTTAATCAGGATAAACTTTCACAATTTTACAATTTTTTTGGTTGGTCATATTGCAAATCTTATCTGACGCCTTTGAAGTTTTATAATCTACAAGTTCTGAATTAGCCTAAAAACATGGGCCACATGCAGCTAAACGGGATGCGCAACAGGGTCCATCGCAGGGTCCACAACAGCTGCCAGCACCATACGGTCCACAAGGACCACAGCAATGGTTTATGGCTTTAAACCATTGTCCATTATAAGGTCCACAAAAACCGCACGGTCCCAAGCCACCAGTTCCACCACAGCATGTGCCGGGGTAGGAGCATAGGCGTGGCATACACATTTCTGTTCTAAAACGTAACAAAAATAATGACAAAAATTAATTATAAACTGAAAAATTAATTGAAATTTTTTAAATGTTTATACTTACATAGGCTTATTTCAGAATTGAGATTATTTTACGAGAAATTTTGTTTGGTGCTATAGGTGCGCACCGACCGAAAGTCCAAAAATAAATGATCGAACCTCGTAGCTAAACTTCCTTATATAGTATTTTTGTATGAAAATTTCAAACTCAAAGTCTACTTAGTGTGATTCTCCATTTTTTAATGGAATCATTTTTGAATAATATTGTAAAATTTACTTTTAAATATTTGACTTAAATGTCATTTAGAAAATATGAGTATTGGTATAATTCTTAATTCTCAATTTTTGCGGTTTATATGTAATCCAGCATGTAAAATATAAGCCAAGGATTGTGTGGTGCATGCATTATGATTGATCTGGTTGAACATATTGTACTTTCAACTTTTGTCCTTATAAAAGCAAGGAACAGCGATTATGATTGCAGGTCTCAGGCAGAGATAAATGGGTCTTGTAAATTGGCTTTCGCATGAAGAAACACTTGCTAAAACGGTTATTTTGTAGAATATGATAGATTTTTTTTCATTTATGTGCTTGTTCTTAAGAGTCCCTAAGTGTCTTTGTTATAACAAAAACACACATTCTTTGGACAGATTCATTCGCGATAATTATGATACAAAATCAACACAATAACAACATAACTGACGATGTGATATGTTTGAATGAGTTCGTTATGCAAACAAGTCAATTGGCATTGCAATAATGGATTGAAACATAGGCTAATCGTCACGGTATAATGAGTTTTACTGATGCAATCAGATATTGCAAACAAACCAGTTGACTGAGTATAGTACGGTCAATATAAAGTACTCTGTTCTCTGCATATATTTGCATAAAACTATTTCGTTAAAGCTTAACTTGTGAGAGTGACTCCATGTTTCTTAAGTCTTCTGTAGTACTATAATCCTGAAAGAACTTATGAATTGCATGCAAGATGTGAATGTATCCTAAGTCTAATTTATCATCTGTTTATCGATCATTCAATGAATGAAATGTTATGGCATTTGATATAAATGAGATACAACTGTTACGTGCAATGGCTTTTTTTGTTTTTTACTATGTACAAAAAATTAAATTAAGCAATTTTTGTATTTGTTTAAGTTTATTTTAGCTAAACGATATGTAACAAAACATGGTTGAATTAGAATGTTATAAGTAAAACTGCATATTCTCTGACAATATTATCGAAATTGGATACTAATTATAGTTTGAGTTTCTTTTGAATTTTTTGCTGTTTCAAAACAGCCCTGTCCAATGAGGGAAAATAGACATCACTACCTAGATCAGGTGCCTCACGTAAAGTCGTCTTCCGTATATTTTTTTCTGGAATATCTCCTTGGCTGTGACGCAAGGCTGGTGGTATATAAACTTTCTTGTCAGCTTTTGATTTCGGTTTCACCAATTTTGAGCTGTCACTTTCTGCATCAACTTCGATTGATGCAACATTTATTTTCCAAGGACCAGTGGTCTTCGATTCACCATCACCATTGCCGTCACCACCGTTTGGTGCTGAACATAATGGTTCTATCAAGTTATTGGACGCAGGACTACTATCATCGCCACCGTTCTCTTCATTATGTTCCGGTATTTTGAGTTGACTAATTTTCAAGCCGCTATAGTCCTTGCGTTGCTCCTCCATAAAGTCATACCACTCATCATCGATTGTAGTGTCGCCTATACAAGTTTTTGCACCATTCATTTCTCCTTGATGTGGTGGTGTGGTCGATGGTCCAATGGAAAAATGACTTTCCGGTTTTGGGCCACGTGGTGATAATTCAATCTTCACTGTTTCTTCCATATGTCGGAGAAGCTCATCGGGGGTTAAATAGTTCGACTTTGATTTAGACTTCCTCTTGTCTTTCTTTGCGAAAAATTCATCCAAGTTCGTCATTTTTTTTAATTGTAATTTTTAGTGTAAAAAACCAAAATTTGTTATGAATTGTATGTGACAAATAAATCAATGGATTTGTTTAATTTTTATTGACATTATTAAAAACTTCATATGAAACCAATGTCTACTTTTATGATTTTTGGTTAAGTCCTGTCAAGACTTTTCTGAAAGACAGATGTCGTGCATGGTGTAAGAAATAGAAAGTGGCGAAACGTTTTTACAGTTTTCTTGTTTAACTGATTATTTTATTCTAATTTTTTGATACTTTGTGTTTCCGCATTTTCAGTGAATTTTAACGTTATGTTCAACACTAAATGCGTGCTTTTCAGCGTTTAATACACTGCCCTTATTGTGACGTCCAAATAGAGAATGAGTAATTTTCCAGAGCGTTACATTAGCGCTACCTTGTATCATTGTATAATAGATGCCGTGAACATATTTAGATTGATCCAAATAAGAAATCTTTATGCGCCTGTAACCATGGCATTTCTACTCCAAGTCTTTCTAAATATAGTCCCCTTCTTTCGTCCCCTTGACTATCACCATTAAGAGAACGTAAGTTAATATTGCTTGTAAAAAATTTGTGTTATGCAGAGTAAACATGCAGCAGTTTAGAATTAGAATGTATCACAAATTTGATATCCTTTGTTCAAGCGCATACATATTATGTCGCTCCTCGCTCTGTTGCTGTCCATAACGTTCTTATGTCCCAATAGAAAGTGGGCTTTCGCCAATGTCTGTGCTTGCGAATGGATTCATTCCTTCTGTTAAGTTGCTGCTGTCCATTGTGCATGTTCCGCTGCAAGCTGAGCATTTGCTGCTAACATTGCTTTGACTTTAATGTTTTACGCTGTTGAACAAAAGATTTGTACTAACTGCTAATATGTAAAAACTAATATGCTGCACCACTTATACAACACAAAAAAATAATTTTTTTTACTACAAGTTGAAACAATCGACATTTATTTTAGTCTTTCTTTTGTTCTGTAATTTAAGTAATTCACCACCTAACTTCACTTAAATAATCTTGATCGAACACAACCGTAAATCCTTCTTCCTTCTAAATATTAAGCATCTGTTTATTTCTTCTACATATTTAAAGAAACTTCACATCCGTTTTCAACCTGAATAAATACAAATAAGAATCAATCAAATGGCCATAGTAGTAGTAGCAGAAGTTTTGATGCTGATGATAATTATCAGGAAAGTTTAAGAAGAGGCCTTGAAGAATATGAACTACTTGATCAAATTGGTTTGGTTAATCCACAATTCACACAATTTACAATTTACACATATACGTATATGCCCACCAAACAAGGAAACATATTTTCAATTTAATGAGTTCAAAACCCCACGGAAGAGTTTTTGACTGGTGTGCTGACACATTTGCTTATAAATGGTGCCTCTCTACTATCACCACATCTCCGTTTAGTTGAACATGGCGATTTCATACTGAATGCCTGTGCAACACTCGGTGGAAAACCATTACTTATGCTACAGACATTACAATCAATTGGTGTGTAATATAATGTAGGAATCATTATTCAACTTTATAAATAACTTTACTGCATTGATATGATTGGAATGCCCATTAGCATTCCATTCATCAATGCTAAGATCTAATTGCATAATTTGTTACCTAGTGACATGACTATAAATAGAAGGTTGTTAGTTAATTCCGTCTGTTTTTCTAGCAGCTTTTCCTTTGGTTTGGTTGAAGATAAGTATAACTTACATTACTGTGTTTAATTGATGGAAACAAATTTGGATGAAAAGTGATCTACTTTCAATGAATGTTTTACTGAGAATGTAATGAGGAAGGTGTCTTTATTGCAATGATTTCTTTTGTAAAAAAAAAATGCTTTCTACTTGATTTTTTAAACATTTTGCATAGTAAGCATGAAAGTGTTTACTGGATGATGGCACTGTAAGACATTATGGACCATGCTTTGTGCTTCAATATTAATAATATCTTGTAAGAAAATTTGATGTTAGGCTTAAGGTTAAAAAAGAACATATGTAATTGCTCTTTCATAGTCTGGCTTTCTATAATATCTATACTTTAAATCCTGTAGCCAAGAAGTCAGTTTGTATTTCTGCAAGTTTCTACCTACAAATCTAAATGAGAGAGGGCATGCTAGGATTGATAAGGTGGAACGTAACTTTATCAGTTCACAGAATTCTTTGTTGTTTTCAGTTTTTTATTGTGTACATGTCTTGAATAACGCACCTCAGTGCTGCTTAATATTTCTTGTTTACAAACATTTAAATTTGTACTAAAATATTAAGAAATTTTTTTATGCATTTTTAAGTTTGAACGAATATTGATCTACTCAATGAGTTGCCGGTTCGGATTTATCACAATTTCAGTACTAAATTGTCACAACTCATTTATCACTTTCGACATACTCAGCATTTATCAATAATTCTCCAAGTTCTTCATAAAAAATGAAAAAAGGCATTACAAGAGAGAGTAAAATAAGCGTCTTGTTCTTGTCTATTAGTTGTCGTGTACCATTTTTTTTTCTTTTTTTTTTGTTCTAAGACCTCTTTTTTCCTACACTTTCTTCCTTTCTTGCACATAATGCGCTTTATATCTTTGTGGACTTATAATTTTTTTTTTTGTCTTTTTTTCAAGTTTTTCGTTTTTGTGTTTCTATGTGTTTTTTATTTTATTTTATTTTTTTTTTTTTTGTCTGTGACTTTAACTTGGCTTGACTCACGTAACGAAGAAATGAAACGGAAGAAAAGGAAAGATGTGAAGAAAAAACTCGTTTTTGCATTTATTTTCGCTTTAGCCTTCGTTATTTGAAGTGATAATTCTGCTGACTTTTGCTGTGAATAATGATGTTGCACTGTTTTAGTTGTGAATGATAATTTTTTTTTATGTCTAAAACTTCTGTAACAGCGTGTGCTACTGACAGTTTAACAATAATGTTCTTTTTCGTAAGTTATGTTGAATTTAAGTAGAATTTTTCATTTAAATTTTGATATATTTTGACCTTGAAAAGGCAAAGTGACCAAGGTTGCTTGTCATTATTCTACATTGACCCTTTTTGGCATTTACCATTTAAATTATGAAATATAATAATATATATAATATGCTTAACGATTGTTGAATATATATTTACTAAATATTATTTGTTGAGTAAAGTTTAAGTGTAAAAATTACGATTATTATCAGATTTTTTACAGAAATTTTCCACAGTTTAAAAATTTCAAGTCATGTTTTTGTATTGCTGTTTATTTAAATTCTTTTCAACTTTTAAATATTCACTTATTTTTCCTATTATTAAATAAACATCTACAACTTGCAACAACTTGCATTTAATGATGAATGATTTCCTTACACAGACACAAATTTAAATTTCTTTAGGTCATTGACTTTATTTTTTCTCTGTCATTGTTATATCACTTAATTAATTAACAACTTTTATTTTGCAAGTATGGCTTGCAGACTAAAGTTTTTAACCTAAATTAGCTCACTAGTTTGAAATGAAATTAGTCATTCGCGAAAGTCAAGTTGAATGCCTAATGTAATTGACTTTGACATGTTGTCTTCCTATTATTAATTAGTACGTCAACATTAGAAGAATGCGATCGTTTATATTTCATTCAAAGCAATTTATTTTAATCAAATTAACTAACTTTTCATTTGTTTTAAAGCAAAAGTCAGTCTACGTGTATTTGGGCATCAAACATAAATTGAATTTTTAGTGACGAGAGTGTAATGTGAGAATTTATTTGCCTAGTATGAACGAAGCTCTACACAAGATGATCACTGCTGCCACAAGCAAAACAACTGGCGGTAAATCAAAGAAACTGTCTCTATTAAAACATCTCTGATATTTTACCAATCTCTTCATCATAGTTTCTTAACATGCCTCCCAATAGTTCGTCCTTCAATTTGTAATAATATACTTGATTCGTCTTCCGCAATGGACGGTCTCTGCAAACGAAATTTTCTTATTGACGCAACGCTAACTTACTTTGCTTGATATTAAATATAAATACGCAAACTTCGACAAAAACTTATCCATGCTACCTCAGCTAAAACATTATTTGACAAATAAAATTAAAGCGATAATGCCGCGATAAAATTAAAAAAGTAAAATTATTCTATTAATTAGTGCGCGAAAAAAAGTTTTTAGAAGAGTGAACGTTTTCTATACAACAAAGACTTAAGGTCTATCATATTTTTTGCTAAAATCTGGCAATGCCGTTGCATCTTTTAATCCGTTAATCTTTTATCAAGGGCCTGGATCGATGAAAGCTGATGAAAACTTGTTTTTATCTTCATCTTTTATCAGGTTCAATCTCACGTCGTGAATACCCCATTTATAATTTGTTGGATTGATAGAAACATATGCAGTACCGAAAGAAAGAAGTAAAGCCACTAGTCACTGAAAAAATTAAGTAGTGTGCCTCACCCTCATAAGTACAACATGGAAGTGTAAATTCTTTAACGAAGAGACGTAAATCCAAAAATAAGAAAATGAATTGTGACGAAAATTGAAATACGAAGCTGTTTCAGAGATCGTTGCCATGTGCGGACTCCTCTGGAGCGCAGGGAATGAATGCTTATGCCTAAATAAGACAGAGAGATTAAAAATGTTTTACTGATTGTATTTACTTTACCAAAGAACATACGAACAAGTGAATGATCGAATGACCGAAAAATAAAATAACTCTTTTGTTTTGTATCAATATAACACTACAATATTCTGTATTATTGCTTGATCATCTACTTTAGAAGTTTCACTTCGATATTGTATTTGCCTAAATAGCTCCAATATAATAATAACATCGTTAAAGTTTGATTTTCGTCAAATTTAATTTTCATATTTTTTGGATTTACTCTCCCTTTGATAAAGAAATTTTACTTCCAAAATAAAGGAGAGATATTAAGGAAAAAAAAAAATGGATCTTCGTGCATTTAATAAATTATGCATCTCCTTCCCAAATATCCTCAGATTTTACTCGGAGTAAGGTCTGGATCTTGGAGACTACCCCTGCTACTAGTGAAATGGTAACTATAATAAAGAACTATAGATTTTACTTGTGGTATATTTTGAGTTACCATCATGCTGGGTAATTTATTCACATTTGGGCTGGAGAAAGCTTTACTTATTACACACGATATTCTGTCTAATGGCAGAACTTTTAGTTATATACCATTGTCCCAAACCATTGTATCTGCTACTGTATCTCATACATTAATATCCAGCTACTCTTTGTTAACAACTTCTGATAAAACTATTTGATACCATTCGATTTATTCGATAAGATATAATGATATATGAACAAAAGCTTTAACGATGATTTCTGTTTAAAAACAATTCATATTACCATTTTCATTTATATGCGCTTAATATAATTTATATTTTTATTGCATTTCATTTCATTTTATTTTATTTTATTTTACTTTATTTTTTTTAAATGAAACTTTATTTACTTCTGTAACGGTCTGTTAATATATATTTTTACATGTTATTCAATTCGTGACAACAACGGTAAAAAAACAACAATAATAAGAATAGTATAACAGCCACAGAAGCAGCTACAGCAGCAGTTTAATATAAATATGTGCATGCATTCGAAATAAAGTGCAACGTTTGCCATGGTTTCTCTGTAATTGCTACTTGCTAACAATTTCTGCAATTGCAGATGCAACCTGGAGATGAAGAGGAGTAGAAGTAGAGCAATACAATGTTGCTGTGTTTATAGTATGAATTTCGGGGAGTCAGAATATCTGTGTGTCTGTCTGATGTCTTCATGTAAATGAAGTCATCCTGCGGTTATTTGTTGCTGTCGTTATTATGTCAGGCAAAAGGATGACGTTGTCGTTGTTCATTCGTACGTATGTTTTTGCATTGTTGTTGTTGTCATCGTCTTCCTTTTTTCGACATTGCATTACTGCAGCAGAATCATATCAGTGGGATGAAGCAACAGGATACGACATTGCTCATACGCAATGTTATTTACTTCATGGATATTCCTTCTTTTATTGTATTACATAATTTTATTTTGTTGCATATATAATTTTTCTTTCTTTTTGGAGAAAGCTACTTCAATTCCTGTTTTTCTCACTCTCTCTCTCTCTCTCTATCACACTCTCATTCACTGCTTTCTTATTATTTATTACATGTTTTGTCTTCTTTGTATTAATGAAAAATTCATTTATACATTGAAGAGGCGTAAATATAATGCAAATAAGTATGTGTTACATATTAAAAATTAAATTTAAAGTAAACTGTATTTTCTGTTGACAAGAAGTTAAAATGTGTTGCATACTTTGAGGCTTAAATGCTTGAAAATTAACTACATTTCTCCTGCTCGTGATTTATGGTGTAAAATACTTTCCATTTGTTTGATTATGTTTGGCTTCTTTTTGTTACCACAGAATTTATTGCTATAGAGAATCTCTGTCCAAATCGGATTTGGTGACACGCGAACCTATTTGGACTAGTAAACGTACAACGAACGCCAGTGATGACGATAACAATAAAGTGTAAGATTTAGGTTTAAACATTTAAGCTCAATTAATTACTGCAATTAGTTGAATGTTAGTTAACCCATACATATCCATGCAAACTTATTGACTCTTTGATCATCTGGGTTCTAGGTGTGTAAGGACAAGATTGATGAGAGTGTGTTCAAGTTGACAATAGAGATTTGTGTAGTTGATATTTGCAGTTCCAAGAAACCAGTAAATTTCTATAAAAGAAAATTAACGTGAAAGTATAAGCCCTTTGCTTTATCATGTTGAATTTATACTAGAAGAATTTAGTTACCTTTATAGGTCTGTTGAATTTACTCTTGGTTATTGAAATCCTTTAAAATTGTGAAAATTTCTTAATTTCAATCATTTGTTTTTTCTTTACTACTTTAAGTTCTTTTGTGTACCATGTGTCTTAGATAAATATGTTCGATGTTTTTGCATGGAAATCAGTTTGGACTTCATATAGGCATACACTCCATCTACACTTCATTTGTTATTTAACTACTTATTTGTTTGCTTATTTGGATGGACGACATCACGGCAGAGAACCCGGACTCTTATGTACCCTGAAAGGCATGTGACAGATTTTCGTTTTTCTCCTTAGAAAAAATACTTTTAATTTGATAGTAAAAAAAAAAAAACAAACCTAAGTCCAGCATAAGCAAGAACAAAAACTACAAAAAGAGAGAAGCCCGATGGAGCCCAAAAACTGTACATGTATAGATAGACGACCAAGTCCTAAGGCTAATAGAATTTTTATATGTTCGAGTGAACAAAAACAAAGCAATCAAGGCATTTTGAGGGTAACATGTGGTCAGTCAATAAAAACTAGAGAGAGAGAGAGTTAGTTTTCTTTGCGTTTCTTTTTTTTTTTCATTTTTGTTACTCCCTTTTTTTTTATTCACTCAATTCAACTCAACTCAACACAAATTGAATTAACACGCACTGAATAGTAGCAGTAGGATTTGTAAGCGACTCACAGAAGGACGTTCCAAAATAATACACAAAACTTCTCAAATACGACAACATGAACGACTTTTACACAATTTCAATTCTAAATTGCCAAACATTGCTTACCTTTTCCAACTTCTCTATGAGTGTGGTATATGTGTCTGTACATTGGAGACACTTATCAGTGTCAATAAAGGTCCTTTGGGCCCAATGTAGAGCTTGAACGACGACGACAAAGAGCTGAAGCGAAAGAGACAGAATTCAAAAAAACTATGTCGAAACAAAAAGAAAAAGAATTGTAAAAAAAAAAAAAAAAAACAGTTTCAACTGATGCAATTCCCTTTTCGTAGTTCAATATGCAAAAATGGAATTGAGAACTGTTGGGATCAGTCGTTTATGTCGTTGTCATTGCCAGGCAGCTTAAAGGAGGCGTTTATAGTGGGTGGTCCAGTCTATATTTGACTGTATTGCTTGTTAAGTAGAGTAACAAAACTGTTATTCTAACTGTATAGGAGGTGATCAATTTATATAGATTTGTATGTTGTTGTTTTCTCGTTTAAATTATATTATTTTTAGGATTGTACTGTATTTTTGTGGTCTATAGAAATTCTTAACATTCTTATCAATAAGTTTAAGAGGACATATTTACAGAAAAATATATTGATAGTTGAAAATGAGATTATACCAATTGAAAGCCTAAATAGCTTTCAGTCATTTTAACTCGGCGCCATTATGGCAACTATAGATAATATTAATTCCTTTAACTCTGGTTGAAGTGTAGGGACCAAAACAAAAGTATCTTAGCCCAATAGGTTTCTTTTTTTAAGAGAAGCTGGAGAGTATTCCAGTTCGTATTGGAGTTCCTTAAGTCAGCATCCAACATAGACATTCAACATAGTCTTCTAACATTGCGTAAAATATGTCCTATCCATCCAAATTGTTAACGTTTAATTAGGAAGGAACTTCCATAGGAAGTTCGTTGATCGTCTTGGTTATGGATATTGCGGAGCCAGTAGATGACTTTAGTTTTGCCAACGTTTATTTAGACTAATTTCACTTGCACAAGCACTTAATTCCTTCAAGTCAGACTTTTCATATAAGAACTATAAGGAACAGTAGAGGTGACATGAAGCAGCTTTATTTTACACCGATTCAAAGGCGTTTCGGCGTTTGTTTGTTTTGCAGAACTTTTCATTCGAAACTTACATAATTTGCTTTGATGATATTTATTAGTTTTTCCAGTACATTTCTAGAAGTTCCAATGCTGTTAAAAGCTGTGCTGAGGCTAAGATTACATCACTAATAGTAAGTAGAGTGACAAGGTTTAAAAATGAGTCTTTTAAATAAGGAAACCCTGTATATTTATGCTTGCAATTTTACTCTTAAACTTCAATTCCTTATTGTTGTTGAAAACCATATGATCCCTTTTCTTTTAACAGATTCCTTTTGTATTACCATAGACAACAAAGTAAAGAAGTAAACAAAAATGAAACCGGATCTTAATGGTTTCCCCCTATGATCCTGCATAACAAAGCTTTTGCTTCTATTTTTGTTTTTTTTTTTTGGTTCCATTTAATAGAAAAACGTAATTACGACACGAAACGTGTGTAAATAAAAGTCTGTTGAAGAATATTGTGGGCTAATTTCATGCTACTTTTTTGTTATTGTTGCTAATAATTGTACTAGGAAAATGTGTATTTTTGGCAAGCAATTCTTCTCTTCTGTAAACGAATATACGAGTATGTGAGTTGATTTTCTGGGATGTAAGTAAATGAGTTTTTATGTAAAACAGTATAAGAGTAGGTCAAAGAAATACTTAACAAAGACTGTTTAATGTACGCCTTATGGGCGCCATTTAATTACAAGAAACATGTTTTACGAGCATGGAGTAATTTGGTAACAGCCAAATATTATGCAACAGTTTATGCAATTAAGTAAAATGAAGTCTTTCAAGTGCAAAAGTACAGTAAAAAGTGTTCACTCATCATATGAGAAAATAAATTGGGATAATAATAATAATAATAACTTATGTGGTATTTGTGAGATAACACAAATATGTACGAGTACAAATAATTATAATATTTTCTTTACAAAAATGTATTAAATTTTTGGTAGTGAATCAAGTAAAATAAAGTAATAATATTCAGGTCTCATGCATATGAGAATCTCAATAGTATTGAGTGAATACTATTCAGTTCTAATCATAGTCTTAATAGCAACCAAAGTAATTTGTGTGCCTAGATGTAAAATTTTATATACAAAGATTGAAATCGAATATTGGAAATTGACATGAAATATTGCAAAGCAAAAGTGTATCACGATAAAAATAGTTTCTAGCAATAGATAGTAAGATACATAGATAGATAAAAACAAGGTACGAGTAAAGTCATTTGTATGTGTTGTTGTTCATGAGTTTATTAATAAATCAGAGCCAATATTTGATTGACTTTTATGGAGATGAACCACATGGTAAATATTTTTAGCTTTTAAAACTAAGCAAAATTTTCATCATTCTACATAAGAATCGAAAAATATCCATTGAAGAATTTTGCATTTTTCATTATTTCTTATATAGTTTTGCAGATGTTGCCCCAGTTTATATGAAACTATTGCATTTTGCACTTTTGCAAAGAGGAACAAATATTTATGCTTTACCTATTTCAAGGAAAATGTGAGACTTCTTTTGATTATAGAAACTTGGGAAGGAGAAAACATTTCTTTTTGTTTCTATTAAAAGTTTTTATGTCGAAAAAAAAGAAAATTTTGTACACAACTAATGTGCATTTCCTTTTTGGTAGCCACTTTTATTATGTGAACATCTTCAGAGACTCGTACAATAGTAAGTTGGCCTCTAATACTCCAATCAATGGTAAATGCTTAAAGAATCGAAGCGAAAAGTAAATCCACTAAAGTTTTAGTTTTCAGAGTTCCATTGTGAGTAAAGTGAGTCGTGTGTTTAGTTGCATCTTAAATAAATCCTTATGCAAGTCCTGATACTATAGAAAGATTTTACTTAGACCCTTTTGTGGTGATGTTAAAGCAGCAAATATTTTGTTTCGTGTTTACTGCAATATTTTTCTTGTTTGCATTCAACACCCACGTAAAAGTAACAAAAAAGAAAGTTGTATATGCGAAAAGAAATGTGTTGCTTTCACTATATATTGTTGTTCTTGCAATTGTAGAGTTTTTCGCAAGTCTTTTTCTTCTTCAACCATCACTGAGTACTCTGACTGTACATATTTATTGTAAAACTTTTCAATGCCTCAACTCAGGCAAAAGTACTTCTTCGAACAGCTAAAGGTGTTATACATTTCTATTGAACATACAATACTACTGTTGTATATACATACATAGTTCTTAAAGCATCTAACTGAGCGTATAAGTAACATGATTCAAAATATCAAGGCTTTGGCCTTTTGTGTAAATATTTGTTCAACATAACAGTTAAAGGAAAGTTACAAAAAAGGGAAATATAAAATTCTTGGAAATTAAATATTTATTAAAAATAATTGAAAGAGTCGTTAAATCGCGAACATAAAAGTACTCAACATGAATTGAAAGAATAAATTTATTGCTGTCAAGCTTTAGTCAACACTCAGCAGAAACTGAAGTAACGCAGGGCGTTTGCTTTTTCTATAAATTCACATTTTTTTTTTTCTGCTTTCCAGTTTTGGGTTGGTTTTTGGACCAAAATGTCATTAAATTAACGCTAATTTGTTTAGTGGTGCCTTGGGAGAGATAAAATCTATGCATTGAAGCATTTAGAAAGATTGAATGTTAGATACGAAAAATGTTACATGTGATGAATGAGAATATTTTGCATGAGTTGACTAAATTTTTACAATAGTTCGGAAATAGAAATTCTTGGGAAAATCTAAAAAAAAATAAAAGAATTTTGCGATATACATATATATAAAAATTAAAGGAATTATTTTATAAACTTGCAAATATTGTAAATTTGTCTTGTGGTGTGCTAAAACAGATTTCCAAAATGTATCACAAGAATGCAAGCAATATACAAACGAGGGTCCAATGATAAGCTTCTTTTCAAACATACATACATTAAGATTAAGTATGAAAAATGATTTCATTAGCTGACTCAGCAGTAGGCCAACCTGAAACACCAGTTTTCAAACACTTTGTCCACTATTTTCTGGTCAATTTGGGCAATTCCGGCGAGAATGTTCTGTTACAAGTGTTTGTTTGTAGATGGCCGGCATAAACTTTATCTTTCAATGCGCCACACTGAACAAAGTCATCGTTGAACTCGTTGAAAACCTAATCAACGAAGCATAAACGTTGTGGAAGATCATTCGGTGCCAATTCCTGAACGAGTTGGACTTTTTACACAAAATATCCTCCTGAAAACGGTTCCTGTAATACCGGCTGGTTGACTGCTGCGCCGTGTAAATGTCCTGGGCCACACTTTTGGCCACAGCAACGATTGCTTCAGCTGTACGCACCGGACGAGTATGAGGCATACATCAGGCAGCAACCAGCATTCCAAGTTCACGCCCTTTACTCACCAAAATTCGAATTGCAAGCTCGGTGCACATTTCTTCCAAATTTTATACGCAATTTTCGCAATGTTTTGGTCATGAATACGCCATATTGAAAATATTTTCTCTACTACTACTGTAAACAAATTATATCGCTAAAACTGAAAACTTCATTATCGACAGGACGATCGGACGATTAGATGACATACATACATAATTTGTAAAAGAAAAGAGATAAGTGTAGAAACTTATCAGACCTTCTTCTTTATACACATACGAGTATATAAAGATAAATTGTTATTGAAAGTACTATGCAGGTAAAGCGAAGATAAAGGTAAAGTTTAAAAATGAATTTTAAAATATTTTCTTAATTCAATTAAATCAATCAATGAAGAGTCTAGACAAGAATTGGAAGGTAAAATGATTTAAATTTAAATATGCATTTAACATTTCAATTAACTTGTAAGCTTTTGTCTTTTATTATTCACTTTGCAATGAATGAATGTACGTAGAATGCCTAAAAATATATAATGTCCATACATATTTCACTTTCTTTCAAATGAATTGTAAATTCAATTACATAATTCATTGTATAAATCAATGACACAAATCGTAAGGCTTAACATTAAATTTTAAATTGATAATAATAACGCCATCACATCGTCCTTTTCTTTTTTGTACGAACACTTCCTCTCATTTACAATAGTTAAATGTGATTAAAATGATTTCCGTACGTAAATTCGTTACCCGAGAAGGAAATAATAATTGCAGCCGAAAATGTAATCTAATATCCTAGTAATAAGCACAACACTAACAACGGATGTAATAGATATACATTTGGTATCCATAAATATATATTTGTACTTAACATATTATTTAAACATATCTATACTATTAAAATACATAGAATATTTGCATACAGTTGCAGTTGAAAGGCGAACAATGCAATTACATGTGTTTATACATTTATTTGCCTATGTATTCATATCCTACAATGTATAGCAAGTGTTGTTGGTAACTCCACAATGGACGACGTGCCGCAACTAACATAAATTGTCATTGTTAAAGTGCTAATGAATTTTTGGTATGCAAATCTCGCACGATACGCTACATTGTTGCTATAGTTGGTCATAGCTTTTCGGGATTTTTGGTTAAATTTTGTTACAAGAAAGTAGTATGTTTGTAATTTTACTTGTATGTTCGAGACCAATAATTTTAAATTTGAGTAATAAATAATTTAAATTATTTAGAGTTATTACCGGTTGTATGTTCTCTTAATGTTTTCTTTTTTTTTTAATTCTAATAATTCCATATTCTTAATAATTAATGATTTATCATTGATAAGGTAAGTTTTGCCATTAATTTTCCAATTTTAATATCTATAAATCGGCTATTTTAGAAGATTAGAAAAATAAGAATAATGAGTCAGAAAATCAGAAAAAAAAAAAATAAATAAAAAATAGTTCCATCCATAGACTGCCGATCGATCAAAGATAATTTAACGGGTTCAGAAGAAATTCAAGTTCATCAGAAACAATTCGATCTTCTCGGTGTTCTTTTTTCAAGTTTTGATAGTTGAGATGACTTGCAGTTTATCTTTTCAGATTTCATTAATGTTTTTCTATCCTATGTAAGTATGTAGGACGCACAATTCGCTACCACAAAACTTTTATTCCCTCACTTTTTCTGTTTAGGCAAAATTGGCAGAAACATATTGTTAACATAAACAATATACTGAAGACATATGTGGATATAGTGAAATTTACATATCTCATTGTATGTCTGCATGATTATTCTTAATTATAAAACATTTCAAACATTTAACGATGGTCATTAAGCAGAAGAGGCATGAAAATGATAATTGTCTTTACGGTTCAAAGTTGCCATTAATAAATGTTAATGCTTTACAAACTATTATTAAAACTTTTCTAAAAATATAGAGTCCTGCAATGAGCTTACAAGAAAATTTAAAAAAAAAAGGTCTAATATAGTAGTAGAATTGAAACGAAGAGAAATTGGTGAATGGTTAGTGCTTTACAAAAAAATTTTGTTTCTTCAAATTGTCTTGGAATTGCAGAGGGTTGACTGAAGTCCCTATTATAAACTCTAATGTATTAGAAGCTTATTTAAGAAATTAATTGGCAAGAAAGAAAAAACAAAATATAGACTCTTGGAACAATTTTTCAGTATAGCAAATCTGTTCCTCTTTGAAGTGCTTCAAATGATGAAAATTAGGAGGCTTTATGATTGATGATGATTGTAATTTGCAAATCATTCAAATGTATAAAAAGAAGCATAGGAAGGACTTTAATTAGTAAAGGGTAGAATATTATAAATTAATTGACAGAATTGATTTAAAAAGAAGAAACTAAAGTGATTTGAGTATGTAAACAATGAAAAATTCATTGATATTCTGATCCTTTATATGCTTCAATGAAATTAGGAAGGAGATTTAATGTTTTACTATACCTAAATGACAACATTTTTATAATTAAGGGTTTACTAAAATAGAAATATAGAGATATGGCTGAATGGATCGTGACAATCTTCATTATCTTTATTATTTTTTAAACATTAAGTTATTACTATTTTTATCAAAATCAGTGGAAATAGAATTAAATCAGAAACTCTTTCATTTCGCATATTTTCACAATACAAATTGTCTATCTCAATATCTTTGCTCTGTCTATCGCTCATTTAGTTTATCTATATTTGTATCTATATCTACAATATACATATATATATATATGTGGAATTGCAATTTATGTTGCGTGCAATACGAAATTCCAATACACCCATACACAATATTATAAAATGTTCCACATACCCATTGACATTCTCGTACTATATTGTATTGTAGTAGTAGTAGTAGTAGTAGTGGTAGTAGTAGAGCATATTCAATTCTTATCCGCTGCACATTGAAATGTGAGTGAATGAAAATTTATGTCGGTTTCGTGACCGTAAATGTGAACGTGTGATAAATCAATTCACATTGCATTTTGTAATTGTGTAAAGTGTGTTTGTCTGTCCATGAGAATCTGTGAATCTATTATATTGTTTCTATGCCTATATATGTGTGTATGTGTGTGTGTGTGTGTGTGTGTGTATTTTCCATTTACCATACAAACACATACTTACTTACTTACTTACACATTAACTATTTATAAAAGTTATTGTTAGTGTGAGTGTGTTTGTGTTTGTGTAGCGGAAATGCGCGATTTTGTATTTGTATTTTTCGCAATTGTTGTCAATGAAAGATTGAAATCGCTGCACAACAACAATTGTAAATACAAAAGATTTTCAATTCATTTGGGTTAACGCAGCACAGCTGCGTATATTTGTATCTAGAATGAATGTGATTTCTGTTGTTGTTATTGTTGTATGATGATTACGGTACCGATGATAATGATAATAATGTTGATTGTGATAATGATTGCTTCTATTTTGTATTTTGTGTGATTTATTACGTATTGGCTTCTGTTGAGATTTATCAGCGAAGTGGAGCGGAGCGAAGCAGTTTTGGTATTAAATTGAATTGAATTTAATTAAAGCTTCGCGGTTTAATTATCACAGATGAAGGCTAATTAAAGACAATAAATTTCATTAACCATAAATCGCTGTAAAAGCTCATTTCAAAGCGATTTTATGCAAACGAAATGAAGTGAAACCAATTCGAACGTCGCGCGATGAACAATTTCCATAGCCTATTTTTGGCAGTTCATTTGATGCCAGATGCCGCAGGATATAAACATCTATGTCTCTTGGTAAGATTTTGATGTAGATCTGCTAAATTGAAAACAACAACAATTTTTTAAAATTATACCACAAAAATATACATTTTTAGTGTAAAGCGGAAAAAAACAAATAGTGACAAATAAAAAGGTAAATCAATAACTGTATTACTTTCCATATTGTTGCTATGTGTCTGGATAAAAGATTTAAATGTATAACAAGGAAAATTTTATTCTTCATATATGTTAAGTATTTTATGAATCTTTTTAATTCACTTGCAGAATAGGTGATAATGCAAAACTAATTAAACTTGTTGTAAATTTTAGAAACTATTTTGTACAGCAAAATGACTTGCACACTTTTGTAGAAGCCAGAATAAAACTTATATATCAGAAGCCTTGAAAACAAGATCTTTAAAGATCACATACATGAGCATCTGGCTTGCATAATAAGTGGTGCTAAAGCATGGTTACAGTCTTGTTCCCACCAACTTATATAATTTTTGAGTTAGCGTTTGAAATATTCAGAATAAGCAATTTTTAATACAATTTCCTATTTTTACGCAAAACACAAACCCCCAAAAATATGGCCATCTATGAATCTTATTATTATTTTTTGAAACCTTGATATAATTGACTAATAAACTGGATATGCTTAACAGCGTATTGCAGAGGAAGTATCCTTAGAATTTTATTCATTTGTTATCAAATCAATTTGATATGACAGTCAACTCAAAATACAAATTTAAACTGGGATGCGAATCTCTAATGAATTGCAGTTAATGTTCTTTTATACTTTTGGGCATAGAAAAAACTAAATATTTTAATGAAAATACAGCTGATCTCTCGAATATCAACATTTTCTCTGACTTTATCAAAATGAACGCTTTCTTTTGATGTAGTTTACATTCATACTATTTGTGTCTTGAGTTCAACTCAATTCACTCAAATGTCATCCACATGCATTTCCGCTTTCCGTTTATCTTCTTCAACAAATATTTTACTTCAAATTGCTAGTGTATGTGTGTGAGTGTTGGTCCTACGTGTATGTGTGTGGGTTTATGTATGGGAATGTATGTTAGTATGTGTTAGAAATGAAGACACTTGAGAACTGGTAAGTGCACATTCAAGTTTTAATGTCAAGCTATAAATGTCAAGTCTCAAGAGAATTCACTGAATGAACGAACGATGGAATTAAGGACAAAAACGATGAAACGAGAGTAAGAAAAAAGAACATTGTCGAGTGTAAAAACGAGTGAGAAATACAATGAAATACCACAAAATAAAAAATAAAAAACAAAAGAAAAAAGAAACCATTAATAAATTTGTTAGAGAAATGAGTTTTATTTAATTTTTATTGCACCACTCGAGTATCTGAGAGCAGAAAGGCAACAGTGTTCCTGCCTGTGTGAGAATATGTGTGTGTGTGTGTGTGTGTGTATCTATGTGGCCATAAAGCATTTAAGAATTATGAGCATGTGTGTGTGTCAAGAGTGGTATGACAAACATGACCACAAACATGGCGCAGTTAGTTGGGGAAAGCACAATGAAAACAATTAGCTTTCGCGCCTGTAAGTATGCTACACACAGCGCATAAAATATGACTTGAAGTCACAAGCAGCCAGCAGTGGCAACGGGAATGTTTATTACATTCTTTTCCTTGACCAGATTGAGACGTGACACTATTAAAGAAGGACAAGAGCGTGAGTAGAGCGTGCATGCGCGTCTTTCTGTACGTGATAGTCGTGAGCGCTTATTTTTTTCATTTTCGTATCTATAAAGACGAGTTAATTGAAAGGACTTGCTTGGCTCTCATCATTTGACCCATACACACTAAAGTAAATTGTTTATATTAATTTCGGGGAATCGAATACCTTTTATAAAGATCAGATTGGCAATAGGTCGAATAACTTATATCATAGATGTATGGTAGATTTAAAGAAAAGTCACATACCACTGTGCTTTGCACTCAACAACATCTGTTGTTCGTTCTTGACTATGAGCACATCATTGTCCTGGCACTCTAAAACCACACAGGATGCATGTTGTAAACTTGCACGAAATAAGGCATAGGGAAACTTTGGCATGCAACAGCAACAGCAACAGCAGTAGTAATTGCAGAAGCAATAGAAGCAACACCAGCGGCTTCTACTGCATTAGTGGCGTAGGCGATGTCGTCGAAACTTCGACGCCTTTAGTGCGCCAAATACATATGGAGTAGTGAGTTCGACGTGTGTATGTGTAGCAGGCATGACACAGTCTACAAATTAAAGACCAAAACTTGGCCGCGTAACATGAGTTATGCAAGTGAAGTTTTTGTCGCCGCAAAGGCAAATGGACAGTGTCGACCGAACTATGGCAACCTCAAGGCAAAAGGGTGCATAAAACTTGACCGTATGTGTGCTTGCTTATAATTAAGCTTAATGTGTTCTACGTACAATGCAGGATATAAAGGTCTACCCGATTCGGTTGTGTGATCCTTGTTATTGTCGTTGTTGTTTGAGTCTTTGTTGTTGTTATTCTTATTGCTGTTATTGTTGGCAACAGCGATAGCGGCTTACGTTGTTGGTTCCAGATTTTGTGGCTTTTAAAGTTTTCCTTACCAACCAAAAACTATCATGATGTTCCTATAGTTAATGTCGTCCTTTCAAGCTTATCAGTTTATGTAAAACCAGACTTAATAACATCTGACTTTAGAAAAATCTAAAACTTCAACAGCAAAAACTAAACAGAAATAAACAATAGTCAGAATATGATTTATGGTTCACCGAAACTTAAAAGCCATTTACATTCCACAAGAGAAAGGGATTAAATTGCTCAATCAAAAGTTATATTTTTTAAGACAATTTATTTGTTGTTTATGATGTATATATTTGTCCGAAAATTCACCGAATTTTCATGTCCAAAAAAACGAAATATTGAAAAAGAAATAGTCATCAATAAATTCATAAAGACATACTTTTCTTCCCGATGATTCAAATAATTGCATTAATTGTCATTTTAATTCATAATTCGTAGTTTGTTTTTTTTTTTTTAATATCATAAGAAATGCATATATATTCTAAATATAATATATAAATATAAATATAATATTGATAAAAACTTAAAGGTATCTTATACAATCTTTGATCTCAATGAAACTTTCAAACTTGATAAGAAAAACGTATGATTTTAAATATAAGAGACCATGATTTAACAAAAAGAACAACAATTCCGACTTAGAAGGGAATTTCTCATGAGATTTACCTCAATCAATAATCAGATAAATCTAAGTTAAACATTCATACTGTGTGTTTTTAATTCAATTTCCGCCCGCAAGCCCAAAAATTCACACAATAGTATGAATAGAAAAAGACGAAAGGACTTTAGCCAATCACTTTGCCACGTGTAACAACAGTCATGAAAAAATTAATATACCTCTTCATAATAGGTAACACGAAAAATAGAATCAAGGATCGCAACAAATTGATAAAAATGCGAGTTCATTTGTAGCTTTCAGGGTAAAGTAACAAAAAAAAAAAGGTTAAAAATAATAAACCGAAAATTCAATATTAACTTTTGCATTCATTAAGGATATGTTTGGCTGTTGTTGCTATCCTTTGAACGTAGGGAAATATAATTTCATTGAAAAATGAAGTATTTTGTTTGTTTGTTTATCATTGGCACGGCACATTGCGCATACTAAAAAAAAGATGTAAAATTACTAAAATGAAAAAGAATAAAACATTGGCATAGTCGCTAGAACGGATGCGATGTGATGCGTTGCCATGACAAAAATACACGAACTTAGTCATTAAAAAAAAATATATACAATATATATAAGCAACAACGGAAATGAAGAAAAAAAATATCTCAGAAAGAAAATACAAAAAAATTAAAAAAGGTTCGAAGGAGAATTGTACAAAATGTTCAATTTACCAAAAGGCTCTAAACAAAAAAAGTGTACATAATAAAGAGCATTCAAAAAAGCTAGTACAAAATAATACTAATGTACAAGGGACAATTTCATTTCTGTGGTTATCAAAATAAAAATAGAAATATAGAATTGCACGAATTTGATGTTTATTTTTGCTGCTATTAATTTATTTGCCGTTTGATTACAACTTACTTCCGTCACACGATTAATTTTTATTAAGCAGAAATTTAAAGCGGTTGAACTGAAAGTGAAGGTAACAATCACAGAGAGATAGAGAGAGATAAATATCATCACATTAAAAAGGTTATTTATTATTCCATTGAGTGGGAGCAATCAAAATGTATTGTTCTGCTATTATGACTTCAGTTTGTTATCTATGAAATAAGAGAAAATTCTTCAAATTGATACCAAACTCGGCTCATCACTTTTTTTGTAGAAAAAACTTTTGAGTTCTTCCTTTGATTTCGTTTCGTTTCTTTTCTTTTTTTATAATATAAACCAATCTAATCCTCTGAAGCATATTTTTAATCATATGCAAGTGTTGTTTGACACGTAGCTAAGTAAGCATGTTCCAAGTGTGATAAGTTAATATTGTTTACTCATATCACTCGCGAATTCACTGGGATAAGGGATGTGGCACAATCTTTTTGAAGCACTGTCATTGATAACTTGTGTAAGTATATCTACATTCATCTAATATCATTGTTTGCCTATACATATTGAAATTTTAGATTTGTTGTCATTCTTAATGCTGTTCATAAGGCACATTTGTTAAAACAACTGTGCTTTATTTTTCTTTTTAAAAGACTTCACCCAGACATCCATGTGTTTGTTACATATCTTCATCATACTCAAATGGGGCTGTTGAAATCCTTTGAGATTGTAGAATTAACACGAAATTCTTTGGAGTGTACAATAATATTGTAAGATCTATAGCGTATTTTATGAATTAAAACTTTGTTCGAATACAATGGTGACTTCTGAAATTGATTTCTGAATTCAAAATTTATAATATTTAAAATTATTCGATTTCATTGATAAAAAGATAAGTGTGATGAAGAAAATGAAAGTGAGTGAATTCTGTTAAACTATGATAAACATTTAATGTATTATATTAATATTATATTATGTTTTTTACGTATATGGTTTATTGATTTTTAATTACTTAACTCAAAAACTAATTTTCTACTCAACATGACATCACTTCACTGATTCATTAAACATTAACCAAAAAGGTATGTGTATTTTTGATGCTAAGTTTATGGTGAATTAATCAAATAAAAAATTGTTTTTATTGTAATTGCCAATTCGTGTGTAAAATAACAACAAGAAAACAATAATAAAAGGCAATTAAAATAATAATAATAATACAATAACAACGACGACGACAGATTTACTCTGACATAATTTATCACACTTTCATAATTTTTTAATGTTCATTAAAAATTACACACATATTTAGATTTTATATGTCTAAATAAACAAGGCATATTCACTCATATCGTGCATTACCTGTGAGTCTATAAAATAAAATTGCGTGTACGCACTGCTGCGTTTCTCTTAATGACAGTTTTTTCGCTTAAATTTACTAGATAAACTCACTCCAGCGCATAAGTTGTTAATTAAAAAACTTATTTTTATATTTTCATTTTGAATTTTACTTGGATTGTTGATGGAAAATTCCAATTCGGTTCATCCATTTTGTATTTATAGAATAACAAACTGTAGAGGAAAGGCAATAATTATCTTTGTGTTATTGGGTCCACATTGTAAAATTTACTTTTTCTATAAGCCTTGTTTTTTTGCAGCATATAAAAAATGTTAAATCAAATTGCCAATATTTTATTATGTGCAAAAGATTATTTTCTTTCGATTGTGCTGAGTTTATCATTGTACCAGTTGAGTAAAGGACTCTGCAAATAAACCCAGAGAAATCTGACATCTGCTTCACGAAATTTGATAATTTTTTTTTAAAAAATACTCAATATTTCATCATACATTTCCTTTTAGATTTGTACTTGAAAAATTTATTTCACCACAAAATTGAAGAAGCAAATAATGCTTTCAAACAGCATGTTGTCGAGAGGGGAATAACTCATTCGGAGTATTAAAAGTGTTTCGAAAATCGGTTCAAGGGAATGGAAAAGTTTATTGATCAACATGGAGATTATTTGAAAAGCAAATAAAATTGTTTCCAGAAATATGAAAGATAATCCTCGTTGTTTCTTAACTTTTAAAATAACTCGTGAAGTATTTATTAAAGTTATCATACATGATTTTATTCTATTTTTTATTATTTAAAAGAAACTGTTTCAAGACACGCGCATAGTCCCGGATGTACTTATTACTTGATATATATAATATTAGCAAAATTGTTTATAGCTTGTTTCACAACTTTGAATAGTAAATGGTCCCAGCGAGTTTATAAACATGTAAAAAATTGGTCATTGTTCTGTAATACAATAATTTCAATTGAGAGGCTTTGTTCAACCAATGTCAAAGAGAAACTACATAAATTAAATTCTCATCTTTTGTAAAACATAGAATGGGAAAGGTAAAAATTTGAACAATAGAAAGCTATAATGGGTCATATCTCGTAATGGAAAAAAAAAAAACAAAACAGCGCCGTATGTTCCAAATTAGTATTAAGTGAAGTTTCATAGCCATCAAGCCAAGTTGTTTGCATCATCCATGCATGAAATATCTCACACCTGAGATGGAGGAACAGTCCAAACAATGGTGTATTAGGTGGGAATTGGATACAAGCAAGGCCATGAAGTCAGTTTTTCTCGTGGTATTATTTTCATTGATTATATTCAGAAAGGAAGAGGCGAGTATTATGCGATTGATAAAAATAGCAGTATTTTGCGACAAAAAAAAACAATGTTTCGTTCCAATCAATCAAATTGTGCTCTTGTTTATACCGTGTACTTCTAGGATTACGCTCGTGTATTAAAGCTTTGATTTCCAGACAAAATAAAATTTTATTTATTTTCTGTCATACACTTATTTGGATTCTGCAGTATAAGTTGAACAGATCTGTAATTCTTCTAAAAGTAATTGACACTTCATACTCCTTGAAAATATGTAGAAAAACAATATAATTCTTAGTTGTTATTATGTGTTCCTTTTCTTTTTGTCAACAAATAAACAGATTCATATTTTATCTAAATAACACAAGACTAAGCTAACTTTCTACCACTTTTATACTAATGTGTGTATTATGTTCAGGTACCATATGTATGTAAGTAGATAAGTCAAGTACTAGACAATCACTTTGTTGTTGTTTGTTTACTTGGCGACAATATGTTGTTTTGTTCTGTCGCATAATACTTAATAATGATGTTGACGCTGTCGAGATGGCACCATTTGAACACATAATTTTGATTTGACTGCAAATGAATATGGCTATTTGGTGTTGGTATTGATGTATCTGAGATTCTGTTCAACCTGCTGAGCTATAGAAACCGATGGGTGGATTTATTCAACCATGAAGATTGTTAATAAAAGATGTTATCTGTACAATCCTTACAACATGTGTCATATGTGTATGTGATGTGTATAAAGAAAGCTGATATTTGTTCATATTGAACTTACTCACGCTTGAGCTCGATTATGCGTTTTTAATTAAAAAATGTTCACTTACATATTCCTCTTTTCTCT
This sequence comes from Amiota minor, assembly GCA_037043295.1. Taxonomy (NCBI): domain Eukaryota; kingdom Metazoa; phylum Arthropoda; class Insecta; order Diptera; family Drosophilidae; genus Amiota; species Amiota minor. The sequence goes on from JBAMAW010002206.1 coordinate 164,109, forward strand.
TCATTTATATTCTTGCTGGATATATGAAATATGCCAGGGTTTCTTGGGAACTTGTGAATGAAGAATAAAAAAAAGAAGAAAGAAAAAAAGAAAGCGAAACCAAGTGGTAAACAAATATCCAAATATACAAATTTTATGTCCACGCACAGCAGGACATCCTTTTGATGATGACGGCAACTCACCAGGACATAAGCCATGGTTATGACCATGTCTGGCCACTGGGCGACTAAGAGTCTAGGAAAATTGTTTTACTCAATATACAAAACAATTTTAAAGGCTTAAGCGGTGGCGGCTATCGTTGCTGCTGCTGTTGTTGCAGGATCGGTTTCCATGTTCCATGGAAAGTGGAAAATGAAAATTTGTAAAGGATAAGCCATAAATGAGAAATGTTTCTGTTCAAAATAAGTCATTTTAATTGCAAAGTGTAAATGAGTTTTATATAGATATAAATAATGGAATGGAAATTGAGAAGAAGAGACAACAACGACGATTAAATATATTTTTACTTTAAATCTTTTAAATGAAAGCTAAGATTTTATTTTCATCACACACGCATATATACATAGTACCTCCTTATTAAATATTTAAAAGGAAAACATTTTTTTTTTTTTTTTTTTTGTCTATAAAACATTTTCATTTATTTTCATTGAGACTGAAAAAAAAATTTTGTTCTCAGAACTTCTTTTCCTAAATTCTTCATTTCCAAATCGAACATTCACTTAAAATTCTCTCCCATTGACGTGACTTTTATTGACTTTATATTTTTCACAGTATTTGATTTGTTCATAAATTAAATAATTTTGCTTTGCCATGCAAAGATTTAAAATGTTCAGAAAGCGTTATTTGATGTAACGCCTGATAGAATGCAAAGCGCAAAGGATCTTTCCCTCTCTTTATGACTCACGGACTTCTTTTTTGAGCCTTTTCTTCTTTCTCCGCTTCATGGTATAATATTTTGGGGTATTTTAAGTTTATTTTATATCTTAAATATTTTTTACTTTTCAGGTCCATGGTTCTTTATATCTCAATGGCCAAGAATAGTATAGATAAATTGTTGTTGTATAATAAATACCAAGTTTTTATGTATTTAATTACAATTGATAGCAGCAAATATCAAGTATCATCGAAATTTAAAGTAAATTTTCTTTAGATTTTAAAGTAAAATAAACTAAAATTTTTACACATTTTCTTTTCTTTCAGAAACTCAAAAATGCCACATCCAAGAGCATTTTTCTTGAACTGGCCCTGAAAGCAAGCATCATCCTGTCCATGACAGCTTATTAGCTGCCCAACTAAGCAAGAGTTGCAGTGTCAGAATCAATGAGGTGAAGCGGAACGGATAGTTTCAGAGTTTAGTTCGGACTGAGTCGAAGAAGCAAAACATTAGTCTTTATTATACTCATACACTGGATGCAGTCACTTCCTTTACTTACGGAGTTGATTATGACTGTAACGTCGACCATGATGAGTTTGATGATGATAATGATATTGATGATAACGATATATGTACATAGATACTTCCTTTTTTGCTGCAGGCTCTTTTGGCTAGTCGTTGGCTTCTACTGGATGCCTTTATGTTAAATGATGCATATTTCATGAGACTTATATGGACTCCAGTTGGACAAATTGTGCTGTTGGAGCACAGCAGTCAAATGCAGTTTCAAGTAAATGGTTATTTCCTACTTTTTTTTTTTTAAATTATTCCATTTCAACATTCAATAGTTTTCAAATTTATATTGATGATGAATTGATTTTTATGCAGAAGTCCTTTAGAAATGTCTCAAGCCGCTTAAAAAGTTTTACTTTAAAAGTGTTTTTAAATTTTTTCTATTTTATATATAAATTATCAAATAATATTTTGTAGGAGAGAGTATTTAATGAAACTATTTTTTAATGTACAATATTTAACAAAAGGTCTTACTAATCTTTATATATATAGTACGAGTATGTCAACATAATCAGAAACACTTCAGCATCATTTTCTGCCTTTTTGAACACATAATTTAATTGATTTATTAATTGGAATTTGAATTTAGTTTAAGTAAGCATGAAAATATTGCTTTTTAAATTGCTTATTTGTGTTGTCATTGAAGGTTCCACAAAAAATGGTAGATTTAATATTTATATTTTCTTTTCAGTTGTTAAAGAAAAAAAAAAACATAAATGAATATCGAACTGTGTCTTTCTTTAGATTTAAAGAAATTTTGGCTTATCTAAATAAGAATAATTATCTATCTAATAATTTGTAGTATCATAGTAGTATCTCCTTTCATCAATAAATGACCAAAACATTATGTTTGGGAAATAGAAAAAGTTTTATTTGCCAATTTTCTACCTATTTCTTGTACCTGATTTTGTCTTCCGGCAACATTGTAAAGAAAGACCAAACAACAAGAAAACCATCAGGGTACTTTATGTGAACATTAGGAGACTACGAAAGATACAGAACTAATATTAAATTGGCTAATTAGCTTCCAACTCACATAGTATCTAATGCATGGAATACTGTTTTGGGTTGGGCACATTTTAGCCCTTAAGCACTCTGGGTTTGACTTGAATAGACTTGTTTTTGCTTCATTCTGTTCTGTTCGGTTCTGTTCTGTTTTGTTTTGTTGATTGTTGGTTGTTTTTATCATAGCAAATGAGCGTAATTTGGCAACACATGATGCTGACAATAAAATAAATGTACTTATGTCGTCATTGTCATTGAAACTATTTGGGCTGAATAGAATTGACTCAACATAACACAACACACAGGAACACAAACAGATCTACATCCAGATACAATTACAGATATAATAACACTGGCATTGTTATTGTATTGAATTTGTATCCGCTGAGCCTCTAGTGGCTTAGCTGAGTTTCAGTTTATTGTATGCGCCGCACAGTAGGCTACATTAAGGTTGATGAACTAGTAGTATCTTATTTTCCCTTATGAATTCGTTTTGTTTGTTTCAATTTGATATTGCATTATTATTTGTCACGTTCTATCTATCGTTATTTCTATTTCACTACTTACTTATATTCATATGATGAAATACATTGAGTTACGTATTATTATTTTTAGCTTATTCAGTTGATTCAATGCGATTCCATTCTTATCGAGCATCAACAGCATATCACTTGAGGACTAACTTATATAATTGCACAATATTATTATCGCTACGAATTATATTCAAAACCAGATTTATTTTTTATTCAAATCGATTGAGATATTTCTTATTAAGTTGATCAGTAATCAATCTTTGCATGCATAAATTAATTAGATTTTGTTTTTCATTTGAATAAAAGTTGAAATTATATCAACTGCAATTTAAATATCTGATAAGGATAGAATGAATATCATGACATTATTGATTAAAAAACTACTCAGTTTGATTGAAATATATACTTGTTACATTCTTTTTATAAACAAATGCAAGTCAAATTAAGAGAAAAATAATTTGTCTATTAATTCATTAAATTCCTTATAGTTTTCAATCAATGCAGAGTGAAACTAATTTCTGAATAGGTTAAGAAAATAAACCGTTGGATTGATTCATATTATTAGACCAAACTTGTTTGTTTAAACCCTAGTCTTGACTAGGATTGAGCCACTTAAAAAATATCTGTAACGATATCATTCAGATAAAATATAAGAAAAGATGATATATTACAACAATATTAAATTATCTAAATTTTTAAGATAATTATAACTTGTATAATTTAATTTTCTAATGTTTTACATAAATATTACTTTGCATTTTTCTACTAAAGAATACAACAAAAAGGAAAGAAACTGTGATTTTCAAGTTTGTTTTGCTGCAATCATCAATTTAAAGTATTTTTCTGTCCTACTTTTATATAATTTATTTGATGCAATGATGATTCTTTGTATATAATTTTGTACCATTATATCTTGAAAGTCTTTGAATCTATCAGTGAGGGCCAAGAATTAAATATAAAGTAGTCAGCACAGCACACAGAATATTTATCTTATAAGATAAATAAATAAATACATAAATTTAAAATTTCATTTGGAATGTTTCCATCCATTATTCAATGTTGACTAAATAAATATCATGGTTGAATGAAAATTTTTTGTGTTAACAGAGCTAAATTAAATATTTAACAACATGCAGAAAATGATGATGCACACAAAATATCTTAGGAAATCATAAACAAAATTGCCATAAAATGTGAACCATATTTTGGCATTGAAATATTTTCTCTAGGGGATTAATCTTTTCTATCTCTTATCTCACAACTTCTGTCACAAATTCTATATACAATATATCTGCTATGTCTTCTGTTTGGCCATATATGCTATCAATCCATCAGTATTATTGTATGCTTCTTGGGCTTCTTGAATATGTTTCTTCTATGTGGAAATCATCGTGTTGTTGGTCATCATGGCTAAATTTTTCACAAACAAAACTATTTTATTATTATTCATAGATTTGCATCTTCAATCTTTTCTTCATCTTTCATTACAGAAATTTAGTAAAAACCTGTAAAGCACACCAATCCCTTTTAACCATCACACAATCTTTTCACACATCCATAAAACATCTTTCATCCCCTTGGCAATTAACAGGATTTATTGCACTTTTGCATTTCCCTTTTGCTTTAGCAAAGTAATAATACTTTTCTCTCTCTTCCATTTCACAATTCATCCTTTACTTTACTTTTCTTTTCATTTTAATTTTTCTTTTTATTTTTCAATATTCTTGTTGCATTTTCTGTGTCACCATGAATTTGCTGTGAAAGAAACTTATAATTGGTTTTTGTTTTTATTTATTTATAAACATAACACAGATTTCTACCTTTCCACTGTCCTATTTTGAAATGAGGAGAAAGTCTTGAACAATTTTATTCTCTACACAATTATAAATTTGCTGTTGTTGTTTAAGTTAAATGAAAAATGAAAATTAATCTTTGGCATTTCTATAAAGTTTTCTAATTTTCTAAAGTATAATAATGCCAAGATGATAAAATAGTAGGAGATATTCTATTTCATAAAAAAGAAACTCACTTGAAGTCTGACTTGAGTCTTAAATGAAGTTCATTTGCAAAGAAACTTAATCCAATTTCGTCATACATAATTTGAAACACTTTATTTTAATATGCTCACGTTTTTTGTGCGTGTACGAAAATACTCGTATGTCGCGTTGTTGAGATTTATTGACTTGATAAAATTTTAATGTGTCCCACAATCAAATAAGGCAACCGCACACGCATACCAAAGTGGCATTTCTTATTTGACAAAAGTGAAGGAGAATTTTTTGTCAAGTAAAATTTTGAAGACAAAGGGAAAATCTCAGTCAGTTGTCAATACTTTTGATATTAATCAAAGAAAAAAAAAAAAAAAAACAAAACAAAACACATTGAAGGGAGCACAAAATAATAATATTAGGGGAATGTTGTCATACAATCAATGTGCTTACTTGTATGTTCTACACCCATTCACCCATTCTTTTGTCACCACACATCTGAATCACAAAGGAACCAAGAAGAAGGAACCTTTGGCATTATTTCTTTGCTTTTATTCTTTCTTTATATTTGATTGTGTCCCGACGTTACTTTCTTTTTTCGGAAATAAGAATAAGAAGTTTGTGATTTTCTGTTAACTGCATTTGAATGACACACTTACCCACACACACACACACACACTCGTATCCTTACAAAAGATATCACCAATACACAAACACACATCAATCGCCAATGGAAAGATGTTTTATTGACAGGTGTCGATAAAGAATTTAGCATTATTTTTTCATGGTTCATGGTGTGGTTGTGTTTGACGACAATGACATATATAAAAAATTTATTGCACGCACGTTCACACACAGATACACACATGTAAACATACGCATGTCCTTACAGTTCTTTCGACAAGTGGCAAGTCGCACTTGAGTAAAGAATGTCGTTCGACGAGTATGTGGAACAAGGCGTGACATGTAAAATAAAGCAACCATTCGTGGTTTCACTTAGGGCAAATAAGAAAATATTTATGTGATTTTAATGCAGTCAGACGAATGAAGTACTTTTTTTTTTTATTTCATTGTCTGATTGATTCATTGATTGAATGAATGAAAAAGGGGTTCATGTGCAAAAGGTAAACGTCCAAAGGCATAAATATTGAACTAACTTAACTTCAGTAAGCCTTCAAGGTATTTTTCAACTTACTTTTAATATAATTGATTTAATAAAAAGATGGATGAGATTCTTTTATATTAAGAACTGATATGTATGAGTAAAATAAATACTTACATATCTCTGAAGGATGCTCAGTTTAATAAATAAATGCATATTTTATACATACATACTTATGTACGAGTACCATATATCAGCTACTCCAACTATTGACCGCACCCACTTGAGAATCTACTCATGCATTTAACTTCGTATTTTTTGTCTTTACTCAACATAAAGTTTGAATAATTCTTAATGCAAGGATCAAACAATCTAGACATGTGCAAGCTCATTCTGCTACTGCTACTGCTGCACTATGCTCCTGGTATTTGTAGATGTGAGTGGCATGAGTATAGACAAGTGTGTGGCTAAAAATCAATCAGCATAACTTACCACTCGAATGCACCTGTGTGCATCATCAGCTTACGCACAAAAGTTGCTATGAGTACCGATGACAACGAGGAGGCGAAGAGTGAAGTCCACACATGGTGAATGCAATTTATTGTACAAGTTGGAAAAAGTTCTCTCTAACGAGCCAAGAAACCGTGAAGTAGCATCAAGAAAGATGCATACGTGTATGTCGACTTATAACGCATGAAAGTATGACTTGGTTAACAATTTAAATGTGGATGAATTTACAAACCATAGAACATAGAGAACATAAGCCTTTTTCAGTTTTAAATTTGTGTTTTAAATTGATCTGGCTACTTGTGACAAACATGTTGAGATGCCGATTTAAAACTACAATAAATCGGTCATGTTTTCGTTTCTATTTCACATAAACTCAAAGTGTTTGTCTCTGGTGACCATATAAAATTATAATTTTGTTCCGCTAAAATTTAAAGTACAATAAATAAGCGTGAAAATTCAATGGAAATTTTAAAATAGAATTTACTATTCATTTGAGTGTTAAACATTAACTGCATGTGTTGTTATAGAATCATAAAATGATAAAATTTGTACTTATTTGTTCTTTGATTATTAACTTTTCCAGTTTTGTTATATCAAATGAAAATGTAACCATAAGTAATATAACTGAGAATGCAATTGATTATAGTGATTTATATAAGAAAGTATATTTTGAAAATATACGCTTAAAGAATAAAGTGAAAAATTTATTAAAAACTTTAAAAAGACGTACAAATCAGTGAGTAAAAATATTATAATCTTCATCAGTGGTTCTTAAACAATTCTGGCATTTACTTGATTAACAATATTTCCATTGAATGGTTAAAAATAAGTCACATAAACAAAATTATAATCTCATACCCGCAAAAATAGATTTCACCGTTACAAATAAACAATAAACATAACTTTTGCTGGAAAATAAGGCTTGCGAAGTACACTGATCTCATTGACTGAGACTTTTGACTCAGTAACTTAGTTTGAAACAAACTGTATAACTTTAAAAATGGGCCAAGTGTGAGTCAGACTCGTACACGGAGGGTTCTGTACCAGATTAGGGTTTGATTTGACTGATTCCAAAAAATATGCCGCGCCTATATCAGAAACTTATAGTGTCTAAATTTCAGTTCGATAAAACAAAAAATAAAACAGTTTTTCTAATAAGAACCTGAATTTTAATGGGGGTTTGTATGGGAGGTACTCTCCCTAGCAATCCGATCAAACTGAAATTTTGTCAATATAAGTTTCTAATGTATAGCTACCAACCTTCCAAATTTCAAGATCTTGAATAACATGGATCGTATAGCTGCCATACAAACCAAAATGTTTCTTAAATGGGGACCCCTTTAAGTTTTCGAAAATATTTTCGTTTTAGTATTTGTTGCTAATGCCCGGATAGAACTACATCTTCTGTGAAAATTTCAACTCTCTAGCTATGACGGTTTATGAAATATGACCCGAGGACAGACGGACGGACAACGAAGTCTCTGCAATAGGGTTCCTTTTGGATAGTAGTACCTTTTGGTTCCGGAACCTTAAAAACTACTGATCCACAAAATTAATTTTCATGATCATTTATTAAATTATATAACAATATTTTCTTTATTTAAGTCGCAAGGAGCTTCGTTCATTGACTTCAGCTGTTACACATCTCATCGCAGATATTGAACCACATATTATTTCGAGTCCAAGTCGAGATTATAGTGATTATTGTGGCAAGAGCACTTTCAGTTCAGGCACCCAACATAAATGGCTTATGATACAACGTCGTCATGATGGCAGTGTCGATTTCAATCGTAGTTGGACAGAGTATCAAAAAGGTTTTGGTAATGAAAGTGGTGAATTTTTCATTGGTCTCGACAGACTTTATATGCTGACAGCGGGTGAACCACAAGAGTTGCTTATATTATTAGAAGATTTTGAAAATGTCAAAAGATGCGCAAGATATAATAATTTTAAAATTGGAAATTCCTATGAAGAATATAAGTTAAATATTTTAGGCCGATATTCGGGTAATGCTGGTGATAGTTTGAGCTATCATAAAGATCAAAAGTTCTCGACTTTTGATCGTGATAATGATCGTCTTCAGGGGAATTGTGGCACGAAGGAAGGTGGTGGATGGTGGTTCTACATATGTCAACAAAGGTTTGCATTATGCCAAATATTGAGTAACAATGTTTTCTTTTTTAATAAAAAACTTATATTTTTTAGTAATTTGAATGGAAGATATTTATTTGGAAAACTGGCTAATCATGAACATGGCAGAGGTGTGCACTGGAATAGCTTTGGTGGTAATGAATATTCTTTGAAATTTGCACAAATGATGATTAGAACAAAGAATTAAAATAACACATTACTATTTGAAGGAGAAACTTTGTTTTCTTTTGCATTTATAAGCAAACTAAAAATTCCATTCCAATTATTAAGTTTAACATTTCTGATCTTTTCATGCTTTTTAGACATACAGCACTCATCTTTCATTTTATACAAAAGTAACCCAAATAACTTTGTTTCAAATTGGACACAAAGTAAATCTCACCTAGTTAAATAAACGTAAGTCCTTTAAGAATGGCATTTGATGATGACACTTTAAAACACTCTTAGTTTATTGGTCAAGTGTTTTTTAACGCTTCCGGTGTTGGTTGGCAACTTCAAAGGCAACAACTTTTGTGTTTCATACAAAAGTGAAGTACGTCCAAGTGCTTACTTAGATATGTAATTGTGACATTTATCTAGTTAGCATAGCCATGAGATAAAGTCATAAGCGCGAAGAATAGTAGAAGGAAAGCATTACAAATGCTGACAGATGAATAGCACACATGGAAATACGAGTAAACAAAATATTTTCACAATTATTAGTTACTTCCACTCAGGTGAACAAAATGATAGAAACCTATTGTAGATGGACGAACAGATAGTAGTACCAAGTACTAATTGTCTGCAACATGGCATTTTTAATTAAAATGTCCCGAAAATTCACCAATGCCACATATTCATACACAAATTAAACCAAGGACCAACCGACCTACGAATCAACCAACAAACCAAATGTGAATGTCGTTTGGCATTGATTCATTAAGTCAAACATTCAATCAAAATGTAAAATTCTGCACACATAAACACATTCAGAGATACACATGGTATACTTCGATATTGGCTTCATTTAATATGTGACTAATTAAGTGCAGCAGCCTAATATGTTACATTATCTCTGTATACATAGCATACATACCCTACCAATCTATCTGTACGTCTGATCAATCAATATACTCCTATATATTGCATAGACAAGCAGGAATATAGATATTGGTTTTTGCATAGCTTTGTCATTCTTATCTCATATACAGCATAATTATAGTTAATTGAACCAGATTGTTGCAAGATATGTGTGAAAATTATGTTATATACTCGTGGGTAGATCAATAAGTCCTGAGAAAAAATCTAAGAGAGTGCACTCTTACCATGAAAACGTGGATTTATTTGTATTGTCAATTAAAGCAACAAACTTTTGTGAACTTAAACTTCGTGTACTCATACATCATTATCTTTTGCATAAAAAAACCATAACAGAAATTAAGGAAAAGCTTGCTATATACTATGGAGGCTGTACATCATCAATTTCGATGGTTAAGAAGAGGTTTACTGAATTTTTTGTGGTCGTACAAGCACAAGTGACACCGAACGTTCAGATTACCGAAAAGATGTGGTTAGTCCAGAAATCGTCGATTAAAACAATGTAATTATATTGGACGATCAGAAATTGAAAGTGCATGAGATGGCTGCGACTGTAGGCATCTCAACTGAGCAGGTATACTACATTTTACAGGAATATTTGGATATGAAAACACTAACCGCGCGATGACTGACGCGATAGCTCAGGCTCGACCATAAGCCACTTCAAAGGATGATTCGGCGATGTTCAACCGCAATCCGAACAAGTTTTTGCGCTGTGGACAAAAAAAATATGCATCACAATACATCAAAACACCAAGGGAAAAGTCAAAGCAGTGAACTTCTCAAGTGAACGTGCACCAAAGAAGGCCAAGGTGGATCTGTTGGCCTACAATGGATACAGTTTTTTGGGATGCACTCTATGTCATTCACATCGAATACCTTAAAATAAGTAAAACAATCATCGACGAATATTATTCAGAGCAGTTCGACCGATTCGACAGTAATTTAAAGTAAAAATGACCTCATTTAGTGAAGAAAAAAGGCTTTTCCACCTTGGCAACACAAGTGTTTAGTAGAATTCATCCATAAATTAAGGATCGAACTGCTACCACAAACAACATATTTTAAAAATTTAGCTTTCTGTAACTATTTCCTGTTTCTAAAACTGAAGAAATGGCTCGGCGTTAAGAGATTTGGGTCGAAAGAAAAGGTCATTATTAAAATAAGCCCCTATTTTGGGAACTTCCCAAACACAATTTCTAAAAAAAATTAAGTAGTGTGCCTCACCGTCATAAGCACAATATGGAAGCGAAGCGAGGTAAATCCAATAATTAGAAAATGAAATGTGACGAAAATCAAAATGCGTTGAAGCTTCAGAGACGCAGCGGGCAGACACACAAAAGAGTGCGCATTGTATTGTGCGGGCTCGTCTGCAACATAGAGAATGAATGCTTATGCATGAATAAGAAAGAGATAAAAAATGCTTTACTCATCGTGTTTACTTTATGAAAGAACGTAAATAGCTCAAATTTTGATTTTCGTCACATTTCATTTTCAGATTTTTTGGATTTACTTCCCTTTGCTAAAGTTGTTTTACTTCAAAAAGAAAATAAAATTACGAATAATAACATAGTTTTTCTATTGATCTACCCACGTACCAACATTTGTATCTTTGTACTACAAGAGCCCTCTGAATGAGTCTGAGAATGTTGTATGTTTTTATGTTGTGCAATGTACAAACGCATACATACTCGTATTTATAAGAGTGTGAATATCTTTGTCTTTATTTGGAATTGTTGTCAATGAAATTGTAAGAATATAAGAAAATATTTGTAATGAATTGATATTTCACAAATTGCTTTCTTGTCCATTGTAATGGAAAAATGGCATTAATGAAGATAATGGTGATGCTTGAAATTAATTGATATTCTTTGTGTATTTTTGTGAGTTTTCTTTATCAATTATTGGGCTCTGGAATTGATTTGTATATCTTTCATTTAAATGCTTTAAATATTTGTCACAAATGATTGTTATGATTACATTCGTATTAATATATGCAATGCATTACGTAATAAGTAAAGTTTTATCATTTTTAAAATTTATTTTCACTTATCAAGGATGTTATGTAAAAATTTACAATATGTGTGTAAGTAGTGTGTGTACAACACAAATATGCCAAGCACTAATTATTTAAATATCCATCTTAAGCAGCTATAACCTTAACACAAATTAGTATTATACCCTTACCATATACTAAGCACTATATACAAAAACATTTCCTGGGAAGCGAAACTAGTCAACCACCTCTGCCATCTTATCGTATGTGGTATCTACGACGTGGCTTGGTTAGAAAACTTATATAACTTTGTCATTAAAGTTGTTTAACATACTCTTCACTGAGTGTACTGATACTGACTGAGACTGTTGTGGGTGATAGTGATGCTGACACTGTCGTCAAAACAACATCAACATCAGCAACAACATTCTTAACATTAACATTGCATTCGCAAGTGTAGAAAACTTCCACTCAATGGCAGGATACATGCAGATGTGCACCTGAACTATAATAGTACTTGGTTATTGGGTTTTATTTACTCGTTTTCTAAGGGCTGTTCACATAGCCCTGCACACTGACTGGAATGAATGAATTTCTTATATCTTCTATATCCACAACAAATTTCATTTACAATATTATAATTATGAATTTACATAATTTTTAGCATCATTTCGGTTTTCATATTTTATGATTTAGATATAACACAATAAGAAGTTACAGTATCAAGCTTCAGTGCATAATAAGAAGGATTTTAGTTTAGTTCATATTGGTCTCATTACTACTAATACCTCATTAAAATAAGGCAGATGATTCTACATTTCCCAGAAAATAGTCTTCTATAGATGCTACAGAATGTTCAGTATTCATGCATTTGTAAACAGCCCTCGGAAGTGTGATGATTCTATGTTAAAAATGGATTTCAACCTTCATTTAGTAACGCGGTAAAACAAGATCGGGTCAACAAATAATATAAATATTTTTACCTCTCACTGTTCACGAAATGAATCAGTTTTGTAGATATTCTTAAGGTAATACCACAGATAAGTTTAGGGGAAGGGCGGGAACTCGTCATATCGGCTTCGAACCCCATAATTACTTATCTTGGGATATCAAATGTTCTGCGGTTTCCTTTTGTTCATATAATAATCTCAATCAATATGTGTTGCAGAATATAGATTTCAATACATAAGGTATACCTTTCCAAGATTGTTTCGTTACTCTAAAACAATATTTTTGGTTTTTATGTAATATTGATGCAAAAAGTTCGCAGCTCCTTTCCAATCAAGTTAATCTGCCTCTTCGCCTCAGACTGTAAAAGCTGATAAGAATAATTTCAAAATACATACATTACCCATTAGAGTTAGCAGTTTCAGTAGTTGGGGATCAATGAATAAAATATCAATTATCTTAATTAAATTCATTTCTTAATTTATTAATACTCTTACAAAATACTGATACTCAAAATAAGATTCACATTACATAAATATCATGAGGTTGAAGTTATATTTTAAAAATGAATTGAACTTAAAGGTTTTTCAATGCAAAACATCTGCATTTATGCGGATTATCTTGAAAATACTTTAAAGCTACATGACTCATCAAGAGCAGCTGAGATAAAACTTTGTCTATTCGACAATGATATTGAAATTCCCCCGTAACAGTAGATGTTTATTTGCAGAGGTAATAAGACTGAAGTCTCACAAGTCTCTTGGGTTTGACATTTTGATTCAAAATAGTCGACTGTTTCTTAGTTTGAATGTTAACTGAAGTAACTCTCTTTTTAATACGTGAACTGAATTTAATTCTGTGGTTTTTTGCAAATCATGTGTTGTGGCATACAATTCTAAAGTGTCATGAATGCAAAATGGTACTTTTGACAATGGAACTTTTTAGACATCCGATACTTAAGTCGCAGCTGTTATCCATAATGGTTTTCATGATTAACAAGAATAATGATTTCTTCATCACCGGAAAAAATTGAATTTCTTACACTAATCGGTAAAAATATAACTGAAGTCTACACATTTTGAACAAATACAACTTTGACAAACCATGAGAATATAAATTATTTTCCTGTTATCACCCGCATCCCGATCTCGCATTTTTTAATGCCAAAAACTACTGGATACTGTGGACTTATTGTAAAGTTTCCAGTTTCTCTTAGTGCTTCTGAATCATAATTTGTTTTTGATTCCTTTTTCAATGATGTAATAATTCTTTGATCCAATGCTTTGTAAAAGTGCGAAGGCAAGAAAATCTGTAATTTATTTCAATGTTATGTCTGTTTTATGCACGTAAACAAAATATACAGGTAAGTGCGGATTTTATTAAGTTGAATTGACTAAATTTGTATAAACCATGTCCTAATCCTTTTTTTTTTTTTTTTTTGTTTGTGTATCTTTGTCAAAATATTCTACATTACATTGGTTAAATGTATAATACAAAATGTAACCACATACTTACTTACTTTGTTTGACTTCATAAAAATGTGAATTTATTGCACACATCCTTTGCCGGCATATCCTTACAGGAAGTTGTTATGCACTTAACCATATACATACGCATATTTCAATCTTTTTATGAGTTGCGATAAAAATATTCTACTTTGAAAGTGAGTGAAATTTTTATTTTTATGGAGTTTATCGAATATGAGGTGAGAAAGTTATTAATTCTACTTTTGTATAATGTAAGATCATTTCTTGACTATACTATGTAACTCGTATGTATGTGAAATTAATACAGAACAATAACTTTAAATATATTTACGGATAACATTTTGGTATTATATTAAAGTATTTTATTTTAGTTTTAGTTGTGCTAATTTTAATTTTAGAACTAAATGTCAGTTCTTTTAATTTTTATTTTTTGTAAACTTTAGTAAATTTGTCATTCTTTGATTTATTTATAGTTGCAGTTTTCTTTTTTTCTTCCTGCATTACTTGCTGTCGCGTACTCTTCATAGGTGGACCGCTGTAAGGTTTAGTAATGGTTTCCTGCTGAGAATTTGGCTTCCTTGAATTATCTTTGGTATGCCCATATTGTAGCCAACTCCCATAATAACCAATTGAGTCATAATTGCTTGAACCTTCTACACTATTGGTTAGTCCACTCGGATATTTTTGTAATGGGGCTGCCAGATTCCTTTGTACTTTGAGTTTTTTCTTATCCTGTCCCAATTGAGCTTTAAACTTCCGAAAATCAAATACAGCACGATCACTATTGCGAGGTGGCAGTGTTGACGTAGGCGGACTACTATTTTTAGAGGAGAACCGTTTTCGCCATTTTAATGTTTGTTTCACAATGTGATCTTTTACACGATGCTTCAATTCGCTAATCTCATCTCTCAAGAAATGCTTTGTCTTGGTTTCGGTAAGTTTCTCTGGTTGATGCAGTGTTGTACTTACGGGTGTCTTCGACGACTGTATACTTTTAAGTTGTTCTTTCAAGACTTGAATTTCCTCCTTTAATTTAAGTTTAGTGTCCGACTCCTTTTTAGTCATACACATAAGAGTTGCCGATATTGAACGTGGTTGCGATTGCTTTCGGGGATGCTTTTTGAGCAGACGCTTGAGTTCTTTAATTTCTGATTTTAGTTCCCGTTTTGATCTGGACTCCTTGACTAAAATTGTTTCCATTGTCTCTGCCGTAGATGGCAAAATCAAACCATTGTTCATATACATTAAGTCTTTGTGACGTCGATTGTATTCGATTAGATCTAACTGTGAGTCACGCATTCGACCGCCATATCCATTATCGAAGCTTGTAACACTGTTAATGCGATTTAAGGATTGATCCCGCGATGACGCATGAGACATAAAGTTGTCATAGTAATTGCACTCACTCCCCGGATCAATTCTGAATGCGCCTGTTCTCATTACTGTATTGCAACCAGCGCCACCAGCATCTCGATAACCTGTATGTGTTGTGATATTTTGGTAATTTTGTTGCGGTTCTTGTGGCTTTGGTAACGTCAATTGTTGCTGTTCATGTGGCTTCAATTGTTGCTGCTTCAATTGTGGCTGCATCCATTGTTGCAGATCCAATTGTTGCAGATTCAATTTTTGTTGATTCTGTTGGTCATCCGTTTGTACTGACTGTTGCATTTTGTTGTTCTGGGCTTGTAGCTTTTGCATAAAATCATTTGTCGTATTATTATTATTGCTAATCCAAGATTTCATTGGCATAGGACCTGGCATTGAATTTGCAGCTTGTGTTAAACCGTATGGTAAATAAGATTGATATATGTCCATAAAATTCGATTGCTGTTGCGGTGGTTGGTGTAATGGAAATTGTGGATGCATATTGTACCCACAACGGATCATCTTCTTGCCACCCGCACAATGATGCATATTTCTTTTCATGCTTGGATAAATCCAATTTGTATAAGACATTTGCTTTGGTATAGCCCCAGGCATGTTAAAATGATAATTACTATTTAAAGGATAAGATCCTATTGGTTGGCCATATTTTTTATCATACGGTGGGTATACTAATGGCATCATATTTGGCAGACCCATGCTCCTGCCAAATATTGCATTATTATTCATTTTATCGAAACATCGATCATATCGTGATGTAACAATTTCCAACTTGAAGTATCTGTCTCAGGCAATTGCAATTGCAATTCCAAGTTCAACCTAAAGCTTGTATTTTTGTAAATGTTTTTACATATTATACTTGAAATTTAGAAATGGTGTACTTAGTTTTTATTTTTATATATTTTCTTAGGCTAATGAATGATATTGCTAAAATATTTGAAGCCATTTATGCATGGTAAAGGGCGGCAATGCCAATTGTATTCTATCTATAGGCTACTATTCTATCAATCCTAGTTTAAGTTGCCGATAGCTTAAAAAACTTTTCCATTTAAAAGTTCTTCTTTTATTAAACTCATAAGACATATACAAAATATTCACCCTCATGAGCACAATATGGAAGTGAAACACCTTTAGCGAAGGGAGGTAAATCCAATAATTAGAAAATGAAATGTGATGAAAATCAAAATGCGAAGATGTTTCAGAGACATAGTGGGGAAATGCACAAAAGAATGTGCATTGTTTTGTGCGGGCTCGTCTGCAAACTGGAGAATGAATGCTTATGCATGAGTAAGAGAGACATAAAAAATAAGTACTTTACTGATTGTGTTGACCTAAAAATAAAATAACTCTTTTGTATTGAAACAATATAAGACCACAATATTCTGTATTATTGCTTGACCATATACTTAAGAGGTTTCACTTCCATATTGTATTTACCCAAATAGCTCCAATATAATAATAACATCGTCAAATTTTGATTTTCGTCACATTTCATTTTCATATTTTTTGGATTTACTCCCCTTCGATGAAGAAATTTCACTTCAAAACTCAACATTAGAGTTATGCTTTTCACTGGCAGACTACTGTCTGCCGAGTGGTAAAACTAAGTGTGTTATGCTTTCGTTATTAGTGAACATATTTAACACTGTTTTGACTTGACTGCATAGGACTTCTTCGTCCACCTCCAGTAATTTTTAAATATGAACTAGTGAATGAGATGACCGAACAAATTCATTTTGGCTATATAATACATGATTAAGTTTCCTACTCAATCAAAACATAGAAGTGTGACAATGATGTAAATATAATTTTTGTGGAACTTAACAACACTTTAAAAAAGGAGATAAGAAGACTTACAACTTGATCAACAAAAATTTGGTATTATCAACTAAAAAATGTATAGATACATTTTTTAAACTGTTTAACATCTTGCTGCAAACAAATAAGCGACTAACGCAAAACAAATGCTCTAACTTGAAGTATTGCATTGCCTAGAGTAAAAGGTGAATTCTTAAGAAAAAGACAATAACTCCAAGAGTCTTCATGTAACACATTCGACATATACAACAGCAGAGTTCAAAATGAAGTTAACGAAGTGAAAGTTGACTTGAGTTGAGTTGACCTATTTTGAGCAAGTCGTGAATTATCTGCCGGACTATATTGGATTACAACTATAATGAATGTAGCAAATGTAGCAAGGATTCAGACTGGAGTCTTTTTAATTGAAGTAACTTTGAAGAGCACCATCTTTGTTAAGAAAACAAAAGCTTTTGTTATAAAAATCATGTCAATTTCTTTTGCATATATTTTAAATATATATTTTTTTTATTTAAATACTATTAAAAACAAACATTAGTTTTCCATTTTTCTAAATTTTATAAAGTAAAAACCTATTGTTCAAGGAGTACCATATAACATAGGTATGCAAATATGGTAGGCTGCATGGCCTCATTTCATGAACGTAAAACAATTTTTATGCTCCAATTTTCAATCAAGACACGCACCGAAGAATTCATTGCCATCTGAAGCATGCAAGGGAGTTTAGTTTGTTTTTGCTTCGATTGTTAAGTATTTCATATTTAAGCAAAAGTACAATATAGCAAAATATGTATGTTTTTTGCTATATTATTTTCTTGCATAATAATTATGTTGAAACAATTTGCATATATTTGATTTTTGTTCAAGTAAAATTCATTAAAAATTCAATTGCAAAAAGACCATGAAAATGGGATTCATAGTAGATTTCAATTCAATTTATTTTGTACTAAAATTCAATAATGAACTTTTGTGAAATCAAAGCAATCTTAGTTGTACGAATATTTTCCCTCATATCCTTGTCTTTGAATAAATCAAATTAAATTTAAGACATTGCAAATATACAATACTCGTTGAACTAAAGCAACAAATGAGTTAAATGAATAAATGCCATGGATATAGAGAGAAATCGCTCGAGGTAAAGAAGAACTTTAACACAATTTTCACCTAGTATATGTAATTTTGTAGTGCGTGAAACGTCATAGGAAAATAATTACAGAGAAAGCAAGGTGAACAAAAGAAATGTAATGATGGAATGGAAAAGGTGAAATTTTTTCAAGATGCAGCAACACAAGCTGTAGAATAATGCCACACATAAGTACCAAAAAATGGCATCATTCAGTGCTCTGGCGTTTTCACATTCGCAAGAAGAGAAAAAGAAGGAAACTAACAGCAAAGAGGAAAACAAGAAAAGCAGCTTATTGCAGCCCTTTTCTCCTTCTGCCAACATCAGTGCAGTGATGATGAGGTGAATACAGAAGAATGGAAGTGAAAGTATTGTATGTACTAGTATGAAGGAAGTGTATGTAGACTGAAGAATGCAGAATTCGCACGCGTTTTCTTGTTTTGTATATGTTGTACGAGAATTTTTGTTCAACTTGAGAGGGTTTCAATTAAAATAGTTTTTATTCGTTTTTCTGTCTTGTCTTCTGTTTCTTCTCTATTATACTATTTCTTTCACTTTTTAGAGATTAATACAAAATTCACATAAGATAATGTTCCCAAATGAATTCAGTTCAAGATACGAAGCACCACCAAGCAGAGGTGACATACAATGTACATAAGGTCTGCGAAGAATGCGTCTAAAATCCATTAAGTTCCAGTAAATAAAAGTAATAAACCCAAGAAAAGTTAATAAATTTAACATGTTGTCAACTTGAAAATTAATTACAATGAGAATGTGGTGACGCCGAACTGAAATTATTTCGAGGAAAATATCATTAAATGTCGCTTAAACTGTAAATCTTATAAGTATAAGAATTATTTTTATTTTAAGATCCTTTAATTTGAAAATTTTTTAAGTTTGTAACTAAATAAATAATATATTTGTAGTACTGTAAATACTGACAAGATCGCTTATGTTTTCAATCATTCCTTTTACTGCAATACTCGTGTATTTTCTTATGTGATTTAAATGAAATGAATGATATACTTTTGTAAACATCATACTGACTTGACTGCTTTTTATTGATAAAATCCAATTGTTGAATTATAAAGGAATCACTTCAAATGAAATAAACATACAATATATACTAACTAAAACGTCATAGTATTTGATGATTTTACACTAGCTGTGAGAGTGAACATTGTTATAGTACATAGTACTGTACATTTTCTTTGATATTATAACTCAATAATTCTATTCGCTTTTTCAATAAAAATATATGTGGGCTTTTTGCCTATGGTATGTGTTTATATTTTTTTGATTAAAAAAGCAGAATTTTATTAAAAATTCCATCAACAAAGAAACTCATTCAATAATATGCATATATTTCCATCCTCAAAACTCTAAGCTCTGCTTAGCATTTAATAAATGAAAGGAGACAACATTTTATTGTTTTACCTGATCTAAGGGATTACATCAATATTTGCTGTCCCAAAAAGATATTTTTTTTTTTACAAGGGAGCAAGCAGCCACAGGAGATTATACAATATTACGAAATATAAAATTTTCAAATTTCGTCATACGAGGGCAAAACAATAAGTTTGCACATATCATATTTTTTTCAATGCAATTTTTATTTATTCAATGAACAAATAAGTAAAAAGTTTATTGGGTTGGTTGTTAATCATACTTCAAACATTATTATTATATTTTGTGATTCTAAGAATGAGTGAATTCACTCCCACTTTTTATGCATTACTTACGGATTGTCTATTTGGGATTGCTAAGTGTGTCAGAAATCAAAGATCATATGGGACAATGATACAATTGTGTATGGTGCCACAATTGATCTCTGTGTAAAAGAATTCAACTTGAAGTTTGCAACGCCCGGTAACTTAGAAGACACGACCTTTACACATTGTTATATGCACATAAAATATTCCATTTCAAACATAAAGTCATGAAATCCCTACATAGATAGTCTTATAATAGAAATTCATGGAACCATAATAATCAAAGTTCAATCAGTCTGTTTACCCGTGTCGTTGCACTCTATCAATGAAATTTGTCCGATTGATATGAAATGCCTTAAATCTACCAGAACTTTATTTACATTTTGATCTTAGGAAAAATATAAAAAGATAGAAAACAGCAGCAAAATTTATGCTTATGAAGTCAATATACAAGCTCAAAGTGGACCGTTTGAAAATGTCTTTGTGGTATCCAATGTCCTTTCTCAAGTCATTTTACAGTCCCTTTTGTCGACATTTACCACTGCTATTGAACATTGAATGGTTAAAATGCCTTTTGGATGGCATAATAAATATTTCGATCTCTTAGTAAATAGCGCAAACAATGAACCGCAAGAGGAAGTTCAATATGTTTACATAGGCAATGAAAGGATGGCATGAGGATGGTGATGATGACAATAGCAAAGCGTGAAGTGGAAAGGAAAGTAGGAATAATAAAAGCCAAATGACGACAAAGACCGGAAGAAATTGAGGTGAAGCACTAACTCTGAATTCTTTTTTTTTTTTGTTTTTTTTTTTTGTCTCAATACTATTGTTAGCAAGTTTTTTAAAAAAGATTCTATTGTTGGTTCTCTTTTTATCTATTTTATGTATTCTGTTAGTTTGAACTTTGCTTGATTTGTTGGCAAACTATATTAAATGTGTGCAGAAAGAAAAAAAGGAAGACACAGTTCTGGTTGTAAACGACGATAATGAAAATATTATCGATAACGTCAGACTTTAAATTATTTGTAAAGATAAATTTGAATCCATGTGTCTAAGCATTGACCAATTTCAAGGTCAGTTTTTATTCTTATCGAATAATGTTTCCAAATGAAAGAAGAAAAAATGGTTAAAAATGTTAACAAAAAGCTTGTCAAACAAGTCCTTAAATGGCAACAAACAAAGCTGATCATAAGCCGCATAATTCGCATTAGACGCTTGTCAAATGCTTTCCGTTCCTTTTTTTTTTTTTTTTTTTTTATCATACTTTCCTCATGTTTCCTTTTTCTTTTCATACTTTTCTTGTTTATTCGTGTATATTTTTTTTTACAAAAGGTTAAATGCTTCTTAAGAAAAGTGAAAAATGATAAAGAAGAAAACTGAAGGTTTAATGGTTTTTTATTTGTTTAGTTCTATTCAGGTCGCATTATGTTGAAGAAAAAAAAAAAAAAAAACATAAAGGTTTATGTTTGTAAAATGACTTAAACAACAAAGCGTCGGAAGTTGGCTTTCATCAATTCAGGAGCATCGGTAACAAACAGCAAATGTTGAAAGGTAAATGAAGCCAGTTGTATTTGTTGAGGACTTTTTGAGCCTCTTTTGTAATAAAGATAAATGATAAGAAAGTGATAAAGCTCATTTTGTGAAAGTAAGAAATACATAATAAGCAAAAACAGTGGTGTGAAAGTTCTTGTTGTTTCAATGAAATTTTATAAGTGAAAGTGATTTGTTACAATGAAAAAGTTGTTTTCTTACTCTTATACTCAAATCTGCATTTAATCAGATGTCCTAATAAGCTTTCAGGGATTATGTGAAGAACCTAAAGGACTAATAATTGGCTATTTGATCATCACTTACACACCACTATTAATTTACCACTAAAGCTTTATTACCTTGATACGTATATCAATATTTACTATAAGAATATTATTTTCTCCATAACAAACAGATTTGTATCTTATAATCCTTTTGTAAAATTCAAGTAAATTTCTTAATGCCAAAAAAA
This sequence comes from Amiota minor, assembly GCA_037043295.1. Taxonomy (NCBI): domain Eukaryota; kingdom Metazoa; phylum Arthropoda; class Insecta; order Diptera; family Drosophilidae; genus Amiota; species Amiota minor. The sequence continues at coordinate 186,394 of JBAMAW010002206.1, forward strand.
GGCAAGATTTTCTTTATCAAAAAATATATATAAAAGAAAAGTAATAAAGATGATCAGTTGGCTCTTAATTGATATAAATTGCTTAAAGTTCAAAGTGAGGTTAATAAAATTGTTGTTAGATTAAATGAAATACAATAATAATAAAAAGGAGATGTGACATCAAAATTTAAGCGTTTGCAATAATTTTAATACCAGTATCAAATTGCTTACAACACACAATAAAACAAAAAAATTGGGATTTAAAAAATTTTGACTCTTTACAATTAAATTTACACGCCAATAAAACTGTGTGTTCCCCCAGAGGAATGAGTGGCAAAGGCAAGTAAGACATAAACATAAAAACGGAAGCAGCTGCACTTTATGAGCCAACAGCAGCAGTAGAAGCAGCAAATAGGCCAAAATATATACTTAGGTCTAAAAATAGGAAATCGGTCTGCTGTATGGGGGGTGCGCTTCATGTCAAATACAGACAAACTGTGTCATCATATTACCATTGAATGCCCCGTTGTTGGCATATGACCCACTGACAGCTATTTGCAAAATAAATATCAAGATTTGTATAAATCAATTTATTGTCGATACGATTACGAGTTTCTTTCATGTAGTCAACCATTTCCTAAGTCGTTTCCGCACAAATAAACATCTACCCTAAGGGTCAGAATGCTACTACTATGAGTCATACATAGACAATCCTTGTGTAGAATTTAACCATCCCCTTCGTCTCCTTCAACCACAAAAAAGTTTTTGTGCGCTGGCACGCGCTTTACCCATCGTTGAGGGTTGGAAAATTTAATGTATTAATTCCTGGCTGCTTGCAATTCAAGGCCGACATTTGACTTTTGTTGTTGTTGTTGTTGTTGCTGTTATCGTCATTGTATCGATGCGAATGACCAAAATAATAAAATTGCAAATTATGGCGATGCCAATGCTGAGTTACTTTAAGTAAATTGAACCGCATCCCTCGTATCATCCATCCCCCATCTTCATGGTATTTCCCTCACTCCAAACCTGTCTGTCCGTTAATTTGGACATCTCCATTTGGGTTATCCTTTGGCTATTGATTTTTGGCATTCGCCTTCTCGAAATTGATTTTCAGCTAAGACCGGAAATCCTAGCTGGATATCCTAGAGTATGAAGGTTCTATCTGTCCTTTAAAAGTACAGCAGGCGTGCGAAATTTATTTTAAATGTTGTCTTTCGTGAATTAAAGTATTCTACGTATATATGTATATATTTTTTGCTTTCTTACTGAAGTTCATTAATTTGTATGACAGTTGTTGACAAGCTTGATTTATTGTCACAGCGTGTCACAGGAGAATTTGGGAAGGTGGGAGGAGAAGTGGGCGATGTTGATAGCATGACTAAATGGTGACATCTCTTTATATACTGTTTGAGAGAAGGACAGACGGGTGACACTAATGGGCTTAAATATTTGAAAAGTATATTGACCGGAAATAAACTGAATTTCAGAGCTTAAACTAAGTGAAGGGAAGAATAATCTAATGCAATTTAAATGGGGTTAATGAACAGGAAATTGTGTAATGCAAGAAACTAAAAAAAATAAAAATAAACTTTTAATAGAATTCAGTTAGTTGCAAATGAGATTTTCCACTAATGCAATCCATTTACACATGATCTTTAGACAACTTTAAAGTATTTTATTGAATACGATTAAAATAAATTAAGTAAATTCACTACAATTCATGATAGAAAAAGTATTGTTCAAGAACTATGTATTTTGATTTTAATGTATTTTTTAGTACCCTAAATAAAATAGTAGTATAGGAACGCTAATCGCTATAGAAACGAGTTCACCCAGAAGCCTTTAGCCTCTTGTAATGTCTGGTTTGAGTTTCTTATATTATGAATATTCGATTTCATAAGAAGCCTAGGCTTCCACTGACATCGGTTGTCCAATCAATCTAATAAAAATCAGGATTATTCAGATAAATCAATAAATCTATCAATCAATCCTTATTAGGAAAGGACTTTGTACAACTTGCCTCAATCAAAGTAATCAAATTCCTTTTAAAATTAAAATCACAATTAAACGCATCGTGTTAACTTCTATTTGAAAATTGTCAATGACAAACATTCATCTGACGGTCACACGCATTCAAATAAAATGCACAATAGTTTGTATAAGCATTGATGCAGTTATCCATCGAGTCCCTTCTTCATGCTTATCATGTCATTAAATTCATTGTGGGTTCTTGTGTAAACTTCATCATCTTTTAAGTTTTTGTATTAATAATTCAAAAGGATTATGGTTAAATTAGCCAATAGAATCACTTATGGAGTTTTTTTTTTTTTTTCGAAACTTCTTAGAGCATGTAGGATATTTCATTTTCATTACTGACTTGCCATAACTAAGCAAATCTAAGCTGTAATAACACTTTAAAATGCAAAATGAATACAGACATTTGCCACAAAGTAAACACTTTAAATGCGATTGCTGTCACGCTTGATGGCGATGATGATGATGGCGAAGACCAATGCTGCTTACTTCCCATATGTAAACAATGAGTGCAACCCTGATCGAGCGAAGACCCATGTAATCGTGTCTCCCCACTGACCTTTCCTTTGCACTAACCCACAGTGTCACCAATGCGATTTATGACCATTATTCAATCAGTAAGACTGTTTGTCATTTTGTCTGCCAGTTTGCATTTTATATACGCATGCATCTACATACATATGTGTTTGCATTTTTACTCGTGTATGTGTAGGGGATAGCGAACTTTTTTCCCATTTGTTCTTTTACTTTTTTTTTTTTTGTTTTTTGACGAACTCTGCCTTGACGCATTTCAACTTGGCGCGTCGTCTGTCTGTGTTTTTGTTTGCTTCCCCATTTATGTACATACATATGTGTGTATGCATATGTAGTGTATGTGAATGTATCTCTGTGTTGGTGAGTAATGTTTACTTGACGCCGTCGCGTCTGTTGCATCGTAAAAGCATTTTAACAAACCTTTCTTGTCTTTGTTGTACTAGAGAAGAAGCGTCGTCAGCCAACATAACCGAAACCAAAATCATCCATACATTTATTCATTCATTCATTCATGGTAACGAGGGTGGCCGGCCTCACTTTAGTATGAATTTCCTTTCTCTGTTTGGCTAGAGTCCTTTTCCTTGCTCAGTGCCCCTTTCGCTATCCATGTTGCTGTTTTCATCATCGAAGTCACTCAGCGTCAGCGTTGACAGGATGCGCGAGGACGCGGACTTATACTCAGACTCGCACTTGCTACGGTTTTAATGCATTTTTATGTCATTTTTTGCAGCGAATGCACACTCAAATATCAGCATCATCGCCGTTGACGTCATTGCTTTTCGTTCATTTTTGGTTTTCTTTATTCCTTTGTTATGTAGTATTTTGTCTTTTCCATTTTCTATATTTTGTATTTTTTCCTTGTTCCTTCACTCGCAAAATGTGGCATATTTTCATTTACAATGATAAAAACTTTTGCTGTTGCTTTCTTTCTGCTGAATCTTTGATGAGTTTGTTTATCCTTTGCAATTGTTTTGTGTTTGCTTTTGATTTGTTATTTGAGGCGTTGTTGGATTTCTTTCTAATAGTGAAATTTGTTGTTCACTTTGTTTAGATCCACAGGTCAAAATCAATTTCGATCTTATTGTTCTACAACTTTTACGACAATTGCATATCTAAACTGTATTGCTTTTTTAAAAACAAATCATTTTTCTTTACCAAACTGTTGCCCTCTCAAGAAAAATCTTTTTGAAAATTAACTGCATTTGTTTTTCTTATCTGTTATCCCATTCGCAGAAACTTTATTAACTTCTTAACTCCTTACAATAATCCTGCTGGCCCAACCATTAAAAGGACGTGCTTCGTTTTCGTAAAACCGATGTTGACTTATCATAAATTAGGCAAACACCCAGCAACACATAAAAGAGAATGAGAAGAACTTGATTATTTGTGAATTACCTGTGAAAAAAATAATGTCCTGAAACCACAAACACGCACCTTATGGTCGCTCTGCCTGGAGGAACGCAAAATAAACCTTAACTGCTAAGGCAAGTGACATGAACAATTTCATCCTCATTCCTCTGAAATGGAGGTAAATTAGAATTCTTGGTTCAGTTTGAAGTCAAGTTGAATGGAATCAAGTTTTGACTGCTGCTAGTTAGTCAAAAAATGTGTTTGCCATTTACTATTGTGCAGCCGTGCGTATGCATAATGTGCTAAGACAGCCGCCTTGAACGCACTAGGAGTACATCGTATTCTACTTTCTACTCTACTCTTTGGATATTTTCGTTTGTTGCTTTTAAGTTGACAACTTTATGAAATTGAAATTCAGTTGACATACGCTCCTTGAAGCGCCTTGTTGATAATTCTCGTCGAACTCAATTCAACTCATATTGAGTACTCGACTCGGCATTTGGCTTTTGGTTAGCATTCGTTGCTTGCTTGCAATAAAGATGTTTAATTTTTGGCTTAACAAAAACACTGTCTTTGAATTTGGATTTAGATCCTCCGCAAAACTAATTTCGTATGCTGTGCAGCAAAAGTCGTTAAGTCCTCACAGATGCTGAATACTTTGAAGTTTTCCTCTTTTGACTAAGCCTGTGACTGTGACTATGAACTGCTACAAGTCATTCATTCGGTGAACGAAAAATTATAGTTTCATGTCTACCATATATTGAGATAATTTTTCGTTTGTTTTTTTGTTGTGTTTTTTTTTTTTTTTTTTTTGTCAAAGAGCATTTCGAACAGGTAAATAAAGAGCTCTTAGTATATTCAATTCAATTGAAATTTTGTGATAATAAAAAAGAATTTAAGTGTAAAAGTTTCCATTAATTTCAATTTGGAATACTATTTTCAAGAAGAAAACTTATTAAAATGTCGCACGAAATTTTGTTGGGAAAGTATTTTTTTAAAACTATCTTTTGAGAAAAAGTACTAATTGAAGCTTGTTGTACATTTATCAAATGTAAAATATTCATACTTGAAATGAATTTCTAGTAATCTGAATATTATTATGTATATTGTAATATATGATACTTCAATATAGCATAAGAGAGTTTTAAATTTAGTAATTTCCATTTAGAAAAATAAATCATTTATTATTTCAGCAATTAATTGAAATCTTTGTAAATAATACAAAATCATTTGATAGCAGGAAATATCTTGTAAATCAACATCAGCTGGAAAAATATTATAAAATAACAACCGAAAATATTATCTAATTTGATTCATTTATTTGACAAAAATAAACGTTTATGTACTCTATAAATATTGTATCTGTTTGCATGTGGTGTGTTTGAACTATGTGTATGTGTTTTTGTAAAATAAAATTTGTAATCCAAAACTCTTCGCACATTCATGCATATTGAATAACAAATTCCATCAAATGATTTAGTTTCAAATTATTCAATTATTTCCTAATTATCCCATCAATAAAATTCTATTACTCTATTTATAAATACATAATAATGTGCAACTAAAAATCTATAGAAAAATGTTACGAAATTTAAAGTAAAACATTGCAAAGCAGAAAACAAAATTTCTATATTTCTTATTATGCTGATATATAAAATATGCTCCCTACTTAAGTTACAAAAACAAACCTCATAAGTAATCCATACATAAATTATGAGTATTTCGATCATACATGAGGGTGGATCAATAAGAACATGTTTTTAACAGCTGGTGGCGTTGTCGAAAGAAGTTGGCATTACCGTCGTATAGTCACACGACACGATACTAAACTTCAGATCGATTCATTGGTTAGTTTTTTATTCGGAATCCAGTTGTATCAGAATATTTCGGTTAGTAAACACAAAGGTGAAAGCCAAAGGGAAACAAAATTTTAGACTCTTTTAAACACTCATTAGTTGTAAACTGCTTATTGAAATACCAGTACTACTACCTTTATGACAGCTTGCTACCAAGTCATGATAAAGAGGCTCAGTTAATATGTTGATCCAGAGAACGGTAGTAGTGTTAGGTTAGATACTGGTAGGGCCTCCCAAGTCAGTATGGTCGATGATGAATATCGATGCCAAAAGCACATCACAATGTATCGGAGCATATTACCATGGGTACTTCTGAAAGATGATGACAATGACAAAAAAACGACAAAAGCAGCTCTTTGTCTCCGGAAAATAGAGGGTGCTAAGAATCCTCGGAGACAAAAGAAAGAAAATAAATTTCATTAATTGTCAACAATAATTACATATAATTTAATGTAAAATGATCACCAATATTCACAATCGAATTAGTAAATAAATTTACTAGGAAAAACTGTTTCCATTCTGGAAGCAATTACTTGTATATTGACTGTCTCATAGATATGGAATATTAAATCTAGATGTGTTGTTTGCTATATAAGTATTCAAATCCTTAAACTCTTAGGTTTCCATGGCAATAATAGTAATTTGGAATGTTTCAAAAAACGGGGAAAAAAAAAAAAAAATAAAGATGTAAAAATGACTATACGATATTTGCCTTTTATATTTCTACGTAGTGTTTTCTAGAGTTGACAGACCAAATGTAAAATCTGCATCGTGAAGTTGCACGAGTATTTGGACTTTAAGAAAATTTGTTCGTGTTGGATACCACAAAAGTCTGGTTCGATTGGGAAAAATAAATGTTGCTGGTTCTAAAGATGTTTATAAAAACGTGACAGGCGACGAAAATTGGATCTATGCATCTGATCTCGAATTTAGACAGAAATCCACTGTATGGGCCAAATTTAACTTAAGTTGTTTGAAGGCGAAGCAATTCCAAGCAATTTGTCGCCTAATTCTTAACAAAAAAGTGGACAAGAGGCCAAGAGGGTTATTTCTGAATGGTATACAACCGTTTGTTGGTCATGAAGTGCTCATTGAATGAATTAAGAAACCCATATTTTGGAGAAACATAGAAATAATTAGAAAATTGCTTTAAGCGGATGAAAAATGTTTGTGTTCTCTATTACCGAAATATAAGAAGTAACCCTCAAGCAAAACTAAAAACATTATTTACAATTGTACGCTGTTCTCAAAACTCATTAACTCGCTTTCGACTTGTTTTTCTTTCTGTTGTTACTAGTACATATTTGTTTTCATTCGGGATTTGCATAAAATAAAATTTTCATATTTGAGTAATTTTACACAATATGAAATGAAACTATTTTTCTCTCTGTCGATTACGATGGCTGACAATGATGTCATCTAAATAAGATTCATTTTCAATTTTCCTAGTATTTGTGTTATTTTTGTTTATTATTTTTGTTACAGTAACAAAAATTTATTATTGTTATTAGTACAGGCGTCATACACAACACAAAACTACATAAAAGTATCTAAATAAATTTTTAAATTGGATTAGTGTAAATTATATTTGTGGCAATGAAAAATATTTATACTGATGATGATGATGATGATGCGTAAGTATTGCATTATTTCATAGACACGACTCAATAAAATTGTTTATAGTAGAAATATTTTTGATATCACCGCATCGATTATGTTATTTGTGGCAATATCAAACATTGCTACAGAAAAAGCAAATTGCACTCAATCGAAAGCCATTAAAAATTACAATAAAATTGAAATTTTAATTGAAGGAAAACAGAAACAATGTTAGTTTTGAGGCAATTTGACATTAAAATAAATAATTCTAATTGAATTCTTTCGATTGAATGTGTATTAAATGGGAGTGGAGAGTGAAGGGAATCATATTATTAATTATTGGTGATTATTTAATTGAAACTGCATACATATATTCAATTCACACTGCAAAACTATTTTGATTTATCATGAGTTTGAGAGATGAGAAGATTTGTCAATACTCATAATGAAAAATTGAGTAAATGAAAAATAACATTGTCCTTACTCAACAACAATTTAAATAAATGAAATCAAAATTCTGTACATTTATTTTATTTTATTTGGTGAGCTTATCCAATGACTTTCATAACTTGAGTTCAAGTATTCCTTTAGATCAACCAAATGGTCTCATTATCTCTTAAAGGAAATCACCATTCTTGGCATTCAAAAACCATGTATTGTTTTCACAGAAATTATAAAATAAATAATACAATTCACAGTATCAGCATTCTAGCGAATTTCTATGCAGAAGTGGCTCTCCAAAGCCACGGAAACATATTAAAAGGAACTAATTTATCATAAGTCGCACCGACTTTCGAATCTCGTCCATCTTAACCTTTAGAAAGTTTTAAGAGTATTGAAAGAAAAGATATTGCGAAGTTAACTGAGCAAAATAAAATATAAAATTTCAGAACTCTAGCAGACTACATAAAATATTGAATCTTATTTTCTGTTTTTCCTATTTGAGGGCTGTTAATTCTAAGTATTAAACCAAAAATACACACAACTAACAGTGTCATAACAAAAGCCATTTCCACCACATCCAAGACATCTAAGCTTCATGTTATGATTTTACCATTTCCTGATGCTATGATACATGATTTCATTATTGAACAAGAAAAGAGAACAAAACATTTTTGCCTGCACTACTGCAACTGAATATTCAGACATTTTTCATTGTTGATTTGAGTTATGTTATAGAATTATCAGGTTGATGGACAAAACAGTTGTTAGTCTTCCACTGTGGGTATTTTCATATCAAAAGGATGTGGATAATAAATGTAATATTTGCGGTCTTTAAAATTATTAATTGATTCTATATACGCGTGGTCCTGGCTCTTAACCAGCAAAGTCCGTACCCTCGTCAAATTTTTTTCCTTGTGGTTCCTGCTTTTGATTATAACATATCTTTCCACAATCTCAACGTACCTTTTCCCCACATTTGAGTAGAGGGTATAAAAATTCGGCAACGAGCTAAAAGCAAGTAATACCTACACCTTTGAGCAAAATGATTGAAGAACTTAGGGACAAAATGAAGGCAACATGTGGCTCACGCACACAGTGTGTTTGTTTGTTAACATACCATATTCACACAAATATTCTTATATGAATATAAGATACGTGTACTAGAGACTATACCAGATTCCCACACAAGGACCATAAATAATACAATAAAATCAGAATCCGGGCATACGCGCCGAATGAATTCTGTACAATTTTTATTAAAACTGTTGACAAATGAAAAAAATCGTGCACAAGGATGATGATGATGATAATAATAAAGGCTATGAAGTGAGTAGGATGCTATCAGCAGGCAAGCAGTAGGAGTGGAACAACAGAACCGAATTGTAAATGAAATCGTGCGTAAAATGCTATGAAAAGATGTTGGGAAATTGATGTGGAAGAAAATTACAAAGGACTCATATGGACAGACATACGCATTGCTACACATTGCTACATATGTCACATACACGGATATGAATGTGAATCCTGACAAACAGTTATGACATTTATGTGAATCCATATTGTCAATGGTGGAAACAGCGGAAATATTCTATACACATACAAGTGTATTGAGATCGAGTTTGAGGGCCAAAAGCCGAAATCTTTTGTACTATATGAATAAATCTTAATAAAATCTTTCTTTTTGTTTCATAAAAGCAATCACTTCATATTTATTTCGATTCATTTTACCTTTTTCATTTCATTTCATTCATTTCATTTCGATTTGTTTTGTTTTTTCATTTACGATTTAAGTGCTTTGACTGCTATTTGTTTAAAAACAAAAAAAAGGAGAAAGTAAATAAAATCGTTATTCCCCTTTTATGTCTTAAACCGTGGCAAACATTTTTTTTGTATACTGAGGGGTTTTATGTGCAGGTAGCTTTATTGCTTATCAGTTTTGTTGAAATCGTAGGTGTGAAAAATTCAAATTTCCGCACCGGAATAATGGAAATATGAATCCTAAGTTAATGAGTGTGAGTGATTGGATTAGACAAAAAATTTACATAGCATTAAAATGTAATTGATTTGGGAATGGTGATGGTACAAAATAAATTGCTCAAGGCATTGATTACATTTTTTCAAAAGTAGCTTACAAATTTCTCTGGAAAAACATAAAAATAAACTTACTTAGGTTTCAGCAAAGCATATCTGTATGTATATGTATCTAAAATAAGAAAAAAGAAGGTTAACTACGGTTATGCCGAAATTCTATACTCTTCCAGTTATCCTAGAATCTTGTAATTTTCAAGGTTAGTGAGCTTGAATCAAACACTAATCCTGTTCAAATTTCAGTTCGTTAATACAAAAAAAAAAAAAAAAAGAAAAAAAAAAAGCAAATTGTGCGTGTGCCATCATACACGTGATAGAAGTGAAACTTCTTAAAAACAGACAGAGGGAACTCTTATCAAAGTCTGTACAATTGTCTGTCCATGAATTTTCCAAAAATTTTATTATTTCTTGGGAATATGGCAATAGAAATACACATTTTGTGAAAATTTGAAGTCTCTACTTCGTGCGGTTCATGAGATACAGAATCATAAAATTCGTGACGATGTGTATTTTCCACTCAACTTGTTAGTATAAATTTTTGCCCAACTCCGCTAAAGAAGTTTCATTAAAACAAAAAATGTTTTTAAAATAAGAAAATTAATTTAAAACGGGTTTTGTATGGGAGCTTTACATTCCAGAAATCCTATCGTCTTCAAATCTTCTTAGTTGGTGAATATGGATCAGCGACTTATAGCGTCCCAACTTCAATTAAATAATTCAAAAAAGAAAAAAGTATTTCTAGTAAAAACATGAATTTGAATTGGGGTTTGTATGGGAGGAACTGATTCCTACAAATGTAAACTAAATGAAAATATTTCAGCTCTCTATCTCAAAACAAAAAAAAAAAAAAAAAAAAAACAATATAAAGGACTAGTTTTTATAACTGCAGACAGACGGATAGAAATTTCTTAACAAATTCGTCTCGTCGAGCTGATCAAGAATACTTATAGTTTCTGAGATCTCCGAAGTCTTCTTCTTCTATGGGAGAGAAAGGATTTCGGATTCGTGTTTGTAAGAAACTAACTTTGACTAAAGGTATACAACCATAGACACATTGAAAAATTCCATTTTCAACTATGCTGTTACACATTAGACTGAATAAAAGATATCGCAAGTGTATCAAAAAAAAAAAGGATTTTCAATTTATCTTTGTAACTTTGACAAATAGGCGAAGCCTATCATCACTTGGAAAAAGCTTAACTTACATGTCGCGAGAAAATGAAATTTAAAGCTGAACATGCAAACTACTGAAAACTAAATAAAATTACGGGACATAGGAGGCTCATATCTAAATGCGATAAGTGAAATGAAAAAGCTAAAACTCGCACATCTCACTTTGTGTGAAGACGATTGAAAAGGGTAATTAATTAGGCTCTACGCAAATAACAATGCTATAGCGTAGGTCTCTAGTTGTAGATGTAAACCAGGCGGGGAGTCGAAACCACGCCTAACTATCCAATGCCTTAAGCCCTTCAATTTTGGCCGGCACACGTTTCATATACATTCACAAACACTTATGCAAAATATCCACAAATAAACCAAATGTACCAAACACACAGGCAAACATAGTTAGAGATACACACTGAAAGGCAAGTATATATTACCTTACACAGAAACAAACGCAATGACGTCAATGTTTGTTGCACTGCACTGCAGTGTAATTAGCATATTAAGCTAGGCCAGACCAGACTAGACCAGACCAATAGACAGTTTCAGGTATAGTGCGAGACAAGGAATATTGTACATAGCAGATCCAATGAGGTACATAAGTTTTCCATGCAATTAAAGTGAGGTGTTAGCGTTTGTTAATGTGACTATCTTTAGCTCAACGCCTCATCTTCAATAATCTGTTAAATGTTACAATTACGTTGCCTTGATACATCATGCTGGTCTAGACAAAGGTAGACCTCATAACTCTTAACTGTACAGTAATAATTGCATATTGCTGGTGAACATAGTTTATAATGAATAATAATTTATTCCTTTGAACAATTTCTTGGTTACACAATTGAAATGTCTTGTATTCAATGGAATAATGTGTGTGCTGATCTCTAAGGATTCTAAAGTAGGCGGCTGTTATTTACATTAAATAATTACTTCTATGATTGATTTCTAATTTAGAATGAAGTGTACATATGTAATGTTGTCTATAAATTGGATGAGAAATAATCCATCATCAAAAATATTCAATTCATTGAAGTAAATATCTCAATGATGTTTAACTGAAAAGTATAGAAGGGTATTTTGTTAAATATTTATGAACATAGACTTTATGCGTGCCTAAATTTCTTAGTTATAACATGAAGTTGGAATCAATTTATGTATTAAAAGTACAATAATTTATGGGAATTTTAAGAGCGAGTCTAGCACGAGTCAACACAAAAGATATAACGTTGGTATATCCTCTCTCACTGGTCCGAACCATGTGCTATATGCAACACTAGAAATAGTCAGACAGTCTTTACCAACAACTCGTGTGGATTTTTTTAATCTATGATTAGTTAACAAAATTAGTGTGCTACCAAGTCATAGCAGAAAACAGTGTAATTTTCACTAGTCAAAGGGCAGTATAGACAAAATTATTTGAATGACTCATTTCAAGAATACACATAACTCGTTTTCATAGTGCGCCGAGTGTTTTTGATACTGTACATACTATTGCTATCGCATGAATGCTCTCCCATTTCCTCCCGCTTGGTTGGCTATTTTATTGTATTTTCCTAACAACAATTTATTTTCATGACAGTGTGCTACCGAATCATACAATAAGACATACACAAGTCGCGTCATTGTGTTCAAAGGCTGATTTCAAGAATACACATAGATCGTTTTCATGATGTGCATAATGTGATGTTAACACTTGTCAGTATATTTACCAAAAGAAAAAGACGATTAGAGAATTTTACATCTGTGAATATTTTTATTCTACCTCGTTGGCTTAACAATTCTGTATGGAAATCAAATGCAACACAGGAATTGGAGGGCCAAGAAGGTAAGTATAAAAGAAAACGGTTCATGATGTCAAATAAATCACCAATCACTTGATTTAATCACAACTGTTAATAACACTGTGCTCACTTTTTACAGTAACCTGCATGTGGCAAAACCTGATGAGTAATCAAAAAACATCTCCGCAGATAATGGCACATGAAGGCAACCATAAAGCGCAATTTTAATAAAAATCATACGAAACACAAATACCTTATTCAAACAAAACCTCTTAAAGGGAAGATAACTGATCTTCCTCTATTTAACAACAATTTTAATCGTGCACGTGTAATTGACTTTATTCACTCAATTTCCAGCCTGGCTACTTAAGTAAAAAACGAGAAAAATTGTTTGAGAATTATAGTCATAGATGAAATGAAGTGAAATGAATGGGACGTTTATAATAGGACCCTGACACGTTAATGCATTTACCATCAGTCATTTCGTATACGTGTGCTTAAAAGAAGCATGTTGATCGTTCATTTCTTGTTATTTATCGAAGAGAGCAAATGTGCGGACAACAATGTCGATGACGGACGCCGTCGGCACTTTGCAAATATTTCGCATGCCATCCGCTCACGCGCTCACATCTGCTCTGTCCAAATATTTCCTAAAAGTGAGCACTTGCCTATATTTGCCTCTTTCACACGTACTTGCTTCGTGAAGGCGTAAATGAGACTGCATGTTCAAAGAGAGAATGATAATGGTAAAAGAGAGCGTTGAGAGAATAACAAGCATGATGAAATATCTAAATCGATTAGATAATAATAAATAAATGTTGGAATTGTTCTCTACAGAGTACAGAAAAGCTTTGCAGTCAAGTCAATTATAATACATATGATGTCGTATGATATAAAGATTTCCAAACTGGCATATCATAATTACATGGATAAATGTAATTACATAAAATATCATCAAAACTTTTATTAAACTATTGACGTTTGAAATGAATCATTATACTTATGTAAGTATATCAGTACAAAATGTTTCCATGTTTTTCCACTAATAAAGTCCTGTAATTAAAAAAAGTTGACCAAGTTTTATCTTACGATCAATTTTGTACTAAACCACTAATAAAGTTTTGCTTATATTGAACCTTTAGAAAAATGATAATAAAAATGAGGAGAACCACACACACTCACATACAAAGCATTCTGATTGTACAATATAAAAATGTTGCAAACAAAGTTCAATAAATCTTCATTAAACCAATCAGAAAGAAACTCAAAACCTTCGCTGCCTTTCCTGCTTACTAACCTCATCACTAACTCACCCATTGCATTCGAAACATCCTTGAAGCGATGCCAGCGTTTATGCATGCAAATGTATTACAAAACTTTTTAAGCGCGTTCCACTTCATCTGTTTCAGCTTTGAGTAAAGTAAAGGGCAAGTATACTTACAAAAAAAAAAAAAAAGATAAAAAACAAGGAAAGAAAGTCGGTGGAAAAAAAAGAGTCACAAATATATGGTTAAAATGTAAAGAAAGGTAGGTGGCAAGTATTTTTATTGCGGCAAGTTTGCTGCTATTTTATATTTTTTTTTGCTGTTGCTCTTAGCTTCGTTTTTAACGCTTTGCCATTTAAGTGGCAATCGCTTGCAGGCAAACTAACACAAGCTACAGGATGTACTCCTCCTACATATATACGTAGAGTAATGGGAGAAAAGAATGAACAAGATTAAATGGTGAGCAAATGGGGGTACTGCATGCGAACTTGTTGTGGCAGTTTATGTTTCACATTGTATGCACAAAGTCCAAAGCCAATTCAACAGATCTCTCCTGCTGTTGCATCTTTTAGTTCTTCGTCTTTTGCATCTTCTGCCACTTTTGCATCTTTTTGCAACAACTTGTTAGGACTTTTTGCATTCACATATTCTACTCGTACTAGACTGAAACAGCCATTACCAATATCAACAGGAGTCGAATGTCCTACTGACGAAACAACTCATATATCATTTTAGCATTTGAAATATACTACCCATAGCAGGCATACACCAACGTGTGTTCATTTTATAGGCATACAACATAAAAATCTTTTAACACAATTTGAAAAATTTAAGACGGATGATGTTAGTCCTACACTCTTAGTATAAAATTCTCTTCTTCCAGCTCACAGCATGGCGGCATTTTTGTTCAAGTGTAGTTAGTATTTTGTATGAAAAATTGTACTCTGTTACGTCTCATAGAACGTTTTGCCTTTTTAATGTTTAAGTGGAGCTCATTTTCTTGTGCTCACTTTCAACTTTCTCATCAGTGTAAAAATCAGTTAACTTGATTTATGTATTTTTCTGTGTTGTTATTGTTGTTGTTGTTTGATTTATATTTCATGACCAAGATCTCTTTGTTGTTGGTTTAATAAATTTATATCAAAAAATATTTATAATGCATAAGTAAATTATTTACCAGTTGCACAGAGCTAAGTTCATAAAAGAAATTAATATTTCATTTCTTAGATTTAGAGGTCATTTAAGTAACAATATTTTCATCTATTTTCAAGGCTTGAAAGAGTTTCTGTTTTCATTTCTCAACAATTTTTAAGTAAACAGATTAGAAAAGTTTGCCTTTTAACCCATTCTAGGCCATTGTACAAGTTTGTGTACAAAAATGTTTATCATTTCCAAGCAAAAAAAAAATTTGCAAATCTATTATTGCAAAATGTGCTGCTAAATATAGACATGTAGACAAAGTAGAGGTAACAAACGATTGTAATCAGAAATTTTTTTTGATTTGGTACTTCCCCGAAAAATGTTGTGTGAATTTGACTGCAGGTCGATTGGAAAAAAAAGAAGTAGTTCACTTTGAATAGTTAAAGACATATATTTCTCAAAATAGAAGAGGTTCTTTACCTCTTCTCTTATGTTTTT
Source organism: Amiota minor (assembly GCA_037043295.1). Lineage (NCBI taxonomy): Eukaryota > Metazoa > Arthropoda > Insecta > Diptera > Drosophilidae > Amiota > Amiota minor. The sequence continues at coordinate 202,132 of JBAMAW010002206.1, forward strand.
TTCATCCTTTGTTGCTCTTAAGTGACCCAGACACGATTCAACGGTTGTATGAACAACATGTGAGTATGTGTGTGTGTGTGTGTGATACAGCATACAACTCAAACAAACGAAGTGGTTCATACAGCCGAGTAATTCGCACTTGCCGTCGGAACTTCACAAATATTTCACACGTTTAAACACTTCTGCTCCTTCATAAATTTCAAATAAATGACCACTTACCTTTTTTATCTCTTTCATACACATTCACTTTGTGCAGGAGTAAATGAGACAACTATGCACATAATCAAAGAAAGCAGCAAAAATTTAAAAACGTTGGATATTTCATGCAGCCACGTACGTGAGAATTCTCATGTCATGCTGCACTAACACTATGATAAATTTCTTTCAAAATTCCCTTACAGCCGTTGATCACTTTAGTTCTTTTATATCAGGGGTGTCTAAACTTTTTGGTTCCTTGTTCAAAGAAAATGACTCATCCAAAAGCAAACATGAATAGAAATACGATTTTGTGGTTTTTGATTTTTTTATAGTTTCAAAAGTTGATTTTAATTTATTTGTTGTTTGAGGCTCCGCTGGTGTTTCTTATTAACATACAACAAAAGAAACAAAAAATATGAGGTCACAACAAAAAATTACATTTCAGTTTAACTCAAATAGACGATCACCAGCAGCCGTTCTTCGTGACACTTGTCAGCTTCTCTAATATTTCACTTTTTTCCCCATTTTAATTTCACTCAATGGAAGCAATTCCAATTCATCTACAACCAGCCATATTATCTTTACTATTCTTCTTCTTTGGTCCAGTATCGTCTTCCTCTTTTCCCTGCTGTTCATTTCAGGGATAAGCTGCACCTTGGTATCACCTTTCCATGCTGCAATCTGTCATTAAAAATATCTTGTTTATTAACAAATTGTGCCTGTTTCGCCAATAAGTTTTTGTGAAATGAAATTGTTGATTCACAGTTCCTGGGTTTATTTTTCTATCATATCACTTGTTCCTAATAGCAATGGTTAGAAACTTCGATGATAGGTCAGTATTGCATACATATGGAGGATTAAGCTCAAGACATTTTGATTAAAAATTAATGGTAAATTAAGAATTAAATACTAGAAATATGTTTTCCGACCGGGAGAAGCAATAATAAATATTATATAAGATGCAGAAAACAAACAAAACAAAAAAAAAAAAAAAAATACAATCGGAGTTGATAGATATTTTTCTTAAAAATCTTACTTCCGTTTACCTTTTTCAAATTGTATTTATTTATTTATTCAATTTTTTTACTTCCTCGTTTTTTTGACTACTTTGTTTTATTTCATTAGCTTCTTTTTAAACTTATGCGCTCCAAGTCAAACAGAGCCAAATATACTTGTGAGCGCTAAACTAAATACAAATATCTATACATATAGATATTTATCTACCTATAAATGTATGTATGCAAATGTACAAAATTATTCTTTGTCATGTTTATGTACTCATATTTATATGAATCTTGAAACATTAAACAGCTTTTTTATTGGATTTTTTTTTTTTGTATTGTAGTTTGTATATTCTTCATTTTATTTTGCTATCTTTTATTTGGGTTTTTATTTTTTGCGAAGCTATAAAAAAATGCGCAAAATAAAAATGGTAGAAAAAATGACAAGGAATATTTTTGCATATAAAAAACATTTGCTCACGCTGTGACAATGATTTCATCAAGTTTTCGCATTGTTGTTTTCCTCCTTCACTTTTCATTTGTTTTCATTTTGTCGCTTTCCCCCCCTTATTTTTATATATACGAGTATATTGTACTTTATTTTATTCATTTCCGCTTTAGTCGGCAACAGGAAAGCGCAAAATGAAAACTGGAAGATAAAAAAATGAAAAATAAAGATAGAAAGTGAAAAGCAAAATAAAATAAAATGGAAATGCAAGGTGAATGAAAATGAAGAAAGATACATTTTTGCTTTTTATGTTCACTTTTTCATTTTTTTTTCTTCTTTTTGGTTCTTTCTGTGTGCATAAAAAACGCATTAAAATTTAAATAATTGTGCAATTAGATGAAGCGAACTCTGATTTAAATGAAGCACAGGATTTTAAGGAAATAAAGAAAAATAAAATTAAAAATTTACATTGCATAATATTTATTTAAGAAATAAATGACAAATATAAAACAAAATAGGGAAACAAAAACTTTAACTTTTCGCTTCCAACGTAGTTTATTTACTTTTATCTATAAACGAAGTATATGGAAGGGGCTTTAAAATATTTAGAATTTAGGATAGTTTACATAATCTAAGTGATATTTTGGATTGATTGCTGAAAATATTGAATAACTATATGTAAATAATTTTGAATACCTGGGCAGCATAAATGGGCAGCATCAACTTACTACACGTTGCCTTGGTGTTTCATAAAAATGAAACTCAAACGAACGCTTGAAAATAAATGGCACTACAAATGGAAAATAAAAATATAATAGTAGTGAAAACCTCCATATCATAGCATAGTTTTGAAAGACATCTGAATCATAGAACTTGTTACCATAAAAGCCACATTGACTAGGAGATTAGCTCCCGCCCTTCCCCTAATCATACCTTATATAATCTACTATTCTCAAGTTTCATTTGCATAAATGAAGATTGAAAGCATATGGACCTAAAAAATGTAGGTTTCATCGCACTAAAGTATTTATTCCAAAACTGCCTAGAGTGATTCCAGATATCAGACTGTATTATCAGCATAAGAGGCATAGCCTAAGTAACTTGAAAACGAGTGGAACAAATGAATGGAAGTACGTCTCCTTTAAAACACTAAATAGTATATATGATTATTGAAGTGAATCTTTTTTAGCGGCGTTTGGCAAAAATTTATTCTAAACATTTGAGTGAAAAAATACAAATCGTCACGTTTTGGTGATTCTGTATCTCATGAACCGCACGAGGTAGAGACTTCAAATTTTCAAAGAATGTGTATTTTTAATGCCATATCCGCAACAAATAATAAAAGTTTTGAAAAATTGACAGATTCTGTCTCTGTCTGTCTGTTTTTAAGACGTTTCATTTCTATCTCGTGTACGATGGCACACGAGGAATTTTTCTAATTCTCTTACTATTTTTTATTAAGACGTTATGATGACGTTAAGAAATTAAAAGAACTTCATTCTTCGGTGATAATCTAACTAAAAACTAACAGTCTAAATTTATATGTGTGGTGTCATAACTCCCCAATAAGAGAACAAGAACAATTTTTGTACAAATTCCTTATGCGTTCATTAGAAAAATTATTTTAATTGTGAATGTAAGAAAAAGAGATAAGCAAATTAACAAAGTAAGAAAAATAATGAAGTGTAAATAAATGAATTAATGAAGAGAAATTAATATAAATTGATTTTATCTAATTGCTTTTCACATCCAAATTGCTTTCATTACGTACAATGTTGTCACAAGAAAAAAAAAAAAAAATGAGTTTCATGAACAGTAGATTGCTTCATTTAATGGAAGCGGAAAGGTACTCAAATAAAAATCTCGCATACTCCTCCCCCATTCAAATACAAACGGGGAGATTTCAGTTATAAAACATCATGCAATACATGTCTAATTAGATAATATGAAGCATAAAAGCAATAAATAAAATATTGACAAATCAAGATGTTTTTATTTGTCTTCAAAAGCTAAATTACCCCTCACAAAATATCCAGAACTTGAATGAAAACTCTCACACCAACCACATTTAAGTACACATTTCATTACCTAAATGTGAAAAAGCCAAACAATAACAACATGATTTTCTTCTCTCAGTCTATCCAAAAATACCAATTTGTCGAGCTTGCCGTGTCTTTCACCCCTCACACACACACACAGAAATGATGAGCAAAATCGAAGATACTACAAAAGCCAAACAAAATATTGTAGTCGTCAAGAAGCGAATGAACAAAACTCAATGGACACAAAGAAAGGCAGACGAAATCACTTCATTATGAGATTTTTCTTATCATTAATCTTTCGTCTTCATTGTTGAACCATAGTAAATGGCGAACGTTTTTGACCAAAGGCAAAAAATCTTTCTTTCTTTCTTTGTGTATTTTCTATGTTGTTCTTATTCTCTTTACTTTGGGTGGCTTCATTCGATTTAGAGCTTAGCCAGAATAGAATAATACATACAATAATAATAAATAAGAATCACACAAAGAAAAGAAATAGAAAAAAATACAACTACTACAAAGCAAAATTAAAGTCAACAAAACAATTAGTTAAGCATATTTAGGGTACATTTACAATTGATCTTAGATGTACCATAGAGTTTAACGAATTGTTTAATATTCAATTATAAAAGTATTCGACACATTTTCAATCCAGTAGTCAATTTAAAGATTGATAGAGACAGTCATTAAGGATCAAGCAGATCAAAATTCCAAGAAACAATGGTGATAATGTAAATTAAATTATTTAAACTCTCTTGAGTAAATGGTTTTAACCTCTTGGCTGCCCATAATTGAAAGCAAATCAATATAAATCGGTTAAAACATAAAAAAAAAAAAATAACCTTAGCAACACTTTACTTTAATGAAATAAACCACTGTTAGGCATATTAAGTAAATCCAAAAGCAAATAACTCTTGACATAGTATAAACAAAAGCAGGGTTTCACACTTCAACCACGTTGCAAATACCAAAAAAAAAAAAAAAAAAAAAATAAAACACTCCACATTAAAACAACACTCAGTCCGAAACAACTAAAACACTACAGAAGAAATATGTAAAATAAAACAAAACAAAACATCAAAAAAGTTAAAACCGAAACCAAAGTAAACAACCAACTGAAGCGCCTAAAAGTATGCAACAGCATTTTATAAAAACTAAAGACCCCCTCACGCACAAGCCAAAAACTTTTCAAAACTGGTAAATACAAAAATTTTATCAACAAAAGGATTTTACTACACAAAACAAACTAAACAAACCACGCTTGTGGGCAAATCTAGACGCATTAAAATAAACATGATGGAATCAAAACTACAAACTATATAATATAGAAAAAGAAATGCAAAAAAATATTGGCCTGCCGTAAACACCTTTCATTGTTTTTACAGAGCAAAAGATGAACTTGTACCAAGAGTTGGGAAGTATGCAACATGCTTAAAACCAACAACAATTACACAGGACAACCAACTAAACGACCGACCGACCACATACTGACGTTGACATAAAAGTCTACAGATATGTAGGTAAAATATATAAGAGAGTATGAGTGACTCAGAACTACTAGAAAACTCATAGAGATGCAATGACAGACACCAGATGACGCTGTGCGAGCTCAACATGTGGCCACCAGCAACGCGACACGTCCTGCTCCCTAGATACTTTAGAAGAGTCCCCGCTAAAAAAGTTGCTTGCCATTTTACTTTTAATAAACACATTAAGCACTTAATTGTATACTTGAGAGAGTGTGTGTATATATGTGCATGTATGTGGTGTATCTGTGTGAATGTGAACAAGCAAACATCATGAGTATGGTTGAGTGCGGAAACATTTTGCAACTGAAGTGACACAAAAGCACACATGCATGTAAGTGTTTTTTATCCAGTTAGCTATCGGTTGATAATAATAGCAATGCAACTACATAAAAAATAATAGAATAATGCAATAAAATATCTATGTATGTACACATACGAGTATCTGTATGCTTTAGGTAAATGCACCAATATCTAAAATGAATGCTACCGGCTGCAATCAACAAACAAAGGCTGCACATGTTCGCTGTTCGCTATTTGCATGCATGTTTTAAGAGGTTTGAGTAATTGATTGTTGATTGCCATTAGGCAGCAATGTCGGAAGTGCGTGAATACATACATAAATCCATAAATATAAGTGTATATACATAACATATACTTATAGTAGGTACTTGTCTTTGGTAATCTATTTTTGCCGCAACACATGGCGTATGAGTGTTATTACTTGCCTCACTTAATGGTTGATTGTATTGATTATTTCAAGCTCACATACATAAGTAAATGCACATTTATGTTGGTAATCGTATGTTTACTGTGCATTGTTTCTGAGTAAACAACTCAACTAAGTATTATGATTTTCAAGTACAATATTTAAAATGAGTTTATTTTGTTGTTTCAATACTTTTTTAGGATTGTTACACTCAAGATTGATACAAATAATAAATAAAAAATAATTCTACCTTTATGATATGCCTTACTTCATTTTTAAGTTGAAGAATGTTATAATATTTTTGCTCACTTTATCATCAACAGCAATCTAAGATTAAGTTACTTTCCAAAGCAGTGGAAATAAGCGCCTTTCATTTGATTTCTAAACCTTGTAAGCATGAACATGAACTATAGCTAGCTGGCTATATATTCGAAAATATTTAAAACAGGATTTTTTAGCAGAGTATTACCGTTTTAGGATGACAGAAGCATTTTTCCTGGGCAACAGCCTCTTGGCTTTCGCAAGAAACATGGAACCTCGGTTACAGAATAGTAGCGCAATAAGTAATGTCGTGATTTGAAAACGAACTCTGCTATTTTTCTTGGCTTTAAAGGATAGCTTACAGGACTGCTATCTACTCCCGGCGCCATACTTTTTTCGGTTGAAATCTTTTGTTTGTGATGGTAAGATTTATGTAAGATTTTAACAAATAGAGCTGCTGTTCCTCAAGGTAGCGTACTCGATATAATATTTACTCCAGATTTATCGATTATTGGAGATAACAACATAACAATGGCTACATATGCTGATGACACAGCTATATTTGTCACCTCTAAACACCGAGATGAAGCTTCTTTTATCCTACAAATTCCACTTAATCGATTGGAATCAAAATCTGGAATATTACAATACTTTAAATAATGAAACGAGTAACATTTTTCGGAGATAATATACTACACCGCAATATTGTTAACTATATTGGATAAAAACTTGATAGAACAATACATCAAATGAAAACAAATAAGTTTGAGTTTCTTTCCAAATTTCGCCTTGAGTAAAAATTATTACCCATATATATCTAAAAGAAAGTCGGGTTAGTTACACTACTTATAATTCAGGAACGGCTGAACCGATTTGGCTGAAAATTGGTGGGGAGGTAGCTTAGAACTAGGATACTTTTTTCGTCTATCCGTCCGTCCGTCTTCGGATCATATCTCATAAACCGCAATAGCTAGAGAGTTCAAATCAGCAACAAACTAAAATATATATAAACAAGAAACATTTTGGTCTGTATGGTAGCTATACGATCCAGTAATCCCAAGATCTTGAAATTTTGATGGTTGGTGGCTATACATCAGATACTTAACTCTTATTAGAAAAACTTTTCTGCTTTTTGTTCTAACGAACTGAAATTTAGACACTAAAAGTTTTTGATATAGGCGCAGAACATTTGTTAAAAAATCTGTCAAATCGGACTACTAGGGGGAGTACCTCCCATACAAACCCCATTTTGGTACGGAACCCTCCGTGCATGAGTCCGACTCGCACTTGTCCCATTTTTTTTTTTGTTTTAATAACTGAGCACGCACAGGGAAAGTAGCAACGCACGCCGGGTAATGCTAGTTTACAATATAATTTTTAAACCGGTGGGGAATTGTGGAGTCAAACTTTTGAGCATAGTTGCCGAATCAAATGTTGAAATCCTATAAAGGTTTTAGTCAATATTCCTAAGAAGGCTTTCCGGAGCTTAAGCGGCTCAAACTCAATATTACATCGATCTCTCAGTATTCCAACAGTGAGAGAAGAAATCGCCAAGTGCAACGTAAACTACTTGCACCGGGTGGAAAATAAGCCACTCTCTTGGATATCAGCTGCGACACGAGAAGACTGAAACGCCATCACCATAACGTGAACTTAACAAACAAATAGACCAAATTTGGGTTCGAATTCACTCTAAGCAAATTTAGTAAGAACCAAGCATACAGTTAACAGGTTATAGTATTTCTAGTGATTAATTTACAACAAGTGCTGAAGAAGAGTGAGATTTGGAACTTAAAAAGTTATACTAATTTGTTATACTTTGAAAACTGAGGATAAAAAGTACAAAGCTAAGAAATCCATTTTTCATTTAAATAGTTTATTTGAAAATTAGATTCTCAAATTACATCTTCCAACAAACACATTTCCAAATATACTTATATTGTTATTTATCTTGAAATGTAATATTGATTTGTTTTAAGTGAAATTTTCTGAAACCCATGTCACTTGTGAATCCACTTAGATTAATTTTAAGTCGTCGTGCATTTGGTTTCTAATTTCTGTAATCATGACCCACAGAATTCTTTACACTTTTATCTGAATCATAGTCATTAACCTTGACAGCTTCCAGCAGTGAGTCTTCTTCAATGACAATAGCATAGAAAATATGTTAATATCGGAACGAAACAATGATTATATGTTACAGGTTCATACATCAATATGCTTTGTTAATGGCGTGTGCGCGTGTGCGTGTGAGTGTGCGAGTATGTATCTTCTCGCCATAAATATTGTGAGGCGCAACACACTTAAAGTATGCAATATATTTTGCTGTGTCTATGCAGACATAATCGTACATAGTAAGAGCTATGGAAGGCATTCAAATCTCTGCCTGGATGTTACATGATGCGTAGCAAAGTCGACATATGAATGACTTTCATTACGTTTTTGATGTAGATACTTTAGCATCAGTTGTTGTTTCTGTTATTACTGTTCTTATTGTTGTTGTTGCTGTTCTTGTTGTTGTGTGCTAGTGTATCATTGTTGGCATTGTTGGCTTTGTTGTTATTGTTCATCTAACATATTCAAAGGATATAAGGAAGGGAAAAAATAAAGAGTGACAAGATACGAGCACAAGACATCAAGTCTGTCTATTGTTTATATGGATAATCAATGGCAATGACTAGGCACAGAAGGGACTTAAAAAGTGAAAGGATGAAAAATGAATAAAAAGAACCGAAGGTAAGGAAGATTTATATAGTGAGGATATGGAGGTAAGTGGACACACATGGTTGCCACTCATGCAAAACATGTTTGAGAAACGATAATCGTCACAACTCCTGACAACAATAACGCTCCATTTTTCTACTTTTATGCCGCCTGCCACAAGCAAATATCAATGCGGAGGATGTGCTTGTATGTATCTGTGACTTATTGCCAACATCGTTCTTCTCCTGTTGGTGCCGTTATATATGCTTGCATGCCTTTGTGCAATAAACAGTAACAGCTTATGCTGAACTAAGACTCTCTGTCACTTCGTCTTAGACTTTACTCACCCACCCACTCAATCAGTTAGATTCACATTTTTTTTTCTAGTTTTTTTTTTGCTATTTGTTGTGAAGTTCATTGAAAATAAATGATTGCATTACTTTGATTTGATGTTTGCTTTGATTGTTTTCAACTTTTCTTTATTTATCCAATCCAACAAAACACACACACAAAAAAAAAAAAACAAAAAAAAAAAGACATGTGACTCAACTATTCTTGTATTCTTGTCATTAAACAAATGATTTCCAAACATTTAAATGTTGTCCAATTTGTTGACTTGTTTTCTCACTCAATTCTTTTTGTTGAATGAAAGTAGTTTCTTGTATTGTATGTTGTTCTCTGTTTGTCGAATTGAGTTGTTAGGCTTTTTTATTTGGTTTATACGATTTCATTTCGATTTCTTATATTGACTTCTCTTCCTTTGTTGGCATAGTTTTGCTTGTCATTTGATTTCATGGTCAGTGAGTTTTGATTTTAAACGAAAGAAAGAAACTTCAAATAGTTTTCTATCATTTTCTCTTCGAATGTTTTTACCTCAATCAACGCATATGGTATTTGTTTATAAAAAGGTAAAATGATTTTAAATTATTTCAATTGCAGCTGTGTTCTTTCTATTGAAGAATATATGTAAAATACTTTATTGAATCGATTTACAAATTATTTAATGAGAATTTTATAACAAACTTGTTGGGTAAATGTTTCCGATTGAAGAAGATTATTAGTGATTCCTAATGTTTTTTTTTTTCTTTAAAAAAATCACTTGGTCATTCAATTTGATTCAGTCTTCAAAAATTTTGAAATTTCCATTCAAGGGCGGAAAGCTTCTTAAGTGCATCAGCTCATTGCTTGACTGTTTCTGGAAACTAGTAGGATGACAAAGTTGCGCAGTACATGGGCTGAGAATCACTTCTTACATCTTCGAATCAATTGTTATGATCTAATTACAATATTGTCGATATTTCTATACAAAATTTATTGTATTTTAGTTATTACAAATCATTGTAAATTAATTGCTATTTTATACCATAATCTTATAAGTGTGTGACAGCTAAAGTTTCACTGCATCTTTGTCACTCTTAGAGATGGTTCAAGCGCTTTCATATTCTTCTTTCATCAGTTAATTTGATATTGATGAGTATCTATTACAGTATCAGCAAGTTCACTTCCTGTTAACCCTCATCATCATCATCATCATCATCATCAATGAATTTTTGTTAAATATTTCTTATTTTTACAATTTAATTTTAATAATACAATATAAGTTAAACTGTTGAAACTGAAGTCCACGCAACCACTGTGGAACTTACCAGTTTTGTCGCAACGACATCATCGTTAAGGACAAGTGACAGCTGCAACAAACCACACACACATACATACACACATATCAAGCAGCGAGTAAGCGAGTAAACCAACATTCACGCATTCACAGATACAGATTCCCATACTCATGTACTGTGGCTGACTTATCGCTGTCGTTTTTGGTCAAATTTGACAAGTTAACATTACTCAAAATATGAGAAGTGTGATTCTCTGTGTGTGTGCGAGTGGTTAGCTACACCTGAACAAATTTTGTCTTCACGCCTTTTGTTGTGGGTGAACCTGCGATGATGAGGATACAAGTCTTGCACTGTCAAATCCATTTCCCACACTCTCTAACACACTCAACTGACAGTTTAACTATCATTAATAAAAGCCGTGAAGTCGTTTTCACAAGCTCATGCACGACTCCTAACCAGTGTCCATGTGTACCTAGCATAATTGATGTATTTTGCTGTGCCGAATAGATTTTAGGACTCGGTAAGGAAAGAAGAATTTAGGGTTGATTTCACACTCTTTCAGTCTTCTGTCTTTTCTGGCTAATTGACTGACCTCAACTGCGTACTTATTGCTTGCTTACCACTATTGTCTGCCACTTACTATGAATGTTTCCTGTTCTATTGTTGTTACTATGCTTATCATCCTGTTCAACATGAGTGATGACTTCAAATTGGCTGTCTTTGCTGACGTCTTCATAGATACAATACATAGATACTCGTGTATACTCGTAAACAATATTTGTTCATCGCACACGTAGAAGTAAACTCAAACCTAAGTCAACCTTTCGCTTAATCATTTTTCTTAACATTTTTCTTCTTGACCAAGTTCCCTCCCCGTCCATTCTGAATCAAATGAAACTCGGCTATCTACAAGCATTTGACGTTTAGTAAATTTGAAGTCATTACACCTACCTTGACTGGGCCTTTCATATTCAATGAATATCTGTGTGTGTATGTATGTGTGTGTGTGTGTGTGTGTCAAGGTGGATATTTGTGCGTGTTCGTGTGTGTATGCGTGAATGTGTCCGTGATAAATGATTGTCCATTTGTAGGCGCGCATTAGTTGGTCCTGTTCGTCCTTGCAAAAGCCGTCCCTCATCGTGTTGAAAGCATTAATAGAAACAAATTGCTTTTGTTGGGCGTTTACAGAAGCGATTAGTGTGCGTTATTTATAAAAATTATAAGCAATTTATTTTAATAAATTAATATTTATTAATAAAGCGAAGCGAAGGTGTGCTGTTGGATTTGAATTTATATGATTACGACGGTGGTTGTCTTTTCTTTCCATTTCATTTCACATTTGATTCAGTAAATAAATATAGACAAATTAAATGAATGCATATTAAATTTATAAAGAAATCATGTTCATTCAGCTTTTCTGTTTTTTTTTTTTTTCTTTTTACTGTATCTTTCATAAAACTTAAAAAATGCTAAATGCAGAATAAAGTTAAATTTACTTTTGTCAATTTATTTAACTTAAGCAAAAGAAGCTTAAATGACTTCATCATTTAAGCTGTTCTTTAAGAATTATTATTTGAATAAATGCTTTTGACTGTTTTTGATTGATTAAGTTTTTTAAAAATATGATCAGTTTTGACATCCTATATAAACTTAATAATTTATTTATATTTTTAAAAATATACTGAAAAGTTTGAGTTTTAAAAAATATTTGAGTGAACTGACTAAAGAAATCTATTGCATTTATAGAAACATCCTCAGAAAACTTGGACTCGGATTTATACAAAAACTGACTTAAAATATTGTCTGATCTTTGTATTGTTTTTTTTTTTTTTTTGTACATATTGTCAATGAATATATTGATAAGTCGTGTGATTATTCTGTGCATAAGGTTTAGCAGAACTTAGTTAACTTATTTATATTATTATAATTATTGAATAACAATTATTTTTATCTTTCGATTTAGTGTTTGCAATACGAAAAAACGTTTTCTAGAATATTTAAGGATTAGACTATGTCAACCCTTCAGATCCTTGCATGCACATTCATGGATCCTTATGTGTACAATATATAAAACCATTCGCGAGTCTGCTAGTAATGGATGCTCTCAGAAGCCAATTATGCTAAGATTTTTACAGGTACAAGCTCTTCTGGGTTCCAACCTTAACTTATGAACGACTCACTGATTAGCTTATCCGAAGTAGAAATGTCCGTCAACCTGATATTACAACAAGTACAGACTCAAGTCGACGCGCCAAAAAAAAAAAAAAACGTATGCAAACAACACGCGCTTTGGTATTATCTTCGATTTGTAGATCTGAGTTTGAATATCACTCAGAAAATGAATTCACCTGTTGATTCATTGATATCTTTAATGTTCGGTGAAAGCTAAGAATCAAGGATTGTTTTTGACAAAAAGTAGTAGCACAAAACATCATTGATAGCAAGAGAAATCTAAACATAAATATTAATCCACATTACTATAAAGAAGCCTATATATATATTTTAAATTATTTTTGACACAAGCATTGAATTCATAATTTCTGATGTTAAATTTTTCAAAAGAATATTTCTTCCATTTGAAAAAGTCAGTTATAGTTAGATTTTAAGTATGGATAAAAGAGACAACCTTACTCTTCCAATTAGAGACTTAAATTTGAAAACATTTTTATCATATTAATATAAAAATCAAAACATTAATTCACTATAACAAAATGAAGAAAAAAAAATGAGAAGGAATAAATAATTTGAATGGTGTTTAATGTAATTTGCCACTCTTTCATCAATTAAATGTCCTGATTTTTTAAATCAAAATCATTATAGTATATTTTCTTATAATATTTTATTATACTTTTATAAGAATAACAATGAAATCATTGTTAAATTGTTTTTCGACTGAAGGTAGTCATTTCAACCTTCAACAAACTAACTTTGACTTTAAGCAAGTATCTAATTAGTAAATATAATTATATTACAGAAATGTTGAATGAGAAGCATTGTAACTGCACTCCAAGCACATAACTGTATACACATAACTATGTGTATACGTGTATGTTTGTCTATGTTGAACTTAAATATTTTTGCTTGTCTAGGCACCATTAAGAATACAATGCGTAAATATTTTCGCTAATAACATTATAAATGAAAATATTTATACAGATGTCTACAGTCTAAGTTTATTTTGACTGCGTGTGTGAATGTGTGTTTTTATGTGTATCTTAAAAACAAAAAAAAAAACAAAAATTATATGAAAAAATCTTACATAAAAAGCTTAGCGGCGTGAAAGAGGGAAAAGTCTGATTATAACAAAATACAAACAAAGTCACTTACATCACAGCTCATGTGCTTTGTATACCAAACTTGTATATTAGTGCGAGAATATGTTTTTATTTATGGTAAAACTTGCATACACACAAGTATGACGGTAAAACAGTAAAGAGGAGAACAGGAGAAAGTTATAGAATAAGCGAAAAGGCAAGAAGAAAGCAATGGCAAAGGCAATTGGTGCCGCCAGTGAGAAACAGCGAAACAAACAAAATGTTTATGTGTTGCATGCTTATTAGTTTGCCTCGAGCACCAAGTACTCTACCATGACTAGTACTTCTAATACTTTAAAAGCAACAAGAGAACAGAACACAACAGAATACAACAGAACAAAACTAACTAACAACAATAATAATAATCATAATAATAATGAGAATGTTTATGTAAGACTTCTCCAACAAATATATGCATACTTACTTACATACATTTATGCACAGAAGAGTGGTAACATCCACATTCTTTTCTTTTACTTTAAATGTATCTCTGACTTTGCCTTTGTTTGCATAGTATATTTGTATATTTCATTCAACTTTGTCAATGATGATTAAGTAAAAATTATACGCGAAAATGCTACTTGCCCCGTATAATTCTTCTTCACCCTCTCAATCAACTTTGCGTATACGCAATGTTGATTTCACTAGTGAATAAGGCCCTGGTTGGTTGTTATGCAGCTAATTAAAAGTTCCAGACTAAAAGTGAGGCAGTATTTTTTATTTAAATTATAAATAGTAAATTTGTACCTTTGTAAATTTAAATTTTGAAATACTAAAAGCCATTTTCAGTTCTCCCAAACTTTTTGGTTTTACTATCATATAGTATTTCCGGTACATAACCACATAACATATAATAGATTATAATTTCCACACTGAAAGCTAAACTAAATGTGAAATTTGATAATTTGCTGGACATTTAAACTGTGATGCCATGCAGCAAAGAACGAAGAATGGCAAACCGAGGAAACAACAGAAGTGACTTTGCTTGTAATTTTATATTTGGAATTGTTGCATGGCGACAAAACACACCGACATTTGCAGGCGACAAAAACTTTCGAAACTCTCTTCCTCACACGTATAAAAAATATTCTTATATAAATGCATACATGGCATAAAGTTTCTATGTAGCAAATTCACAAAGGATATGCATTTGTTTGTTTGACATTTTCTAAAAGTTTCAGTTTCAAGAAATGCCTCAGATTTCCCAATCTTCCTACAGATACTTTTTCCTTATTCAGCGTATGTAGAACTTTATGTATGTTTGTATGAGTATGGGAGTGTGTATGTGTTGTACAGTTGCCATACGACAAACACATTTATATTTTAATAATGCACCAAAACATTTATTTGATGTGGCTTGTGTTTTGGGTCTGCCACTTTTGACTTAATTTTAAATTAAAAATTTAAATTTAATATTCAATTGAGTTCAAGTTTTTAGTTCAAAAAGATACTTGTAGTATTTATTATAACTTAAGGTCATAAGAGTCTTTAAAAATGCATGATTAGAAAGTGGAGTGTAAATATCTTTAGGAAATAATATGTTTTTTGGTAGAATAAACTTTTAAATATCTTTCGCAGGTTCAAGTCATAATTTTGGATTTCTACTAAGTATGCATTAACAAATTCTCATAGAAAACTTAAACTCTTATTGAAGTAGTGGGAGTAATGCAAGAAAAGAAAGTTTAAAAAATAATATACTTATGCAAAATCGCTTATCCCGAGCACTTGTTCCCAATGCACAATGAAAGCATTAATTAATATGCAAGTTAAAAGTTCTCCTTCTCCTTCTCTTTTGCTTTTGTTTTTCATTTCTCGATTGTCTTTATACAAAGCGGACAATTTCCTTGAACAAAAGTAAATGGCAAAGAATTTTTTTTTTTTTTTCAGGGAATCCTTGCTTGCAATATGCCAACATTGACATGCACCTTGGGGAGTCTTATCAATGTCAACATTGCGCCAATAAAAACTACGAACAAAAGCATATTTAAAAAATAAAAATACAGATGAGGACATGCCATAGCAAGTACAATAGAACAACGATCAAGTAAATAGCTTAAGTTGCAGGAGTATGTAGAGTAAAAACAAAAATCCTACAAAAGCAATATCGAGAACAAGTAAACAAATAACTATGTATAAAGGCAAAAAAAAAAAGGAAATGTGAAAGGAAAGGGAAGTATGAAAAAGAAGAGACTTTCAAGCCGGTATGTGGTGAGGAAGTGAAAGCTGACTGACGTATGCGAAAGTGATCCCAAAGGACACAAAAGGATTTTAGCCACAGCAAGAAACCATTACTAGAAAGTATAGCTTTTGCTAGAAAATAAAAGAAAAGAAGAAATCTAGCCATGATAGAAAGCATATGTTGCTTACCCAACCAACCTCAATGACATCCTTCTGCCTTACATTGTTGTCTATGGTATGGTTATTCCCATATTTATATTGCCAGTACAATACAATACTTTTGATACATACAACTACGACTATAGGGTTTTTCATTATGCCTTGGTGCTTGTAACATAGTACGAGTATATCTAGATGAACTGTGCATTGGAGATTCCATAAAATCAGTGTAATGAATAGAGTCTATACAAAATATACTTTTTTCTCCTTCCTTTGACAAATCTAAGGAAAATTTGGACATAAACATAGTTACCATATTAACCTTTCACTGCTTCATAAATAGATTGATTGATTGATCCTAAAATTAATACAACAAATTTATGAATTCATTCAGAATTGAAGTGAAAGGTATTTAAGATTCGGTGATTTGAAGCTAATATTACTTTACATTAAGGTTTTTTTTCTTTTCTCACTCACAATTTTTTTGTCCGCATTTTTTCTTTGCTTTCTCTCTTCTGTGCATTTGAGCTCAGATATTGGCTTTGATTTTCCTGTAAAGACAACAAATTTGCATAGCGGAGTATTTGGATATTTATTGTTGTTTGTTGCGATTCTTTCACTTTTTGTTTTTTTCTGGAAATATATTTGTGATACTTTATATTTTAAGGATTTTCTTTGTGTTCATATGCACATAAAGAGAGAATAATATCAGATGAAAGAGAAGTGAAAGCACATACTCGTATGCCGATTGGGACTCATTTTTGCCAGAGAGTATCTATTGTATTTAGTATGTAGCGCATTCAGTTGTCCATTTATCGGTATCACCGGATCTTCTAATTCGATTCAATTAAAAATATTGATTTCTAACGTTGCTTGATTGCTTTGATTTGTGTTAATTTAAAACAATAGTGTCATTTTGAAGTGTTTGTAGTTGTTTGTTATTAAGTTATTGGAAATAGAATTAAGTTTTAAAGGATTTTTTCTTGGCATTTTATTAAAGGTATTGCCTACCGCTAGCTTTGACGTTTCCTTACTCATGGCAACGCTTGGATTCCGCGCCAATAAAACTGTTCGTTCTTGGAGGTTAAGATATCATAAAGCCAATTATTGGTACCTACAACCGCAATGAAACGGCTTGTTGAGTCACTCCTAACGTAGCCACAAATTGTTTTTGGGTTTGGCATGGTTTTTCAAAAAAAATTTCCTCCGGTTCGGCGTCTACAAACGTTGGGCCTTCCTTCGCGCTACTTGTCAATTTTGTCAAAATTACCAGAACCAGAACTCGCATGTTGAAATTAATGGTGCATGCTCTCCGTAACTCTCACACAGCAGCCAATGATTTTCTGCTACAGATGGAAGCAAAATACCAATGCTTCCCGGGACTGGAGTTTTGTAGGGACAAAAACAGACATAGTTGTCGAACGAAAAGAATATGTTGTTGACATTTAGATGAAGTGAAATTTATTGTAAAAAGTGATATAATGGTAAAACTTTCACATAAAGTTGGTTCCAACATGGTGCAGTATGCTCAAACACAACTGGTTACATCTGTTAGCAATCATTTAAAACTTGCTGGTATCTCCATATATAGACATATATATATATTATTTCACTATCTCTTATTGATTTCTTATTTATTGCAGAATAAATTTTAAAAAGAAAGTTGCCAATCCCTTCTCCATGTCATTAAAACAATGGGGCATTTAACGCATTTTTGAAACTTATTTCTATATTCTTGCATTTTCTATGTAAAAACATCAAAATAGGGTTAGGTGAGAATATTTTAAATTTAAACCTACGAGTACTATAAAGTATAGAAAATTAAAATTGCTTTTTATTCATCTATTAATATGTTATATTAATAAAATTTTTGTTTTAGCCCCTGTATTGTAAATTCAATTTATTAAATGACTTAAACATGAGATTATCACAGTACCGGATATATTTGACATTAAATTTTGCATATAATTTTTTTTTATTTATTATGAAAATGATTTTCACTTGTGAGAAGGGACTTTTTTAGTATTGAAAATTGTTTTAATGAAAAATGTAAAATGGCAACAAATACCTGCTGGCTTCAGCATTTTAAATAAATAACATTGCATCGTTTGAAATATTTTTCGATATATTTTTTAGAATGCAATTTATGAAAGCAACAAAATGATGCAGCACAACACAGCATAACGCAAGCATTTTCGGCAATGAGGCTGATACTAGCTTTCCCCAATCTTCTCATTTCACTAAGCCAACTCAAAGGAATCAAGTAAAAAATATAAATTTTAATAACAAATATAATATAAAATATGCAATATCAGCAAAGTTTTGATTTTAAAGCAATATCAGCAAACATAAATTTTACTTCAGCATAACTTTTTTTTTCATTTCTCTTTGTATTCTTGCATAGAACTTAATTTCCCCCTTTATACCTAAATAAAGGTGAAAACTGGAAAAAATATGTAAAATTATCTAAATTGCTTGATTCCAACACAAAAGTCAAAAGCCAAAAGAACAAACGACTAAATGTTGCACTCATTTTGCCTTCCCCCCCATCATCATTTTCACTCACCCTGAATCGTTCGTTCATTCATGCTGAAACTGTTGTAAGTGAACTAAGAGTGAACTAAAAGTGAACTTGGTGCTCAGTTCAGTTCATTTACTGCTAAAGGCATTAAATGCATACAACGCGCTTGTAAAAACGAGAAGTGTTCCAAAAGTATTCCACATTATTACTTTGAACTTCATTTTATTACATCTCTACAACGACGAACACAAAAGAAATACACGTCCGATTTGCAGGCGCTGAATACATGAAAACTTGATGATTAGTTTCGTATCCCACAAAGTTTGCTACAATTTTCTGAGTCACAGTGATGTTCAGATACATTTGTTGCACATCTCGTTTATACAATATCTTTTAATATACTCTTTAAAGGTGAATAGGTAGGTGGCTGGCAACAGAAACATGTTTTATGGGGGTACACATATTAAAGTATGCAGTTTAGTCGATAGAAAACTGAAGAGGGATGTTGTTGCATAATTGCTTATATTGTACAATCATTTGAAAGCGATTTTGTGCATGCATTCATTCATCCATTCATTTGGTTTCAGTGCAACAAGTTCACTTTGCAAAATTTTCCATTTGAACTTTACCTCTTGTATCACGTATTCTACATACGACGACATACTACATATTGACTATATACTTATATATAGTTCCTACATATCTAGATGCGACGCTTTGATGCATAACTGTATCGAGTGTTGAATTGATTCTTTGATGCTTACACAATTCGTACGTGTTAAGTGTTGAACTGTATCGATATTATGATAAGGACAACATTATAATATCATGTTTGTTACTGCGCTTAATTGAAATTGAACTTTGAACTGGTATAATTGTCAAAAATAATTAGGAAGAAAGTCACCTAAATTGGTGTAAAGTGAAGTGGATCATGCATCGAGAAGAATTTTCATACAATTTTTAACTAGCTTATGACCGCAACTTTGTATCTGAATCAGTTGGTAAATGTAATTCAATGCAATTTCATTATTTCGTCTAATTGTTCCACTGCTTAACAATAAGGTACTTACTTGTTGAATAGTCTTGATTTTGATTAAAAATCCATGATAGCACTACGATCTATGATCTCTAAAGTGTGTAAGTTCCTAATTTACAAATTTTTTAATAATACTGCAAAGGTCTGCAATGATCTATGATGTATCCAGTTTGTAAGCACAGATCTTTTTAATTTAGTTGCACTTATTGTAGTTTCTGATAGATACTCTTTCTGAGCTTAGAATATACTTTGCTCGCATTTTTAGTTTTTAGTAAATGTATTTTTATGATGATGTTAAATACTCCAATGATTTTCTTTTCTTGTTCCAAATTCAGCTTTCATATCCTTGACCTCAGATTAGATTAGAATATTAATAGAGTACGAACTCAATTCAATGTTTAAGACATGGATTTTTATTAATTCTATATGCACGTTGCCTTCAACCAAATGCACAATGCAAATTCCACTTTAACATAGAAACTCATTCCCTTCTTATTACTTACCATTTTCTCCATGCCTTTATCTTGCTGTTTAAAATTCTATTCTAAATAGACAAAGCAGCATCAGCAGTAGTAACGGCAATTGTTCTAAACACCAGTTGCATTTACCACTTTTATCACGCTTCCTGTTTGGATTTGTCGAGAATTTGCACTCTTGCTCTTTGCGGATGGTTTTCTTTCTTTTTGCAGCTTTCACTTCATTGGATTTAATTCATTTTTATTACAGCGCGCATACGAAGAGCCGACAAGGACCTTTTTGCCACCAAAGCGTGGATCCTGTGCATCAAGGAGTCTTCGTGTACGTGTGTCCTTCATATTTCATTGCGCCTTAAATGCTGCTTTAAATAACGTTCTCAAGCATTTAATTGCAACTAAATCTGCTGTCACAGTTCTGTAAAGAGGTGAAATTAGTATGTTGTGCTATGGCGCCACGATTTGTATCTCTTGTATCTTTTATTCTAACATTATTTTAATAATTTTGCATGCAAATTAGACGGAAGCTTAAAACAAGATCTTCGGAAAAGGTACATTAATAAAATTATTTCAATTGTTTTGTAATTTCAAAAGGAAACCATTTAAGTTTGCATAATTTAGGTAACAGAAAGCAGATAAAGGCAATTTTGGTTATTAAAATGTGTTTCATTTTGAGCACCATTAGCTCTAATCTTTTTCAAATAAATCTTAGAGTATTTCTCTTCGCAATTGCATATTTTTGGTAGCAAATCGACTTCATTAAGCAACGCAATTTAAAATACCAAATTGCTTTTTCTTTTCTAATCCAACGACACTCACAACCTTGCCGCTTCTCCTGTTCCTCAAAATTTAACACCAACGTCTTAAAACCTAAATCCTTCTCCCAAGACCTTTAAGCTTCAAACCAAAATAAGATTTGTTTGTCTGCTCGTTTGAGTTAACAACATAAGAGCATTTAGAAAAAAAATAGAATATGAAAATAGCAAACAGGGCCAACAAATACGAAACAAAAACAACAAAAAAACAAAAATATTGCGACCTATTCAGAAAAGAAATAGTGAAAGTAGTGAAGGTGTTAATGCCGCACAAATCCTAAACCAACGCGGATGATGTCGTTGGCACCATGACCGCCACGCGCTAACAATTCTAATCGACCCGACTTGGCTTGGCTTATGGCTTCGTGGTATTGGCATGATAATGACGATGGCCATGGCGACAGCGGTTACCAGTTTCGTTCACTTTGGTTTAACTCTATGGTGAACTGAAAGAGAGAGAGTGAGAAAGATAAGGACGCCACTGCAACAAATGCGCCACAGCATACAGTTGTTGCGCTATAAGAGACGCCATTTTTTTTTTTTTTTTTTGTTAACCTTCTTTTGCTGTATTTATGTGTCTTTAGCCTAGTGTCATAGCTAAATTGTGATAATAAAGAAAATATGAGAGAAAGACACACAATATCATATTTTTATAACGTGGTTTAAAGTTTCACATGCAACTTATAAGGATGCACAATGGATTAACATTGTTAAAAATATTATGTCAATTATTATGAATATTTATTTATTATGCAATATTTTAATATTTTTGAATATACAACAATGCTTACATATTTAAATTTTATGTATAATTCTTGAAAAAATTATTCATTGTAGAAAAACAAATTAAAAAATCAACAAATCTTTTAGTTCTCTAAGAGATGCAGAGTATCAAATTAGGACAATCACTTCAGGCACATCTAGAAAGGCAGCCGAACAGACTCTTATTAATGTTCTTCCATTTCACTGAGTTCTTTGGTCCTTGATCCAACAAGGGCAAAACTCTAACCATAACTGAAGATTGCAAATTGGCAAGAGTTTCTCATAGCCAAATTAAAAAAATAATTGAGAGTAGAATATAATCGAAATGGAACAAGAATTCATTGCATTAAATTATGTTAAACAATTTAAAATTCAATTATAAATTTCTTCATTTTACCATTTCTCATTCATTGATAAAAATTCACAGAAATTACTATGAATTAGTCCCGAAGAAGACTGACATGGAAATACTCTGTACTTATGTGCGAGTATGTGGTAAAATCCGTAGATCAACGCATGGCGCATGCAACTTGAATTATGGAAGCAATTTTAATTTTGAAATTCATGGAATGCGTGACAAAATGAAGTGTGTGTACTCGTATCTGTGTTGCAATTTCAGCATAATGAGCTCAAATAGACACATGATAAATCGTCGAACTTGATGCTGCTTTTGAGTATAAATTGTGAATTTTAAATTCTTAAATCAAAACTCAAATGAAATGAAGCTAGTGAAAAGTATTTTGAAGTGTAATTTGATTGATTTTGTTTGTCAATGTCTCCTCTATGTATGAGTTTGTCTATGCATTTGAGATTGTGTGCACATATTTGATATTTTGCTTTAATTTATATTGATTCAAATGCTTTGTGCTTCAATTGAATTCCAATTCATAATGGTGACGACGATGTTGATAACTTATAATATAATACAATGAATGCTTTGGCAACGGCGGTGGCAATGATGAAGAAAGAAATTTTGCGCTACTTTCAGTGTTTATTGACTTTTATCAAAAAGGCAAATACAATTACCGTGAGTGCCTTTTGCTTCAAAGACTTGCGAAAACAGACCCAAACCACACACACTCACTCATGACTCGGAACTCTCACTTATGGATAACATGAACATTTTCAAAGTAAATACATAAACAAATCAATTCAAAATAAATTTTGTGAAATACATCAAGGTGAAAATTTTTGCATTTTTTTATTTTTTTTTTTATTTTTTCTGAATACTGAAAAACCTGAACTTGGTTTGAATTTAGTCTATCTTATGTAAAGTTTTTATGTGTGTGTGTTTGTGCTTGTATCTAAAAGAAAAAAAGGGAAGTAAATAAAGTAAATATTTGCATTTTGTAAATATTTGTTCAGCGAATTTATTTTGACGCTACCGATGATGTGACGGTGATGATGATGATGATGATGATGATGAAAACTTTTGGCATTTTATGCAAGCTTGAATAGTTTAATCTTTAAATTGATTTGGCATTGGAACTTCAGAACTCTGACTAAAAGTGAGTGTTTATAAAATGAAAGTTGTTTTAGATAAAATACAGACTCTTTATTTTCAAATAAATGGGAAAACTTCAAAAAAAAAAAAAAAACAATTAGATAAATCCAAACAAAAAAAAAAAAAAAAAAAATGTGTATTCTACTTTCAAGACTTAACTGAATATATATAAGACACTAGGTAAAAATTTAAATACTTTTTCTGTAGCGGTGGTAAATACTGACAAACCCAAACAATATTCTCACTTATTGTAGATGTGTCTGTTGGCCTCTTTGATCAGTGACATTATTCATACGAAATTCGCTGGCAAATATTTGAAAAAAAACCATATAGAAAGAAAACTAATCTGGTAGACTTCAATTAGGAATTTACCTGTTGAACTTTTTGGCCTTCTTGAGCAGATATCAAAGATTACTTTGCACTGAGATCTATTTGGATTCATTGGATATAGTAATTAGTAATAGGAATTTTTGCGAACATTCCAAAAAAATCTCCTTCATAGACTTATTTCTCCTCCATGGTTCACTAAGAACGCAAATAAACATAGGAACCTTTAAATCTCAATAATGAAAGGTTGATAGACCGATAGATTCATGGTGAGCAAACCAAACCTTATCCCAATAATCTTGTTGTAGTCTCTCTATAATCTATTGTAGGTACTATGAAAATCGTAATCAGAATATGTAATTCCTTACCTACCAGTCGAATGTTTCACTTGTAATTTTTTTTGATATTCTTCAATTTGCTTTTTCCAGAATTTAAAGTATATTTGATATAACAATTTCTCATCATATGTTTATTTTATCAATGAATACTTTGTATGATTTTGTGTCCTTAGAAATCTTTCTTATCAAAAAATACGAGTATTGTAATTTTTTACGTACTAGTATATTTTGTAAACAATTAATTAAGCAAAAAGCTCAACATGGAACTAACTAAATCAATTTTTTGTGTATATTTGTGTTAAGACTGCTCATTTAATTTTGTCTTCGTTATCTTTATATTTTCCTTCTGTTCACTTTTTTTTTCGTATCTTTTCTCTTATTCCATCTTATACTTAGTCTTTTGCTATTGGCAGCTAATTAATAATTATTTAATTAAATAAAAAAAAAGAAGAAACATCAGCAGACTTATTTACCTTAAGCTATAAAGATTAGACTGAGTTTATTATTTTTTAATGAAAAACGCGAATTGGTGGCACTCCTACACAAGAGAGACTATCACACGCCACTTTCAATGCCACCACCACTTCAATTTTTTTTTTCTTGTTCATTTCTTCTTTGTTTTAGTATGTTTTTTTATGATTTCCCACTTCGACTTGCTCAAGCCAATCCAATTATACTGTATGACTGCCGCATGCAATTAACTCGTTGAAGTTTTTTCTTTGAACGCGGCAATTAAGTTTTTCTTTGATTTCCCACTTATTGGAAAAATGGTTGCAAATTAAAATGAAAATGAAAATGAAAATGAAAATGGCCATTTGGAAAAACTGTACATGAACTGGATTTTCCTCTTCGAAAATTATTCAATTTCTCTTCTATTTTCTATTTTGTTTTCGCCATGAAGATAACAAATAGAATAGATGCTTCTTTTCTTCTTTCCTTCATTCGTCGTATTTTTCCGACAAATAAATTAAAATTCTATTTTCATAGAAATGTTTTTGAACTTTAAAAGGAAACTTTTCCACATTTCATGTTATGTCCCCCATTCTACTAGTTTGATATTTTATGTACCTCCTCCCCCTCTTATTTTTTTGTATGCTGTTACTGCTGCTGCCAAGTCTGCATAAAAGTTCGAAAAATTTGCTAACCCCGAAATATTTGCCAACAACAAAAAGCCAAAATAATATTTTTATACAAAAGCAAAGCATGACGAAGTATGCCGGAGCATATCAAAACTATCATTGAGAAGCATCATCAATGGCAACAAAAATACCAACAAAAATAATAACAATAACAACCACGACGACAACAACTTTCACAGACGACAGGAAAAAAAAAAGTGTATGAAAACACTAAAAATATTGGCGACACTTTGGCGCCAACAGACAATGTTGTCGTCAATGGTGAGAAGAATATCTATCTAAAAAGGATGAGGTGGATGAAGAGAACAGTTCAAGTCATCTGTTATTGTTATTGATTTTAATTGCAGAGTTTGCCAAATAGTACTTAGTATATATAACCCAACCAAGGATTGGTTTAGCATAATCTTTAAATTTAATTTATTATTTAGTACAAAAATTGGATTGATCTATGAAAATGAAAAATGAAATGTTAAGAATTAATAAGGAAAGTCAGTCTTTTCAAAAATGAAAGTTAAAGTTTTTATTATTTTATCATATCTTCTCCATGTTAATACGAGAAAAACATCCCTTATTCTTCTTTATGATTTGGGCATCCCTGGCTTTGTAAGCTTCATTTCGATGACATCATCCGTTTGAACGGTAAACAAATTCAATGAAGCAAAAACCTCGTATTACTTATTCTGGTTATGGGGAAAGTATCATCATATCGCATTATACTTACCATTTAACGTATGAGGAATTTATGCATATGGGGGTGGTTAGAGACATGGTATATAGATCTACTAAAGTGAAGTAACTTGAAAAGATAAATGTATAAAGTGAAGTAAGTTTAAAAACTCAATAAAAACGATACCGCTATCCAGATAATAAGTATAATGTGGTATAAAATTCGAAGAAAATATTAGTTTTTACTTTAAGAATTTAAATTGAAAAAATTCAAAAGTTGGGAATTGGAAATGTTGTCAACTAGAAATTCAAAGATAAATATTATACAAAATTCTAAGTCATTCACAAATATTGTAAGTAATGGATTTGCTTTATCAATTTTACAAATATTTATGCAATTATAATTTCATCATTGACAGACTGAACGTATTTGATGCTTAGCCATATTTGGTCTTATTGGGCTATGTAAATTTTGGGACTCATTTTCATCAGAGATGTCATTAATTGGGATAGCACATGTGCTTGTGCGCACTTTCTTCATACCTTTAGTATATTTATTCTGGATTCTATGGGTAATATTTTGGCTTTTATTTACTCTGGCACATGGTGTGACTGATATGCTTATAAGTGCGGCAGCATTTTGGT
The DNA here is from genome assembly GCA_037043295.1 of Amiota minor. NCBI lineage: Eukaryota > Metazoa > Arthropoda > Insecta > Diptera > Drosophilidae > Amiota > Amiota minor. The sequence continues at coordinate 228,510 of JBAMAW010002206.1, forward strand.
GCTCTTGGCTGATCTCAACATTAGAACAAATCCTTATGTAATCCTAGTAATAAATCATCGAACACTATCGGTGTCATATCTGATGATTTGAAATAAAATTAAAATATTAAGATAAATTTTGGGTTTTAGTGAGTCATTTCTGTAACTTTTTTTGACCATTTTTGGTCTTTTCTATTTCGTATTTAACTTAAATAATATTTCATCAGAAAAACCATGATAAAATTGCAAAAAAAAAAAAATGATAAAACAATTGCAAATTTAAAAAAATTGTATTGTAAAGACAACATTTCATTTCAAGTAAGTTAAGCATTTTCTTTCACTTAATTTCCTACATTTTCTTTCTTTTTTTTTTTTAATTTTTCTCATTTATGTCCTTTTGGCAAATAATTTTCGCACACAAAAATAAATAATGGTTTGTAAATTCAATCCATTTTATATTGGACCCAATCCACCATGCTGTTATTGCGACTGTCAACCGTGTTGCGGAAATTTTATCAATTCTTGTGAATCTTGTTGCAATCCTTGTGCCTGCTATTGTGATCAATGTGGACAATGTTGCGATCCGTGTTTCGATCCATGCGGGAGTCCATGTTGCAATTTATGCAGGGCGCCGCTGCCGAATTCTTGTGGATATTGGTGCGAACCGTGTGGATGTTCTTGCGGGCCCTGTGGATCATGTTGCGGCCACAATAAGTACGTATCTTCTCTAAATGTGTGATACACTTTAATTTATTTAGTGCTCCTTTGGTACTTTCTTGTGGGTTTTTGATTGTACGCCTTCTTATTTTGTTTATCGTAAAGTACAACGTAATGTGAATTATGTCAAATTACTTTACATATTTCAAAATTATTTCTGCTAAATCATCACGGACTTATTACAATCCACAAGTTCTACTTGTGTAGACATACATAAACGAATGCCTCACTAAAAGTCCTATTATATTCCCGATGGGTTGTTTTTTGGAAGTTATCACAGCCCCATTTTACCTCTTCATAAACCTCATTACATTTTTCATGAATGTAGTGGAGGACACTTCTTTCGCTATATTTGAACTACTGTCATTGTGGCTGTGTGCAATTTCAAGAGTAGTTCGGTGTACACGATACTATTGGCCGAGATTTATACTTCTATGGGTTCTATGGATCGGTATTATTGCTTAAAAAATCGAGCCCTAAGAGCATTGCGTGAATTGTTTACATGCAATAGAGATGTTCGCCAAGAATTACCATTTCAGGATGAATATGTACAATCGTCTGCACATCAAAATCTAAATGGATAGCTACGTGAATTACCAATTCAAAATTCTATTGAAATTTTTGGAATTGAAATGATTTATAGAAAATAAAATTTATTTGAAAGCTATGATTTAAGTAGGCCTTGATTTGATATCGTAATGTCTACCTATCAGATTGTTTTTAAGGAAAATTCATTTGTTCTCTATCTCTCGGACTGTTCACATCATAGAATTGGGGAAAAAAAAAATACTTCTCCGAGAATTTACTATTTTGTATTTCTCTTGATTTTAATTTAAGTGAGTTAACTTTTAATAATTTCTTATATATTTCCAAAATCTCTTGTATTGTTTATTAGCGGCGAAAACATGGTGGTCAAATTCAATCCGTTCTATATTGGACCGTGTCCACCTTGCTGCTGCGACCATGTTGTGGACCGTGCTGTCCTCCACCATGTTGTCCACCGTCATGCTGCGGTCCTTGCGGCGGATGTTGTGGCCCATGCGGCGGATGTTGTTAGGCAGTCGTTGCTTCCATGGAGAAGAACATACGAAATCAAAAATACAAAAGGTTTGGCTTGAGAAGGGGACCCATATAAAATGGAGATGCAAAACCGGTAAAAATTCTTGGAAAAGTATTTAAAAATTTAAACAAAATAGTAAAAATTAAATATGTGCAATCAAAATTTAAAGTGAAAATGTAATAAAAAAAATTGAGAACAAAAGAAAACTGTATAAATGGTTTCAAAGGGAGGGCGGATATGTAGTCTGGGATATTCTGTGTTACATTGTGCCTTAACTAGGCCAGGAGATCATACAGTTTCTTTCAAGTGGAAGTAATTGTCTTTCCAAGAAGCCTTGACATTGTTAGGGATAAACACAATATATTCCAAAGAGATTATCGTATTATTTTTTAATATATACAGATTTTTATTTGGAATTTAAATCCATTACACATAGAAATTGTCTGCTCTATACCAAGATATTGACATACCTTTACCAGGAAACTGTAGAGTTTATCACCAGTTGTGAGCACGAAATGTTAGCTACTGTGTCAAACGAAGTTGGGACGGGATTCGGCCATCATCTAATGAAGTTTTGTCGAAGCTATATGCGATACTAAGAATCCTGCATAGAAAATATTAACACCTCATATCAGCTAGACGGAAAGGGAAACATGGTCAGCCCTTCGTGATGGGAATTGTGTACAAGGAATCTTAGCACCTGTCTGTGAATTAAAGATGGATGGATGCAGGCTGAATTTTGTTGCTGCTGTGGGCACAAAAATATCCAGAGATAAGTAATACAGACTTTTTTTTGGTATTACTAGCTTAAAGTAGAGAACGATAGATCACTAATTGAAGGCATTGCAGTATAATTTAGCCATCTACACATGATGGCAGCACAAAGGGCACAACCGATGCCCAAAGAAAGTGTCCTTACTGCTTTGTTATCTGTTTATCTAAACCTTGTCATGTCTTCTCTTTGATCATGTCTCAATCTTTTTTCTTTTTCATCAATTTAATTATTATTCCTGGAAAAAAGTCAATATGACAGCTTTTTCAATGAGTTTTAAGTTCCATTAAACTTCCTTTAAGATTTACGATAGCAACACTGGTATTGCCTTTGTCACGGAATGCATTCAACTTAGACTTTGCCATCACTTTGATTTATGTGTTTGCTACAAACAGTAAATAACGAAGGCCGCCGCCATTGAAGCAACACAATATCTCATTTACTACTTTGTCGCATCATTACACCAAAGATGCCTGAGTCACCCCATTTCAGATACACCGAGTCGTAATACTATGTGGCAAATATACATATACATATATATTGTGAATCACTAAACTACTACTTTGAAATTCCAACGCATAGTTACGGCGTACAGTGATTTTCTTTTCTTTACTTTGCCATTGCTTACTTTTCAGGCGGCCCCTGTAAAGTGTCTGCTTCTCTCAATCTCCTCCTGGTTGCTGCATGGCTTTTTGCGATTCTCACATAATTGCGGCTGTGTAAATATGTGAATATTTGGTTCAGTTTGTAAAAGTATCTGTGTGTAAGTGTACGTTTTTGTGTGCGTTTACGCTTTATAAAACGCAACATTTTTCAGCTTACAAACATAACGACGGACGTCAGATGCTCATCCTGCGCCTTGCATACTTTTTGGCAAAAAGACAAGTTTTCTTTCCTTGTATCATGTTATTTTTACTTGTTCAATATTTGTTGTATTTGTTTCTATTTCTGTTACTGTTGCTGTTGCTGTTGCTATTTTAGTTTGAAAAGAAACGTGAGGAACATGAGTGTTACGCTTTGTTTGAGTAAAATTTATGTTGATGTTTCTGCTTTTTTACTTAAACTCATGCATTTGGCAAGCGTTGCGCCTCATGACTCATTTGTGCAACGACATGTGGCAAACAAAGCTTGTACTTAAGCTAAATCTAAAGGACTCGTCGCAATGGCGGCGCAAATCCTGGCTGTTTGTCGTCTTGTCGCTTCTGTTGATTTAAATGCTAAAAATGTTATAATTTGTTGTGCATTCCTTTTTGGAGTCATCTTCCTTTGAATGAGTCTACGAGACTTTCCTCCTTCCCTTCGCCTTTTTCTTTTGCTTTAATTTTTGTAGCGAAGAGATGGATAATATTTTTATTTACTTTCAAGCTCTTCTAAGATTTATAATTATGAACCAACAAATTGTTACCACGTCGACGGAAATGATTTCTTTTTTATGGAATTGTCTGCGTATTTATGAACTCACTAAGTCAAATGATGTTATAAAACTTTTATGGTTAGTTGCGTTCATTATAAGAGTTTTTTGCTCTTGATGAGGTTAACTTGAAGGCAAGCAAAGTTTATTTGCTTTTGAATACTTGTCATTTTATTAACACAAACCAATAATAATAAAATGTAAGCTTATAAAAAAAATATTGATGATAGTGATATTAAGTTCATACTCATCATTAACGTTGTTTTTGTTGACCACAAGTCAAGGAGCGCATTTAGGTAAAGAGATGTAAAAGTCAAGGCGCCCATTTCTTCGTAAGTGAATTGGTGCAAAGTGTCCAAAATATTGTACGTGCATTTTTACCTTTTACTAGCATTGAATGCTGTCCTTAATCATAATGTAGGGAATGAATTATGACTATGTTTATATAACGACAACACTTTATCAAAAATTCAAGATAACAAATAAAATTATAATAGTATTGATGATCAACAAAAAATGCGTAACTAAAAAGAACGAGCACAGTGAGCGAACGTCCGATCATAGCAACTTTTTTGCTTCACTCTACTGCTGCTGCTGCTACTCAGCAGCTGTTGCTCTCTGCTGTGTAACTCTGCTCTATTAGTCCGATATTCAATATTGCTCTACAATTCTATCTCCTGCTGTTACACTTTCCTTCAACTCCTCTATCCAACAACAATAAGGGTATTTTTAATTGCAGCAGAAATGCACAAATACTTTTGATGTGAAACTTCTTTATCGAAGGGAAGTAAATCCAAAATATTTGAAACAGAATTGTTACGGAAATCAAAATGTGATGATGCTTTACTGATGTGTGTTTTTACGAAGAGCTTACAAACAAGTGGCCGAAGACCGAGCGAGCGTCTGTTGTTGCTGCTCTTTGGTTTTGTGTACAAGATAGCAACAAGAACAGACCCGCAATGCTGAACTGTTGTTGCTTTGCTTTACATTAAAATTGTATTTATGAAAACCAAACACAAGGTAATTATGTAATTATTTTCGTTCTGTACAATATATAAGCTTATTTATTTCTCTCTTACTCATGTATAGGCATTCATTCTCTACGCTGCAGACGAGCCCGCACAAGACAATGCGCATTGTTTTGTGAGTCTCCCCACTACGTATGTGAAGCATCATCGCATTTTGATTTTCGTCACATTTAATTTGCTAATTTTTGGATTTTCCTCCCTTCGCTATGCTTCACTTCACTTCCAGATTGTACTGATAAGGGTGAAGCACACTTCTCAATATTTTTTTATTTAAGATTTTGTTCTACGATTATTTAAAGTTTCCTTTTAGGACTAAAATAGTGATGAACTTATCTCTATTATAGTTAAGAAGGGATTTCACCACAACAAATGATACTTCTCACAGACCAAGGGGCCTCTTGACTTAGCAGAATCCATAGCGTATTGTTTCTTTTGTCTTTATAGATACTCTGATCCTACTTGTGGAAAATGATGAAAGAAATAAGAATATGAGCACATTGCTAGCACTGTCCGATCGTTATGGTGCGTGTCCCTGGAACGACATGTAAAAGAAGAACACGAGCAAGAAGCAGGCAAAAAATATGCCGAAAGATAGAAATGAGGCGACAAATTTTGATAAAACAAAAGAGGAAAATGTCACCATATTCTTTTTTGGATCTGGCTGCAGCAAAAGGACATCTTATGAAACTGTTCTGTATTGTGTATTGCGTCTTTATCCATATATTGAAGTAATCGGTTTTATTTTATGTCTATGTTTTCTGACGTCGCTGGATCACCGTCGAGCTACTTTGGTCACGTACGCCACCCCAACTATACACACATTTTATAGTTAACCACTCGCCAACTGACAAAAGATAAAGTAGAATAAAAACTTAACAATATTTTACTTTAAGCAATATTTCCCTTTTTTATTGAACAGAAAATCACTTCAACATATTCAATGATATTATTATTATTATTATATTGTCAAATTGAACAACTAAACTTATATCCAGGTAAATAGAGAATCCTTTCTTGAGCCTCACTTAGGCATGGCTCATTAGATCATCTCTTGTTTAATGTCAAACTCCTTTATTCATGAATTCATTGTTGCAATCTTTCACTTGAAGTGTATTCGTCAATATAAATATTACGACATCTTCTGTCCAATTATAATAGCAATGCTCATCTAAGATAATAAAGTGAAGCTTGTTTGTTTTAATATGTGATATCACCATGCCATATCACAGTTTCTCATTGACATTTTATGACTAACTACACCTTGTTACTAGAACAATTTGTATCAACATTTTATTGTAATATTTCTTCAGAAATACTGAGACATCATAAAAACACTAATAAACTTTGGATTAACACAATATCAATTTTATATATGATAGCATTTCATTCATTTAATAAGTATAAGGAGTAGGACGAAAAGGTTTTAAAATAATTGAAAATATGAACACAAACGGATAGGCATATGTAATCAATCAATTTAATCAAATGTTCATTGAAAAATATGATATCAATGACAATCAAATTAGTAGAATGATAAATAACAATTGTAAAATGATTGTAAATTATATTGAATTATTTTGTAAACATTACAAATTATAGTGATTAACTATATTATTAGATATAGATCAATACACAAAAACAGAAGTACCTACATAGTTTCATACCTTATGCACATCTCTATATTATATACCTATTTCAAACAAAACAAATTCTACCGAAAAAAAAAACACTATTGTTTTAAATGTTGCAAATACACAATTTATTCAAGTTATGTTTCAGTCAATTGCAAATACAAAAATAATAATGGAATAAATGCAACACATATACTTACTCATTTGTTTGAATAGTACCCATGGCGAATACTTAATAAAGTCTGGTATAAAAATTTCATTTCATTGGGTTGCGCTCGCTCCTCACTTGTAAAATCAATTTGTAATAATAATCATGAACATCAACTGAATTGACTAAGTCAAATTTAACTAAAATGAATTCAGTTGAGTTGTTTTGAATTGCTTATGTTTATTCAAATATTAAATGTGAAATATAAACTGAAATCAGCTAAAATGTGAAATGAAAATAAATAAATTATAATAAAATTCACAACAAAAAGTACCCAAAGTAATTTTGGCTCCTGTTGGATTTAGTTATTAAAGTAAAAGTTGGTTGTATGGATATGGCAATGATTGCAAAGTCTATAACAAGTTATCTGGAGAACTTTCACCTGTTCTTCTTTGTACATACATATTTTATGAAGTTATATAGCATGAGGATATGTAGGGTTCCTCAACACCAACTCTGGACATTTATTTGTATGTATTTTCATATGAAATTTTCGCTCTTTCGGTTGGCCACAAATGTAACCAAATAACGCTGAAGTTGACGCTTACATTTGTTGGTTTACTCGTTGCCAATTCTAGTACTAAAGCTTTTCAAATGTTGAAGGCGACATCATGTTGTTGTTTTATTTCCTTTCCTTTTTTTTTTTGTTATTGTTTCTGTTGCTACTGTTGTTGATGATGACTGTATTTTAGTTGTTGTTGTTTTTGTTGGTTTTTTTATGGGTTTGTTAGTTGTTTTCTTTTCTTTCTTTTTTTTGGATGAAGTTCCCCATTCATTCGCCATCGTTGCGCCACAAAATATGCAATGCCATTGTGGCGAAATGTGACGCTTGAGTGAATGGCGTCTAATGAATGGTTACTCAAATACACACACACACAAACACATATGGTCATACAAATGCGTGTATACGCACATATGTTTGTGTGTGTGTGTGTGTGTGTGTGTGTGTATGTGACTATGTGTGGGCGCCATTTTGCTTAGTTCTTTCCATCAACTTTTTGTATATTTTCATTTCATTTGAAATGCTCATTGCTTTGAGTTTGAAGCATAAAAAAAGATCTCAGCTATGTGTGCACGTTTCTTTTTACATATTAGTTGTTTTGTGTTTCCATCAGGAAGAATACAGAATTTATTTACTGGCACTTGATGCCCTCCAAATTTCAAAGGGACATACACAAATACAATACAAATGGAATGAAAGAGTATAAAAGATTGAAATGTATTTTTATAAAGTTTACAAATAATAAAATAAAATACACAAAATCAGATAGATCGATTTAAAAGATTAATAGATATAAACTATTTATCTATCTATTATGGACAAATAATATTTTGTTTTGTCTAGTAGTAGAAAATTAAAGGTGTTGCAATTTTCAACATAGTTTCATTACTACGCTCTTTAATTGATTTAAAAAAGATTTTGTTTAAAGTTTTCAGAAGAAGTCTGGCTGTTCGATGTATGACTAAGTGACAGGTAAATATGATATTTTAAATACATGTATTCAAAATGAGGAAGTAAGGTAATATTTTTCCACAGAAATTTTCTCATAAAGTAGAGTCGAGCAGCAATTAGCATAACAAAATGGTCAATTAGATGGCAAATTCAACAATTTGTGCTGTATGAATTTTTTGCCATATAACAGAGTAGAAAACCTATTCACTCAAAAACGCAGTCAATTATTTTCTTTAACTTCCTTTCACACGCACAAAAGCTGCCATTCATGATGCGCTAATGCAATTTTCACCTGCTCATGCTTTGTTTTATTTTCTTTCGTTTATTTTTATTTCCGTTCTTTGTTTCCATTTGTAAAAGCAAGAGAAAATAGCTTTGTACTACTACAAAATGGCTGTCGAAAAAATAAAATAAAAAAAGAAACTAAGAAATACAAATCCTGGAAGTAAAAAACATCGAAAGAACGAGATTCTATTGTCTGCTTCACTTGTGTTTCTGCTATTTTTCTCTAGTCTTCTTCTACATACTTCTTCTTGTGTGTTTAATGTTTATTTTTAATTATTTTTTATTTCTCTTTCTTCTCTCAACATCTCTTCTTCTTTTGTTCATATCCCTTTCTTTTTGTCGTTTTGCCTTTGTCCCTTGACGGATTTTTCTGTCTATAGTCTCTTTTTTTTCTTTACTGTTATTCTTTTGTTTTGTTTTGTGTTTTATTTTTCTTTTTTTTTTTTTTTGCAGTTGGGTTCCTTGTTATATCTCTTACTTTTGTTGCATATTTGTGGTTTCATTGTTTGCGATTTGTGGGTGTAATAAACGTTAATAGCGGTTGACCACAAAGAAAAATTGCACACTAACGTTTGCTCTTCTCCGTACACAAACACAGGCACATACAGATAGCCAATATATATAAACTAACTATATCTTTACTTACTCGTATACTCACACAAACAAGCCATTTGGTTTATTACATTTCTTGGTTTGTTACATTTTTTCTTTTGCTACCTTCTTTATTTCTTTTCATCTTTTATTTTTCTTTCTTCAATTCTAGAACATTTTTTTCCAGGAAGCATTAAATTTAAGTGGTTTACTTAATTGAAGATTTGTTATCTGGTTAGTGGTAATTATTTTTGCCCTAGCATGGCAAGGCATGCATTGTCCATCGTGGTCTGCCCTCAGTTAAATGTGCTGTGAGTTGGTTTTTGCATAGGCAACCCAATTTGAACTGAAGTTTAGTAAATTGAATAAGACTCTAACCAGACTCTTATTATAATTGTATGTTAATATGAATTGAGGATTTTGTAAAAATCATACATATTACAAAGTTACAAATATTCTTTTCACGAGATTTTTTTTTCTTTTGAGTAAGAAAATGAGGTGTAAGATTATGTGACCCCTTATAAAGTACTGCATCAAGGTGCTAATGGCTCATAAGTCAAATGTTTTTCATCAAGAATCATAAAGAAGAGACAGAACACATTCAACTCATCTTGAGTTATGATCCAGTTCTTCTCGGAATTTGCAATCGATTTCTTTTAAACTGGTTTAAAGAAATCGGAAGCATGACAACAACCTGCTTATTCATTTCAAAAGTAGAATGAATAATGAAACTTTTTTAAGATATTTACCACCATTAACACAACTCTCCTCCAAAGTTTATCAGGACAATGATCGCGACTGCGCTTGCCTGACTTTACTTTCCTAAGTTGATTCTTAAAGTCTTTACACTACCTTTTAATTTACCATCAATGAGATCGTGAGAAAATTCTTACTAAGTGTAATTCTTGATTACACAATTTTATGAACACTTACAAGAAGACACTTTTAGTCAAAACTGTAATCCTTAACAGAATACATGAACTCTTTTTTTTATTTTATCTTTCTTTCTTCAACTTCTTCCTTGTACATACTAAGTCACTAGCATCGCACCTTTGGTAAGCCATAAATTTTTATTTGTATGATGATGACTTAAGTTCTACGTGCGTGCAAAGTCGTTTGTGTGGAATCCTTTACAAAGCATTCCAATGCTTCTTCTTTTACTCTTTCTTCCCTTCATATACGTACTACTTGTATCTGGAAAATCCGAACTCGTTTTAGTAAAGTGCATGATTATGCTTTTAGTGGCATGTTGAGGTTTTGTCAGTTCGAGTTAGCTTTTTCTTTTTCAATGCCACTTCTACACGTACATAAGAATGCATTTGAGTAAGTTTATGTACACATACACATGCACATATGTATTGTATGTATCCACATGTATTGTACTATGTATGTATGTATGTATCTGTGAGATGCTTGGAGAAAATTTTGAGATGGTTGTGTCCATAATCTTATGTTTGTATTTTTAGTGTGTATTTTTGGGTGCAAACGTGCGTTAATAGCTTTTTGGCTATGATTTTCTATATGAAATTGTTACCTAAAAATTTTCTAAGTTTTATTATTCAGTTTACTTGTCAAAAATAATATTGTAACTACAAAGAATAATATGGTTTCTCAAATATTGTATTATTACATACATTCGGTTATGAACTGGAATTTCGTTATATTAAAAATTTAATGAAAATACTTTAAATTTAAATTTGCAAGAAATTATTTTATATTTCACATTCTTCAATGCTTCTTTATTACATTAAAGGTCTTTCAATTAAAGTGAAATTGATAATTATATGATTTTTAAATCCAAATAATCCAATTAATTAACCTAATTATGTTAGTTGAAACTTTTAAAACTCATGTTGAACACTTCTTTAACTTTAAACATTCTCACTCGAAATCGTTGGTGAAAAATCTCTTCAAAACAAGCTATAATCTTCGATCATAGTTTAGTATTGTGTTGTTAACAAAGCTCTAGCAAGTTATTGATGTATTTTTGGAAGAAACTCCTCGAGAACAAGATGCTTTTTCAAGCGGAACTTCTTAAGTCGTAAAGCAGCTAAAAGCATTTAGCATCTTTTGCAATGACTACAAGAAACGGAAAGGAAAAGCGAAAATCGAATGCTGCACTCAGTTCTAGAAAAGAAGAAAAAATGAAATGAAGAATTTTCCAAAGCAAGAAAAACTTTTTCCCAACAATAAGTTTAACAAAAAGTTCCTTGAGCAGCTTTGGATGTTTTGTTCATGGCGCTACTAAAGATGTTCTTAGAAACGTCGTCGTCGTCGTCGTCGCGTCGTCAACAAAGACAAGCAGTGGCAAAGCTGCTTTCAAAATGTTACCTACTATTTGGCTTTTCATTAAGAAACCAAAAAAATATAAAAATAGAAATACGAAAAAAAAAGGAAGCACAAAACTAAAGTTGGCTTGTCCCTATCCTACCCCAAATCGCCGAGTGTCAGTGAAAATATGAAGAATGGTTCTGAATTTATTCAAAAGACTTGTCAACGATTACAACTGAAATTCGACTTAGAAAAATTGTGCCATCAACTCAATAGTATGAAGTTGACTTAAAAAGTACCAAAAAAGTAGGTTGGTTTTCTTTACTTTTTGCCTTCTCCAATAGTTTTTGGCTCATGCAGACTTCACCAACATCAAAGTGAATATTTGCATAGGCTTCTTTTTAAGTGAATCCTGTCGTCGAAATTAAAGTTAGTAGCCAACACTAACTCACTTTAGATACTACTCTATTTCTTCTTTACTGCACATTATGTTAATACCATTGGATGTTTACACTTACGTCAACATAGGCATGCCACAACAGCGTACTTTTGGATTAACTTAATTGTCACAGTAAACTTGTTTTGCATTTAATTTAGCATACTTTAAGGCACACTGTACTCGCATGCTGTGACTCACTCAAAAGAAACTTCTTAAACATACTGCTGCTTCGAGCTCCAAGCAAAAAGAAAAATGTGAAACAAAAATTTATGTGCGAGTCTCATATCTTGTTAACTCCATAGCGGGAGCACAGCATGTGCTTAACATGAGAGTCCTTCAGAGCTTTCAATGAAGTTTGTATGCGCTTCATTGTTTAGTTAGAAGTCTATGAAGTGAGTAATTTCAGAAGAGTATATCTACACATATATGAGACAACTTTGAGATATGGTTATTGTAGTAAATTTGCTCATACTATATTACAAGCCTTGAAGCATGAAAGCATTTAATTTCCATATGTGTGCGAAAGGATGATGTTTTAGATGTATATATGAGTATCAGAACTAGAAGTGAGTTGTAAATAAAGTGTATTGCAGATACAATTCATTTTACGCCAATAACAACAGTAACTTTCATTCAATAATCGAATTGTTCCATCGTTATGTTTTTATGTTTTGTTAAAAGACACTTAAAATGCAAAAAAGACTTGACGTATTTGAATTATATAAACATTGAACATTGAATCAATTAGCAGATATCCCAGAATTTACATTTTAAAAAGATATATATTGTTATGCGAACCGATATTGTGAGGAGACAATTTCCACTTGATCTATTTTCTTTTATTTATATAAAGATCATTTCTATCAGTCGTAATCGTAATCTTAAGAAAATCCTACAAAATTAATTTAAAAATCCAAAATGATTTTGATGACATTTTTTTTTTTGAAGTTTTAAGATAAAATTTCGGTGATTAATCTATAAATTGATACATATACATATATCCGGAGAGCATTACCGGTAACGCTAATGATGAATATCGAAGCCAAAGGCAATCAACAATGTATCGTCGTCTGTTACCATAGGTCTGGCTGAGAAAGAATGTCTGTACTTGTATCAAGCAGTTTAAACTTGCTTTATAAATGTTTAAAGACGAAAAATATTAATCACTGCAAAAGGCCACTGGAAAACAATGAGTACATTCCAACAATATCAAGGAACAAAGGGGATGGTTAATTAAGAGGTCATAAACTCAGGGTTTCCGTTGATGGAAACTGCTTTGCGCAGTTAAGCTTTTTAGTGATAACCGCCGAATTCAAAAAGATCTTCTGACTAGTACCATGCCTGAACTGGTAGCAATTGAAGCCAGAATAAAAAGAGAACCACGTGAACTGAAGTGCACAATTTAAGTTAAATTAAGAAATTACAATAATTTGTTTTATATTAACAACGGGAAAGAAAGAAAAATTATATGAAAACAATATTATGTAAATCTAATAATTTTAGTAACTATTTTAAATATAAAAAATGTAGCAAATGTGGTTTATATTTTTCATCATACAAAGCCATTAACCAAAATAGACAATCACATAAGGGGGCAAGAAAAGATTTTTTCCATCGCGAAGATGGCACCTCAAAGAATTGCAGGTAGAAGTAATTGATAAACGTTGGTGATGCTAAGTTTATGTCCGGATGAAAAACAGTGTTCACAACCGATGTTACTGACCAAAATGAAATCGAAGTGCCTGCTGTCAGTCATTAAGCCCATGGATACAAGATGATTAAGTTTTGTGTATTTCATTAATATAATTAATCGATAATCGTTCATAAAAAACGGTTTAATTTTCTGAAATGTTCGATTTGATAATGATTTAATTAAAAATTAAAAAATTAAAATAATTTAATATTCACAATCAAATAAAGTAAATAAAGAAGAAAGAAAGCATTGTTGTTACTAAAAGTTAGTTTTGTACTCGTTCTTTCTTCCCAAATGAACTGATTTCCTTACCAAAAATATTAACAACATCAAATAGTAGTAGGTTTCTCCGCTGTTTTTTTTTTGTTTTTTTTTTGTTAGTTTTTATTTTTGATTATCTACTTTTAATGCTTATCATATAAATCTGGGTTTTCCTTTTTATATACAATACATTTATATATTTTTAGTATAGTAGGTATAATTACTTTAATATATAAATTCACTTAAATATTATCTTTTTGGGGTTTCATTTATTTTTAGGGAATTTTTTATATTTATTCTGCTTTTCTTCGATTTCGGCATTTATTATATAATACACATACATTCAAATGTTCATATATAGTAATTTGTATATAACTTTTCCTTAGGTAACCTAAATGGGGGGAAAAGCTTAAGATAATTTTTTGGTTTTCTTTTCTTTTAAACTTTCTTAAGTCTTCTTTTTACTGAAGAAGCTTTAATAACTCACTGAATGAATGACTGAATAAATGTTGTAAACAAATAAATATATTTAAGGAGTACTTAGCTTTACGAAAAACAATCTTTTTCATTTTTCTTTTTTTCTTTCTTTCTGTTTTTGTTTTTCATATTCTTTTCCACATTCTTTAATACATATAATAATTTTTTTTTTGTTTTTTTTTTTTTTTTTGTTAGTATTAAATGCAAATACTTGAGCTGCTGAAACTTGTGTAAATATTTAAATACAATTTCATTCATCTTTTGTTTTGTTTTGAGTTCATTGAACATTGTTTTTACTTTATAAAGTTTTTATTTTTTTACTATTTATTTTTTTTTTTTTTAATTATAAATTTTTCTTTTGTGTTTCTATGTTTTATCTGTGAGTTTATTTTCTTAGTTACTAAGAGATCTGCACAATTTACATGAGAGTACAAAACACTGAAGTACTATTAGAATTCTCCAGAGTATCTAAAGACGATGTAAAAAAAATATTTAAGTAGAAGGTGATGGAAAACAAAGAGAGAAAAGTTTCTAAAATGGAGCGTCGTCGTATAACATCTAAAGGCATTGACGCCTCCTTACATTCAATTATCGCCGCCAACTTTTTTTGAAATGTCCTTCTTGTTGCTTTTATTCTTATATTCATCGTCATCGTCATCGTCATCGTCATCATCTTTGTCGTCATCGTCTTTGTCTTGAAATGTGGCACATTTGATGCAGAGCAATTAAATCATGTTTGTAACGTTAATTGCCTGCTAAGGCTGTTGCTGCTGATGTTGTTATTGTATCTGCAGCAGCTGTTGCTGCTGGTATTATGGCAACAGTTGCTGGTGGCATTTGCTGCACTTAGTCGACTTTTCGTTCTACTGTCCATCGAGGACAATAATGATGATGATGATGAGAGCGACAGGGGATTCTGTTGCTTTGCTTTGTTGCATGTTTCTACCTCAGGTATTGCTCCCATTAGATTTTGCCGTCGTTGCTGGTGTTGTCGATGATGGTGTCGTTGGTGTTGTTGCCGTTGATGTTGCTCCTGCAGTGACTCATCTTGTACTAATTGCTCATACGACCAAATAAGTAGCATCGGCATCAGTAGCAACAGTGACATGAGTGCCAGCGGGTGTGTTAATTGTTGCTGGTTTCGTTGCCGTATACTTGCTGCTCCACTCTTTGCACCAAGCCATGCTGCACCAGCATCCTCCTCACCTTCGCCGTCTCCTTCGCCTGAGGGTACAAAATGAAAGAGAAAGTCTAAAGCGAAAACAGGTGGGGAAAAAGGTGATTTTTGTTGTTTAGTGTTGTTTTGTCGAGTGTTACTTCTATTCTTTATCAATTTTGAATGAATGAGTATTCTTATAATTTTAAATTGAAGTGTCACTTTTCTCTCACTTTTATCTCAACTTACCTTGAAGTTGCGTCAGATAACTATTCTTTTTGTTATGCAACATTTCACCCTCTTGGAAAGAATACTGATCATAAAGTTCATCTGGATTAACCATATTCACACTGCTGCCATATTTTGTAAATTGATCAGCTTCAAGTATTGTCTTTTCGGTTGTCTTCCAATAGACATCGTGTATTTGAGCACTGCAACGTAGCTGTTTAGATGATATAAGGAATAATAAGGAATAATTTCACAACCATCATATTTATTTAACTTTTATTGGATCATAACATGTAATTAAACATAGCTTAAGGCCTCTGCCACTATAGCTAGAAGTGCACCTACATTTGAAGCCATTTTCCAATGATTCATAAAATTATAGTGACAAATAAATCGCATGTCAGTTCACCAGTTGGTGGATTTATAATGTTGTTAATTTTTGCATAAATGGGTGAAACATTGATTTCATAATAGTAATATTGTTTATAGCATATTTATTTTAAAACTATAATTCTGTTAAATTTAAATATCATAGAAATTAGACGTTACATATTGTTGATATAAAACATTTATTGATGTTGACTTGCTCCAAAAATATACTTTACTTTCACAGGCTGTGGTACTTATTCATTTGTAAAAAGTTTTTTTTTAAAAAAATACAGAATTTTATTATTTAATCAGGAAATACGATTCACTTTAGCAAAGAATTGTACATACTCCTCTCATAATTCCACAATTCATTTCAAAATCTCTCTGTTAATGTACTTTTTGATCAAACATGAGTGATTTCCTTATTTTAACGATGTGACTGTTGCTCACTTTATGTTGTTATTGTAATTTTTTTGCTTTTGAATCCCTTCCAATTAATTAGAACAAAACCCACTGAATGGAGATGGCACTTACCTTCAATTTGCCATTCTCGAAATGCTGATCGGTGACAACAAAGTGAATACCGACAATCGCAGTTTCCATCTCATTGCGTACATCGCGTATGAGTTTATGATGTCGCACATGAGCAGGATTGACCTGAAAAGAAAAGTGAAAAGAGGAAATATTTCAAAAACGGCACACAAGCGAACCAAAAGCAACATGGAGATTAAGTCCTCGATGGTAAACCTTTAAGCGACATTCACAGCAAAACAGGAAATTGTATGGGAAAATATTCAAACAGAAAACCTATACCAGATTGTATGTTGATAGAAAGGTTATACTATAGTATATACGTAGAAGTGTTGAGAGAGATAGATGACAGAGATGAGAGTATTGGTGGCAGCATCATTTTTGTTGACCTCTTAACTTTTTTTTTAATTTTTTGGTTCCTGAATCAAGTTGTAGTGTTTTCGTACCACTGATTGATGGTTTCTGTAGAGGATTTGGTTATATTCAAACGAAATTGAAACAAAAGAAAAAAAAAAGAAACTGGAAACATAGGAAAGAAATTTAATAAACTTTAAAGGCATTGGTAATTTTTCTTTATATATAAAATATTCTTTTTTTGAATTTGATAAGGTTCTCTCCTACATCTATGATTGTTTTAATTCTCCTTTATTTTTTTGTTTTTTGTATTTCATTTCTCCTTTCAACATGATTGCGATAAATTAATTTAAATTTTTTTAGTCAACTTAACCTGCATTTTCAGCATGCTTCGCTCTATGCAATCATCCTTTCGTCATTCCGTTCATTCTTTAGCAAGCTTTGTTCTTATCAAGATTTGCAGTTTGGGTTTTCTATTTGTGCGAGTGATTTGATAATTGTTCCTCCAAGGTTTAGCTTCAAGTCATCAGTTCTGGTGCTTCGCTAACTATTGTTCAGCGATCTACTGATTCTGCTCTACAATACTTTCGCTTCATTCAGCCATGATATAATGCCTTTTTGTTCCCTTTGATATGGGTATACATGCACAAGTATAGTAAGTATTGTACGTATATGACTGACTATTCCACAAGGATTCGCATGTTCACGATTCACTATTTCTCCGCTTCTGCTTAGGGAATTTAACAATTCATTGGATTTGAAAGCATCATTGTCCTTATTGTTGTTGGTTTCAGTGTTTTTAGACAATTCTCTGGTAAGCAATGATTGGCTTTATTGATCTCTCTCTCTCTCTCTTTGTCTTTGCACTCTATCCACAGATCTGTGCGTACTTCATCATTATTAGCTTTAATTAATATTAATTGTGTCAGTGAATTTTATAGTTACACATTTTATTTCATATGAGATGAAGTGTTTATTTTTAAATGAACTTTTTCCATGTTAATTAAAATTGATTATCTTTAGTTATAATTTCTGTTTACTTATTTAAATAATTCTACATTAACAACTTCTCACCCAAGACTTTGAAATGCAATCGATACGCTCAAGACCGAAAACGTAATAGTACTTTGTAGATATCTCAGTGTTTCTACAATTGAAGAAAAGCACTTATGCCCATATTTTCCAATATTACTTCACTCCTTCCTACTCTCAATCTCTCTACGTATAGACAATCCGATTTCTATGTTAAATCAGGCAAAACGAGAACTTTACAAAGCAAACATATTAAGGAGAACAATAAGTACAAACAGTATTAATAGTGACAACCAAAGCAGACTTGCTTTTTCATCATCATTATTGCAAATGCAAGTCAAATGAGTTTGGAATATAATTACCCAGCTAGGAGAGCACTGAAGTTAGGTGGAAACAAAAAATATTGCATACAAATAGGCGTCGGTGGGTATATTAATATTGAACGATTACTGGCTGAATTCCATCCTCTATGATGATGCCGCTGATGATGATAGTGATTATGATTTTTGGTATTTCGGCTTGAAATTCCTACAATTGACTTTGGCTGACGAAATGAACAAAAATTCATGTTGCTATGCGTGGCATAAAACTGCGTAAATTATTATTAGCATATAAGGTTCTGAAGACGGGTTTGGTGAGGAGAGAAGAGTAGACTAGAGGAGTAGGAGATGTTGAATTTGGTTGTGGCATATTTTACTGACAGCTAAAACTGTATAATTTGATGACACGCATGTATATTTGGGTTTGGGTTTATGTTTGTGTGGTAATTACAGCATGCAGCAATGTGATTTCAAGTGCGCATAAATTTCAAAATACACATGCACACAAGCCGCTTACATATCCCTTTAGATAAACGTTATAAAAACAGGAAAAGCAGAAGAAGCAGCACTCTAGGGAAAATTATGTTTCCAGAGGAAAATGTGTTTGGTGCGAGAAAGCGAGTGCGGAAAATACAGCAGGAAAATGAAAATTGTGTTTGCATAATTTTGCTGCAGCAACCAACCAGCAAACAAACACAATCACAAACTTATAGAGACAAATAGGCAGATCGTGGTACTCGTTCGTAGATACTATTTGGAAAACAAAAAAAAAAAAAGCAAACACAATTTCATTTAACCAACCATGAACTCCATAACCGCAACAACAACAGAGGTGGTCGGTTCAAATCAAAAATTGAACCAAACCAACCCGACGATTCCAATTTAGCAGAACTCAAACTTACCTCTTCATTATTCACCGTCCATGTGAGATTTGCTGCTGGCTTTGAGTGTCGCGATGTGCAATTGCCCCTTAATATGTCGCCCACTCGATATCTGGGGCGTATGCCCGTTATGAATGGCGCATTGTGCGGAGTTTCTGCAAAAAAGAGAAAAGCCACAGAGTGAGTGTAAAAGGAATGGAAAAAGATATGTAAATGTTAAGTTGAGTTGCGTTGAGTTGAGTGTACAGAATACATAAAAATACTACTGCTCTTGGTCAATTGCATGCCATTGCTGTTTATTTTCCAACAACGAAAACGACACTTTAAATAACAACACCAACAACAACAACCAACAGCAACATCACCAATGACAACAACAACAATAACAACAACAACACGAATAAGAGAGTCCTCAAAATGTGTCATCTGGGACATTGGCTCTATTGTCATGTTGGTTTTCCCCATATTAAATGCCGCCCAATTTTCCGCACCCATTGAGTCACATACTCGTATATTCACTTATTGTCAATATTTTGCTGAAATTGAGTTGTGCGTGGCGGCAAATGCAATTTTTATGTGTCTCTCAGTAAGTGTGTGTGCGTGTGTTGTTCTATTTGTGTTTGTGCTTGTGCTTAAGTTGTCCAATGCATCACATTCTACTGCTATAGGTTTCACATCAATAATTGAATTGTTTGTCTTTCGTTTTCAATTTTTGATTTGCTTTTAATTTAGTGCAATTTTGATAAAAGAATGGAAGAGAGACAGACAAAGAGAACCCAAAGAATGGTTTAAAATTTATTCATCTATCTTTTTTTATGGGTTCCGTATCCAAAGGGTACCAAAAGGAACCCTATTGCAAAGACTTCATTGTCTGTCCGTCGGCCCTATCTCATGAACCGTAATAACTAGAAAATTGAAATTTTTACAAAAATGTGTAGTTTAATCCAGGTACTAGCAACAAGTACTAAAACTAAAATATTTTCAAAACCTTAAAGGGGTCCCCATACAAGAAACAATTCGGTTTGTATGACAGCTGTACGATCCAGTAATCCCACGATTTCGAAATTTAGTTGGTTGGTGGCCATATATTTGTAATTAATATTGTCAAAATTTCAATTAAATAGGATGACTAGGGAGGGTACCTTCCATACAAACCGCCATTAAAATTCAGGTTCTTATTAGAAAAACTTATTTTTTGGTTTTTGGACTATTGAACTAAAATTTAGACACTATAAGTTCTTAATATATGCACGGTATATTTGTTGGAACCAGTCAAATTGAACAACTAGGGGGAGTACCACCCATACAAACCACTATCTGTTACGGAACCCTCCGTCTACGGGTCTTACTCGCTCTTGGTCGATTTTTGTTTATGCTATGCAAATATTCAAAGCTTTAAATTGATTTGAATTTTCAATTTATATATATACGATTATTAATGACAGCAGCAAAACTTAAGACTTGTTTGTTTAACAAAATATGCCTTAAATAAATCCAAGCAAGTCCAGTTCAAATGGCTTGAAACGAACCTCAAACGCCATAAAAGAAGTTTTTGGTCCATCAAGCATGACTAACGAAAAATTTTTAGTAAAAAACAACTTGAAAATTACATATCAAACTTTTTTGAAGGACAAAAAATGAACAAAAATGTAGAAGTCAACAATGATATAAGATCTGATTTACTGACAACGACAGCACTTCACAAAGTATGTAGTTCAACTGACATAGTCGCTTCTTTAACATACTTCATATTGTAATGAAAATACCTTTAAGCCGGAATGTTAATAAAATTATTGTAATAAGAAGAGATTATTTACCAATAATAGTGTGATCAATATGCAAACTCTTTTCTTAATACAGTTCTTGTGATATTACACTAAAAGTAGAGTTAAAAATGATTCCAATGGATCAACTACATTAAATTGTATACTAAAACTGATCCCATACCATTGACTATGTATTTCAATTTTACCAATTGTCTATTTATCTTTTCCTATGTAAAGGATATTGAATCATCAGTGAAATCTTACTCAAAATTTTGTTCATATTCAAGCAAAAGTTATTATTGAAAAATCAACAAACAGAAATTTGTGTAGTCACATAGCAGTTAAAATATTATAGCAAAAACATACTTACAAATACATAATAAAAGTATTCAAAAGTTATAGGTTACCAAAAAAGAAAAGAAAAAGATTTACTCTTAAGTGTTGCTTCTGTGTCTGAGACGGTCAATAAACTTTAACTTATTTCAATTGGACTCTTATTGTATGATAAGTTTATGTTGCGGCGCACATGTACTCGTATGTTTGAATGGCAGATTGGCAATGTCTTCATATCGCCAAGATACGCTCGACTAAATATGTAATACCCATTCTACGGAGTATAGTCATCATCTTTGAAATATATATTTATGTTACAGTATGTATGTATTTCTATTTGTAGTTGATTTGGTTGTTGTTTTCCCATGGTTTGGCTGCTGCCAAACTGTCTCAAACAGTTTTCTTCCTGTCCGTCTCAATTCGCCTCAATCTGCCAGCATCGAATATCTCTTTAAGTTTATTTTTGCCAGTGTCGCCTCTGTTTGAGTTTATTTCCGTTTGTTGGTTTGCGGAAATCGAGTAGCAAACAGAAAGGAATTTTCTTTATATATATATGGCTATTTTAGTTCATCATAGTACTTAACGTATGTAATATGTAATATGTACGAGTATGTGGTAGATACTTTTGTTGTTATTGTTCTGATGGTTATGCCAGTATGAATGTTGGCTAAACTGTTTGATTTTGCGGCGCAACTATTCATAATACAAATCCAAATACATATATACACAAATCCTGCATATATACAGATACTTATTGTTGTTATAAATACTACAGTAAGTATGCGAATAGATGCGGATTTTGGGTATTTGCATCGCAAGGGTAAAAGCCGCCTTAGTTTAAGCTATATTGGTTTAAATGGCTGCGGTTAACTACATGTGGGTGTCTTATAACCTTCAATTTGATTCCCTCTCTTTCTTTATTTCTCTTCATATCTCTCTCTCGATCTGTTTCTCTTACTGTCTCTTTCAATCAATTTTGGATTTCTTGACAAAATATTTGACTATCAAATATCCAAATTTACATGCAAATTATCAATTTGTGCATTTGTTTACGCATTTGTGTACATTGTTAACATTTTGTTCTACAATATTTAGTTAATACTGCTTATTTTAGGATTACTAGACTATATTGTTTAAAGCTACTAATTTGTATAATTGGGCTTACTATTTTGTTTGAAGTGAAACCACTTAAATTTCATAGTCATAGTTTTCATTGTCTACAATTTGTTGATTTGAATTAAATTACAATACAATAAATTCAAATTAACTTTATGCAAATAAGAACACTATAGTTTTAAATATTTGTAAATATAATTTTACTTTTGATTTAATTTTACTTAAGAAAAACTAAGTAAAACAAAGAGTTTGAGTGATATCAAATATCATTCAAAGTCTTTAGCGGCACATACACCTACATCAAGGCGAGTTGGTTTAAGGACCAAATTTAAGTCATACTCATTTCCTCTTTGGTATCCATAGAGTTTGGTACTACTCAAAACTTTCGCTCATATATGGGTTATAGCATCCAGTTGTATAATAGAACCTCACGTAGAATTTAAAACTCTACGTGCATCTCGATGATAACCAACAACCATCATGACAGAACATATTCCATGGTCCCCTGGCCACCTCAGATTAGACTTTATAACACTATATTTATTCTTTTAAGGCTTGAAAAATCAAGTTGTAGAGCAACTCTAGGGACACACTTGATAAGCGAAAAATTTAATCTACATGTGTATGAAATCCTTCAAAACCAAAGGAAGAAGACAATTTTATTACCTTATAGTTATTTTTTTTTTGCAATATAGTTGATCTCTTTTAAATAACATTCAATGATTCAATGAATTTTATATATTCAATAATATTACGAAATTAATAGTCGCTTTAGTGTTGAATAAAAATAGATTTTTAAATCAATTTAATGTTGCAGAAGAGATTCTGTTTTAATTTTCTTTAACAAATTCTTGTTCCCATAATTTTGCTATCACGAATCAAAAAATTGTTTTAATAAATTTTTTCTTCATTTGAAAGTATTTTCAATTTTTAAAGAAATCAAATACAAATTTATTTGTTTTTAATTTAATGTTATATTTCATATTTCGTAAAAGAAATTATGTGGGCTTAATAAATATTTTCATTCACAAATTCTTTGCTAAGAGGAACAAGAATCAATGAGAAAACATTTGAAATCATTGCTTGAATTGAATGATTTTCTGAAACTTTTATTGAACAAAATCCAGTTTCATTTATGCCAAAAATAACAAAAACAATATTATTGCATTTATTTGTGTGCAAAATCATTTGCATCTTTTCAATAAAGTCAAATACATTTATTGCGAAATATACTCGTATATGTGAATAATAAAAACTTTATACAATAATTTTCCATTTGACTTAACACGGAAGTATGAATCCTGTTTCTTTTTCAATTTTTTTTTTTTTCGTATTTCTTTTCTGTTTGATTGTGTCTATTTTTTTTATTTTCTACTTACCAATAACTTCCAAATCAGCGGACGAGATTAATGTATGAAACGAGGGCGCATCCGCAGATACCTCGCAACTGTATTTACCGGAAGCGGCCATTGTAACAGCATCGAGTACCACTTGACTCTCATTCGAAGCGATTCGCTGCAAATAACAAATAAAGAAAGTAAAAATATTGTAACATACTTTTGGGTGATGCAGCAACATCCCCAATCTATCTGAGTGTACTATGTTTTTTCTGCATAAGTTTTTGTTGAATAATTGAACCTGAAATACTACAACAATAAAATAAATTTGTAAAAATATGAATTCATTTTGAAATCGGGTCACTTTCTATAATTAATAAGTTGATTAATTTTTTAAATAATGTTTTTTTTTCAATTCCCTGAATTTGTAAAATTTTCATAAAATCATGTATTTCTTTCTGTGCAATAAATTTCTTACAAAAAAAAAAAAAAAGCATAAAGGTCAAGCATTAATTTAACTTTCTAGTATTCAGTGAGAGCCTAAAAGACACAAACATATATGTAGTATATTCCTTTTTAGGTTTTGATACAAAATATCTACTCTCTCCTCTTCACATTTGAGTTTCTATAGTTGTTTTGTAGAGTATAAAAAAGAAAAGGTTTCGTTACATGATGCACGCTTTATGGTTTGTTGAATCCAAATGGCAACTCTGGTAAGCAAATAACTACGCACAACTGCCTCAAGTGAAAGGCAGCTTCTCTACTATTGTGTGTCGATACAAAAAGCGAGCACATACATAAGAGAAAGCGACACAGTTGAGTTCTAATTACAATTTTAGAACTGAATAAAAAAAAAAAACAAAAAAAGAATAAAAGAAATATAAAAACAAAAATTCCAAAATGAAAAAAATAAAAATAGAATTGAATGTTAAAAGTGCATACATTCTTTTTTACATAGAAATACATTTCAGCGATTTTTGTGTGTTGCGTTGTATGGCTTTTGTTTCCATTTTGTAGTGCATGCCACACAACGATGCAAGTTCGTTTGTTTGCCTTTCAGTTAGATTTTTGTATGACTTTCACTAGTGCACACATATTTCTGTATGAAACTAACTTTTTATTATTTATTCATTTTCAGTTCAAAAATTTAGTTGTCAGTTTGAAACATCAAGTGCTACCACTATTCTACTATTGGCAATTGTTGGCTGTTATTCTACTACCCCACAATCTCTTTGATGTTTTGCTTTTATTTTTTATTTGCTATACAAGAATAAAAAATACAAACAAATATTAGCACTAGTTTTTTTTTTTTTGCAACTTCAGGCATTTCATATTTTTAGGAATGAAAAATATTTTCTGACTTTGAATTGTTGTCAATAAAGTGAAGTGCATAAAGATGTTTTTACTTAGATTTTAAATCAATATGAATTAGTTAATTTTGGTAGCGAAAAAATCACAATATTTAATAAGACAAGATAAATTCATTATTACTGCCCTTTTTTTATTCTGTTATAGGTTTTCTTCTTACTTGGTCATATGGAACTGGTTCTTATGATTTTACAATTGAGTATACGAGCGACAGATCAATCGAACTATCTGATAGCTGGTTCCATCGGTTGACTTCAGGATAACTGATGTAATAATATAAGAATGGTTACCTTATCTAGTAAGCCGATTTATTAAAACCTAAGTATGCTTAATATGAAACTTAAGGTTGTGAATTAATGTTCTTAGTGGCCCATTTTTGGTAAGCTGAATTTATGCAGGGGTGAACCAAACTTAAAGTTACCGTGCCAAAATAAACGACTCATACAGATACAATGAAAGCCGTTGGTTGTTTAAAACAGGAGGATGGTAGACATGGGAGTCGTAATCCGCTAAGGAGTGTGTAGCAGCTCACCGCTTAACCCATGAATGGTATTTGGTATGTTATATTTTATCGTTAAAGTACAAGATTTATAATATATAAAAGTATTAAAGTATAAATATTAAGTGAGAAGGAAGGAATGGTATAATGATGTACATAGAAGAGTTTCGCGTAAGCCGTCATGGAACTGCCAGTGGCACAGAGATTGGTGGTAGTAGCATATAATCGAACGAAACCTTGTAGGAATTAAATGGGCAAGGGTTTCGTCTAAACAGTAGTTGATCTCAAATTGGCTAGTTTTAGTTCAAGCCGAGAGCTAAAAATTTGCTTTCCTCTTAATTGAAAATTGATATATATACTATATCTTCTTATTTACTTCTTGAAGGCCTTCAAATCGATTACATCTTATTCTTTGAATGACTGTTTGACCAAAAACAATTATATTGACAATCCACAAGTTCCGCATTTACCTGACATAGTTCGATGTCATAGGCTCCTATTCCCACAACTCACTACTACTACTTTCCGAAGATCATTTTGCAATAATTGATACATTAAATGAGAGTTTCCAGATTGAACCAAAAAAAAAAAAAAAAGAGGGAACACATTTGAATCTATCCTAAGAAATGTTTGAAATGTAAATATGTTAGAATATCAAGTGGTTCATGAGAAATTTCAATACTTTCTGTTACATATTTACTACTCTTGAAATAGATGAATTTAATTTTTGATATAACCAAAGTTTTTTTGTTTTTTGTTTTTTGCTCCCATTCTTTGTTTTATCATGTTATAATAAATACCCACAAACAAATACAATTGCATTGTGCAATCAAATCAAATAACAACGAAATCTAACTTCCGTTCGAATATTATTTTATTTTTATTTTTGAATTTTATTTTAGATTTTCCAAAGGAATTTTCCATTCCTTTTTTTTTCGTTTTTGTTTTGTAAATAAATAAAAATTTGAATCGAATCGAATTCGTTCGCTGTTTGGAAAATTATTCAAGCATACAAACACAAGAGCAAAGAAGAGAAAAATGACATTTTGTATAGATTTTCTATATATATTTTTTCTAAATTTATTTTTGAATGCAATTTTATGGAATTTTATTTATGTGACAACAACGATGGGTTATAAACATTGACAGTCACGTATAACAATTCAAAAAATAATATAAATTTGTGATACAACTATTTCAAATATTGCAAAAGATGCCAAAGGCGAGGGAGTAGTTTTCCACATTTTTGCTTATTCCATTGATTTTTGTATATATTTATTTCCTTTATTTGAATATTTTTATTAGAAATATTTTTTAATGAATCTTGATTTGTGATATACAAATAAACAAAAATTTTTAACAAATAATTTAAATACTGTTAAATTTTTCTTTTGCATCCAATTCTTTTGGGAAGATTTTGGTGTTTCTAAATAAAATGTTTTGAATACATTTTTTGCTTTGCTTACCTTTATTTTAATGCCAGCAAAGTGAAAGACCTTCATTGGTGGTGTCTCTTTGGGTGTGTATCTATAGAATTCACGTCTTCCCTTATACCATTTAACAGAGTACAAGGTGTCATCCTCAATATTGTAGATGCATTTCAGTGTTGCTTTCTCGCCACGACGCACGGCATGTGGCACACGTACGCGTACATCACGCAAAGCCAAAGTGAATTCTAAAGATGAAAGAAATGTGAAAGTGAAGAAAATTAAATCAAAGTTTAATGCAAATTCTTTCTTTTTTTTATATATAATAATTTATGATGTCATTTTTTAATGGATTTGTACAAAATAAAAATAAAAAAAAAATTCCATTTTCATGTATTTCAATATAATTGAAATTTATTTTTCATGTTTGTTATTTTTACTTTATGTTTTTCTATCACTTCATTTATTATTAATTTTTTGTTCATTGAAATGTTCTCTGCATATATATTTATTTTTTCATTGACTAGCAAATCTCCCATCACACTCACTCTCACTATCCAACAGATACATACATACATATTTAATATGAAAACAATTTTTAAATCACACACTCCTAGTCACCCGACGCATTTGGCTGACTGTAAGCTGGATGAGTTACTCATCCTACCAGTTAGTTTATTCAGATGTGTACTTCGTCATGTGTGTGTGAGAGAATGTGTCATGTCTGCTTGTTCACATGTTGTCGACGCTTGTTTATTGTCATCAGGTTTTTAGCCGAGATTTATATCTCATATCTGTCGCGTTGAATATTTGCTTTTGATTTGGTTGTTTTTTGGCGAATTATAAATCATAAAATCATGTTTTATTGCTGTTGTCATTGTTGTTGTCGCTGTCGTCTTCATTGTCATCATAGTTTGATTTGATTGTGATTAAGTTGAATAATGAAAACCAGAACAGAAAAAAAAAGATTGCGCATTAAATGCAAAATCATGTTTAAAATGTAAATTATAATTTATTATCATTGAAGGCACTTAAAATAAATCCTAAAAAGTCTGCAAAAAAACGTTACATCTTCATATGTGATGTAGTATCTTAAATCGTGAATTTTATCTCTAAAGAAATGTGAAAAATCTAACAAATCCGCATATAATTCGGTTTGGCAAAAAGGTACAAGATGAAATGAAAATGTAATTGTTGAGCGCCATAAAGACTGCAATAGTAAGGTAGCAACACACCACACCACACAAGTGCAGATGTCTGCCAAGAGACTTAGTAGAATTCAAAAGAAGCCAATATGTGTTAGCCAAAAAAGACACAGCAAAAATTAAATGATTTTTAAAAACCAACAAGAAACTTGTTTACAAAGTTTAAAATCAAATCATCATTTTCTTAATCCATTAAGATATTTTATTTTGTCTAAAAAGTATATTCATAGATTCACTAATAAATTTACTATGCTAAAAAAAATTAGCTTCCCATTTTTCTCAGTGCATTATGCAGTCTTAAAAATACTTATTGCAACTCACTTGCGCTACTTGTTTTGAAAACAAAAAAATATATAGTAAAAGGATAATAAAAAGCTCATTGCTAGAAAAATGCTCATGCAATTTTCGTGTTAGATTAGAGCAGCAACAAATTTTTAGCGCATTTACAGTTGTAACTCCTTCCCCATGATGTCCCGCCTTGGCATTGTCTGCTGCTACTTCCGTTGCTGCCGATTTCTGTTTCCGTTTCCGCTTTTCTTTTACTCTTGTTTCTTTTCACTAAAATTGAGTTTATCTATATATGCATGTATGTTCACTCATGAGTCTTCGTTTGTAGTGCGGATCTACTTTTATATAGCTACAACTATTTCATGGGCTTTATGAGCTTATTTAGGATTTTGTTAATATCCTGTTTGTTTGAGTTTTGAGTTTTGTGTATGTGAGAGACTAAGAAATTAATGTAAAATTGTATAAATTATTGTTGCAGAATCCTTTTTCTTCAGCCTTCTTTGAAATGAAACGAATTTCACTTTTATCCATCTTTAATTTAACTTCATTCACTAGTTCATAAGAAGATGAAGGTTAAATAAGAGAAAGAAAAAGATGCCAAAAACGAGACAAGTTTGACTTCATAAAACTTTTATCGCCAATCAACTGGCAACTTTTGCTCTTTATCTAATTTAAACTTCGCCTTTCACTCTTCCCCATTCTTTCTCTTCAAATTCCCAAACATAAATACATGGAGAACATCCTCCCCCCATACACACACACACACACAATACGGACTCCAAATCACAATATACAACAACAAACATTACATAAAACAAACATTTGTTTGTTTGTTCGTTCGTTCGTCCCTAGCCTGTTTACCCATACCATTATCTACTCTGATCTGTATGTACGTCCAACAAGTACAAAACATGCAACAATGACTGAGCCCCACTAGAACCTTGCCAGTGCATCGCAGTATTGTGTATACTGACTCAAACTGAAGCATCCTTCATGGCTTTTCATTCGAGTCCTTCGGCTTCTTGTGCTTGTATATTGTTGCATGTAGTATCTATGTGTCTAAGTGTGTGTGTCAATGTCTTGTTGTCGTTGTTCATTTTTAGTGTGCCACTCACGTCGAGCTCGTTATTCATATTTATTGCACACGCTCTGCTTGTGGCTACACGTTAGTGTGACTCGAATTGAACATAGAAGCATCATCATCATCATCGTCATCATCATCATCATCATCATCATCATCATCATCATCTTCATCATCACCATCGCCACCAAGGACTATAGGCGTAGTTGCCAGTAGTAGCAGTAACAGTAACTTTACTAGACTGGACGGAGGTGTGGTCAGGTGGGCGTTTTACGTTTTGTGGCTAAGTTTCACATGCAATATTACATACGAGTATACACGATTCTCGTACATATTGCATGAATCGTGAGTACACAATAACATGAATGAATGGCAGAGAGATGAATCGGGATTCCCCCTTTAAAGCTTTACAATTACAGTTATTTGATGGGATTTGATAGTGACTCGCCTACAAAAAGACTAATGTAGTATTAGAGTGTAGACTGTAGACAATCAGAATCAAAGCAATGGGCCACGATTTTTATAAACATTTACCGAGTTACATCCTTTGTTAAGTTATAAATGGATAATACTAGTGATGCATGTATTTCTTTTTGCATTAGAATAAACCTTTTGAAAATAAATAACTCGTTTCTTATATTAAATATTTAATGACAACTTAATGATTTTATTAGGCTAAACAAAAGGTGAAAGACACTCTGGGAATAATGTTTAAGAAGAAACATGCAATCTAAAACATAACATTGGTTAGAAAGTAAAGAGTAAAGATGAGGTTGCGAATCACCAAAGTTTAACCTTGATTTCATTTATCTTGCTGAAATTTTCATGACATATACAATCCAAAATGCCAAAATTTTCACAATTGCTAAAATTATTAAAGCTTCCTCCTAATAAATACTTAAAAATACATATAAATATACAACAGCATAATGAATACATTTGCAAAAAAAATCATACAGACAGCAGATACCCGCCCAACGTGTCAAGCACCCATTCGTCGACACCCATTTCTTTTGTTATGCTATAATTTGTAATTTCCCTGGCGCCACATTCATCTTTATAATGGCGACAGCCCTTAAAGACAAAGAACATCCACCCTCATAAAACTTACGACGACTTAAAAAGGCATCATTAAAGTAATACTACAATAAAGAGACAACACTTTTCGAACACTATTAGAATTGCTTTAGTGCATCGCACTCTCTCCGGCTTTCTGATTCAACTCGTATTATAAAAAATCACCCAATGCCAAGCGCAAAACAATCAAACCATAATCGTGCTATAACTCAACGCTTGAATCCCTTTGCGTTGAGTTAGTGGGCACCCAAAAGGGAACATTATTCAATCACTTTGACTGTTTGTCATCTTTTTTTTTACGATTTTTTTTTTTTTTTTTTTTGCTTTTAGTCGAATTTATTCATTGTTCCTGTGTTGACTTGTTTTAACTGATGAGAAGTGGGATTCCAGTTCTTCCTTGGTTTATAGGTTGAGTCAACATTTTAGTTAAGTTGACGCCGTCGCGTCTGTGTCTGTTGCATCGTAAAAGACAGCAGCATCACAATCACAATTACAATGACATCTACCGGGGCGAAAGGATATTTCAAACAGACAAACACCCGCACACACATCAGTAATAACCACCAAACATTTTGATGGTATGGTAGGTGACACGCACATACTACCAAACTTCCAGCTTCAGCAGCAGCAGGATAATCTACGAGGTGTGTCTCAAATATACCTCTTTTTCAATTCATGAAGATAATTCCCAATACACTGAATAATATACAATAATTTTTTTCTTTCTTCCATATTCTGAAGCAGTTCTCTAAGTCAGTTTGTAATGGTATTTAGTGCACTAACAATCTTTATAATAATAGTCTTCATACTGGCGAACCGATGTTCTTTCAGCACAAAAGTTAGAAAATCTCTTCAGAATGTATTCACCATTATCGATTATTTCCAACAAACTCAGCAAATAAGTGCTGTTTCTAAATTCTCGTTTGAATTTGGCAAAAATGCGTAGTTAAAGGAAAATGGGTCCATGGTTTGATCTTGATGTCCACTTCTACCCTTGATTTATCTGAATTTTGCTCTTCGCTCGTCCCTAAGCAACTTCATAAGAAGTCACTGGTTACGGCCATACCCCAAAGAAGTCAGTCCAACTTTTGTGATGCACCTCGTATATGGTATATAAGTATATATATGCATAAGCCCAGTGGAGTCAGTGTGTGTCCTGTACTGAGTGAGTCACCGTCAGTCAACGCATTCACTCGACAGCAGGACTTTTGCTCGTAATCTACACTTCTACCCCGTTGTATATCTTGATTTTTTTTTCCATTTTTCATATTCAACGCATACTACTTTGGCTTCGTTTGCGTTCGTCCTTATGATTTTAATACGTTTTTATGTCATTTTTCGCAGTGACTGCACTCGAATGTCATTGCTTGCTTTGGAGCTGCCACTTGTTTGCCATTTACTCACTCAGTCAGTCACTCGATGCCAGTTATCCTTCACACCCCTCATGAGTTCACTTCACATTCACATTCACTCACTCACTTACTCATTCATTTACTTTGCACTTTTAGACAAGTCGAAATTGTGGTGCTTTTCATTTGCGTTGACAAAAGAAGTTACTCCAATTTTTACTCGCATTCACAGATCCTTTTTGTGTTTGTTGGACTCATCTATGTTGCTGTGTTTTCTTTTTTTTTTTCTTTCTTTATTCCATTTGTCTTCCTGTGGATTCGTTATTTGAGCGTTGTGGCTTTGCTGTTTTTTTCGTTGTCGTCTGTTGCACACACAGACACTTCACAAACAAAGGATGTACAAGCAATGATTATAAAATTAAAAAAAAAAAATAAATAAATAAGAGAAAAGCACAAAAGGATTCTGCAATAAGCATACCAACTCAAGGAACTCAGTTAAATAAAGTAATGAATGCTTTAAATAATTTAAAAACCATAATTTGTGTAATTCTTTTCTTTCTTCATGTTCCATTAATATGAAATGCATGTATATATTTACCTATAGCAAATGAAAAAGACATCATTAGAACATATGTTAGATATGCATTAGCATTATTCCTTTTCAATTGGAATATGTACTTTCTTTTTTTAAGATTCACTCAAGTGAAGTCACTCAAGTTGACACTTCTTTTGTTAAAATTAATTATTTTATTCATTAAAAGCAAACAATAACTAAATAAAACTCCAACCAAGTCTATCAAGAATCAAACTTAGAAACCAAAAGCTGCCATCTTTTTAGTTTCGGTAGATATTTTTCTTGGTAGCACTCAAATGATGCCGAAAATTCCTTATGCAAATATTTACATAAGTATTTATGCCGAAATGTAAACTACTTCAGATATTTCTTTAGCTGAAGCAGTCAGCATCCCCTGTAAGTATGCTTCAACATTTCAACTCATCCATCAACGGTGATATTATAATATCATCAGCTAGATACGTATATACTACAGTAGTACAAAATAAGAAAGACAAACAAAAAATTGGTTCAAAAAAAAAAAAAAAAATGAAGCAGCCAAACCAATTCTGTTCGCCTGTAAATGGCAGAAGACACCGACAATATTTTAATTTAAGTTGCCAAAATGCACTTGAAAATATCTTTGAGTTGAGTGCAAAAAAGCGCAGTAAGTGAAGTAAGTCCTAAAGTAAAGGAATGTAAGAAACTGGTGAAGAAAAAAAGGTAGAAAATATGTATTACAATTTAAGAGAAAATAGCTTACTGACAAGGCGAACAAACTTTTTATTCCCTACTACCATAAATGAATCCCTTCCTCTTATTTTCTCTAACTACTATCTCTTTGATGAAAACTTACGACAAAAAGTTTGTTGTTAATAGAAAATTTAAATTTAGTTGATGTTTTTTCATTTTCGGTGAGAGTCTTGGGATGTGAATTTGAGTGTGAGTGAAAATATGAAAGAATATTACAATGTGAAAGTAGTCGAGGGTCATGAAAAGTAGTTTAGGTAGTAATAGTAGTTAAAGAAAAAGTAACAGACGGCACCAAGAGAGTACTAGAAGTAGACGAAGTCATGAGTTTTGATCTGTAAGTAATGGCCAAAAGTGTTTAAAAACTTCATTCAATGCATAAGTGAAATGGTTACGCAGAGACGTCACTCAGCATATGGCCAAACTGGCCTGGCCGGAAATCGTTGGAGATGGGAAATGGCAACGTTGTTGCATAACTTTGGGCAGCAACGGCATTAGAGGTTAAAAGTTATAGTTTAAGTTTTACTACTGCTACTACGAGAGCATGAACTTTTACTGTTTATTTTTCTCAATCTTCTTGTTAGTTTCAAGTACAAAATTTCAGAAATAAGGAAAATTGTTATTTGGTTTAGGGTTTCTAAGTAGTAGGAGTAGTATAAGAATTGACTTGCTTGCAAGTGCTCGCAGCTAAGTTTTGCCTTTAGCATGCTAATGAAGTTGCAAATTAGCTCTGTCTAAGCAAGTATTTTTAATGAAGAGCGTGGAAAATGAGCGTAATTAGTGGACTTCAAGGGTTTAAATGAGGTTAATTTGTTAAAAATAAATAAATTTACATAAGGAATGTAAGTTAGTTAGCAATTATCATTGGAAATTATCCCTTAAAATTATTCGATTGACTGAATATCTTGTAATGAAAGTAAAGATAGACAATAAATAAATATACTTGATTATTGACAGTTCAATCATGTCGAAAACCAAATTACGGTTCACATAAAATTTATGGTATTAGTCAAAATACTTCAATATCACATACTTATAAATGAATACACTTATTCTCAAAATAGACAAAGGAAAGTATGAAAAACTAGAAAAATGAAATACTAGAACTATACTATTGTATATAGAAATCATCAGTATAGTACATATTCTATAAAATATCTAACGACATAACTCTTATTAGTGTGAAGAATCATTCATAAGAATTAGGATGTTTTTTTATTCTTTTAATTTTCTTCGCTCGTTATAACGCACATGTATCACAATTACGAAAATAACATCAACACTTAAGAATTTATAACCTTTTATCATCGAGTATGAAAACCATAAAACCAAGAACTTCCTAAGAAAGGAAGCAGAAAGTCATGTTTACTTAAATGCTACGACCATCAACTTAACGCTTTAACAACAAAAAACTCGAAATACTCGTATACAAAAAGGTCTTCGCTATGGAGAAAAGTGCTCGCGAACGTAATTTTTAATTTAGCATGACATAAATCTTATAAAACTGTCAAAGTCACTATAAGAAGTTTTAAGAACGCCCAAGCAAAAGCAAAAAAGTAAATGTCAAAGTCATCCCACAAGGGGATTGCTGCGTAACGCAAGGGCGCTAAGTAACAAACTAAAAGACAATACAATACAAGAGACTCCCTTTGCTTCTTCCGAAGTAACAGAATCAGAGTAAATGAAATAAAATAAATAAGAATTGCTCATGTGTTGTCTGTCGTCTTTAGGTTTTATTTTTCCAATTTATCCTTTCACATTCGTTTACGAGGCTCATTCAATTGTGAAAGAGGCATAGAAAAGAAACTGTTTTGTTAAGCTGTGATCAGTTTGGGGGTGGCCTTATTGTTATAACTTTTAAATTCCATTTAACAATGACATTTCTGTTTATATACTGAGTAGTTGAATAATATTCAGTGATCAGTTTTGTCTCTTTAAAGGAAAAATAACTGGCAAACATGAAACTTTAGATCATCATTTTGAATTAAAGTCCAGAAAACATAGCATAAGATGCAAACAAATTTGATCAGCTCTGTTAAAATCGTATTCAGAACCCTGAGTATCATGCTCTTCTAGTTTTATGGTAACGAGATAGCAGATCAGTGTGCTAGAAAGAGATCAGCGCTGCCAATTTGTATAGTTATTAATATTTTCAGGATTCTGCAAGACAACATGACAGGCCTGTAAGCGAGAATCTGGAACCAAGCAGGCATGCAGTGGTCATGCAAGAATCAGAAAGTATTAAACGTCTCCTATGTGATTGCCAAGATCTTCTTGGAAGACGGACCCATTTTCTCTCAATGTCATTCTTCGATGATTTAGGCTGAATTGCACTGGGGAACGTGATGCATCCGTAGGGTATTGGGTGTATGCATATGATTCCGCCCTTTCCGATAGTTTCGCTAGTATCGCCGCTTACACTTGCACACTAAAATACTAATACTTGCATTCGATAGTGCCTTCTATCAGCTGTTAAACACAGTGTATAACAGCTGATAGAAGCATAAACAACAAATATTTCTAATTCATTGAAAATGTCGAGTTTTATCCCAAGTAAACATCATTTGCGGGAGGTTTTATTGCACTATTTTGTTGCAAAGAAAAGTGCAGCGGAAACTTATCGTTTGCTTGCTGATGTTTACGGTAGCATGCTCCATCGAATACAACTTGCAAAGAATGGTTTCGACGATTTAAAAATGATGATTTTGACATTGAGGACAGAGAACATGGAAAACCACCCAAAAAATTTGAAGATGCTGAATTGGAAGATTTATTGACCGAAGATTGTTGTCAAACACAATCAGAATTGGCAACAACATTAAATGTTGATCAATCAACTATTTCAAGACGTTTGCAAGCAATGGGAATGGTTCAAAAAGTCAATAACTGGGTGCCACATGAATTGAAAGACCGAGACATCGAACGTCGCAAAACCATTTGTGAAATGCTGCTTCAAAGACAAAAAAGAAAAGGTTTTTTGCATCGGATAATCACGGGAGATGAAAAATGGATATATTACGAGAATCCTAAACGCAAAAAATCTTGGCTGAAGCCAGGTGAGGCCGGCCCATCACAGCCAAAGAAAAATATTCATTGTACCAAGGTTATGCTCTGTATTTGGTGGGATCAGAAAGGTGTTGTGCACTATGAGTTGCTGAAACCGTCTGATACTATCACTGGCGATGTTTACAGACGACAACTAATGCGGTTGAAGGTAGCTATAGAAGAAAAACGACCGGAATGGGTGAATAGGCATGACAAATTAATTCTTCAACATGACAACGCCAGACCGCATACGGCAAATGTTGTGAAAACATATTTAAATGGACAAGACTGGGAAGTGCTACCCCACCCGCCATATTCACCAGATATAGCCCCTTCAGATTTTCATTTATTTCGAAGGATGCAGTCTGATCTTACGGGAGAGCGATTCACTTCTTATGAAGATATCAAAATTTGGCTTCATAATTAGATTGCCTCAAAAGACCAGGACTTCTTTATGCAAGGAATCCGTAAATTGCCTGAAAGATGGGCAAAGGTTGTAGCTGCAGATGGGGCATACTTTGAATAAATAAATTTTCCTTTTTCTAAACAAGCAAATTTGTTTTGTTTTCACAAAAAAGGGCGGAATCATATGCATACACCCAATAGTTACATACGCAGAGAGAGAGAGAGACCTGTAAAACCAACTAAGGATACCTTTGCGGGAACTCCCCTAAAACCCTCTTTTCTCTTTTCAAATCGCAAGAATCACAATGGACTGTAATTTTCTTGGGTGAACTCACGTTCTTGCAGCGTGCGGCCTGTATAAAATAACCTAAACTACTAGGGAAAACTTCATAGGCAGAGAAAAAGTATAATTCTCCTTTACCACAATGATTCCTTGAAAAAGGGAACCATTGACAAAATAGACTAGGCGATTCTAACTCAACATCGATACAGTCTAGATTTGGCTCCCATTGATTTTCACTCGAATTATGTAGAAAAATGTTAAAAAACTGCGAAATGATCAAAGAATTTGTGAAAAAGTACCGCAGTCATTAAGAAAATGATTTCTTTGTAGGAAATATAAAAGAAATATTGTAATTTAACATTGGGACAAGAGCATTAATACTGATGAAATAATCAATAATCCTTGATCTCTTGAATTATTAATCGTCCCTCGTAATTTACTAAAAGGCCTGAAGATAAACGATTTCAATATTTAGTTTTGTGTAAGGAAACAACATTTTCTAATTTTTAATTTATAAAGTATTCTGTCCAAGAAATTACTAAAATTCGGTTCTCAATACTTCAACATTGATCCAAAAAACTATTTATAAGATTTTTATTCTTCTCAGAACACATAATTTTGGCCAAATTGTCACCGAATTACCAAAATTATTGACCTCTTTGAATATTATATTTCTTCTCGTACTAATCTCTCTTGATTAAGATTCGCCTACTATTTGTGTTTAAAGTTCAAAAAATGTTGTATACAATAAAATGCATTTCTCTTTGAATTTAATTCGAAAAATCAATTCTTACTTTTATCAATATTTATTCATTTCAGTTTTATTTATTCGCTTTATTATAGTAAAATGTTGAACCCTCCTCCAAAGGGGAGATGACTGTATGCAGAATGTGTCTTCTGTGCAAATATGTGCATAGTTGATAATAATTTATACGATGACGAGGGTTGTTCTTAATGTACATAGATGATGAGTGTGGAGACTATTTTTAATAAAATCCTATTGCAATATTTACTTACGCTTGAGTTTCTCTAAATTAATGAATTAATTCCGAGTTCACAGAAGACTTAATCCTCATCCCCACATTTTATTGCTTCATCCCTTATACTTATCTATGTTAGTATCATATTTATATTGTAGTATATCATATATCCTTGAAGGATGCTTTGTAATTTTAATGAAGAAATGTTAACTACATTTCAGTTAATTTCTTATCATAGTTTTGTCATCTGTCGGCTTTTTGACAATATTTTATGCAAAATTTATCTGCTATTTGCAATTAATTAAATTATATTAAAATTTTCCTATCAATAATTTCAATGGCATTAAATAAGATTTTATTGAAATCCTTTATGAATTCTTAATATTAAAATGACTTTACTACTCTCGTTAAATTCTTCATTACTCCACTTTATATATTGAATTTTATACTTAATTTTATATACATAGTTCAAGTGTATTTGGAATAGGGTGTTTTTTTTTAACCAAACTCCCTTGTGTCACTCCCTCACCCTTTGTATTCACTTTATTTACTGATTATACAATGAATTTTCTACAAAATTACATGCAATTTATAAATTTTCTATGCGAATTTAATTGCATTTTGGTTAAAGTGGTGAACTCGAAACTTTGTTAGTTTTGTTAGTGTCTATCTATGATTCGATCTCCTT
Organism: Amiota minor; assembly: GCA_037043295.1. NCBI lineage: Eukaryota > Metazoa > Arthropoda > Insecta > Diptera > Drosophilidae > Amiota > Amiota minor. Next base: position 267,207 of record JBAMAW010002206.1, read on the forward strand.
TTCACTCATTACTACGATATACGAGTAATATAGAGAAACCTTCAGATACATGCATACAATTGTATATTGTTTATTTAAATATTTCATTACATTTTAACATTTTGCGAATTTCTAATTTAAAGTCGAACAAATTTTTGTATGCGACAATATTGTTTACTTTATACTTAATGACATGAATATATTTTGTAGTTTATAGAAATTGTATAAAAATTTGTTATTGTGTGCATGCTCGCTTTTCTCTATTTCTCTTTATTTTATTCCCTTTTTTTTTTTGTTTTGTAAAGAACCACTTTAATTATTAACAGTTTTTAATTAAAATCCGAAGCCAATTACCTTAATTAAAATTTTGTTTTTCATTCCTTTTGGGGAAATGCAGAATCTTGATTACTTAATGTGACACTTTTAAGTCTAATTTATTAAAAATAGAAAATGGAAAACATAAATCATTATGGTTAAATATATTTTCTTCAATTTATTGAAGTCATTTTTTATTGCTATGATGCAGTTTAAGTTAAAATGTGACCTAGAAAGGAATTCATTACTATTCATTAGATATCAAAAGATACAATAGAAACAACAAAATATATATGTATATCATAATGATGATGATGATGATGATGGTGAAATTATTTATCAATTGTGTTGTTTGTCAAGAAGTTTTCATAGATTGAAAATCAATCATGAAATGATGTTTAACAACAATTCCTCTCTATCTCTCTCTCTCTCTCTCTCTCTCTCTATCAATTTTTCCCAAATAACTTTTTGCTTTACTTTTTCTTATTTACTCTCCTATTGAATTCCCATTCAAATCAAAGTTACTTGAACGGTTTTCTCACTCAAGCGTAATAAACTCATTTAACTAAAAGTAGCTACAATGTCCTTATTCATTCTTATACCAAGCGGCATTCATTCCATTGAGAGACTGTCAACAGTTGCCAACTGGCCTGGCCACAAATAGATTTATCTATCTCTTGTAGTAACTCGTCGTAATATTCCCCGAAGAATGTTATACAATTCGCAATAAATTGAAAAATAAGAAAACAAAAATAGAAATACAAAACTGTGAAAATAATAAAATAAAATAGAATAAAATTCTTGCAAGTCTAGGAATTTGTGAAAATTTCTTTTGAAAACTGTCTAACAATGCCAGAATGTTTTCTTTTACTTCTCGTTCTCATTTCTTCTTCTTTTTTTTTCTGTTTTAGATTAACGTTGATTGGATAATAATATAAATGGAAGTGGGGTTTTCTTACTATTTTAACAATGCCCAAAGCCAATTGGAAAATGTAATGGAAGGTGGCACATTAATAAAAATACATATAGTATATACATATATAAGAAATAAGTTCCAGTTGATGGATTTAAAGTATTATAATTTGTTAATTTTTGTGATAGAAATGTGTTACGGGATTATCTAATCTAACCTTTACCTTTAAGTAATGTCTAAGCGTTTGTTAACGGGAGAAATTGTCATTTTCTTGTATAGTTTTTGTATTATAATAAATGAAAGAGATTGTTATCAAAGAGGAAGCACGCCTTGCTTTGAGAGACAAGCAAAGTTGCGTCCAATCTCGTCGGTATTAGATAAACAACCTGAGAAAGTACGAGTTCAATCCCATTGAGATTGAATAAGCGAGTGTAAGAGGCATACGATCTCTTTGGCATTTACTTCGCAAGTGAAGTTTGCAAAGAGCTAACACTAGTGTAATACAAGAAGTTAACATTATTGACGGATTTATAAAAATCACAGTATCCAACACATCTAGCAAACTATTAAAAACATATTATATAAGAACATATAATTTTATATATATATAATAGAAAATTTATACTTCACAATGTTTTAGAAGACAAAACAATGTGGCAATGGAAATATTTAATAAATTATATGTCACTGATTGCTTGATTGACTAAATGAATTAAGTGATTGAAATCACATTAAATTAATAGAGATTTATAAAATTTTGGCCAAACATTAAATGAAAAGAAAAACACATAAAATAAATAATAAAACTCGTATATCTTTTTATAAACAACAAAAGTTATCTGTTATAATCTGCTCTGATCCTTGTTGACTTTAGCTTTATGCTTTGCCTGCATTTTTGCTTTTATATTTACCAACAATTTCCATATTTTATTATATTTTATTAAATAAATAAAAACATTTCCTTTTGCTGCTTTTACTTCTGCCTTACTTTATCCCATGCAAACTCATATTTGTCTTCCATATGCTCCCTGAACAACATTTATGCTTCAAAGCTTTTGTTCTATATTCAATAATCCAAGATTATCTTATTCTTTTGTCTTTCTCGCTCTATATGTGTATTGATGTCCTTATCGTTCGCACTGTTCTTATTTATTTTTGGTTTTATTGCCTGAAAATATTAAAAATGTCTTTACGTGGTCTTAACATGGCCAACTTCCGTTTCATACATTCTTCCTCTACTTTTTTTTTTTTTTTTTGAGTGGGAAATGAAAAAGGAAATTATTTGCAACATAAAAATGTTATTTGTATTTCATGAATATAAAGAAAGAAATTTATATTATCTACAATACAATAAATTTTCGAATATTGTTTTCGGAAATAAAATGCAACTTTTATCCTAATGAAACACAGAAAGAAAGAATTTGCTTTACTTAAATTTAGTTTAATTTTGATATTTTTTCTTTGAGATTTTATTTGTAAACAAGAAAAATGTATTGAAAAATTCACAATTTAAACTGAAAAATTCTTTAAGTTTCTTTCTTCACTTGTCCTACTGATGAATCCAAAGCAAAAGGAAAAAAAAAGGTAAAAAGGGAAAACCTCTATTAACATTTATTACCAACCACAAAAGTATCCAGGAAATTAAGTAGAAAATTACGAAAATTAACAAAGTACGCTGAACTGAACAAAAAAGAAAAAACAAAAAAAAAAAACAGGAAAAAGAGGAAAAGGCAACTAACAAGAACAGAAGCAAGTGATTTTCTACAAATAAGGATACACAGAACCTCACACTCATAGAGAAACTGACAAAACATTGCATTTTTGGCATTTTAGGGCTTAAATAATTTCTTTTCTTTTATTTTCTTTATTCCGCATTTTCATTGTGCTTCGAAAGAAGGAAAATTGAAAAAAAAAAAAAAAAGAAAAAAAGAAATTAATTAAAAATAAACATGGCACACGCTTGTTGTATCCTTGTATAGAGTAACTTATACTCATATAGCGCGATGAGCAACAAACTCAAGAATGCGAAAATGAACGAAATGGAATATACTACTAATAAAATTAACCACGAAGAGTGAACGAACGAAAACGAAAGACAAAGAGAAAAGGCGGTCAAATAACAAAATACCACAAATCCAAATATACTACTTAAAAAAAGAAAAGGAAATGAAATGAAGCAAAGACGAACATAACATAGTAAATTTATAGTGGTTCCGGAACAGAAAGAAACAGAGAATTCTGTTGGAAGCAAAGTTTGAAGAAGCATTTTGTAATTGTTAGTAGTGAGAAAATGAAAAGAGAATCGGGGAAAATTGCATTTGGAACATAGTTTGGTGAACGCCATTTGGTCAACAATAGCAGAACAAGGACGATGAGAGTGAATCACAGGAAACACAGGAATCCATGCATCCAACAATGTGAAGAAAAAGTCACGCGAACTTAGTTTCGATGTTGGTACATACATACATATATTCATATCTTGTTTTCACTTCCTTTTGTTTTGTTATCCGTCCATGTATGAGTTCACAAAAAACTTGTAAAGTTTCTCCATACAGGAAAATATTGTTCTGCAGTTTGAATTTCTCATAATAATTGTTGTCTTAAAGGCACGCAAAACTTAAATGGCAAAGAAAAAAGGAGAGCAAATCAAGTGAATTTCTATTAAATTTTAGTGAAGTGGATAAATTCTAATCAAAATGCATCAAATTTAGTTGACACATTAAAACTATGCAATATTTTCTCAGTGCTATAAATATTTTATCTGCTCCTAGTACGTATACGAAAAGAAAAGGTGTACAAAATTGAAATTCTCTATTCAAACATTCATTCAAATAACGTTGCATATTTTTGTGCTGAAGCTCCTTTACTATTTTGTTCTGTTCTATTCTAGTTTCTACTCGCTTCTGCATAAGATTGCTAAGCGGAAACTGTCTGATTTCTGACATTTGCCCATGAAGTCTTGAACTCTCCAAGCACAAGTCAGAGAAATATAAAAATAAAGGTTCGCAATCTGGAAGTAAGTGTGAGCAATTTGTACAATAAAAACTTAATGAATTCACATGCTGCTACTGCTGCACATATTGTTGTATGAAATATTTATGAAAAGTATGCAACACAAAATAATAACAGCAAACAAACAACTTTAAAACGGTTATTGCTAAATTAAACATGGAACAATATCAAGACAAAAAAAAAAAAAAATAAATAACAAGAACAATATAAAATAAAATGGAAAGGATGCAAAAAAGTTGTTGGTTGATGATGCTGATGTCTGTACGGAAAATAAGTTTCTCAAATTCTCAAATTACAGTTTAATCAAAAAGTAATCAGAAAATATCTTGTCCTTCATTTAACAGTATGCGATGCCTAAAAGCAGGCAACAGTAAAAAATAAAACCTTTACTCATGACAAAGAAGAAAAGAAAAAACCCAAAAAAAATAAAAGAGAAAAAAAGAAGTAAAATGAAATATGAAAATACAAATCGGAATATGAGAAAGCGTGGAACAGTAAATGAAATTAATATGCCAAAAAAGTAGACAACAGTGACGACGTGAGTTGCCTCGGGAGACACACTCACGCACGAAACTTCGTAACCGTGTTCGTTAGCATAGAGTACAGTATAATAAAGTACAGTAGTAAGTTGGAGGACGAGCAAAAAGTTGAGAATAATTTGGGGCTAAAATTTAATTTAGGGTTTCAACAAGTTCTTTTCTGTGAATTTCAATGCGAAATATGAAAGAAGCCAATTGAAAAGTTACAGGCGCCATTTTTTGCATTTAAAATTCCATGCATGTGGCTTTTGACACAACATCTTGCCACCTTCATGAGACTTTCAATGCCCCACGTCCTTTATTAAATTCGATTTTATTATAGTATCTTGTTTATTGCAAATATTCATAAAAGCCACATTTGCAGAATGAGATAGTAAGAGGAGTGAGTAAGTGAATGAAAGGAAACCCCTACCGGAAGAAGCAACAATATCGCATGACATTCCTTTATTTTGATGTGAAAAAATACCAATAAATGTTGAATATTTTTCAATAATTCAAAGGCGAAGAATGCATAAGTTGAGAAATGAAAGAAACTATTATACAAAAGGGAGCTATAACAAAAGGACAAGTTGGCAAATACAATAAAGGGGGAATACAACATTTTGAAATGATTTTTCCATTGTAAGTTCAATAAATGTAGCACAGCTGTGGTAAACTTTCATCGTTGTCGTCAGCACGATGGTTGCAGGCCCCTCATAGTACACTCACTCATCACTTGAGAATGTAACCAGGACTATGTGGAATCTCTCCCCGACAAAATGTCCAACCACCATTTCCACGACATGACATTTAACACTTTCTCGAGTACTTGGCGCGTCCATGAAGCCAAGTGAAACGCGCAAAAAAACCATTGAAATGCACTTGAAAATTTTGAAGCAACAGCTGTGTCTGATAAGGCTGGCAGGCAGGCAGGCAAGCATGACTTTCTAAGAGTATCGGTTCACAAAAAGCAGAAGAGAAAACCATAGTGCCAGATAAGGCCAACGGCTTGGATTAACATGGCCGGAGAGGGCATTTGCCTTCGCGATGGCAATCAAATTGCGCCAAAAAGTGCCAAAGTCAAATTAAATAAGATTTGTTTGACTATAGTACGGCGCGACGTTGCTGAGCGTAGCAGCCTCTATGGCGGGTCGTTGATTTCTTTAGAAAACCTTGGCTGGCATATATATACTCATTCACTATCCTTTCTTGTTTCCGTTCTTCTTGCTCACTTTTTGTGTTCATTGCCTGCTGATGGCTGCAACGCAATGTGGCTCATTTAAATGATTGTAGCAGCCACCGATGCCAATAGTAGTTAAGATTCCCTGCTGTGTAGGGGTGCTCTTATGTAATTGCTTGGTTGTAGGTGTTAGTTGCTGTTTGTTTGCCAAACAAGTGTCAAAGTTTTTTATCAGACTCTATCCTTTCTTACGTCCACATCTAAAATACGAGTAATATGTTTGTTGTAGGATGTGAAAAGATACGGAAAGGAAAACTCTATGTATAGGTATGTGACTGTGTTTCAAAACTGGGAAAACTTGTTGAAAAGTAAGCTTGATATACGTTTTCTTTTATACTTTACATATATATTGAAGAAAGTAGAACAAGCAGAGATAGCGAGAGCAAGAGAGTTAAGGAGGTTTATTGATTAAACTTATTAGAAAAAGATCTCTTTTTTTTAAGTTTGATTATTGACATTTGGTGCATTTCAATGCATTTTATTTCAGGCAAATTAAAGTAAAGCATTGTAATCTTAAGTTGATTACTCACAATGATTGGATCTTCCCCATAACCAACCATAACCAACCAGGCAACCACTCCTACTCAAATCTATACGCATAATTTAAAAACCAATCGAACGTATACAACCATCAACGGAACCAATTACCACAATTCCATATTTTCGATGCCAACCAAGTACAATGCAGCGACCATAAGCACTTGAGACAAGTCAACCAGCAATAAACCAACAATAGAAAAAGGTATCACAGACAAAAATGCAAAAGCCACAAAACAAAAACACTAAAAGCTAAGCAAAATAAAAAAAAAAAACAAAAATCAAAACCATGCAGAAAAGAGGGGCACATTCAAACATCAAATAACATGAAGCTGTCTACTCTAAACATGAAACCAAAAGCAAACAGGGCAAATAAATCAAATATACAAAAAAAAAAAAAAAAAAAAAACTGAGAATGGAAACCACTTGGCAAAATCAACGAGTAAATTCAGTGTGGTTCTGGGCGATTTTACTTCGATTTGCATTCAAAGAAACAAACAAAAACAAAGCATACCGAATCGAATCGAATCGAAACCAAAGGATCGAAATAACAAATAAACGAATGACATACTTAACAACAAGTAACAGCGAAATCAATAGCAGAAGAATATGAATAAGCTGAATCGCATCGAGGTAACAAGAAAAATATGAAATGAAATCAAAGTCTCGAAAGGAATGAGCAAAATAAAAAAATCCTTAACCATTATTGAATCTGCAATTCCATGAATTTATCGTCAAGTAGAATTTTTGATTTCTTGAATAAAAACCACCTTCATGGTGGGTGGCAGATTGAGGCCTCCTCCCTCTACGAGGTGAGAGCAGCAAATATGAAAATAAAAATCAATAGTGATACCAACAACAATAGAATGCCAAACAAACAGGCAGGACTCGGATTGGCTTGACTCAATTCAACTCGACTCGACTTTTGGATTTCTACTTTTTGTATGAAGTTTATGGTATTTTTTTTTTTTTTTTGGGGTTTCATAAAAGTTGAATGACAATTTTTAAAATTGCATAAAAAATGGAATGGCCATGAAATGAACGAAACATACTAAAAGGAGCTTGGCGTAGCTTAAAAAACGAAACTAAAAATCCGGAAAATACTAGATGACAAACTGCTTCTGCTGCAACTGCCGGAAATATGCTATTTCAAGGAGGATAAAAATGAACAAACAAAAACAAAAAAAAAAAAAATTAATGTTTGCTAATAGTTGAAAGCTTTATAGATCCATAAGAAGCTTTAAACAACTTTATAGACATGATAGTTCTCTGAGTAAACCAACTCATACAAATATGCATAAGTAACCTTTGTCACGATAAAGCAAATTTAATTTAAAAATCAAATACAAATTTCTGAAGCCTCATTTTGAGCGAGCAAACAACATGAGGGAAAATAGCCTTTAGCAAACTCAGTGAATATTGTAGTCTAAAGCATATTTTTGCATAATAACAGGAAGTAATTTGCACCAAAATGTGCAATTTTTCGTTATTGGGCTTAAGCATTGAACTGAACCACCGTGAGTCGTCCAACGTCATCGTGGTCATTGGGCTGAATGAACTTTGGTTGTTGTGCAGTCTAAAAGCATGCACCGGAAAATGATGTGTTAGTTTGACAAAATGCGACAAGGGTATTACTTAAAAATTACACCACTACAAAACATGGCATTGATCGGTCAGTGGGTCGGTTGGTCGGTTGGTCGGTTGGTTGGTTGTTTGGTTGGTTGGTTAAAAAATGTAGGTGTAAACCCATTAATTATTCTATGTATGTGGGTGAAAGATGGTAAAATATTAACATTTTATGTTGAAGAACTTTGTTTAATGCTTGAATTTGATCGAAAATACCATATTTTTAGATTGCACAACTTGAAATCACTTCAACTTGATATATTTATTGTGGCATATTTTAAGTGTTGCTTTAAAATATTGATTAGATTTAGTTTATATGCATGCACATTATGTTGGAAAATACATTTTAATTTTGAAGTTTATAAAGTCAAATATTTATGAATTTATTTAAGCATAAAACTTGTCTCAACATTGCCTAAAAATATGTCATATATGCAAGTCTGCACATACAATATATGTTTATACTAAAATGTTTATCAACCTTTTGTTACAGAACACAAACACTTGTCACAATAAGGTTAACAAACATATGTCACATACTTATGCATGTACCTATATACATAAAGTGAAATGTTGTTTTATTCTCATGTCTGACACGGTTGATAACAATCAGTAAACACACTGTGTCGCGCCTTGCGATAGGCAACACATAACAGTCTAAGATAATTAGGCCGCATATTTATCTGACACCACTTTCTTTGTTTTCGATTTGAGTTTGAGTGCGTGCGTGGTTGGTAAACAATCGAATATTGAACAATAATAAAATGAAAGGAAAATTACCGGCTCTTGATTTAATTTTAATAACAATTTAGTTTTGCAACAAACTTTGACTTTGATTATAATAAACATTTTATTTATTTTTTTTTTTATTATTAAACAAAGCAAAGAAGTTTTCTTTGTTGAATATTTTTGTATTAATTAAACCTTACTCCAATCCCAAGTGAACTGTGTTGACTCTATCGAGTTGAAACGATTTAATATGAATAGAAATCTAAATGTTTTTCGTTTTATTTCTTTCAAATTGACATTTAATTGTAGTTTGATGTGTAGCAAATTAGCATTTATTATGCAAGGTGTTTTTGCCTTTTGATAAACGCAAACGGGCGTTAATGGCTTCCATTCAAGTAAACATAATAGTTGAGCAAAGCTAATGCTTTATTAAATGTATAATACTTAAATTGTCATTTATTTTATTATAATAATAATTATTGAATTGCTGTTGAGATGACTATTCAGAAAGAGGAAGAGTGAGTCATTAGAATATCATACACAAGATCTGTGATTTGAGCGATTATGTCATATTGAAAGAACTATAAATATTTATTTGCTCTACTTACAATATTGATTGTTTATTTCCTGTACTAACACACCTTATCTTATTCTTTTAACAACTAAATGAAGCAAGCAGTAAGTCCGGGAGCAAACTGTCATAATTTTGATTGATTTACCAAAAGACAAAAGCCATAGAAGTCGAAGCAAAGTCAAATGAAAGCTTATTAAATTTAAGTGCTATGTACTTAACACACATTGCTTTGGGGCAATAAAAACTAATTTATACGACTTGACTTGGATGAAATGGGGCTGCTGAGGTGATTTACCTACTATACAATACACATATGATAGATATTGTAATGATATTTTATAAATCATGTTTAGAGCAAAAGAATTTTGTCAGTAAAAATGTTTAAAATATTTAATAGAAAATTTCTAATGAAATCTATTCAAAAGCAAAGTGAAAAACATCAGTTGTTATTATTTTCCCCCTTTTATGCTGTAATTATAATGCACATTGGTTAGTTCATCATCATATAATGGACATATGGTTAGAATATGTAGTAAGGTTTCTGCGTGGTACGTGCTCCTTATTTTATTCATATTCAATGCCTACAAACTTACAGCAGCATGTTCCTCTTTGGCATTGATCTGCCTGAAGCGATGCAAATAGTTTTAGTTGTTATTAATATTTATGTAGCCAACCTATGATACAAGTATCATGATATAATGAAGTTCTAACTACTACAAGCTCATATTCACATACACTTATTATACACATAAATTCTCGAATATGTAAACGTATGCAATCTCAACTGAATACCTCAATTACATGCTATCCATGTTGCTTGTGTCTGCGCTACCGGCAGCAAATTAAAATCGTTTTCGAATACACAGATTTATGCAACAAAATTTAAAGCAAAATTTGCACCGCATGTGAATATAAAGAATTATGTTTCATTATTATTTTTTTTTATTATAATTAATTAATAATGCAATTTTCATTTAATGTACATTATTTTATTATGTTTTCACTATAAATTGTTGAAATTCATAAATTAAAAATGAATACATGGACATACCACAATAATACAATAATAATAATAATATGCTAAAATTTTTGACATTTCAATGTATTAAATTTTCTTTCATCTATGATGGCATTCAAATAATAAAAAATCGGGGAGAATGTCCTTCAGTTTTGTTTGTTTTTGTTTTTACCATCAGAATGGTCAGGATGGAATCACTATAAGCTCGTCATTTTATAATACAAAATCATTTGTAGGAATGCGGTTCGATGTGTTAAGTGCTTCACATCTGGTCATTTGACTTCTACTTTGACTTCAAAAGCAGAGACAGCAAGAAATATCTGTTTTAGATGTGGATCGGTAAAACAAATTGCCAAGAATTGTCGTGTGAAATTGCCAAACCATTTTTATTACCATTGCAGCTGTTGGTTATTTAATGGAGATTTCTATCAATGAAGAGTCTTTTTTGTTTGGTAGTTTCCAAGGCAAACAAAAAAAAAAAAAAAAATGAATAACTGTTTTTGCCATCAATAATTTAAATCTGTGCAATGAGTTTTTGAAGTGAAAATTTTTTAGCGGCGTTATGTAAAAATTTATACTAAAAAATTTGTGTGAAAAAATACAAATCGTCACGTTTCGGTGATCCTGTATCTCATGAACCGCACTAGGTAGGTTCTTCAAATTTTCACAAAATGTGTATTTCTATTGCCACACCCCCAACAAATAATAAAATTATTGGAAAATCATCCAGAAAATCTCTAAAATGAGGTTACATTCCCACAAGCCCAGGACATTTGTCAGAACCAGCCGAATCTGTTTATATAAATAAAATTTTGTCTCTATAAGTTTTCGAAATATTATGAAGAAAATCTTCCTTTCTGCCAGTTCTCTTATATCATATTGATTTTGCTGTAAACATCTTATTGTAATTAATGTGCACTGATTGCATTTGGGTGACTCATACTAAATGAAACAATTGATTTGGTAATATCTCTCTGTTGTGAAGTATGCTGTTCAAGTGACTCTCTTTAACATACTAACGTATATTGTGGTTACATTTTTAATTTTAAATTATAAGAATTTAGTTCAAAGAGCCACGCTTTTCATTTTCTTTTTTTTTATCTATGCAAGCGAGCAGAGTGCGAACACTGCCGTTCCAAATAGTCATATATCAATGTCATATTTACTTGTAGATTTGTTAAAAACAGGATTTTTTAATGAGTTTTAGTTAAAATTATGTTTTGTTAATTGGGTTAAATCACCACATATTAAAATATTTGAATTGTTATTGACGACAAATTTTGTAAAGAATTTTCTACAGCGACACTGAGAAATAATATTTAGTTGAAGAAGATAAAAATATAGTGAAAGATCAGTAAAGGGAAATCAAAGTCTCTAACTCTGTGTTAAACTTTTATTGAAGTCGACTTTCCCAAGCTTAAAATAGCAGTTTATTATTTATTTATCTATTTATTAGAACTAAGATTATAATTACAAATTATAAGCTAGTATTTAATAGCGACAGAGGCCTTCAGCTCAGGGGAAAATTAAAAAGGAAAGGAGAAAATTAGGAAAGTGCAGGACCAGATTTGCCTTGAGCGGGAATCGAACCCGCGACTCTTGGGATGTCAGCCAGCGCACTAACCTCTGTTCCAACGAGCCTGTCCACCAGTTTATTATAATCATATATGGTATATGGAGGAGCATAAAATGTTCATGACAGCCGAAGCTGATATAAGAAAAATAAAATGATTTAAATAATAAACTCTCTTGTGTAAAAATGAAATGAAATTATCATTTTGTGCCTTTCCCCATTGACTGAATGAATTGAATGGCTTTGTTTCTCTCTTTTATTTTTATACAAATTCATGCTGATGTTTTAAATTAAAGCCGTTAATATTAACGCATAAATTTAAATAAAACTGCAATTGTTATTCTTGTTATTGTTGTCCATAGATACAAACCACGTATCTGTTTATCAAATAGAGTGGTTGCCAGTAGTAACACACACACACCAAGGTTCATTATGTACTGTCATCCATACAATGGTATGTAATTATGCTGGTGCATGGTGGCTATGTAATTATTTATTTTATTTTAATTTATATATGCAGCATATTAAGTTATTCATCTCGATGTCCTTGTTGATTTTATTGTTGCTGCTGTTGTAAGTGCTCTTGTCATGCATGCACTGCTGATAGTAACAATTATTGACATTTTTTGTTAATGAAATTTTTTGTTTGTACTTGAAAAACAAATTTTAGTTTTTCATTGTTTCGACAGTTCAAATAAATCGATTTGTTTTTTATTGTATAAGGGAAACTTGATCTTATTAAAACAAATGCAATTAAAATTTGTTATTTTTTGTCCAGCAAATGGAAAACCTTTTCTAAGTGTTATAGCTTTTTATTTTGATTAAGTTTTTATGAGGGAAATCGGACTACATATTAAGCATAATTTACTACTTTACATTGACCTGATTCCTTTGTTTATGATCAATATTTCAAAAGCTACACGTTGTTTGTACCATATACACTATATGACTAAGTGAAAGGTATTTAAATTATAAGCCAAACCAATATTGTTAATAAAACTTTAATAACCCAAATTCATTTTGCTTGATGTGTATTTGCACGTATGCATTTACCTATATTTTTTTCGTTATTTACTTAAGCCTTATTATTTTACAAAAACTAAATCCATCAAAATATGCCAACCAAATCTGATTCCATCTAAAAAAAAAACCTACTGCACAACGTTTTTTCACTATCACGCCCCAAATGGAATTGACTGAAACTTTTCAACACATAACACAAAAATTCAATCACCAACTGTTTGATGTCTGATTTAAGCTGGTCACGTGTGCGCACAGAAAAACAACCAAAAACTCAATAAATAGACAGTATTTTAAAACCATTTTTATTGCTTTGCTGGGTTGCCATTAAAAATCGAATCGAATCGAATCGAATTGAATTGAATCGAGTTGAGATGAGATGAGATGAGACGAGACGAGATGAGTCGAGTAGGATCAGGTCGAGTGAAAATATACGCCGCCTTAGTCACATACAAATTTTAAAGTGAAACATTTAATAAATATTTACCGAACCAAAAAGGGAAAGCACCCCAAAATCCAACACAACATAAAACAAATAAAAAATAAAGAAAGGAAAGGAACAGATAATGGATTTGTCCTTTGAAAAATATATAGCAAAAACGTAACAGACATTTATCAAAAACTCGAGTAAGGCGTGCAGATAAAAAGGATCAATGAGCAAGCAACACATGCCTTTGACACAATGGTGACAACAGTCGGACGCCCACCCAAGTTGCTTAACAAATGTGATACACCTCGAACGTTGTGATAAAAAAAAAAACAAAAACATATCACACATCACATACGAGTATAACACATTCACATTCACATAGTGATGAACTCTTCTCATCATGTTGAGAGAGAGAGAGAAAAACAAAGTGACAAAGCGACGAAAATTCAGTTAACCAGTAAGTCAGTCCGTCAGTTCGTTAGTTCATCAGTTTGAATCGCGAAAGGCTTAAATGTCATGCGAGGCATTTAAGTGATAGAGTGATAGATCACAAGTGATACTTCATTTGTAGTATACTGATACTGATACTGCGACACAATTCGAATGTGTTTACTGCATATAAATGAGTGATTTTCGATTTCAAGGTAATTCACTCCTTCACTCGCAAAAGAAAGAACAATTTATTGACAGATGTCACCTCATGTTTGTACAACATACGGAAAATAGAAACAATATAAGAAAGGACACAATAACCAAAGTTTCATTGTTTATGATATATGAATGACCTTCACTTGCAATCTTACATTGTTAAAAAGATGCAAAAAGTTCAAGTTTATAAACTTTAATGACTTAATAATTGATGGGTTAACATACAAAATTGAAAGTTTGTGTGTGTGTTTAGATATTAATTGGATCAATAAAATCTTCAAGGAATTCAAAATGATGTTCTACCTTAAGATTGACAAAAAAAAAAAAAAAAAAAAAAACAAGTCTACTCAAAATCCAAAGGATTATTTCCTTTATTGTGTTACAAACTCTTTGGCAAAAGAGTAAATTCTTTCAAAATTTCAAACATTTTATTTAATGAAATCCTCTGTAGAATGTGCACAACGTTGATAACCTTTAAACGAATTGAAATTCCTAAATGTAACCGAATGGTAAGTTTGCATATAAAATTTAAATCGAATCCGGTAGACGTAAGATAGACTGAACACATCGACATACATACACACACATCAATGTTCTTGCTGTGGACTTGGACAGGTGTTTGTGAAGAAACATAGTAGATGTTTGTGTGATTGGTAAGTATAATAGTCAAAGACATCGACATAGTCATCGTACACACATGAGTATTTTTACGTTGGACCTGGGCATGAGTGGTTGGAATTTTATAATATACATACATACTCTATATAAGTACTATTACAGATAGATTTCATCCAAATTCTAACGTACACAAACGCGTCTTGTGATTTATTGAATAAATCAGTAAATGTTACTGAACTGAAATAGAAAAAGTATATACCTCTAAGCATCTAGCATCCTTCTGTTATGTAGTATGAACTTTACCAACACTAAAACATTCATGAAGTTTGCTCAGTGGTTTGGTTGGTGGTTGTGAGAATTTATGTTATGTTTGCTGATTCTAAATAAAATTGTGTAGAGTGTTTACTTTTGTGGGCTTGAATCGTGGTTGTTTCAGGGAAGTCAGTCAGTCACGCATTCAAGTCAGTCTCGTTGGGTTTTAATTGAAACAAAATACTTTTCAGTATCAACATAACGAAAAATGTGAAAAATAGCAAAAATGAATTAATTAAGTTGACATAACTTTTAATCAAAGCACTAGATTAAGATGGATTAAATTGTCTTTGAACTATGATTTAATTGTTTCTTTTTTTTTTCTTTGATTTTGTAAATTTAAAAAAAATATAATCTAAATACGCACAAATTATTCAATTATGCATTTGAGCTTTAAAAATTGCACTACAATTAATGAATATTATATTTTTAGTAACATATACACAAATATACAAGTAAATTAAATGTGTATATGTATTTATGGGTTCATATGCGTAAGTATGTGTGTGTGTGTATGTGTGTGTGTGTGTGTGTGCATAAATGTCAGAGTTTGACATAAATTTAATTACCGCTAATTATCATTTTTACCATAAATTATTATTGTTGCACATAACCAAACATCTGCATGCCGCATACAGCAATTACATTACATGTACATAAGTTTTATTTGTTGTGAATTATGATTTCATGTTTATACATTTCATATACATATACTCGTATAAATTGGATGTGGTTTGTTCACTTGGCCATGAGGTTTGTCATAATTTAAAGGAGAAATATTGACTTAAATTGAACAGGCGCAACTAATTCCTCAATTTATATGATATCAAACTGAATTATTGTCCAGAATGATTTTATATTATTTAAACCATTACATTAGATATTAGTGATATAATGATTGAAAGGAATGGAACCAAATTTTTATTTTTTTTGACAGTTTCCGATCTTATTACATTTGGTCAATACACAATAACAAAAAAGGATTAAACGAATAAAGAGGCCATGAAAGTCCGTGGTTTTATGCAGATTTATGGTATTTCTTTATGAAACGTATCTTTTCTAAATGATACCACAGAAGTAAAAAGTATTCATGTTATTTTTCTATTGAACCAAAGTAAACCTTTAATTCTATTTTAATTTTTTTTTTTGCTTATAAAATGAGATTATATTTATCATAAATACATTATAATTTATACTTATATGATTTATAAGTAGTGTGAAGCATATGAATAATAAACGTAAATATTATTTTTGATATCAGTTTTCATTAAACTTTATTTCATTCTAAAATTTTCCATTTTTTTTTTTTTTGTCCTTAATTTTCTGTTTTAGTTTATTGCAGATTCTTTTTTTTTCACAATTAATTTCATGTGGCTTTGTAAATTTTCAATCCTTTTGATTAAAATTAATAAAGCCTCATTGAATATATTTTTAAATATATTTCACTTCATTTTTTATGCTCCCTACACGAATCTATAAAATTATTGTGGTAGGAAATAAGTCTAATCCAGAAACCTGATACTACTAGGTATGAAACTGAAATTTCTTACCATTTCCAATTGAAAAATATATGATGTATTATTTTACTTCTATAAATAGTTATCATCATATAAAAACGAGTCGATAACTTCTTCTAATTAAGTACAAAAATTAATATGGCTTGGCGGCCATTCTGGTACACCAAATTTACAAGCACTTGGTCCACTGATTCCTGTCCAATTTGCGCAATTTCGTATCGAATGTTTTGTTTCAAGTGTTCTATTGTTTGGGGATTGGATCAATAGATGGA
Source organism: Amiota minor (assembly GCA_037043295.1). NCBI lineage: Eukaryota > Metazoa > Arthropoda > Insecta > Diptera > Drosophilidae > Amiota > Amiota minor. The sequence goes on from JBAMAW010002206.1 coordinate 284,058, forward strand.
CCACCCAATATACCTATACGTTTATATATATAAAATAGCTGTCATATTTACTGCTACAAAAATAACAATTTCTGGACAATTAAATTTATTATCAGTGACATTAAAGTTGCATAGCCTCGGTCAACTACATCTAGTCTTATTTTCTATTTATTTTTTTTTTTATCTTTACCTGATATCTTTAAATAAAATTATTTTTTATTTTAAATTAATTTACCTCAATGATTCTGCTCCAACTTGTTTTCACAATTTATTACAAATCATTTTTTCTTTCTCTTTCTTTTTTTTTTTTTTTAATAAAAGTAAATATTTATTTGAAAGTAATTAGAAAAGCGGCATCAAAATCACAGGATTACTTTAGTTATTAAAATGACTACACATTTAATTTCTATAAATTATTAAAAGCTTTTTTATTTATTGACTTAAAATTAAGAAAATAAACAAAAGAAATTTATTTAAATTTGCATTATAGAAATTGATTGATAAAACAAATAGAATAACTAAATCAACAGTTTTTAGTTTATTAAAAGAATATTTTATTTGACATACCAAACAAATAAGTAATGAGGTTAAATATATTTTATTTTTAAATTGTTAATTTGAAATATTCAACTAACATTGAGTTGAAATGAATGTGTCCTTATTGAATTTATTTTTATATCATATTCGGAAATTTATTTTAGTTATGCCAGTGCTATTAACTCAGTTAATAAAATTCTTCGAGACCATGACTCTCTTATCGTGCTAGACGATTTTAACCTCTCACTCGTTTTGTGGTCCTTTTTCGGTACCTCGGATTATCAAGTCCATTCAGCACATCATGAGTTCTTAGACGCTCTGTTTGACTACTTTTTGTCTTAAATGAACTCTGTAGTCAATCATTGGACGAGATTACTTGCTTTCAGTAATGATTCAGCTGGTACTTTTTTGATCCCAACCGTTATGCCTGAGATCTCGACTTCTACGCCTAACATCATCGCATTTCGGGAATTGGAGCAAAGTGTGACTAGATGAACTAGAAGTTGGCCATTGGTTCACCCATTCTTTCTGTCCAGCTGTGATTAGGGGCATAGCTTGCAAATAAATTTCCCCAAACGTGTCGGAGACGTATTAAAATTTTATATATTTTGATTACTTATTATGTTTATTTTGTTTTTATTTTCTTTATTATGCTGATTATCATTTACTTTTAAGTGGCGTATTTTACCATATTGAAATAAGTAAATGACTTTCAAAGTATGTAAGTTTTCTGAATAAAAGCTTCATAAAGTGGAGATTTTTTAATTTATCATAATGATAAAGTACCGAGTGATCAAATCTTATGATCTGGATATATACATGGCTGATGAATATGGGGCAAAAACTTACACTACCCAAATTCCAGTTCAAAACTACAGAAAATATTTAAAAAATTTTAATTGAACCAGCCACCCTATTCACCTGACTTAGTTCCGTGTGACTTTTTCCTGTTCCCCAAACTCAAATTGCCGCTTCGGGTAACTCGGGAGTCCATAGACTCCATCAAACAAAATTCGCCGAGAACTGCTGTGGTGGATTGATTGACCAGCTGTTGTAAACAAACTGGTTGACAGATAGCACTCATTTTTGGCATAGTAATTAAGGACAATCCTACTCACATACAGAAGAAAAAACTAAAAAATACTTAACAGGCAATTTAAATGACAATTTCCGGGTACTTTATTGTCTTAAGGTAGATAGATTTGGTAAGATAATATGAGTTGTGTTTGACTGCTAACTATTCACTATATTTATATAGATCTTCAACTAAAAATTTGCACCGTACTAAATACACATGTACCGAAATCCAAGATAGAAATATTCTAGCTGCCATATACTTATACATCAAGCAAAATACAAAAGAAACTACTCCAAATAGAAGAAAAGTGTTGTTTATGAAAAACATTTTCATGGTTTTTTAATTGATATTACTTGTATTCAATGTCTCGTATGACTCCAGTTGAATCCATAAACTCACTCAGCAATCTCAGCTAGTCTCTATTGAAGTCATCTCGTGGTTTCACGTATGCCTACTTTGTCCCAATCATCATCAAACGGATATTCTTCAAAATCCCACAAACTCACTCTCCAACTTAATTTCATATGCAATACACATACAGAGAAAGAAAGAGAATGACAAACAGAGAAACTGACAGGCAGGCAGGCAGGCAGATAAAAGATAGACAGTGAAAACGATGGGAAAATAGAAATAGCGAGTTATTCATTCGTAGGAATTTTGTGCCATCTGCGTTCGTAGAGTGGTGAGTAACATCAGTTTAAGCGATGCCCTCCGTGTTTGTATTTTGGTTTAGTTTTTCTTTTCATTTTGTGTTTTCGATCTATTTGCAATTCTGGAACATTGTTTGCTTTGCTTCTCTGCACGTTTTTCTTTTTTTTTTTGTATTTGTTTTATTTTTGCACCACTACATCATGTGGTTCATCGTAATTGCAGTTAATTGAGCCAAATTGTTGCCTTGATGTGTGACAAATATCAAATATTAAACTGGCAATGACTTGAACTCCGTCAAATGCTTTAAACTTAATTGACAATAAAATAAATGTAGAAACTTTTGCAGGATTGAAGCTTAGGAAATCTATGAAAAACTAACTTTTGTCCATAACAAACAAAAGGAGATGTTGATGTGATTAGAGGCAAATAATCAATTGGCTCTGAAAACTGCCTCTTAACTTTGATCTACAATTTAAACTCTTCAATAATTAAAAGTATCAATTATTGTAAATTGGTAGTTGTCAAAAACAAAATAAAAGTATTTTCAATGATTTCAATGGTGAATCTCTGTTCTCTTACTATTAGAATTTCGAAGTTTTTGTATTAAATTTTTAATTTTATGGTCGCTTTATGGTCTAAGTTTACTTAATCTAGAAATTGTAGAAATCTAAAACTATATACAAGTAATTTTCTTAGGATTTACAAAAAGCTGTGACAATTAATTAAAAAACAATTCGTGGAAATATATGAATAAAATCCAAAGGTTTATTACATGGTGAATAACAACCAACAATTTGTGGGGCGCACTCAACAGGCTTTCATCAGCAGCGGCCATATTACCTTGTACTTACTAAAAACAAAAAAAACAAAAAACAAAAGCTTTGGCGGCTCAACACACTCATAAATTACCTGACAACATATTTACATAATATCTTGAAAAATAGAAACACAGAAGGACTGTCTCACTAACTAACTGGCAGACTGACTGTCTGTCTGCGGGACAGTTGCTCGGTCTAACAGACAGAGCCAATGAAAGCAGCTGCTACCTTTCAACAAACCTCAACGACTCACAATTGAGATACAAGAAAAGTGTGTGGCAAAGGTGTCTGCGAAATGAATAAATGCACGGCATTTGCCACATTTTAAAATAAATGACTTAACATATTTACAAATGAAATTAATTAGACTTAATTTATTTGCATTTCTTTCAACTTTCACTTTCAGCCCAGTTTTCGCCAACCCAACAATACAAAGGATTTTCTACACTTGTTTGCTTTATTTTTCTTTGTGTTGTTGTTATTGTTGTTCGTAGCGCTTTGCTTGAGTTTGACTTTGTTTGCGTTGAGCAAAGTTTGCACGCGCATTTCCGTTTCCACTAACACCAACAACAACAACAACAACAACAAGAATGATGATGATGATGATGATGAGTATGACGACTTACGCGCGTGCTTTCCATGTTTTTCAAGCTTTACTTTTCTGAGTTTTTCTCTTGATTTTCAGACGCGCAGCGCCGTTCCGCCCAGTAGAAAATGGTGTGGTGCTCCTTTGCAACAACTTGGCAAATATTGTACTTGTGGCACACGCTCGACTGATGAGAACGTATTTAAGGGTTTTTACTTCTTTACTTTTCTTTCTGTTCTTTTCAGATTGTTGAAGTTGTGTTTCGTTGTGTTGCTTCCTTGCTAACAGAATGGAATAGAAACAAAGCAACAAAGATGAGGTGCTTTAAGTGAAGGAAGGTGTTGGATGGAAGCATCTCAACACGTTACAATTACATACATAAGTAAACAAACAAAGAAACGCAAACAAATCCACAAACGAAGACTTGCAAAGAATGAGTTGAATGAGGAAAAGAAAGAAATGGCTGCGGCATTTGGCTTTTGTTGTTGGTATCTAACAGGAGAATGTATTTTAGTAGCATGAAACGTATGGTGGGTCTTCTGGTGGTAAAACAATGTAATTTACATGGATTTAAAGTGTCACTAACACCAATAAGCATAATATTGCACTTGCTGATAATGATGATGATGATGATGATGGTGTTGTTGATGTTGATGATACTAAGGCTAATAATGATGATGATGGCTGTCATTATGGTGATGGTTGTATATGCAGACATATAATATTGTGACATATGCTTAACCTATAATGTAAATTTCTGGTTGCTGAAATGTAGTAGTATTTTATGTTAATTTCTGTGTTGAATGCTTTTAGGGGCAATGAGTAAGTACACAGTGATAACATAAATACATAAAAGAATTTATAATACAACATAATCATCATCTTTCTTTTTGATATTTATACCTTTTTGACAGTTTCTGAATCAGAAAAGTAGTTTGAAGTTGCAAGTATGAATTTTCTGAGGAAAATAGAAAATTTGTTTCGCTCTAGGTGAAAGTAAATATTGTATAACATAAGACAATCAATCAACCGATCAAACTTAATTTGATATCATTTATTAAGTCTGCTATTTGATTTTGGAAAATCAGCAAAAAACGATTTTTTGATTTCAAGAATAATACATTTTCTTCAGAAATTCAAATTATTGCAATACAAGTCCAGAAATCTTCAGCAATTCTCATGTGGCTAACACAAAACTGCTGTTGAAACTCCTCCAATAATTTTAGAGGTTTACCGTAACGAAAGTTTAGCAGAAACAAGAGTCAAGGAATAGATTCAGAGTTTAAATAGATAAACTTTCAGTGCTAGCTGCTGCTTCAATCAACTTCCATTTCTTCACATTCCAATAAAGAAATTCATTCCATAAGACATTCATCTCTTGTTCAAAAAACTTGCAAATGTCCCAGCTAATGGCTTATTGAAATATGATTCTTCATACCATTAAACATTTATTTCTTTATTAAGAGTTGCAAATCTTTTGAGCTAAGAAAGCATTGGATTTTTCTATTAATATTTGACATTCATTTTAATCAAAAAAGTTCAAAAGACTTTTAAATTGCTTTGATATTCTTACATTTGTCACAATTTCCGTTTCCACTTGCACCAATCCTTTCTGTTTTTGTTTTTATTAATTTTATTTACATATTTTGATTTGATTAAATAGATAAACATAAAATGTATATCTACTTTTCTCTTCGTTTTCTACTTGTTTATTCCACTTTTTTTTTTATGTGAAAATTTGCTCAATCATTCATAAATGCGCAAAGTTAAATAAAATGAAGAGCAACATTTTCTTTTTGTTATAAAAAAGCAAAAGAGAAGAAGAAAATATCAACGGAAGTGAGCATTTTTATTTTGAATTTGGCGTTTCCCATTTGTTTTTATGCTCTTCCGATGAAAATCGCTATATAAAAGAAGCTTGAAGACGTCAAAAACAGGATATAAAAATAGAAAAACAAAAATAGCAAAAGGAGGGAAAACAAAAAACAAAAATCATTCCGAAAGGCGCCGAATTGTCAATATTTGCTCGAAATCAACATTTCACTTGTACTAGACCCGCTTTGTTGGTTTTGTTGCTTTGCTGTGTTTTTCAACACTTATTTGCCAATGTACTTTCCTCACACCCAAACTCACACACATAATCTAAGAAATAAATATTGTAGAAGGGGAAAATAAGAAAATGAAATACGAACACAGTTTTATGCTTCTAAAATGTTTCGATGAAATTCACAGAAACTCAAATAAACACACAAATAATTTTTAGCCAATTTCTTCTGAAGATATTTTTCAGTTTTTTTTTAAATGTGGAATTATAATAAAAATTCTGAATATTTATTTGTTGAAAGATCAAAAATAAACTATGCGTACAGCATTGAATTTTAAAGAGGTAAATAGAAATCTTTTTACCCGAAAATACAAGCTAAATTTGTTGAAAAAATACACATTTTTATAAAAAGTCGAAAGAGTTGAGATCGAATTCTTCTAAGACTTTTTTACAAACTCGTAAATGTGGCTACATTTTCTAAATTTAGTTCCTTTTGCAAAGCATTGAAGAACATAAACTTCTTGGCATAAACTTAGACTCTAAAATTTCCCAAAGAGAAACATCCAAAATTTTTAAATATTAATCACATCTTGAATATCTAAATTTGATCACAGAAATGTGGAAATACACAAAGATCATCTTGCAGTTTAGGCACAGTATACAGGATTACCATGTTGAAAAACACTTCTCAATATTTGTAATTATTGACAATGAGATGAATTAATACTTCTTGAGTAAGATCCAATGCAATCAAGATATTGTGATCACATATTCGAGAATTTCGAACTGTCAAACTGTCAAATGATTCTTAGATTCATTTGTTAAATGGTTGTTTAGTTCAATTGAGACTTTTGACTTACCTTTTGAAAGAAGAATTGTGAATGTTATCAGCGTGATGCTGTACAAATATTCCAGTATCCTCATGTTTGTTATTATTTTAATTATTAAACTGCAAAAGAAAGTAAAAAAATATTAATTCGATTTTAAGATACTTTTAAACAATTTTTTTTTTTTTGACTTCATTTTTTCTCAACTGATAGTAATTTACTCCTATATTGGTGTTTGAGTTCGATCTCAATTTCAATTTGGTCGTGTTAATGGAGTACATGGCGCTTGCGATCTTCCGGAACTATCCCATCTGATCAAATTCTTAATACTGAAGTTACGGAAATTATGAGTATTGGAATATTTAGAAAATTTTACCTATACATTGTTCATTTGAATACTTCCTGATAAAGCAATCTGTCTTCTAGATAGCATCAAAAGCATTAACAAGTGACCAATAGCATTTTATGAAGCGCACTCAGACTCTACGACAACGTCTCAGATAATAAGCCCTGAAACCTTGATACGATGTGGCACGACATGAGGCTCATAATTTGTAGTTTCAGTAACAATGACTTTCATTCCATCGATCGAAAGACTTCTTTTAAATTTTTGCATATGAAAAGTAATCACAATTTTTAAGAGTTTGTGTTTCACCTGAATGTTTTTTTTTTTTTATCTAAATCTTCTACTTCATGGTTCATTTGATCAGATAAGTATTTCAAGAATGTGTAGATAGAAATTCACAAACAAACTACGTAATAATGACAGCAATAGTGAGACTAAAGCAAGGAAGTAAAATAAAGTGAGTAAAGATAATAAAGAATTCATTCGAATAACAGCATAGTCAAAATTGCTGCTTTATTTACAAGATTGTCTTACTTGTAGTTCAAATAATGAAACAGAGATGGTTCACAAATAGAAATCCCAAAGTTAAAGTGAACGTTTTGAAAACGCAAACAATGTAAATATTTGGCTGATGTTATTCTCACAACATGTTTCTAAAATTCTTTTGGGATAGACTTGTTCGCATTCGATTCACATGAAACTTGACCTAAACAAAGTAAACATCCCGTATTTTTATAATCTATAGTTATTTCACATACTTCAGAAGACATTTTTTTTTTTTGAAATTTTGTGTGATTATTTCAAAATTTTGAATCATGTGAAATTGACGATATTCACAGATTCTAACAATTATCTCTACAATATTATATGATAACCTCTTCTTTGCTTTGAATATAAGATGAATTCCCTGTCTATCATATGAAAGACACAGGTTCAGTTTGAAATTATGTTTCCTTTTCTAAACAGAAGCAAGAAATGGGTTAATGGGGCAACATAACTTTTGACTTTAATTATTTATTGCTTGGTACTAAGTTTCGTACCTCATAGTATATCAGACTTTTTATACTTTCCAGGCCACATGTCAATCATAGCAATTAAGCAAATTAAGTCAATTAAAAATTGCAGCTTCAGGCATAAAAAAATTCAATAAATGAAGTTTCCAAAAACAAACCACTTTAGCCTTCGTCCAATGACGCCTTCGAAAAATTGTATACTTATTTTATTTTAAAATCTCATTTTTATGTTTGGCATTTTAAGATTGTAAAACGAAGGTGGAAATAATTTAACAAAAACAAAAAAAAATTCTAATCTTTTCTGAGCTTCATTAAAACTTTTTAATTTATTCATTGAATGTTTAACTTGAAACCAAAATAAAACAAAAACGAAATGAAACGATAGGAAAATACGAAAAAATGAGCAACAACCAACACCAAAGTAGATTCCGAATTGAGACTCAAACAAAACGAAAAGAAAAGGAAAAACAGTTCGAAATGTTGCTGAAGTATCTGTCAGATAAGCGTTGGTGAAATTGTGAAACTGGCATAGATAAGAAGGAGAAATAGGAGGCTAGAAGCAAAGTCAATTGTTGGAAGTAAAATGAAAATTTCATAAGAAAAATCCTTTTAATTGGTTTCCGCTCGTACTTCTATTACTTTTTTTGTCTGTTTTATTTTTCATGCTTTCTTTTTTATTGCTCCAATATTGCAACAACTCGCACAAAGTGCTTTTCTACCGACGACTGTCGTTTTTCATTTTCATTTGACTTGAGACGCCTCGAACTCGAGATTCACTTTAATTTGATTTGATTTGATTTGATGGTTTGTGTTTATTTACAATATTATACAATGAAAACTTGAGCAGTGTTCACACTTTAGGTAAATGAATATTTGCCAATATAAATCAAAATCAAATGAGTAATCAGAAGACAATAATATAAATTTAGACTGCATAAGAATTACTTTAGTTCCGCTTTAATCATATAAGTATGAACACATATGCCGCATGTTGAGTGAGAGTTTGATAAGACCCCACAACATAATCAAATATGGATATGATAAAACAACAAGACAAATCGATCTACCTGTCAATCTGATTGGTAGCCCGGCTGCCTGTGTTTCCCGGAAATATTAAATGCTATTTACTGATCTTTCATAGAACTTCAAATCAGATTGATGAGAAATTGATAAATCGTTATCCGTTTGTCATTTTTCTGAATTGTAGCTAACAATATTACATAATAATTCTCCTTGATAATCGAGTTTTATTCACTTTAAAATAATCTAAAATTTGATTAACTTGTTTTGTTAATGATTTAATTCAACAATAGAAGTTATGTACTTTCAAAACTAGCTTACTTATACTCGTATAAAGTGTACTGCTAATCATACATTTTTACTGGATGATCACCTTATTATCAACCATAAATTGATCATTGATTCTGTCGAGAGCCATCATATAATTTGATTCTATTAATAAGGAATTCATCTCCTCACTGAAGATTTTAATACTTAAGATATGCTTTTGAGAGAATATTATATTGTATATACAAAGCATGAGAACTAGATACTTTTAAGAACATGTCCTAGTTACTCTCATGACAATGAGATTATAATCTTCAAAATTTTGAGAAATTCGACATGAAATTTCGACAAGTTCCTTTCAGAATAATAAAATTTTTTCTCTGACTAACATACTGATTATTTGTTAAATTAAATTTTATACAAAGAAATCTTTTTCTTCTCCTCAACATACCTATACTGTACTGTAGTATATAATAAGAGCATGTATTTTTAAATTTTTCTTTTCAGAATATGAAATCATATCAGCTTACGAAATTTGCAATTGTATCTGAAAAGAAAAAAACCAAGAAAAATAAAAATCGAAAGAAGTATGAAAGAAAAGATGAACAAGAAGCAATAAACAAGTTACCAAATACTGTTAACAATTTGTTGAATTGCATCATCATTTTATATAGTTATCATCATCATCATCATCATCATTATGATCATCATCACTGAAAGCAAGAAAACCCTTCTCTATTTACTTCATTTCAGTTGCTCTAAACAGCCAAAGCTTGTACTACTCTTACTATATATTTTTTTATTGCATCGTGCCTTTTTTTTATTATTTCTATAAATTTGATTTTACTTTATACTTTCTACACTCCGCTATATGATGATGCTATTCAACATTTTATACAATTTGCTGCCATAAAAGATTACAACTTGTTAAAGTCATCTCGAGATGGAAGAACGGTGCCCATGCTATGTGTGTGTTTAGGTTGTGTTACGACTTATAGATGAAGGAGTGGTTGGTTGGCAATCCTGTGCGTATGTGCAACATATAAGGATTATTATAATCCGATTTTCAACTTTAAATGTTGCACATTTTCTTTCGCATACAAACACAGTAATAGAAGAAAATGGAGTCAAGTTAAGAGAGAAAAAAAAAATAGCAAAAGGAAATTTACCAAAATGAGGCTGAAAATGGATAGTAGGAAGCGAGGGGAGAAGTCGTGGAAAGTTCTTCTTAAGAGAGAATAAAAAAAATATATATCGTGTAAAGCATTTCATGTGGCAACGTAATATTACAACACATTATTTTTCTACTCCTTACGATCCTCCCGCTCCTTATTGTGGGGCGTTATGAAAAAAGTTGTCCGGGCTCTCTTTGCCATCGAAATTGCAGCATTATTTCTCTTTATAGTTATTACTTTATTTTTGCTTTTGATTACGAAATCGTTTTCAATATTCCTCCGTTTAGTCAGTCAGTTTAGTGCACCTGCAACATAGCACACACATAACTACAATTTTGGTATGTCCTGCCAACTGAAATCCTGCAAAGTTACGGATGTTGCTGTTGTTGTTGTTACCATTACGTTAAGTTACGTGTTGCAGCAAAAGTTTTACGCATTAAGCACTGCAGTCAGTTGCGGCGCCATACTTGGCCATGCCAGAGGCATGACTTTATACTCAGTCAGCCAACCAACCAACCAGCCTGGTCTTGTCTTGACAAAGTCCTTAGTCCTTTTTCTGGATGTTGTTGCTGTTGTTGTTCGGAGTTGTAAGACAAGTTAGTAAGTGGTAAATGGCTTATGTAAACGTTTGGGAAGGTGTGCCCATTTATTTCTTATTTCCTTCTTTCTTTACATTTTTTTTTATACATGAAATTGTTTAAATTACCACAAGAAAGAAACACACTGAAAAAACAGTTTTTTTCATTTTGCATTTTGAAGAAATTCTAGACGCATATTGTAGCTAAATTATACAATAATAAAAACTATATAATTCAATTTTCCACATAATAGAAAACATTTAGAAAATTTTATAAATAACGAACTATAAATTATAATATATTAATGAAGTGAAACTTCTTTAGCGGCGTTGAGCAAAAATTTTTACTTAAAATTTGAGTGAAAAATACAAATCGTCACGAATTTGGTGACTCTGTATCTTATGAACCGCACTAGGTAGAGACTTCAAATTGAATTTGTATTTCTATTACCATATCCCCAACAAATAATAAAATTTTTGGATAATCCACCAGAAAAGTCTTAAAATTACATTTCCATAACAACAACATGCAGTTTGTATGTATAAAAAACTTTATAACAACAACATGCAGCAAACTGAGTGTGTGCTGTACAAGAACAAGTTAATGTACGAAGAAAATAGAACGAGAAACACACAGAAGCTCGTTGATGGTCAAAAGTTTTTGATTTTCCATACAATCAATTTGGATGTGTGATAAGTAAAGGAAAAAGAAGAGCCTACTAAAATCTCAGTAGTGGAATGGAGGAAAGATTTTAAATTTTATTCCTTGCTGCATGCAGTGTAATATACTTCGATGAAAAGGGCAAAAAAATTAATGATTATGATCTAAAGGTAGCAGTTTTGGAGTTTTTTGCAAGGATTGGATATGAGTTAAGAGTTGATGGAAGATGAACTTACAAAAATAAAAACGAAGTGCTCAAACGAAGGTTGAATTACTGAAAAGAGAGCGCGTTCTGTTGATCAACAAAAATAGTAACATGGGCAATAATTTTAATAAACGTATAGAAGCAGCAATATTGATTTCGGTTTTTTGAAATTTTATCAAAGTTAAATAGCGAAAGTCACATAGTGGTTGGTGCAGCTTAAGTATGTTAGAAAAACTTACCATCTGAGTAATAGCAAAATATCAGTGTATCATATAAAAACTATATTCTGAAATCTTACGACCTTTTTTACAACAACATGAAGAGAATATGATAAGCTTCACTTCACTTAAATATTGATACACTTTCCGTCATAAGGAAATAATCTAAAATACAATCCACTCTTAATTGATTAGATATATTTTTACGCATATTGATTCAATCTTTCTAATTGTCGAGAATATTGAATATGAATGCCAAAGTTTCTATTCCTAAATTATTTTTTCTGTCATGTTGCTATTTTGGCAAAAACATTTAATTTATTCAACAGATTGTTCTTATTTCAGGATATGTTTTGTTAATTATAAATCTAAGCATTTTATTGTTTCAACTTTTTAACAAAAAATGCAAAATATTATCATACTGAAATACATTTTCTATTGATAGCTGAAATTCTTAGAGATTATTTTTTAAATGAAACGGAATGATGAACGAACAGAGATCACTCAATAAAATCTCCCCAATGCGAGGTCTTTGAAGTCTCCTTCAATGCATAATAAAAAACATCACAATAACATCACATTCATTTTACAAAAATCAAATGTCTCAAATTCTAATATTAAAGGTGTTAAAAATTTCTTTCTTCTATTTTTGATATAATTCTTTTGAATAATTTCATTATTTGACAATAAATTACCCCAATTGGTTGAGATTATTTTCGCTCTTGTCACAAAGAAACGTAAGCAATAAGTAACAGATTCAACTTATCTCTCATTATTATTTTCTGCTTTTTATTTAAGCTTGTGTTCTTTTCAAGAAAGGAAATTCATAAATAAAAATCTATTTCCACTTTTAAAATCACCACAAAGGATCACCCACCAGCAATGAACATTAAAATAAAGAAATATTCGAATAAAAAAGTTTTAAGTGCAATTTTTTGCAATAACCCGAAACCAAAATAAAACCACAAAAAAAGATAGATTTTGTATACTTTTCAAGGACTATCGACAATACTCACTCACCAACAAATATGCCCAATTCGAATATGGAAAATATAGAAAACTGTCAATGAAAGCAAATAGTAGAAACTGGAAAATGCATACAACAAACAATATTTCAAAAGAGGTTTTTACCAAAAGTTAAAAATGAAAATACATAACAGAAAAAATATTCTACTATATCGGAGAAAATTCAGAAAAATTGGTTAAAAAAAATAATAATACATAAAAAGAAAAACTTTCTTCTCTCATATGCAAACAACAAAAACAGTAAGCAATTGGAAAAAAAGAGAAGACAAACAAAGAAATGCCAAAGCAAACAAATTTCCAGTAACGGTAATAGAAAAGTTGTGAAAATTGGTAAACAATTTATGTGGTCAAATAAAAAAATTTATGGCTCACAGGAAAACGCAAGGCAAGGCCAAGCCAAGGGGGGCAACACACAAATCGACAGACAGACATAAAGCCGTATAGATGTACGTATTCATGTATGTTCACATAAAGGATGCGGAAGGATATTTATACTGGCGAAATGCAGCAAAGTTTACTCGAGTGTTTATCTATGTGCATCATGTGAGTCAGTGAGTTTGTGTGTCCGTGTGTATGAGTAATATAAATTACATGCTTAGCTCATAGTTTTCATATGCAAAAGTTTACAGCAAGTGAAGGGCTAACAAAAACCAGAAAAAATATGAAAAAATTGAGAAATTGGGATGGGGGAAGTAAAGATTATGAAATAAATTTTGAGCTTGCCACAAAATTTGCTTGCATCAGCAACCAGCATCAACAAGAAGACCAACAAAATAAAGGAATAGAAGATGCGGAAGAAAATAGAGAAAATGCAGAAGAAGTAAAGAAAGAAGCGCATCGCATAACATCGCATCGCACCGACAGCACATAACCACAAGACTGAAATTTATGAACAACCAAAGTGGACTCTTCTTTGCACTCTACTCTCGCAACAGCCAGGCAGCCAGGCAGCCAAGCAACCAAGGATGCTGTCGATGTTAGTCTTGTTGCACTTGAGAAGTGCCACGACTTTCTTGTCTGCAATTTTGCTGCACGCCGCACTGCACCGTTTTATGCTTTTCATATGCCCAATTTTACCGCGTTTACTAACCACAACTGAGGCAGATATCCTGTTGGGGATCAGAGTCGCTGCTGCAACTAAAGCAGAAGGCAACCCAAAATGGCGTTGAGTGCCATTGTCGCAGGTGTGTGCAACATAATTCATTCAATATGCAATACACACAGATATATATACATAGACTTGAGGATATATGAAAATAGTAACAAAACCTTAAGCAAACAAAATAACAACATCAACACTGGCAACAGAAACTAAAGAGTTATGAAGCACAAGAATTTACATATAAAAATACGAGTATTTTCAATCGCCAAAAGGACTCAGCGCGAAAGTTTTTTCAAACTTCTGAAGTTTCGAATTTATTTATATTGTGGGAAAATCCAGTTTCTCTTCTCCGTGGAATGCATGCAGTTTTGTGTTGTTGTGGTTTCGGTTTGGTTGCGGTACAAAATAAGAATCTTGAAAATGTAATTTGTTGAGTTGAGGTTACCAAGTGAAAGTTTGAATTCAGATTTTGGTTTTCATGTTATTTGCAACAAGCTTATGCCCATGACTTTGTACCTTACAGTACGTTTGGAGAATGTTATTCTGGCCATTTGATTACAATATAGCATTGCATTCTCAATATGCGAGTTTTGCTTCACCTCATTGGCTTATTTCAGAGTTAAGTGTCCCAATGTGTGTTGCATTGGCACAGTGTCACTCATAGAATGAAATTGTTTGTGCCTATGAATGGGTACTTACCAGATCGGTTGGGTAACATAAGTCTATCAATTTCAATATATATCTCGGATTCCATTCTTAACTTTCCAGCAATGTTTGCAATTGGTCGTTACCAATACAAAAAAATTGTTTGTCATTATTTTTGGTTATGGAAGATTATTTTATATTTTTAGTTTTTCTGTTTTCGACTGATTCTAAAAACTGTCTCAAAAAATTTATAATGCAAACTTTGATTCACCATTGAAAACATTTAGTTTCCTAGGGGTTACCTATGTCATAAAAAGAATATGTTTAATTCAGAGCATTTCAGGTGAAAAGGTTTGGTTGAGATTAATTTTTCTGCAAAAGATTTTATTTTACTATTTATGATTCTTTAAAGCTTGTCAAGTCTCATTAAAAAACAATTTATTTGTTTCTACTTTACTTAGCCCAATTGTTGCTTTCACCATTTTTTAACAAGAAAAATATAAAAAAAATCTGCGAAAAGCCACCAGGACTCATGATTTTTAGACACAAATTAAGTCATTCGTTAGTCACTTAACTACATTATATCAAATGAACCTGTAAATTAAAAGCAAAGAAAAGAAATAAACAAAAAAAAAAAAAAATAAAAACGTTAGTCTGGAAACAGGACTTTATGCTGAAGCCGACAGCACGCCTCAGCTATAAAGTATGCAAAAAAGTATAAAGTGAAAAAAGAATCGAGAAAAAGGTTTAAAACAACTAGAAGAAAGGCGTTAAATGCTTTGCCTTCCCACGTTACCAAAAATATTTCAAAAATGCCACAATTTGCCTTCGCCCCCATCAAGTTTAAGATCTCTGATTTGTCCCCCAAAAGAATGGGCGCTAGTTGACCTCAGTGATTTTTAGTACACTCTTAGATTCTTAAATGTTGACGCAGTTGGACTTTATTGTTTTGTTTTGTCTCGTTTCGTTTCGTTCGACTTTGGTGTTATGAAAGTCTCAAGAATTTTTTGTCTTGTTGCTGTTGTCACATTTCTTTATAGACAACAACAATAGTAGCACAGAGAACAAAAATAAGTTAAATTCTTCCTTTAGAGTCC
This sequence comes from Amiota minor, assembly GCA_037043295.1. NCBI lineage: Eukaryota > Metazoa > Arthropoda > Insecta > Diptera > Drosophilidae > Amiota > Amiota minor. Next base: position 299,930 of record JBAMAW010002206.1, read on the forward strand.
TCTACCTCCACTTCCGCTTACTCCTTCTCATCACATACATAGTCTAGTGCCCACATTGTTTGCATGCTACGTTGCGCATGTATTAAACTGGTTTTTTGTCAGGGAAAGGGAAAGAGGAGTCCTGTGGAATCCCCGCTCTGCATCGCACTGCCGCGACGCGACTTTTAATGTACCCCATGGCTGTGCTAAATAGCTTTCATTATTTACTTTATTTTCGCGTAAAATCGTGCAAGCAAGCAGATATCCTTGCCTTGCCGGTAACAGGCAACAAGAATGACGATTACAATGCGACGAAGTCTTAAGAAGAAGTTGTTGCAAATAAATTCGGGGTGAAAATAAAGTAAAACTTTTTTGATTTTTCTTTAGATGTTTCCTTATTTTTTTTTTTTTTTTCGTTTCTTTTCTTCTCTTTTGATTCTTTTTATTTTGTTTTGTTTTGTTATCTTCCATTTTGGTTTGCGTCCTTTCTTGACGCTAAAAACTATTTTACGTGAAATTTGGGACATTTTTATGGTTTTGTTTTCCCAACAACTGTTTTCCTTATGTTTATAAACTTTTCACGTTTGCCTTACGAGGTTTTCTTTACTCCTCTTGTTGTTGTTGTTGTTGTTGTTGTTATTTTTCTTGTCTTTTGACGATTTTGTGGTGGGTTAAGAAATTTTGTTTACGCTACAAGGATCAGAAAAATTACACCGAAAAAGTTTTGCCCAAAAAATGAAAAATTCTTTAAAATTATTGCAATGAAAGAAATTAATTGCTGCAACGAAACTTTTAATCGATTTAATCAATTTTAATGTTCCAAACAACGGCATTCTTAATTATTTTATTCGGAAGGATAAACTCACACGCACATTAAGATTACCCAGGGGTTTTGTATGAAAAGGGTAATAGAGTTTTGATGTTTGTTTATTTGAGGATTATAAACTAAACAATAGACTTCTTTTAACCAAATTCTCTCAGTGTATTCGTAGAGTATGTGTGTTCCAGCTATTGATGCTTTGTGTTTACCGGACAGAACTTTTATGGGTAAAGTTGTTTTGAATTGCGAAAGAGCGAAATTTTATCGCATGAATTTAATAGACACAACAAAACTAAAGAAAGTCTAGCTGCAAATGAACTTTACTTAACAACATCGACGGCGATGCCTTAATTTGAGATGGAAACTTGTTTTTTTGTTTTATATTACCTATATTGTACAAATTAAAAAGGCTTCTTCTTTATTCTGCTCTCTTTAGTCACAATAACTTAATTGATCCTAGAGCTAGTCACAATTGGTTCTTACATCAGGTATCCTATGATCAATATTATCTACTTTATAAAATCTTCTCTGTTTTCAATCATATAATCGACTAGTTATTGATTCATTCTGATAACATATTATAGTAAAGTGGAATGTTCTGTCACACAATGGAAGAATGGTCAAAAATGGAAACATTATTTCGAAAATAGAATTGAATTCAGTTCTTCTCTGTTACATAGCACGATGAAAAAAAGATTTAGAATCACTGATTTAAAAAGAAAAGCGCATAAACAGAGCGCGAAATGGGAAGCAAACATTCTAGGTATTTCTTTGATTAAAGTAAAAAGCGATTTTAAGAGCAGTTGTTTATCTGCAATCGTAATATGATGAAATGATTCTTTTTTAATATGCCCCTCTATGAAGATAAATATGTAAGATGATATGTCTTTAAATATTGCATACAAACCTCTTATAATCAAATCTTAAGCTATTTGAATGCTCTATAGGCGAAGAAGTAATAGTTGTCCTTACTCCATAAGAATTTTCTAGTTTTAGTTTTCAAATAATTTTATATTATTTTTTTTTTTGATTTTAATCACTTGAAAATTTCACGAAATCACCAAGTCACTTTACAGAATTAACTGAGTAAATCATAATTGTTGCTTCATTTATTTTTTTTTTTTCCAAATTTTTCTTTAATTAAAATAAATTTTTTTCTGATTTAGTATTTCTTTTTTATTTTTTTTTTATTTTAGTTAAAGCACACAAATAATTTTTTTTTTTTTTACTTTTCTTAACTTTTCACATGGAATTGTTATCTTGTATGAAAGAACTTGTTAAAATCGTCTTTGAACACGTGAGGCTGACTGCAAACGCCAAAGGACGACAAATGCAGCATTAAGGATGAGAACAAGGACGACGTGATGAGGAAGAAGCGCAACAGTGCATGAGGTAACGTCAAAAGCTCAAAGACTTTTGTGTGCGACTTGAATAAAGAAATTGTTAGTATTATGGGGGAATAGGGGGATCAAAAACAAAACTTCGCCTTTTCTGTTTTTGCTGTCGTCCCAATCGTGTCACAAACAGGAAGTCCAATGAAATGCACAACAACACAAAGCGAGATTTAAACACGCACACAGGCGCTCGAACACATCGATGCGGGTCTCAATAGAACACAACAACACCAAAAACACCGAGAAAAAAACTGAACACAAAAAATCCGGCAAAAAATGCAATTGCAAAATGATTTGGGTTTTCAATTTTTATATAAATTTTTGCTTCTCCTCCGTTCTATTAAAAATTAAATTTAAGTTGAGCTGAGTTCAGTTTTGTTTGATGTGAAACCCTCGTGCGGTGGTTGAATTATTATGGTTTGGTCTAATTGTTCTTTAATGAATTTAAAATTTGTTTTGTTTTTTCACTTCACCACGGAACAAATATTTATCGGCATTCACAAAATTGAATGAACGCAACGCAACATGAAAATGCGAACAAATGTCAACGGCCGAATGAGCGAATAGTGTAACGTCCTTACGGATAGGATACGCAATGCAAACTGATTGCGGATCCCAACTTCAAATGCTGTTGCTAATAAAGCCAAATGGCACTTCCTGTGCTTCGTCTGTATTCGTTTGTCCCGTCGGCAATTGGCTGTAACACAAACGAACAACAAAAATGCACGAGGATGAAAGAAACGAAGCGACAAAGGCTCATTGCATTCGGGTCAGTAATATGAGAGCGAGAGAAAGTTTATCCACAAGGGGACGTACGATTGGTGGTTTATAGGACTCACAAGATGTTGCTGCTATTGATGATGCTGTGTAAAGGATACGAAGATTGCAAGTGGCAAAAACGACGACAATGTTTGTGGGTCAATTCGACGAAGACTTCTTTCGTTAAACAAATGAGAAAAGGAGCACAGTTAGAGAAAGTTAGAGAGTACTAGTTTCTCTTTCCCCAGTCAAAATATCAAAGGGGAACATAGGAATTCATTCAGCATTTTCAATAAACAAAAGAAAATTCAAAGAACTTTTTCGATGTGTAGGCATGGGAAGGAATACGTGAGTGCGGCGAGATTATACTAAATCTATGATTTTGAATAGTACTATTTCTACCAAAGTTTTTACCTTAGATTTATTTATATTTAAATGTTTTGATTATAAATAATATATATACATATGTGTTTTTGTAATCAACCCATCATAGAAGGACATTCAATAAATGTTATGATACTTATAAATTGAAACATATCACGAATCACGACGATATTAACAGTTACAATCTATGACTTAAGTCTATTGAAAGATTCCTTTTTAGCCTAAGATGATGATGATTAAGATGATTATTAAGTTGATCAAAGTATTTTGTATTTTGTATTGACGAAATTAATAACTTCTTTGATCGGTTAAATTTTGAAATCTCTATGTAGAGTAGAACTCTACAAGTAACATGGTGTATCTGCTACTTACCGCAATGCGATAGACTTAAACCGTTTTAGAATTTCTATGTTGGAATTACTGACGCTACATCACAACTGAATAACAACATGAAATTTAAAAATAATTCCAAAGAACTTATTAATTATACCCACGTTTTGCCTACAAATACTTTCTTTCTGTTCTTTGGCAATCTATGTATCTGCTTTCTCTATTTTATAATTGTATAATTATCTATTGTATATATTGAGAAATATAAAAATTCAAACGAATTTTAAATAATTTCAAATTCTTGTTAAGAAATTAAAATTTTAAATATGGTTTTGAAACACTTATGATTTCTTTATTTTTGTTTATAAACCACGCAGTAAAGGCGGTCGCCCAAAACCGCCAGTTTTGTTTAAAAACGTCGCTAAATTAAATTTCTTCTTAAATGAGAAAGCAGCGTTCACTTCCCCTATTTCGAGCACGTAAAACACTGGTACTTCATTTCGAAGTTGAAGTTCACCACACCGAAGACTGCTTTAACGACACTCGTCTCACCCGCTAGATGACGCCTCTAAAACTTAAAGTTTTTTTAAATACATAGATGTCGCGCAATAACCATGGGGAAAGGAAGAAACAATTTTTCGAGGGCCATTGTTGCCAACTAACATGGAACCGAACCGGAAGTTTTAAAAATCAGGTGAAAATTTGCCTAGTTCAAACTTTTGTCGCGACGCATTTTTTTATTTTTTTTATTTATTTTATTTATTTATTTATTATTATTATTTATTATTATTTATATACGATGAGTAAAGATGGAGAAACGGGGTACAACAAATTTCATATTGTTTTTGCAAAATTTTTTCTTTAAAATTTTTCAATAAAAATTGTCACAAAATTATACGACAGTATGACTGACAAACATAACCAAATTCGAAATATGTGCTCTAAGTTCCCCACAGTTCGCTTGAAACATAAGGCAATTTCGTAATTCATATCAATTTGAAAATTTCGAGATTTTTCCATTTTGTTATTATTAATTTGAATTAAAATTAAAATTAGTTAAAATTTTTCGTAAAATGGTTTTCCTACTGAGAGAAATAAATTAAATAAAGAAAAATAATTGGAAATTTTGAATTGATTTTTATCTGAAATATGAAATTTTAATCTTTTTAAATAAAGCGTTCGCTATTTTGTATCAAATTAGAAATGGATCTTTTATAATTGTGCCATAGATGTTGTTTATTATCCTTCAGTAAACTGCACCGTGTGAGTGAGTTGTTAGTCGACGACTGATATATTTATTTAAATCCGAGATTTGCTAAAAATGGGCTTAATTTGATCGATCCTTTTGGGCTTTCAGTCTTTAGGGTTTCAAGCTTTTTGAACTTTTATTCTTTTAAACTTTTTAGCCCTTTAAGCCGAAGTTTTTTCCTTTTCTTCTTTCGAGTATTTCGATGGTGACGGATGGTGCTTCTATTTGATGGTGTGTTGTTGTTATTTGCATATTATGCATTTCAATTGAACTAAGTTTGTACTTTATCTCGTTTTCTTTTGAATTTATTAAGCATATTTTTATGACACACAGTCTATGTGTTGTTAGTTAACTCATACCGCAAATTGAGAAGTAAAAAATTCTCTTCTTCTTTGACATTCGTAACATTCAATATTTCGTTTGTTAGCTTCTATTTGTATAAAACATTCCAAATTGAATGTATATAGTTTCCTTTAGTAGCTTTAAAATTCAATAGATATCTCCCACTTTTTGACTTTATCTCCTAAGAATTAAACTTAAAGGATGATGGCTATGAGTTTAAGATATTGGATAATTTTGATTACAAGCCCCATACTCAATAGTGAAAATACAATCAAACCGACTCATGAATAGTGATTCACCGTGTATGGTGCCTATTAAGGTAGCAACGATTGAACATTTTGCCGATACGATACTCATGCCGATTACTATAATATTTAATATCGATACCGATATCTGTAGCTTATTATATAATAAATTAAATAAATGTACGACGTACATAACGTGATATTGTTGGAATAATTATTTCACAAAAGAAAATCAAAGCTTTTTTAAAATTAATTGCAGGGAATCTATTACGCAAATCATTTTGTGTGAGGTCTCAATCTTTTGAAAGCTTGGAAATTTCTTGTCATCACGTCAATGCTTCTTTCAATTTTCCAACTCTTTTAGCTCGTTATTCACATTATCCCTAAGTATTTTTATTTTGAATTTACCTGATGAGTATTTTTCTTGCTTGCTAAAATGCCTGTCGATTGCAAAGCAAATTGAGCAACTTGTAGTGCGGATCTAATAATATTGTAAAAATAATGAAATCTCTAATTGATTCTGGATATGAAATTGTCCAAAAAAAATTAAATATTCTGTCTTCCAGAGAATGTTGATTCTCGATCAGTGCTTAAACTTTTCGCAAACTAATAATTAAAGGCAAACATACTCATCATCAATCATAGAATCTGCGGCTATTCAAAATAAGTTGTTCCAGAAACTCATTGATATCGGTTAATAAATAACTGGCAATGCCGAAATATCAGTATTGGAATCGTTACATGCGCAATTTCAATGCAAATGTGTTTTAATAATTTATCATCGAGTTATTTTTATATTTATACGTGAACTTTGTTTCTGTTCCTTATTTTTAAATTGGTCACATTTTTTATTGCAATCGTCTAGCGATTTATAGCGCATTGTCATAATCTGAGCTGGACAAACGCGTTTTATTTTGCATTTTCTTTCTGCGCGGTCAAAATAGAAGGCCGGCAATAGAATATCAGTAGGCAAGCATCCAACTTTTGTTAACAGTAGGCCAAAAACGCAGTTATATTCCGGTTCACTTGAATCACTTTCGGAAGAATCTAAATTAAAGAAATAATTATTAAAATGGTAAATAACAACAATAATTTAATTTTTGATTTAATATGTATACCCGAAAAGTCTCTTGAGAGACACATTGATAAAAAAGACAAAATTAAAGCAAGTTTCAATTGCAGAAACATCATTCTTTCACTGTTTGACTTTTGAAATTTTATTGTATTGAAAACTTTGATTGTTATTTCACAACTTAATTTAATAAAGCACAGCTAAAGATGCTATAAATTACATTTATTACGCTCATTTAAGTAAAATGTCAATATATTTATTCGTATGTAAAATATATTGATAGTTCACTAGATCATCACATAATTTTTTTTTTTTGTACGCATTGCAGTAATGTTTTTAACCCAATCCAATTATGAGAAAATAGTATCAAGATGTAGAAGCAAATATTTGGTAATACATAATTTGTCGCATCGTTTTAAATTATTGCAGGATATGTAAAAAAAAAAGAAAAAAGAAACTTAACATCAAAGGACATACATAGATTTATTTAAATTACTTTTCAAATGAGGTCTCATATTAAATGAACAATATTTGAATATGAGAATATGGTGTGGGACAAACAACTTTGCAGACTTCATAATTTTATGCATATTTGCTAGAATGTATTCTGTGAATGTGGCCTGCTGTTACCAATGACTCGGATGCTTTCTTGTTTTTGTTTCCTATCAATTTTCTTATGCTATATGAGTTCCATTCTGTACAAGTTGCACTTTCATATGAAATTGCTGTAATTGTCGCATAGATGACGCCACCATCTTATTTAGTTCCTTTGGCTTGCAGACAATCTCATTGTAGAATGCCCCATTTATGCATTGAAATTGCTGCTAAGATTACAAAATTGTAAATCATAATTTGTTATTTTGTTGTTAGTAGAACTGCAATGTTTACCATAAAATGTTTATTATCCTTTTTGACCAGCAGACCATACGAAGTACATACGAAGTCATTGTCCTCTTTCTTTTTGGCACACACTAACATTTTGTGGCCAACAACATTTTCCGGAAAGTAATGTTAATTTCAAAAGCTTTTGGTCATACCTTGACCAACAACAAACATAAAATTGAAAATTGAAATAAGCAAATAACCAACCGAAGCAACAACACAAAAAAAAAAAAAAAACAGAAATGATTGAATACTTGATGAAACCATAACCATAATCATAATCATAAAAATCATCTCTGGTAAAGTAGCTCGACATTTTTAGTTCATTAGCCTAGTTAAATTTCTTAGGTTCAAGCAATTATTTGTATTATAATAATTTTACTTTTCTTTCTCCAAGCATACAAGCAGAAACTAGTTAGTTAATGTTAAATTTTAATTAAAAAGAAAGTTTCTTCTGGTTATTTCGATCTAATGAATGACTAGAAATGCAGCTGGAAAATGATAAATTATAATCCACAACTGTGATCCAACACAAAGTTCACTTTAACTTCTTAAGTATACTACTTTTTAGCAGATTTCTCTCTGTATTCTATATTGGTACAATTTCATCATAAAAAAAACAAATTTAATTCGAAAAGGTTATAAAGATTACCCTTCATGATTGATTTCGTAAAAGTGGTAAGAAAATGTCGATGCCATGGTTATTTATTTTGCATAAATATACTAATTAATTACTATTAACTTGGGTTTGTATAAATATTTTTCTTAAAATTACATTACATTACATACTTTTTATAATCCAAACTACTACGAAGGCTTGTCCGTACACCGTAGTACATCAGAAACTCTGTCATTCACAGAGGCTTGAAGATTCCAGTGATAAGTGTGGAGATCAGGCTCAGTAAGCGACACATCTTATGACTGGAGGACCATAATAGTCAGTTGGCATTCAACATGCTGGACAACAGAAGACATAGACTCTGGATTTCCCCTTCCTCTTGGCGGAAAAGTGATCCATGGATATAATAATTTTATAACATGTGACTTTTTCCTTATTCAAATTCACCAACTGTCCTTTTTTTGGCAGACAAAATGGTCGGAAGCTACTTTTTTGACTAACATCTGACATACTCTTAACCTTATTGACTATTTTAAACTAGACAACTGTCAGTCATCTCATTTAAAAACCTTTCTACGGGTTACCCTGACGACGCTATCATAGTGCAGCTTAGGCAACAATCGGTTTTCATTCTATAACATTGATTTCAATTTTCTTTGTATGTCTTGCTTCTTCTTCAGTTTATATTACATGTATAAATCATATACTTAAATACATGGGAATTTGCTTTCTTGCTGTAGTCGTTTAGGGTTAAGTTGATTGACATTAAATTATCTACGAGTATAACATGATTAGATTCGCTTTGATTGTATTACAAGTATAAGACATAGTTGTAATGACATTTCTTCGTTTATTAAATGAATTCTCTCAAAACAAAATCTTATTCAGAATGATTTCCACTGTACTATGTAAGTTTACCAAAGGAAATATTAGTATATCAAATAAATTCATCTTTTTATTTTTTTTATTTAACATAAGTAATGATGATAATAACCTTGAAGCACGTCATTCCAATGTTGGATGAAAACGGCAAATTAAAAAGTAAGTAAATTGTAAAGATACGATTTATTATTATTATTATTATTTTTTTTTTTTTGATAATAAAATCATTTTGTTACTATTTTCCATAGATTACACATTTTACGTTTAATTGCTTTGAAGAATATCGAACTTCAGTGAAAATGTTATTAGATGATAAAAATCAATAAAATTTGAAATGAAATTATACAATAAATAAAAATAAATTGGTTTCTTTTTATGGTAATGTGAAGTTATTAAATGGTGTACTTATTATTATGATCAAAAATGTATGAATGATAAGGATTTTATCGATTCTCTGTTTCGTCTTTTATTATACTAATGTTATTAAATTCATCATAAACCCCAAGAAAATTAGGAAATAAAAAGAATAAACGCAATTGACTCTTAGCCCGTCTTCGACTATAATCTTTTGATAAAGTACTATTTAAATAAAAAGAATTATTAATTAAAAGAAGGAAAAAAGAATAAAAGCAAGCAAGTTTAAAAGAGTAGATGAAGAAAATATTGAGCTGTCAAGTTACATCCAAACGTTGATGACAAATTGTCCAATTGTGCAAAAATGCCAATGTCAATAAAGGAAATCAAATTATTTCACTCGCAGTTTTTGCACTTGTTGTTCTACTTGTTTTGTTGTTGTGGAGCTTATCTAATATATCTACCTACTTGTATTGCCACGCAGCAAAAACAAAAAAAAAAAAAGAGAAGAAAATAAAATAAACCAAGGTTATCTTCGACTATGTCGAAAATAAAATACTCTTCACGCAACTTTTAGGTCTTCAGATTATTTTTCTAAATTTATATATCCAAATGAAGTAGGTAGTCGTTCTTAACATTAAACTCATTTCAAAACTATACTGAAGTTCCATGAGTACGTTGGAAGTGGCGCTGGTGTAGGGGAGAGCCGATTGATTTCAGAAATATACCAAACAAAATAATGCGAGCAAATTATTTTAATGGTAGTAACCCAGACTCAGTGAAGATTTTATTGTGCGCACTCACAGGAAAAGCTGCATGTGTTTTTGGAGGCCTAACACTGCATTCTACAATATATTTTTATTCTCAGTCAATCAATTGGCCAGTAATTTGCTACCTCTTAGCAACGGTGTGGTTAATTCGATCCATACTAAAGTGATAGATCTCGAGATTATAATCCTTGATGAAATATCCATGTTTGGTCGGAAGATGTTCGTGTTTTTGGAATCCGCCTCAAAATATGTACAATACAATGACTGAGTACTTCGGTGGAATGTCTATAATTGTAATTGGAGATCACAAACAGTTATCGCCCCTAGGAGATAGATGGATATTTACTGCAATGCCAAATGATCAAATGATATAATGCAAAATCGGCAACTCCACAAAGGGATTTGTTTAAATTTTTTTAACTTACCGAAACAATGCGCCAAAGTAAAGTCTGACAATTCGCTGGAGCATTAAATAATATATCAGAGGAAAGAATGACGGAAACTGATGAAAAGTAGAGTGATGTAGAAATCACAATTGCGAATAATTTAATTAAAGCGAATTTTCTCAATCAAATGATAGTAAGCAATGCATATTGGAGACAGTAAAAGAATTCAAAACATCGAAACACAAGGAATATGCTTTGCTTTTGTGGGTTTATATGGAAGATGGACCTAGTAGTCCGATTTGGCAAATTCCGAGAGATGTTCAGTTTGTTGTGAAAAGAAATATTTGTTCATTTCAGCACTCTTGCTCACAAACTAAGGGATTAGTTTGCATACATACAGACGGATAGACGGACAACTCGTCTCGTCGAGCTGATCAAGAATAAGTACATATATTTTATGGGTTGCCCGATGTCTCGTTCTGTGTGTTGTAAACTTCATAACAAACTTATACTATTCACTGCGTGAAGAGTACAAAAAGAAGTAAGAATGACAACAAGCAAATAAACTGAACTCTCTTACACCTTGGGGCTGGCTACGTTAAAAAGTGTTCAACAAATTCTCAAATTGCCTCTAGGGAACTCTATTGAATAAAGGGCAATAAGGTAAAGAGTAAAGTAATGTATGAATAACAAAAAGTGCTACCGTGAGCATTTGTGTGTGTGTGTGTGTGTGTGCGTCTATGTGCGGAAATAAGAAGAAGAGTCTAAATTGTCAAATCAAATCAATTTAGTCATAACACAGAAAAAGTAAGAATAAAACCAAAGAAGAGAAGCAGATAAAAAAGATAAAAATTGTGGAAGTAAATCGCAAAATAAATAAATAAAAAATAAACAAATCATCGTGGAGGAGGGGACCTAATGCTATATGTTAAGGATATTTTCATGTTCTAGTTGCCTTACTTTTATTTGAACTCAAATGAAACATTGCATCACGTCTGCCAAGTCTTTCAAGTCACCAAGGACGAAGAACTAAATGACGACTAAAGTACATGAGAAAATTTATACAATTTTTCTGTGGGAAATTTCTTCTTATTTATTTGTCAAACGAGAAAATGTGCAATAATTTCATTTGAAAATAAAGTGATTTGCTTAAATATGATTTCATTTTGATAGGATTAAGTCAGTGAATAGTTGTGAATAGTTAAAGTTAGCATCAGAATGGTTGTCATCAGATATAAATGTGTTCTTAATTGACACAATTTCATACTGTAAGCCTTTAACTTAGCTTGCTAATTTAAAGATAAATTTAATATTTTAATCAATTAATATACATAATTGAATCAATATCCATTTGAATTTATAATTTTGATAAAATTTTATTATATTTTAGAATGTTCTTATTATATTGAGCAAATTGCTAGTCATATTTGACAAGTGTATTTTTTGTTTTTAGTCATAATCACTGCAATTCTTACTTATTTTTATTCAGTTGAACTCTGAATATCTGTTTACTGTTGACTGGCTCGTTAGCCCAGAGGTTAGAGTGCTGGACTGACATCCCAAGAGTCATGGGTTCGATTCCCGCTCAAAGCAAGTCTGGTCCTGCACTTTTCTAAGTTCCTTGTGTCCTTATTAACTTTCCACTGAGCAGAAGGTCTTTGTCGCTATTGCTCATATAAAATATTAGGTTATTATTTGTAATTATAATCTAAGTTCTAATAAATATATAAATAAATATTTGTTAACTGAGATGATGAGTATAGTTTATTGTGATTTCCTTTTATTTTTCGTAGTTTCATTAATTTTTTTTTTTACTTATGACCGTGATTTACCTTTATAATCCTTGAACCACATGCGTTTTGTTATAATTTACATATTTAGATGGAGGATCGAGGAAAAAAATACACAAATTTTGTTATAGGTAATAGAGGACAGATGTTTTCTGTTACGATTCCTAGAAAACTACAATAAAATTGTTCAGGTATTTCCGAGTCAGATTAAATACAAGTGTACCATACCCGCAAACTGAAAGAGCAACTAAGACCTAAAGAGAATAGACAGACAAACTACCTAAAAAGATGACAAAATTTAAATTAAATTCAAATACTTGTCCCTTAATATACCGAATTTTCGAGCTAATGAATAATTGATGTTGAATTTTCTTAATTTTTAGTTTAAAATTCAATAGAAAATCTCTTGTTTTATATCCACATTTCTTTATTTCTAAAACCACATTTTTAGTTTTAACATATTGGATACTTTTGAAGTGTATTGTGGATTTTGTATCATTGGAGTTCATATTATATTCAACAATTGTTCATTGAAATTATGCCCTTTTCAAACTGCATCACGAATGCCAATAAAAATGCGTTTAGCGTTCACACACCAGTTCTTGCAAAGTGAACAATTTTCAATGTATGCAACTACTTTTGACAATCACCTTTTTCATTCCTGCTACGTATTTGATAAACATTTTTAGCAAAAAGTTTACAATTCGAAATTTACTTGAAATCACTATCAGCTGTTTTATGTTGACGCGCAAAAAAAAATGAGAAAATCAGTTATGAGATGGTCATGTTCCACCAAACTGCAGAAATATGACCAAATATTTGGCAACTGTGATGGAAATTTCACATGTAGCAATCCCATTTCCGGCCATCAGTCTCAGTGGTTTTAACCTATTCAATTGTCGATTATTATATCATCGTTGTGCCTTGCAAATTCCTTATGTGTATTTTTTAAGGGTCTGGGAATTGAGAGAGAGAAACGTTTTATTGCATAAAATTATTATTATATTTTTTTTGTTTGTCAAAACCTGAAAAAAAATTCACTTGTGCAATAAAATTCCGTTTCATTTTTCTCGACCTCTAACCACTGTACAGCTTCAACTGAACCCGTTAGTTTTCGGCAAACAAATTAAGCTTTCGATATTGTGATGATTATCAATGCTTTGTTTTTGTAGATGTTATTATTGTTTTATAGGTGCCACTCTGTCTCTCATTTACAATCGCTTTATAACTGCAATTTTCTCAATCAAAGGCAACGACTATGGATTATTTTGAAGGTCACATTGGGCAATGCATTCCATAGGCACACACATATTTTATCTGTCTGTCCCTGCAGCTCTCTCTCTCTCTCTCTCTCTTTCTCTCTATTTCTCTTTGTTAAGAATATCAGTTTCAGTTATTGACTCTCCGATTGCATTTTGAAGTTAGTTGTCGCCTTTGCATTAGCTCGGACACGTTTGAGTGAAGCGCGTTGTCCTCGTTCGGTTTATTTTTTTTTCTCCTTCTACACAACGCCATTAAGAGATTTACGTCTTTAATTGTTTAAATATACTTTTTTTTTTTTAATATAATTATATATTTTTTTAAATCAAACAAATCAACATTTATTATAAAACAATTGATTATTGTGCGAAACCATTGACCAAAGTAAAATACTTGTTGACTTCACTTTACTAGACTTGACTAGACTTGACTTGACTTGACTACTTGACCACTAAATAGTGAACAAATTTTTCATATTCGTGACCACAACACACGTGTTCGATGATAGTATTATCTTATATATTTTTTCTTCGTCTCTTGATTGGAAGAATTTACTTCCCCACAAACAATTTCGTCTTCTAATTTATTTATTTAATTTACATAATTTATTCTGCTTCAAAGTCGATTTCCGATTATTTTATTTTTGACAAAAATTAATTGAAAAACATAATTTTAATGACTTGAAACTCGCGTGTGTGAAAGAACTCATAAAATTATACAAAAAATATTCATTGTTCAAATATACTTACAAATTCATTGATTGATTGTGATTAAGTGAAATCATTGTTTGTGTGCAAATCAAATTATTTTAAAAAATTTTCCCAAAAATAAATAAGTGTATACATAAAAGTGTTTTAAAGAAAAACACAAGGTAAGTTTGGTTATGTTAATCCTTATTAGTAAAAAGTCTTAATTTGGCGCCAAAAAGTGCACTTTACATAATGTTATTCTTGGACTTAACAGTGGCATGTTTAACAGAGAAAAGTAAAAGCTTTACAGTGGATACTATTGTCAAAGACCAGCAAAATTACATTTCATAGTCACTGCTTCGGTTCAGTGTTTAGAGCTTTGCCTGGCAACATTCATGCAATGTTTCAATGTCTCAGCAACATTGTTTAGCTGTGCTTTTTAGCTAAGCGCCAATTTCCTTTTAACTTCTGTTCAATTCTGCTCAGCTGTCAAACTGATCTTGTAGACGCACTCACTACTCTTAGAATACTCATCACAGTTCATTAACGCACTCTCTTGTTTTCTATCCACATTTGTTTATTTGTACAATCACATTTTTAGCTTATCCTTTTTACTTGTCCTCCTCCTCCTCCTCCACATTTACTCTAAAGTTCATTGACCTCATCTACTATTGAGCTTATCTCCCTATATTTATTATGCAACTCTTTACATTCGGAATAATACAGTTGCATATCCTCAAATATGATGTTTGGATATTTGTAGTACCCGCCATGCGTGTCAGTCACTTTAAATTTCTCAGTTTAGTTAGAAGTGTTTTTTAGTTAACGCGTATAAAAAAAGAAAAAAAAAAAAAGAAGTAGCAAGAAATCCATTTTTTGTTTCCAATTTATTTCATTTTTTATGGAAAATAATTCAAAAAATCTTCTTTCAATTTATTTCGCTATTGAAATAAAATCCCAATTCCTTTTATTTCATTGTAAAAAAATAAAAATTTTCTTTTCGCAAATTAAAAAAGAAAAATAGAAAAACGCATAAATGCCTTTTTTCGACATTTTATTGCGAATTTGTAATTTTCTTTCGGCTGAGGTTCTAAGAATTGTCGAAGATTTATCCCATGCAATGTGCATAGACTTTAAAAGATTATTCAACATCAAATGATTTTCTCTTTGGTAAGTTTTAATTTTAAAATTGCAATTTTCTTTTTTAATCTTGAAAGAAAATAATATTATTTAAAGTGTAAATTGTAACGGAATTAATGTGCAAGTGGATTTATTTTGGCGCGTTGCTTTGTGACGTAATAAGTTGCACTTCCGGCCAAAGTCCACAATAGCTTTGAACTATTTTTATAGGGTCAAATTTTATAGAGTTGCCGTCGTTTCATATACAAAATCTCTTATATGAAGCAAATAATCACAGAAATGATAATTTAATGTATGGCAAGGTGCAAATTTTGTAGTTCTTCCTTGGAATTGCGAAATTAAATATTGACACGTGGTCGCTTGGCTTTAAGTTATTTTAAGTGTAACCTACAATTTACTAACGCGACGTGTTCATGGTTTGACTAAAGAAAAACTATTTATTTTTTAACAGCTTCATCTCATATAAACCTCCTAAATAACAAAACCCATAAAAAAATAAACAAAACAAAAAAACGCTGACTAATATCACACATACATACACACACACCTACACATATTTTGTGCGACTAACAAGAGAAAGGACACCAATAAAAATACAAACAACGATCTGCAAACAAAGGAACGAACCACTTGCTGCATCTTGACATCACATCACATCACATCACTTATCAAATATATCAAAATGCTTTCGTGTGCCTCATTCAATAAATTGCTGTATCCGACTGTAGCAGAAGTAGCTGCAACGACGATGGCCGCATCGACTGGATCGACTCTAGCGCCATCAAGCGGTGCCAATAGTGAAACTCAAAGCGAAATCTCTTCGGTAGAAAGTGATTTTAGTGACATAAGGGCGATTGCTTTGAAGTTGGGTGTTCAAAACGAAGATGACTTGCACACCGAACGTTTCAAAGTTGATCGACAGAAGCTTGAACAAATGATTAAGAGTAAGTTGGAATATTGGATTACGTTTAGTAGAGTAAATAATAAATATTATGAATTTCTTCTTCTAGCCGATAGTTGTATTGCTGGCAAGAATGGAGCCGAATACTTTTTTGATAATGTAAGTTTGAAAACAAAAATAAAACTAAATTCAATTGACTTTTATTTCATTTTTTACTAAAAGCTCAAGCTATCAAAATTTTAGTTAATTCTAAATTTAAGTGAAACGCATTTTTTTTTATGACCTTTACTCGCCAGATAATGAAGACTACTGTGACTTTTGTAAGCTGGCCTTGCAGGCTTAAAATTGGCGCCAAGAGCAAGAAAGGTAAATAATATGAAAGAGAATATTTCTTTATTTTCTTTTATTATTTGTATAAACTGTTCCAGATCCTCATGTGCGTATTGTGGGTAAAGTGGAAGAGGTCCTAGTTGCTAAGGAAAAAATATTAGCAAGTTTGGACTCTCGGGTAAGTTTTATTTAATATTCTAGAAATTGAAAGTTGTCTCTCTTCTTTTCTCGGACCAATCGCTTTTGCAATAATGTAGCTTCAATCCAGATTTATCACTACGATAAAAGTTGATATAGATGTCATATTTCCTTAAAGTATCGATGAAGTAGAATTAAAAGTTGTTTCTTGCTTATATTTACTGCATCCCCATCAAGGACAAAAAATTGGTCTTTAGTTTAGGTTCTTTTAAATCAATTCTTTATCTTTGATTTTTACAAAGTTCTCAGCCTTTCATAACAATTCAATAAAATATAGCTACAATGGATATTTTTAAGAATGTAAAAGTCCTATCAATCTAACTTTCTTCAATAATCTCTATAGGGTACCCGTGTCATAATGAAAATGGATGTATCTTATACCGATCATTCGTATATAATTGGTCGTGGTGGTAATAACATCAAACGCATTATGGAGGATACGCAAACGCATATACATTTCCCTGATTCGAATCGTTCGAATCCGATGGAGAAATCGAATCAAGTGTCGCTTTGTGGGTCGCTAGAAGGGGTTGAACGTGCACGAGCTCTGGTTCGACTCTCGACGCCATTGCTCATTTCATTTGAGCTGCCAATATTGGCGCCGGGACAACCACAACCGGACCATGAGACCCCATACATTAAAATGGTTGAGGCGAAATATAATGTGCAGGTAAACGTGAATTTGTTTGTTAATTTAGCTAGTTTTTTACTTGATACTAATAATTTTTTGCATGATTAGGTCATTTTTTCAACTCGTCCAAAATTACACTCGGCCCTGGTGCTTGTCAAAGGTTCCGAGAAGGAGGCTGCGCAAGTGCAGGAAGCTACGCAGTTACTTATCAATTTTACTTGCGAGAATGTTGCGGTAAGAAATTTCAGAAAAGATTATTTTTGGCATCGATTCTTTAAAATTTCATCTTCCAGAGTCAAATTCTTGTCAATGTACAAATGGAAATCTCACCGCAACATCATGAGATCGTTAAAGGTAAACATAATACGAATCTGTTGGGTATTATGGAACGTACCAAGACTAAAATAATTTTCCCCGACTTGAGCGATATGAATGTGAAACCGCTCAAGAAATCCCAAGTGACAATAACCGGACGTATCGACGATGTCTACAAGGCACGACAACAATTGCTCGGCAATTTGCCCGTAGCTTTGATTTTTGACTTTCCGGACAATCAGAGTGATGCCTCACAGATTATGAATCTCAATACAAAATATGGCGTCTATATAACATTGAGACAGAAGCAACGTCAGAGTACCCTGGCCATTGTCATCAAAGGTGTCGAGAAGTTTATCGGTAATGATCCTTCCTGGCCTTCTTTTTCTCTTTTCATCTTATTTTTAACTATTGATCAATTTATAGATAGAATCTATGAAGCACGCCAGGAGATACTACGCCTAAATAATAATGCCTCCATTCTGCCACATGTGCCGGAGACCTATTTCATGCCGCAAGACAAAGACTTCAATTTAGTCTATCGCATTCAATTGACGGCTTTGCTCACTGGCTATCCTGAAAGCCCAAAGACGCCAAGTATTTTGGCCAATTCGCCAGCGAATTTATCGCCATATTTGAACAACAATAACAACAACAATAACAACAATAATAATAACATTTTGAATATGAATAAAACTAATAACAATCAATTTAGCAATGGGGTTGGCTATGTGGGCACCCCCACTGGTATATGCCCTCCAACGCAGAAGTATATGCAAATGCATAACAATAGTTATCAGCGTCAGCAGCAACAGCAGCAGCCACAACTGCAACAAATGAATCACAACAACAATACCTTCCTTCATGTACCATCCATGATGATGCCGCACAAACAACATCAACAAGCACAGCCGCAAACGCAGCCGCAACTAAATTCGTCTGGGTCTGGCAGTATCAATTGTCATCCAACACACTCCACCACAAACTCACCGCGTAACACATGCAGCAACAATACAAGTGGCTATCAAAGTTTCAGCAGCAGTACTACATCTCTGGAGCAAGCATATCCACCATATGGCAATAGCGCTGGCAACTCTAATTTGCCTAACGCAATGCCAAGAATCAATTATTCACCCGATTCGACTTATAGCAGTGAAGCTGGCATCTGCCCACGTATTGGTCGGCGTTCAAGTGATGGTGAGCTCCTTGGTTTGGGAACCTCCGGAGTCATGGGACCCCTGTTGCCGGGCAGTGCTGAGAGTTATCGCAACTTACATTATGATTTTAAGCAGAATCGTACATTCGATTTTGACATGAAACGTGCTCTAGGCTTTAAGGCTATGGAAAGGGCTGCAAATCCGAATGAGCTGCGAACACCCAATGCCAATTGGATGGGCATGGGCATAAGTCGTACTTCACCAGTGCCCATGGAATCGGTAACAAGTCTTGGTACTGGAGTTGGTGGTGGTGGTGATGATTGGCCATCCAGGCCTTCATCATCTATGCCACCGCCACCACCAGGTATGACGGCATCACCTTATAGATTAGGCGTAACAACTGGCCTCGTGGATGCAACACCTGCCAATCGTCGTTTGCTATTGTCACAGCATAAAGACATACACTCGCTATTGACAAGTCTCGGTCTAGAGCATTACATCAGTAAGTATTTGCAGTGGTTGTACTATTAGTGGATATGTGCTTTCAACCTCTCTACTCTTTGTATTTACAGAAATTTTCGTCTTGAACGAAATCGACTTGGAGATGTTTACTACTCTGACCGAGGAGAATCTCATGGAGCTGGGCATCACTGCATTTGGTGCACGCAAGAAAATTCTTGTTGCCATACACGCTCTATTAGCCCATGAAGCTGCTGGTGCTTCTATGCCCACCACAACCTCAACTTCGTCATCGCCACGTTTCTCTGGATCTGCTGCACCGGGCGCTGAACGTCGACCATCAAATCAATGGTAAAGGTTGGCACATCAACGTCACCAGATATCATTCAATCATCGTTACCCATCTTTTCATCAAACTCATTTTCATCATAACTTTTCCATTTTTTTTTTTGTTTTAAACAATTATTAATTTAATTTTTAAAAATTTTTTTTTTCGTAATTTTGCATGTTTTTCTATAGTTATAATTATAATTCTTATTCATATTTTTATTTACAAAAAAATTGCATGCTTATTTTTTTGTAAAACTGTGAAAAATTATAAAATATAGTAGATAATCTTTTAGAGCACCCACTTGGCTTGTGTGGGTATCATAAGCTTTGCACCTTCTTTCCTGATTTCCTATTTTACCATCTCAAATTTTGACTTATACTCGCATTTGTACTCAAATTACACACGAAAGTTGAGCAAAGTTTATGTACATATATGGTAAGAATCGTGGCTACAATCCACGACAAATACTTTAAAACACAATCGAAACTTAGTAGCCAAATATTGCATCCTCATTATGTAAACAGCAAATAACATTATATCATTCATCACTAAATTATGCATTAATATTTTTATTATTCTAATTAATATTATTTATTCGAAACTAAAAAAAAAAAAAAACATAAACAAAATCTTAAAATTGTTAGTTCTAATTTCTTATTAGTAATTTTTGTATACTCACTACATATTATCACATTTGTGAAATATGCAAGAAATTATTATGATTATTATTATTATTCTTATTAACAAATGAATTTAATTATCTGAGAAAAAATTATAAAACAAAAAAAAAAAAAAAATTAACAAAAAAAAAAAACAAAAAAATCGAAAAAAAATCCAAAAAAAAAAAAAGGAAGAGAGGAGTTTAAAATTGTATTTCTAAACGAATTTGAATAATAAATAAATAAAACAAAAATGAATATTGTATAAATAAAATAAATTCCTAAATTCCTATTTAAGCAAACAGACAAAATCCAACAGCAGGAGAACGTCTTTCTCTTCTGTAGAGTTACAGAATATTAGGTCATACATACTTAGCATGTTACTTTCATGTATCTTCATATATATCTTTCCGTTCATAGTTTATAATGTTAATTAGCTTTAAAAATTTTTTAAAACACAGTTGTTAAAAGAGATTTATTATATTTTCATTAATAGAACTTGAATTTTCAATATATTGTATTTGTCTGAAAATTTTAGGGAAATATGAAAATGTTTCATCTCGCATTTATTAAAGTGTTGTAAATAAATATGACTCAGTATAATTTTCTAATCTAAGTATGCCGAGAAAGAGTTTGTCTTTATCTCTAAGGACTATAGACAGATAGGAATATAAAATGAATTTAAATAGAGATAAATATTAAGAGTAGACAGCACAGAAATACGCTCTAAATGAAATCTTAAAGGCAGCAATACGTCACACTAAAGTCAACGAAATGAAGTCATTACATATAGTACATATAGATTTTTCGCATAAGATCATAAATTCTGTATCTTCAGTCAGAGTCACAGCTTTAGTCAAAATTTTTTCATACAAATACCAACTGACAATTGCACTAAGAATTAACATTAAAATTAGACACTTCTATTCAAATCTAAGTTATGAATTTGAAACACTTCAATTATTACTTTTATTATTAAATATTTTATTTATTAATTTTATAATCGTTTACTCAATTTATTCATACATATAAATGTATGTATATTAATTATTATATTATATTATTATCTTAAGTGGTTTTAAGTATTTTTAATTTTTCCCCATTAATTTTTTGCTTTCATTTAATTTCTTACATTCTATTTATAAATAATAACTAATGTTTATTTGTTAATATTATGTATTTATTTATTTATTTTACATATTTGGGGGTAACATTTAGCTCGTATAACTTAGACTACAATGCATTTGCATAAATTATTTATTATGTATTTATCATAATTATTGAGTTATTTTTATTTTTTATGCATTCATTGTTTAAATGTATTCAGTATTTTTTTTTACATAAATTTGATTTGTTTACTTTTTATAATTAATACTTAATTTTTGTTTTATATTAATTTTCATATGAGATATGAATATTTTATATTCGATTTAAGCAGCACATATTGTTGATGTTATTATTAATATATATAATTTTTTAAATTTATTTTGTTAAATATTATTTATGATTTTTCGTATATGCGTATGTAGTAGGTACATTACCTTTCATCAGAATGTTTCCATTGGATGTTGCTAGCAAATACAATTATATGGTTAGCCTGGTTCTTCTTCAAACTTTTCTCCCAGTTTTTTTAAGGTGTCAAAAAGGAAATCTCAATGCAATAGGAGACAAACAACTTTGTTTTTTACACTCATAATTCTCTATAACATAACCAGGAATAGTCCTACACTGGTCAGACAAATATTTGATAAAGCTAGAATATTCTCAATTCATTCATCCATGATTTGAAAGGTATGTAATCTTCAGTTAACCGAAGTTTTATTCATATTCTCTTTTGTTTTTCTTAAAGAATATTTTAGTTTTTCTATACATGTCATTTGATTTCATTTTGTTCTTATTTTAAATTTTTATTTCATTTTTATGAGTTTATTCTTCAATCATATTCAATTTATTACCCTTTACACTTGGAGATAATAGTATTATCTCATCATTATATCAATATTCAAAGTTCCTGTGTTGCTCAGTAATTCCTACTTGTACTCGTATCTTACACATACTAGACAAATGAAAAGAAAGAAAAATTTACAGAAAGGTAAGGTAATGTAATCGAGTTTAGGCTTATTCCAAAAATAAAAAAAAAAAAAAAAAAAAAATAATAATAATTACAGGAATCAAAATCAAAGAAATATATACAATTGATTCAAAGTAGAGCCCTACACTAGTCAACACTAAATAGTGTTAACAGTCAGCAATCACACTGCACACATTATGAAAACAAGTCATCTGTGCTTTTGAAAAAAGTCATTCAACTCATTTTGTTTTATTTGCTTTGCTGACTCATTGACTCGAATCTATACTGTCATGCGACTTTGTGTCTTTTCGCATTACTTGTAATCATACTTTGTTGAAAATGTTCTATCGTATGACTCGTGTCTTCATGGGTGTAAGTTGGTGTGTTGATGACTGTTGGTGTGATACAATGTAACTTGGTGTGACTCGTTTCATAGGATATGATTCGGTATCATACTGTTATGAAAACACAATAACAAAGTAAATTTGAGTGCGAATGGGAGAGAATGCATGCGATAGCAAAAATATTGTGCAGAGTATCAATAGCACTATGCACAGTACCAAAAACAGTGTGCACTCTATGCAAAACGAGACATTTTTGTTTCTGATAAGAGACATTCAACTCATTTGACCTATTTTGTCGTTCGATTCGTGTTTTCCGCTATAACTCGTTAGCAAACTTTCATTTTTAACGTATTCAACTTGATCAGTGATTACCAATACCACACGAGTTTTTTTTGTTTGTGAAAGTGACTACTTGTAGTGTTGCGTACAACAAGATTCGTCTCAGCGAGAGAGAATAATTTGTTGTTTGGTATTGATTCATGCAGGGCTCTAATTCAAAGAATTGGAAACATAAATTTATATTGGTTGAGAACTGCACTAAATAATTGAGTTTTCATAAAACAAGGGTATTTGAACATCGGTGAAACCGAGGTTCATTTTATCTCTTAAAGCTACAATATTTTTTTTTATATTTAAACTTTTGTTTAATAATTTCAATTAATAAATTAATTCTATTATTTTTCTAATTTTATTTATTATGCTTTTTTCACCATTCATTTTATTTTGTTATTTCTTAATTTTTTGTTTCCATTTTTGCCTCTATTTTCTCTTCAATTTATTTCATAGAATTTTATATATTTTGCAAATATTATTTTATTATTTTAAAACAAAATGTACAGATTTACAATTTGTTAAGAAAATTTTTTTATTATTTAAAAAAAAACTTTTCTTCACCTAACAACATAAATTGTTTTTGCACATGTCTCTTTACCATGGAATCGGATAGAAATTTAGATTTTAGACGTTTATTTACATAGATCTATGACTCTAAAATTAAAGTTTGTACCCCATGTATAAAACTAGAAATCCAATTTTAAGCAGACTTTTATTCATTGATTGCATTAAGAAATTCTTCGATGGATTCCATGAGAAAGTCTAAAAAAAAAACATTTGATTTTTATTATAGGAGGCCATGATAATAAAAAGAGGATAACAATTTCATATATGAAATGTTTATAAGCTTTGATAAGACCAAAGTTAGCATATTTCCTTAGCACAGTTTCATAATGAAATGTCTTTTTATCATTTGACACTACACACATTCACAACTTAAATTATAATTGAAAAAATATAAAACTTCATCATGAAATGAAAATGAAAGGAAGACAAATTTCACAACACGATTTGATTACATATAAAACATTAATATTTTACCATTAATATACACAAATGTTTTATCTATATTTATGGTATAAGATATATGTATATATATAAGGGTAACTAATATTGAAATATTTACTTCATATTATTTACAATTTTTCATTAAAACTTGGTTAAATTTATTTTTATTTCAAAAAAACAAAATTATTACACTTTTTAATAAAAATTAATTGTGTTTGCTTACGAAGTTTTGCTTTATGTGTTTGGTTTTTTCTTTAAGTAAAGGAACTATTTACCGTTGGATTTTCATTTGCCAAAAAGTTTTGAACCAATTAATAATTTTTTTTTTATTAATTTTTATTTCCCTCTATTTATGCTACAATTTTTTTATTCTACAAATTAAATCTTTTTAGTTTTATCTTTCACAAATCGGGTGTATTGTTTTCATTATTTTATTTATTATATATTATTTATTTATTTATTTTCTCAATTTGCCATTGGACATAACAAATACAACGAACTGATTCAACTAATATGAGTTCTTTACTTTTAAGGACATTTTTGTTGAATGCAATATAGGCGATTAGAAATCGGTGTATCTCAGGCAATTCTACAAATTGATTCCATACAAACCTTTCTGTATAGATCATTGATCATTCTATGCAATTATAAGTATATTAGAAACGATGAAAGTAGTATTATTTTTGGTATTATTGATAATCGTCTTACGATTTGCAATTTCAGTTTCTGTGAAAGATAAGAAATCTTCGGCGGAACCAAAGTAAATGCACTATCTTGATTTCGTTTAAAACTGATGTACAATATATTTCTTCCTAAATTTTATTCATTTTAATTATTATGTTCTTGAAATTTTGCATCTCCAAAACCGTAAAAAGTTCCTTATTTGGTGAGAACTTCAACTAAATATAAAATTTTTGAAATTATAAATTGTGGATTCGTTAATTTATGTAATGTATAATTTAAAATTTTATTTATTACTATTAATACGCAATATTTCTATTATACAAATTCATATTTAGCCACATAATATTTTATATACAATATATTTTTATACATTTTACAACACTAGTTTGAATTATAATATTAGTGTTGTTATAATATTTTATAAGTTCGATGTCTTCAACGCATTGAACCGTGCATCTGAGACCCTTTAAATTATATGTTAGCGGGATCAGTATTGTAAAAGTTATAAGCAATTTCTGGATCAAAATTAAAGCAATTACAATATTTTTAAGAACTTAAGATTTGTTATTGTCTAGTAATGATGCATTCCTTAATAGCTCAAAATTGTTATTAGAACAGATTTCTGAGACGTCACCTAATGAGATAAGAAACTGAAGCATTATTTATTTTGGATCCTGCATCTGATTTATGAAGACGTTTGTAATGAAGAGGATGTCGATTAAAAATATATCGAACAAATTATTGTATCATTTCTTTATACCAATAATATTTCGTCAAATTTCGGGTTATTGCTATTGATAGTTTTGATTTATATAAATATTTCTCATAGAAATAAAGCTGGATAAAAAAAAATAAATAAAAATTATAATTAAGCAATTTTATTCCTGGGTCTTGGGACTACAAAATTAGGGGGTTTTCTTAATAAAAATGAGTCTTTACTTCTTTGCTTGCAAGTGTCTCTTATTATAAATGTCTAAAATTGTTTTTTTTTTTTTCTTCTGAATAATCATTAAGTTGCAATACATTTAGTTTTTAAATGTTTATAATTACATTTAATTAATTCTATGATTTTAATTTATTATATATTTATTTCTATTAATATTTTCATTATTAATGTCTATGAAGACTTCGAATTATGTATTTCGAAGTCAAACACTTAAGTCTACTACAACTTCATTTGGTTGAGCTTTTTTCCGTCATGAATTGAATTCACATTCAAACATCTTAAATCATTGAGCATTTCTACAAATAAAATTCATATCATAATTTATTATATATTTTTTTATATTTCATTTTTCTCGCAATTTTATTAATAATACCTAATTTATCTTTATTTTTGTTATTGTTTGCTTCTGTTTTACTTTGCTTTACATACTAATCAATTATGACAAGAAGAACTGTATTAAATTAGATATTATAAATATCGAAATGACGACAAAGATGACGTCAGAAATGTCTTGAACGACCCAGCGCCTTAAGCTGAAGCTTCAGATGTTGCATTCTTTCTTGGAAAATGCATTTCATCATCAATTCAGCATCAACAACACTTCGACCTCATATCGGGTGCCATCAATATTGAAGTAATCAATAATCGTTGATCCTGTGATGATGGCCATACGCGTAGCTGTTGTGAAAGTAATTCAACAGTAGTCATCATCATCATCAACTCCTTGGCTTGGCTTAAATGTTGATGTTGCCCTGTGGCAGCAAGTGTCGCTGACAGTTGTAGCTGTTCAGAAGTCTTTGCTGAATCGTTGCCACTTTCAATGCTACCATCATTTTGATTGCTATGATTGCTCCAACCAGGATAGCGAAAAGAACGAAGACACTGATGACAAAGTTGCCGCTTTTGACATTCAACAGAGTAGCAGAAACATTTTTGCAATGACAGTGTTGCCATTTGACAATTGGAAAAGCATTTCCTGCTGTTGTTACTGTTGCCTCTTTTGCTGCCTTTGCATGAACAGGATGACACAATGATTTCAGACTTGGTTTTACTTGGTGTCTTCAATTCACTGGCATCGCTATCGCCATCGCCATCGTCATCAGCACTCCTGCTCATTCTTTTGTATTGACAGTCGATAATTTGATGTGTCGCCGTCGTTAACATCGTTAGCCATAGAAAAGCGACAGCTGCACACACGCTAAGCTGCCATACATCAAATTTGTTGCAACTAATGCGCAACGGAGCATCGTTCACACCAATGTCAGTGGCGGGTGAGGCAATTGTCGTGGCCTGAATGAACTTAACTTGGATGTACCTTAGCCATCTTGATGCCATTTGCTCACTGGCGTACTTCATACGCTTGGTATATTTTAGCAATTGATGCAGCCAAAGTTGCCAGAAGATTTGTGGTGCACTGGATGCTGATGATGTGCCGGAGTTCTCTGTGGATTAAAATCGGGAAAACAGGATGCTTTAATTCAAATTTGATTTTAATTAGGAAAATCTTGAAAGTTCAAGTACTAATTTTTCATTCAGGAAAATTTGCAAAAAAATGTTATTTCTTTATTTTACAATACATTATTTTGATAAACCACAAATAACTTGTCTACAATAACAATGAACTCGCAACTTCAGACAATTTCTATAATTAAATTCTTCAGAAAATTTTTAGAAAATCTAAAGGCAACAACATCATTGTTACCATTAACAACACTACATTCTGTAGTCTGTAGAAAAATAAAATATGTAATCGACTAAGTACTATATAAAAGATAAAAGCGAACTAACTCAACGATCACAGTAAGTGAGTGAGTTAGTGAGTGTCTGAGTGAAGAAATAAAGACAGTTTTGGCTTAACCAATGGTGGCAGCAAGTGCATGTGCATACAATTGTATATGGCAAGTGTGTGTGGCAAGTGAATGCAAACATTATTTTCACATTTTCATGTTGTCGATAGAAGAGAAGCAGATGAAAGAAGCCAATATAGTAACATCATCGTCAACAAAAGGAAACGAAAGAAAAGAAAAGGTTTTAAGAACGAAAAAAATAAAAAAGAAGGAAATAATAATACAAAAATGTAACTGCATAAAAATGTAGTTTGGTTAAAGTAGTAAAAGATGGAAAAATTTACAATACCCGCGGCCAAAAATACTTGCCATCACACACTCTTCACTTATTTACTCCTTTGCTTGTTGAGGAGCAAGATCTAAGTTGACTGAAGTGAATGCGCGGGCCTTCGTTGCTGTTGATGTTGCTTTTATTGTATCGTATGTCAACATTGCATTTGCATGCATTAAAATTACGCGCTCATCCATACATACACATGCACACACTTATCCATACACAAATTTACATACATGTACGTACGTGTACATTCACAACGTTAGTATCCCCAGTTGCAGCTTCAACACCGACGCTCAAGCAATAATGTTGCATACTTTTATGCGCACACATTAATATTTTTTTCATATAGTCGTCGCCTGCACTACTTATCTCACTCACTCATTCCCTTTGCTGGTGCTGGTGCTTTCATTCACTCTTTTTCAATATTTTGGTATTGGTTTATACACTATGGCTTTAGTTTTTATGTTGTTGCTATTGTTGTTAAGGGTGGCCCTACAATTTTTGTAAATCGCCAAAAATAAAACTAAATTCGTACAAGTCAATTGGATTTAACAAACCCAATATAAATGTAAAAATGATTTTATTTCTTTCATCATAATGAGAAATTCTTTTCTGGACCTCTCTGGGAACTATACTTAATGTTGCTAGATCCGAGTGCCCATTATGCATGTTAGGATGCTCTTTTGGTCATCAGCATATCTGCGTAAGGTTTATTGTTCTTTTTTTTTTTTTTGTTTCTATCTATTAGTCAACAGTGATTGTGAATGACCTACACTTTCGTGCGAGATGTGCATCACTTAGATAGCAATTCGAAAATACTTTTATATTTGCCCTTAGATGTTGCCTAATTCAGGAGAAGTCTTATACAAACCAAATCACATTTTGGCGATATTAGTCAACTAACTAATCACAATTTACTTCATCTATGTTGTGTCAGTGAGTTCGATGAAGTGAATATGCAGACAAATCTTAGAGATCTCCATGGGCACTGCTATTATATGAAGCTTATACTTGTAGCTCATTGAATACATGGAATAATATCATAAGCTGACTTGACAGATGTGTGGTTATCAGCTACCTTTTTGGAAGACTATAGTGCGGTCAAAATGTCTAGCTATCCGATTATATGAATTATATATGGGCCACTCTAAAACTGCATACATTTTCTTTTGTTTTTTTTTTTCAACTTCCTTTTTTTTTTAGTTCCTTCAGTTACGCTTAACTCAACTCAATTTTAAATACAATTTTCAGCTCAATGCGCTTACATTGTATGTTCTTCATTTTGTTGTTGGTGTTGCTGCTACTACTACAAGTAAAACATCATCATCATATTTTTTGTTGTTCTTGTTGTTGTTGTTGTTGCTCTGTGTTAAGTAAATGTTGCCGCAAGTAAGTGGCAACACTTTAACAAAATAATATATATTTTTGCAAATTTTAAACCTCAACACTTTTCCATCTTCATCCTCACTCTCTACTATTACTTTATATCTTCTTATCAGCTTCTTATTCTCTTCACATTTCTTCAAATGTTTTTCTTTTTCTTTTTCTTCTCTTCTACTCCATCAACTTCTTATGCTATTTCTATTTTGATTGTATACATCTGGTGTTCGTTAGTTCAAAGCTCAGATATAGTATTGTATATATTTCCACCCATTTACACCATGAATACTACTACTCCATAATATTCTACTTCATGCCCATCTAAACGCTTTACACAGTTGAGCTGAGCACTTTTTCTAAGCATTGAAGAAATATTTATGCTTGCAATTTTATTTACATAGCTTAGCTCAAGTACGAGTATTTTCTTCAGTTAGTTTAGCTTTATATTTTATTTTCATTTTAAAAGCTGATTGGAATCGTATTGTGAATCAAGAACTTATATTAAACCCTTTAACTAGTTTTCCAAATCCTTTATACTCACATATGAGTGATCAGACTTGAAACAAATGATTCGTTGGAAGGGAAATTGCAATGGAAAATAATATGAACACAACCTTTGCATCGAACTAGGCAATGATAGGCAATCCCCAATTTTTCTGAAACAATCAGATAACTGAAATCAAAAATGAAGATGAAATCAATGTTGACGACTATGAAAAAACTGAACCAAATAAGAGACCTCAATATCTTAGAAACCGTGGAAGACCTTAAATCTTTTAGAAAACAAACCCCAACTGGACTAACTTGAAACAACTAGCTACTAATTTGAATGGGTTCAAGGAAATATATATACATATAATATGCTCCAACTTACGTGAATAATATGTCAAATATGATTCATTATGATCCTCAAAACCATCGCCACTTGAATGCTGATCAAAGGGATAGTTATTCATGTCATATGATCTGCCAGAGGCCATTATACGTGGACGATCTTCTTCGATAACACTTTCGATTTCCTCTTTGAAGATATCAAATAAACTTGCCGTGCATTTGAGCTATTCAAAAGATACAACTTTAAATAAATATTCTATTGAATAATTAATAAATTTCATTGTTACCCTCATTTGACCCTTGAGGAAATGTTGTGTGGTGACCATAAAATGTATTGCACTCATAACAGATTCCAAGCTACTGTTCTCATGTTTTTCAATTTGGTAAGTTTTGATGTGATGCGGCGGTACCTGGTAATAAGAAAGAATATTAGTATATATTTGTAAAAACAACTTTTAAATTGCGACCTAAAATAATTTTGCAAATACTTGACAAATTTTCATATTTCTACTCAATTTTTTTTTTTGTTTTTGTCTTCGAGTAATTTCTGCATGGATCAACAGCCACTAGAACATTTATCTTAAACCACAAATAATGAAAAACTACTCATAATTTATGTTAATAGAAAGAGAAAATTTTGTCTTCATTTATTGAGCTAACTTACTCAAATCAACGAAACATTTAGGCCAAATGTCGATCATCTTTATATTTTAAGATTTGAAGAAAGACGCTTTATGCCTTGTTGGTGTTGAAGTTGAAGATGCGGCAACATGAAAAAGGTCATAATGAAAACTTAAGCTTCATCTTCATTTCCTTTGGAGGGTTCTTTATTTTTGCTTTCAATTCTTTCGTAATCTGTGTTTCGTTCGTTCGTTCGTTGTTGTTGTTGCTGATATTTTTGTTGTTATTATTATCATCATCAAACAAGCAATTCAACAAAGTGATGGCGCCATTGCCGCAATATTTGTGCGGAAGGACGACCAACAGAATCCAGAATCATTCCCCTTGAGAAACTCATCATTTTGCATTGCTACCACAACATTGCTTTAGTATGCCTTTCTTACTTCTAACGAGTGCCTTTCAACATCAGGCCCCGCTTTTTTCTTCTCTCCTCAGTGTACTACAATATAACAGAGACACATAGTTAGAGCGCCTTTAAGTTAAGTGAAGGGGCCTTAAGAAGGAAATGAAAGGACGTCGAATAACTGAGATTGTGTGAGTATAAAGAGTGGGCGTTCGCAAGGGCATGGTAAGAATCTGAAGGCTCTTCAAACTAAACTCACCGCAAACAAAGTGGCTGCCTCTACCGATGTTGGTTGAGTTGTTCCACTTAATCACTCAAGCGTAAATCTATTCATCATTCATAAGTTATAAATTTCATAGTAACAAGTGTGAGTGCGATGAGTATGAATTTGACTTTCTGTGTGTGTGTGTGTGTGTGTGAGTGTGTATGTGTATGTGAGTATCTATGTGTCCGCTTGTGGTTTTGTGGTGGGGCAAAGGTGGCTTTTGCTGATATGGCAAGGATTCCAAAGTGCGTGCAAAGCGGCCCACGTTATATTGTTTGGCAACATTCACTCACTCACTCACTCAATCCCTTCCTATCCATTGAGTCAGTTCAGTTCAGTTTGTCAGTCTTTCAGTCAAAAACTATTGACAGTCATTTTAGTATTATAAAAACTGCATTCTAGTGCCACCACACCCACAAAATCCTTGACGTTGTTTTTGTTGTTTTTGTTATTGCTAAAAATGCTATTGAGTCTTTTTTTAACAAAATAAAAGAACCACAGTACAACGAAGAAGAAAAAAGAACTCATAAAAAAGAAAAGTATCTTGTATCTTGTATCTTGAAAAGAGACCACACACAAAAGCCGCAGCATATACTGCAACTTCGTCGAAGTAGTCAGTCGTGGCATGTTACTTTATTGAATGTTTGTTTATTGCTTACTTCTCTTCAAATATACGAGTATTGTTAGTGTTTCTGTTGTTTGAAACTGCCTTTTTTGGCGCTTGTAACTCATGGATACATTTTATACATCATACAATATGAAGAAAATATTTGTTCCTTCGCCTGCTTGATCTTTGATGCAATGAAATATCTTCGACTACGTCAAAAGGTCTCTCATGTTACGTCGTTTTGATTTTGCTTGAGTTTGGTTCATTGCATGTTTCCACATTTTCTTTTGTTTTTGTATATATTTTTTTGTTGCATCCTTTATTTTTTTTTGGTATTATAAATATTTATATAAATTGATTTTCAGTCCGCGCTTCACTTAACTTTATTTTGCTGTACTGCAGTAAGAACAGAAACAGAAACAGAAACAGTATCTATACATGTTACATGTTTTATTGTTGTTGTTGCTGGTGTAGTTATTTTTGTTTTCAGATATATAAAAATATCGAAAAATAAAACTAGAACAGGCACCAAACGCCACTTGAAATCTTGCTATCAAGTTTTGACCATAACTAGAGCGTAGTTTATTAAAATTCTGCAGTTCAATTGATACGCTGATGGTTTTCGTTTTCCATTTGTTTGCCATCACCCTAAAGAGAATAACACAACGTACTCGTATGTTTGGGGATCTCAGAATAATAGGAATTTGGCCTACATATCATTTCATATGCAAATTTTTGCATATTTCTTGTGTTGATTGTCATGTGAATGCGATTTGTGAAATACCATTTACACTTCTTAAGAAAAGCAGAACTCTGAAATTAATTTTTCTACCAAAATCCCATATTCAAACAATATTGAGCCAATTGACTTGAATATGTATATTGTTTAAATTGCCATTTTAGATCATTTCTACTTTTATACTATTCACATTTGAATATCTTAGGATATGCAAGAGTTAGCCTTTTAAAATATTGATGAATTGTTTTCACTTAACAAGTGTGGAACTTAAAGTGATAGAAGGCAGTTCGATGAGAGTGGTTGATTTGGGTTTTTATTTGAGATATGGCAGAAGCAATGTTCCTTGTTTACTAAAAAAGTAACAAAATCACCGCAAATGAATAGCGAAAAGTAACGCGTAGAGAAGCTTTTGAAATGGCGGATTTCTAGGACAGCAGAAACTAGTGATCGTCTGGTATGTGTTATATTGATATACAATATCATTTATTGTAGTGATCTTATTTTTATGTTAATATAAGACATCTAAAACAAACAAAGTAAAATCAAAAATAAAGTATTGGTTTTGCACAGAATCGAACACTTAGACCAATCGGTTTTGTTTTTCAACTACAATAAAATTTCATATAAATTAAGAAATAGAAGAATAGAATAGAGAATAGGACAAAAAATGAACATATGTTTTTTCCAAAAACACTTGAGAAATCCTGAATATCAGCGAGAGGTCCTCATGTCCCTTAATAATGGTGTATTTTTTTTTAAGGATAAGTTTCTTTGTTTTTCCTTTTGATTTGCATTCAATTGTCATGAGATTTATAAGTCTATACTGGCTTAAGAATGGTTTGTTAAGCTTAGTTAAGAACTGTTCCACATTAGCCACCTAACCCTAGATAGCCTGTGGATCAATTGTTTTCTTTTGTACTTAATGGGTGGTTTTCAGATAATCCGTTTATCAAGTGTACTGTGCTGAAGTGTAGAATTATTTGGATCGGTGGAGAGGATGTGTGTCTAAGAGTGAATATGATATGTTCGGCTTTATTCGCATGGACAATTTTGTTTTAAAGACCCCAAACTTCAGTGTTACTTTAAATTTTAACCGCTTTATTGTTTTAGGAAACTTTTTAAAAGTTCTCAATGCTTTAACTTTAACACAAAACTCGAAAAGTTTCTAAAATTCAAAAAAAAAAAAAAACGAACAACAAATCTCTTTGAGTTGACAAGTCCTCGAAAAAGTGAGAAAAAATAAAGAGAGGCAAAAATGAGTTATGTTTCGCGATATCAACAGATTTTTGCACCTGGACATAAAATAAAGATGCAAAAAGTGGAGCAGAAAAACAAAGAAAAAATAAAAACCTACGAAAAAAAAGTCATTGAGCAGCAGGTCAAGTGGGTGGTTCGCTCTGGACTGGCTAGAATTTTGTGTTTGGAAAATGTAGAAAAGAAACGTCATAAAATGAAACAAAACATATCACACAAACACAAAGCCACACACACTGACACACATACACAAAGCAAATACTCATGCATATGTACACAATGACAGATGAAACCAAACTATGTAGAAAGCGAGTCGTAAAAACGCAATCTTTTAGCGTTTAGTGCGATGTTTCATTTTATGCGTTTGCATACTCTTTGACTCTGTTTTTTCACCATCAGCTGAATTGGTGTCGTTGAAGCGTGTGCTTTCCACTATTTGTGTTTGCATTTTTTTTCTTTCTATTTAACTTTTTCGAATTTTTTCCTTTTTGCCATTTTTGATTGCTAGTTGCATCAGGTATTATAAGAGACTGGTAAGGAATCTGTTAGTTCTGGTACAGGATGCACGTTGAAATATCCGTCTACTTGTTGTTTTTTCTGCGAATTTTTTTGTTTTAATCTGCCCATCAGAAAGGGGCTTATTTATTGTTGCAAATTATTTTCAGCCTCCCTTCAGAAATTTTTTTTTTTCTTCTCAGTTTTTCCAATGACATTTATTTCAAGCATAACATAATATTTCAATGGTCACCATGTTTTTGTTGCGTTTTATAATCATTTTTATAACAGTTTTTTCTAATTTTTTTGAAGCCTATTTTGTGTCTCTTTGTTTTTATTATTTAAATGCCGTAAAGTGTCTTAACAATTCATTTTTTACTTTCATGTTTTTCCTTTTAAATATTCAAAATATTTATGTAGATTTCGGGTTAGCTTTTTGATTCTGTGAAAAGTTTTTGCGTGTTTTTTGCACATTTAAATATTTTTATTTCTCTAATATTTTTTATTCACACTTATTTTGGCTTTTAACATGTATTTTTTGTTTTTTATATGCACAATAATTATTATTATTATGTTTTTTTTTTCTTGATTCAGTTAAAATATGAAAATTTATGACTATTTTCTTTTATTTTTGTTCTACTGTTTGTGGGCCAACGACGTTGCCTGTTGACAATGAAAATTGAAATTTATTTACCGTGCCCCACTTTGTTTGTGTCCCTTAAACAAAAACCCAAAGTATTCCCAGTTTTATGTTCATTCTGTCTCACTTTGGACTAAGTTGCGTGATCATAAAACTTTAGCTTTGTGCTATAAAATATGTCCTGTGAAAATGAACGCAACAATAAAGAAAAGCTAAGGGAAAAAGCTTTAAAATTTGTTACATACTATTAGGCTGCAACGTCAAAAATATTTTTTTTTTTTTTTAATATTTTTTACCAAACTAAAATTTATACGGTCACATTTTAAATCATTTTTTATATAAAATTTGTTTTATGACAAATGAAGGCAGTCAAAATTTCATAATAGCAATTTTAGTTAACAGGAAAACAGGAATGTGAAGTTAAGCAGGTGAATGCGTTTAAGATAGCCTACTTAAAGAAGCAGTTCATAATTAGAATACTTAGTTGCAAAGTTACGATTTATTTGTGTTTCCAATAGAAGCCAATAGTCTATAACATATATATTAGGCATCTTTTTATTTAAACTAAACCATCAGATGAGTCCAGCAGCTAATTACCTCTTTTCTGGTATTCTAGCTACAATTTTGATATTAAGAATATCTCCCTTACTATCAGATCCTGGAATAAATCTGCAAAATCATTGAGACCAAGACCTAAAAGTTATTCGTAATTGAGTGAGTAAGAGGCACACTGCTAGATGGCACCACAAGCGGCCCAACGCGTAGCTTATGTCTCGAGACCCTTATCCAATTAAATGCACTTCATCATTGTTAGATCAGATTTACTCAAATCTGCTTTCACCTACCATACAATGTGTTTATTAAATTAGCAATTGATTTGTTTTGGATCAGCTTGAAATAATGTTCTAATACTATATTTAATGATTAGTGAAAGTTATATGGTTTTTTTTAGAATAAAAACTTCTGTGTAAGGCAAAATCAATTCAGAGAATGATTTATTTGCACTTCAATGAATTCTTCTATAATATTTTTTACTTACAAAATTAAATTTACTGGGTGGCGGTCATTCAACGTTAAAATCTCCTTACTTCCAATTGTGATGAAATCACTAAAACCTTGACACTTTAGGGGTTTAGTCATTGAAATGTGCAAAAAATCCCTAATTGAAATATAGCCAAGCAATCAATTGCCAACAGCAAATGAATTCTAAAACCCCGAAATCACACACAAATAAACAGAGAGATTTAGAGATGAGCATTCACACATACTCACAGTCCGAGAGAAAGGGTACTACACATTACGCAGACCAAACAAATCGACAAACACAATTTAATTGAAAGGTTTTCATTGCACACAACACATCGGAATACGAGCGAGTAAAAACATTATGCTGCCATATGCCTGTACAAAAAAATTACAGCAAAAAGTACCGAATTGATAGGAAAAAAATAGAGAATTAGTCAAAAGGAAGGAGAAGGAAACTTACCACAATACCATTAATAGTCCATGTCAAATTAGCAGCGGGCTTCGAGTATTTAATTGAGCAATTGCCATCGACCAAATCACCGATGCGATACCGTGCTTGGATCCCGGTGACCGTTGTGTGCTCTTCCGGTAATTCTGCAAAAGACAATGACAACAACGATCATCAGGACGATGACTACAACTACAACTACAACTACGAGGACAAGGACGACACACGAATACATGTTTAATGAAAATGTAAAATTAGGCAAAGTTCGCAATGAACAAAACTGTACACAACCAAAAAAAGAAAAGAAAAAAAAAAAAAGCAACGAAACACAAAAAAGAGGACTAAATTGGCCCGAATTAAACTTGAATAGTATGTAGCACAGACTCCTCTTACTGGTAAGACCAGCAACATCATCATCATCATCATCACCATCATCATCAACATCAGCAAAATGCCGTATTTATCGTGGGCTATTGCTTTATGGTCCTTGGAGTCGAGCTGGCAAAAATTTGTCTAATTAATTTGGAAATTTCTTTTATCCTTTCTGATGTTTCTTTTTATTTTTGGTGAGTGTGCTTTTTCTGTGTCTTTCTCTTCATTCCACATTGACGCTTGTCCTTTTTGTCCATGGCAATAATTTCACACTTTTTTGTTCATGCCTACAATTCTGATTTCTCATTTTTTTTTTTTTTTTTCTGGTTGAGAATTTGGTTTTGCATTTTCTTGTTATCGTTTTATTCAGGTTTCTTTCTTTTCTCAGTGTAGTTAGTAATTTACTCACCCACAACTTCCATTTCGCCTGAGACCATAGCCGTCTGAAATGAGGGCGCCTCCACGGATATTTCACATGTAAACTTGCCTGAAATGTTGAGTGGCACAGACTGGAGAACGACATGACTCTGATTGGAGAGGTTCCGCTGTAAAGAAGAATGCAGAATGCATTGAAAATATGAAAAAAAAAAAAAAAGAAAATAAATTTATTATAGAAAAATGAAAATTGAACATCATGAAAGGCAATGAAAATTAGTAGAGGAAGAAGTGAAAATTGAAAAAAGAAAGGGTAAAAATAGTAAAAGGGAAGTTGGGCTTGGGATACTCGTATAAAAAAGGAAAAGAAAATCGCGTGCAAAAAAGTTGCAAAGTTTCCGTTTTTCAAAAATTTTCTCTGTAAGGAAGCAAGAACGAAGTGAAAATTATATTGTAGTAGGTGGTTAAGAGAGGAATGAAGACTGAAGTCAGAATTCTTTTCAATAAAAACGCAACTTGCATAAAATAAATTTTGCGAACGTTGCGAAAATTTCATTCTTTTTAACTTTTTTACTTTGTTTTTCTTTTTTTTCATTTTATTTCTTTCCTCGTGGTACTTTTGTAGGTTCATCATGGATATGTAGTACACGTGTATGTTCTGTGGTTTTCTATTGATTGAGCAGCACCGGAGCTGCGAGATATGAAAGATTGGCAGATGTTTGTTTATAAAACGTCTATGTGTTGTCATAAGTTATAGTATGTTTTTCGGTCCTTTAAGATTTGAGAGAAGTTAAGTAATCATATAATCATAATCTTTATACTGTTTATGTTACTTGCAATTTGACACTTAGGAAAAAGGGAGAAAATCGATTTGTAATGAATTTACAAGCACATTATTACTAAGCAACTCACAGACGCTAAACATGTTTGATAAATTTTCTGTAATTGCTTACTTCATTTTGGGAACTTCAGTATTAAAATCATTAGTATTTTAAGAAAAGTGTAATGAACTTGAATGCAATATTGACAAACAATTTTGAAACTTCATCTACTGATTGATGTTTGACTAAAAGCAATCAAGCATGTTCATTATGTAAGCCCGACTTAATGTTTTTCACAATATTGAAATAATCTTCAGAACAAATCCTTGAAGTCATAATGAAAATCAAATCACGTAGTGTAATCATAGTACGACTTCAAGTACTTACAGTGACATAATGCACAGATACAAGTAATAATTATGCCAAACACAGATGCACAGATACCTTCATTTAAGCAATTTAAATGTAAATCATGGATAAAACAATAAACCCATTTAGTAAACCCAAAAAAGATTCAACAAACGCACTCGAACGAACTCACAGGCAAACAAACGATGGTTTTCTCCCTTGATTAAGAATATTATTAATTTGTGCAGAAAAACATAATGAAGAATGATGATAAAATATTCTTTTTTTTTCCTTGTTTTTGTTTTTTTCCATTGCCATCATCATCATCATCATCATCATTGTTGTAATTGGCTTACAAGGTACAGTTAAACGAATGTATTGTTGCCTTTTCAATGTACAATATGCACTAGTATATGTGAAGGCACCACGTTATAACGTAGATGTACACTACGTAGTAGTGGTTACGTACTTTTAATTCGTGTATGGACATAATACCATCAACGTAACGTGCATAATAATAATAATCGTAAACGTAATCGTAATAATTATTGAGTTTAAATCTGTGATATTCACATACAATATTTTTGTATCTGTGCATCAACTCGGCAGTCACTGGTCCTTGGTCCCTGATCACTCATCACACATTTATCTATAATGTTGCATATATTGTTTTTTAACGAGCAGTATCCGAAACCAGATTCATGAGTCGCGACACAAATTAACCGCAAATATTAATAATTTGGTTGAAAATGTAATTTTCTTTACGGCCTTTATGCTACACGCTACACATATGCATGCATAATAAAGAAGAAGACTTAAACTGTGACCCACCCGGCTTTAAAGTGATTAAGTCACGGCTCAATCAAGGTGAGTTCATGGGTGAGAAGAATATTCACATAAGAGAAATTGAGTTATTTGAACACCAAAATGTTCCTTTTCAATCAATATTTCATTTCATTATTTACTGCTCTACTCTTGTTCTCAATCCCTCAATCTCTTTCTCATGTTTATGTTGGTTGAAGCTTGAAGATATTGCTATAGTTCACTCCCTCATTTCACTTCAGTTAAGTCGTAATTGGTTTGATGTGCATTTTATGTCTTACTTACCTCCACATTGAGACCACTTGTCATGGCAAAGACCTTCATTGCCGGATTCTCTTTGGGCGTGTAACGATAAAACTCCCGCCTTCCCTTATACCATTTCACCGAGTATAGTGTATCATTCTCCATGTCGTAATTACAGGTGAGCTGTGCATTGCTGCCACGTTTAACTGCCTGTGGTATCGTTACGGAGACATCTTTAAGTGCGACTATTAAATCTGAATATAAAAGAGACAAAACAGACAAAAGTGATACAGATGATGTCAGAAAAGATAAGTGCGAGTATATTTTCCAATAGATACAATAGATTTTGTTGCACATTTCTTAAAGTGTAGATATTAATTAGATGAAATTTATAAAAATATTTCCTTGTAAATGCAAACCAAACTTATTTCAATAATTTAAAATGAATTCCTAATTTCCAGTTTGTTGCAATAAAATTTCAAAAACGAATTTGTACCAAATAATAGAGAGAAAATGAGATGTGTAATTTTATCAAGAACAGAAAAATTTCCTATACAGAAAAATAACAAATGAACTTTCATTAAAAATTCTTATTTATTAAAAACTTTTTTGTAAAATTTTTCAAACCAAAGAAAATAAATACAAAAGTTTTGATGCACATGTACATTTATCTAATAAGTAGAGTAAACTCTCAGAGATGCATTTGTATTTACAAATTGCAAAAATTACAATTAGAAAAACAAAAAAAAGAAAGAAAAATAGGTTAGCATTAATAAAAATCCATTTAAACTCTGAAAACAGACTTGCAACTTTAAAAACAAAGTACCACTAGTATGAAACTAACTATTATGTTGAATAGAATAAAATTAAAAGGACTCCTCCTCAAAGCATACATAAAAACAAAAAAAAAAAACAAAAAAAAAAAAAATCAAAACAAAAATGTGAACAGAAAGAGAATGTGATAAAGATGTTTGAGATGGAGAGAAAACATCTCAATGAAAAGTTTTTAATATAA
This sequence comes from Amiota minor, assembly GCA_037043295.1. Classification (NCBI taxonomy): domain Eukaryota; kingdom Metazoa; phylum Arthropoda; class Insecta; order Diptera; family Drosophilidae; genus Amiota; species Amiota minor. The sequence continues at coordinate 340,475 of JBAMAW010002206.1, forward strand.
AATGAGCAGATATTTAGCAAGAAGCTGAAGCGAGGAGGGATTCCCCCAACTATGACTATAGGATGTAGGTATTGTGTATTAAGAACGTAACAAGTAAGAGAAAGAGATTCGGTGGCACCTCACGTCAGAGCAATCAAATTGAAACCAACAGCTGTGAACTCATAGACTAAATACGAAATGCATAAGACCAAGGGAAGTACAGAGTTTTCATTGTTTAACATTGGTTTCCAAATCACAGAAAGAGCCGTTAAAATACTTAACAAATGTTGATTGTAAAAGTTTTCCAAACAACAAAAAAAAAAAAAGAAAAACAAAAAAGAAATTATGAAAAATTGAAACAAAAAATAAAAGTACAAAAATTTTATAAAAAATAAAAACTAAAAAGCACAGGAATGTAGACTTATTCTTCTAATAGAAAAAATGCTTCAGGATATTTGGCTATTGTGTCCATCTGATTTGAGTTTGTGAGTTCTTGTGTTTGGAGAATTTGCAATGACATTAAAATATGTACAACAGAAACAAAATTTGCATATGGGTGAAACATACAATATTGTATGTAAAATTACAATTAAAACACAAAGTAATTGAGAAAATATTTAAATTTAACTAAGAAAAAAAAGAAAAAAACTGAATGGTTGAAAAGCGACCATAAGAACATGAGATGGGATTGTCAATATCTAAATTATCCTCTATAAAACTACACCCATCTTTGAAGCGTATAATTTTCACATATGTTGCGAAGCATTGTCATCCCGCTAATGCTGCTGCTTTATCTAGAAATGTATACAGGTAAAGTAAAACAAGGAACTTAAATTTGGAACTAGTCCATTTTGTTTTATTGTTAGAAAAGGAGAAAAGAAAAGAGAAATACTAGTAGTGATATGCAATAACGTTTAGTTCTAGTTTTTCGTATATTTTTGTTTGTTGTTGGCACTGGCCAATGCCAAAGGGGAAGCAATGTACACCTGCTTGAAAATCCCCATGGTTCTCCTTCATGGTATTTTTACTACTATGCTAGCATTACTGCTGACCCTCACCTATATCAATTTATAATGTCCAAGTACTCGTATTCATCGTTATCTGCTACTTTTTGCTCCAGCTTCACTTCACTTCACTACTATCTCAGTACAGTTTCATCCGCTCAGTTTTATATCCTTTCCCTTCTCTCTTCCACTTAATTTTTTCGTTTTCATTTTCGTTTCTTTTTTTATTTTTCATTTTGTTTTTGACCATTTTACAAAGTTTTGCTGCATAAAATTTATAACTTTTTTACGTATGCATTTACAACTGTTTTATCTTTTAGTTGGTAATAGGGTCGTAGTATGTACACTGTCGGTTGGTCGGTCGATCATTCATTCGGTGGGTTCATTTTTTTTTTGTTCCTCTATGCCAAGTGGAAGAGTGGAAGAGTGTTAAATAGCATTGGTAAAGTTGGTTTGTTCAAATACCTTTACCATAGTATTTGGTTTTGCTTTGATTTCATTTTATTTTTTATGTTATGTGTGATGTGATAGCATTGAAGGTATATTCATTTATAATGGTGAATGGTGAGTGGGATGAGGTAAAAATTGGGTTTATTAATGATGCTACAAAATGAAGTTTTATACAAAAGTTTGACGGTTTTTATTGTTAACAAATGCATTTGATTTTATATAAGGGAAAATACAAATAACAAATATTGGTCCTTTTTGTGGTATGTCTGAACTTTATGTGAGTTGAATAATTCAATTAAAAAGTCACTAAATATTTGGTTATATTCTTAAAGCTGTAAGCCTTGATGGCATTTGTACAAAGTTAATTTCTTCATAGAAACTATAAACGCAAAATAAACAGTAAAAAGAAATATTACAAATCATAAAATTTTGTGCGACTACTCCAAACAGAGACTAATTAGAAATAAATTAAAGAGATTAGTTTAATATTTTTGTTTTAGCAATTTAAAGAAGACAACTGAAATATATTGTAAAATTATGAGAAGAAGGAACTTAATACGTTTCCGTTGAAATGGATTGCTACACTATAAAATGAAGAAGAAAATGATGTTGTTAAGACGAAAATTATTTTCAACGAATAAAGCTCCTTCTAAAATTGGCTGAAGAAATTGTTTGAAATGACAATGACAATTGTATAGTGTGGATTTTGATGAAGTGATGTAATTCGTCCATATTTCATTCAAAAATCAAATTTGCAATTCAATTTGTGTGAGTGGATTTCGATTACACAATGAATGTCTTTCATATAAAATTCAAAAAGATACTTTACTATATTTTCCTAAATTACTAGTAAATCAAAAAAGTGTTCAGTTGATAAAATTGGCTATGACTTTTAGTAATGAGTTTATTATTGTAATCATTAAATATTCAATCTACATTTTCATTTTTCTTTAATATTTTAATTTTTATTAACAAATTATTGCCTACATATTTGTATGACAAAGAATAAAAATTTCGAACTAAATACATTTATTCATTTATGACAAACTTTTCAGACATAATTCGATTGCAACTTCGACACTGACGCGTCTAATCTAATCAAGGACTCTGCCACCAAAAAAAAAAAAAAAAAAAGAAAAAAAAGAGACGAAAATCCAAACACAAAATAATGAAGCATACATAACCAAAGTCAAAATAAAATTGAATAAAGCAATAAGATTACCAAAGTAAAAAAAAAATGAACATAACACAAAAAAAAAGAAAAACTAAGGCGACGGTTTTATTAAATTAAATTCAACTTGTTTCTTTTGTTGTTTTTCAATGTCAAACAAATAAGGCAAACATTATTTCCATTGTTAGTGTCTCGAAGTGAAGGCAAGACAATAAAGCTAATTATGTTTCAAAGAGCAAAATTGTACAAGCTTTGTGTTGTTGAATTTTCTTGTTTTTAGTCCAATAAAAAAAAGCAAAGTACAATAACAAGCATAGCACAGCACAATTCAACTCAAAAGGAAACTCACCTTAAAGCAAAGTTTACAGAGTAAAAAAAAAAAAACAAAATATGAAATGCAATTCTTAAGAAAATCTCTTGATTCATTGTACAACAAACAAAAAATTTACAATAATTGAGTGCGACTATGTGTTTATATAAAAGTGATTTGCATATTTGTAATATGATATGCAAAAAAAAAAATAAGTTAACACAAAACAAAAGCATCAAAGAAACATCAGCATACTAACAGACAGACAGACAGACATCTCTCTGACTTGGTTGATGTCTGTTTTTATCACTTTATACAGAAATTTCAATAAAGCAAACATACCTCGAGGTTGTCGTACAGTTCGCATACTCATCTGAACTCATAAAATATTTTTAAGTAAATATGTTTGTATTTGAATCTGTGAAGTTCATCCTCTTGACAAGATAAAAAGCAAACTGCTTAAGTAAATTATTACCTAAAATTACCTTAGGCAAATGTGTGAAAAAGTGAAAAAGTGCCTAAGCTGTTAAAGCTCTTTTTCATTGCCTTAAAAAATGAAAAGTAAAAGATATCTCAATTCAAAAGCATAGCTTTGCACAATCTTCTTCCTTTGAGGGAAAAATCATATCATGAATTTCATTCAAAGTGAAAAGGGCTTCCTTTGAATAAAATTAAAAAATACACACAAAAAAACTGTTGCATCCTTTTATGCATTTGCTGTTAGTTCATTTGAAAAGATTTTTTCTAATTAAAATTTCTTTTGAATGCTAACGAAAGAAAGAACTAACCAAAAGAAATAATGCAAGTAAAGTTTTTCATGGAAATCTATGAGTAAAAAAAAAATGAGTTTTGTCACTTTTATCAATTGAAATTTAACATTAACACATTGCAATTTTCTCTCCTCATTAATTGCAACTATGTTTCACTTGAATTGTGATTCAAAAGAGATTTAGCAATATTTCCCATGCACTGAAGTAGTGATGTAGTGATTTTTTAAATATTTCGGTGTTTAATTAGTTTCTTCTTTTAGTCCCAGCCATTATGAATGCATCATTCGAAATTTGTCTACGAACTAAACTAATTCCAACAATTTCATTATTTTCAGAGTGTTTGAGTAACATGATAGTTTGAGAGAAAATTTTGGGTACCAAGATGAACAACAAGATGAGGGCGCAAAAGGAATAATCTATTAGACGGCAGCATATATTACATAATAATTTAGTTTATAACGTTTCATTTCTATTCCTTAGGCTTTTGGTCTGATTGATGTAATAATAATTAATAATAATAATCAAGGAACTTACCAATCACAAAAAATAATTATTATAGAAAAAGTATCAAAAAATCAAATCAAATTTTTATAAAAATCTTATTTCCTTATGCGTAAGCAATCGACAAGAAGAACAAACTGTGTTCGGTCAGACTTGTTGTCCTCCATTCATAATGTAAGAGAGAAAGATAAAATTGCAGCGGTGGTTGTGTGCATAGAACATCACCACATGATGCTCACAACGTAGATTAGAACCCACTCACAGCTAATCATATTTTTTTCAATTGGCAAAAAGTTTAAAAAAAAACTCTTGAATTCAACAAATTAGAAACAATAATGTTCAATAATCATCTGTATTCAAAATATACAAGTAAACTTGTATTTCGTAGTAGTTACAAAGAAAAACTTTAGCATCCAAAACTTTTACAAGAGAAAATTCTTCATTGCTACCAGCGGTTGGTAGAAAAATCCACTGACCACATTTTAGTTCTAGCAGATGGCGCAGTCGACATTCAACACAGGGAATAGGATTTCCATCATACAGAACAACTACTGATTGTGCTATCATCATTGAACTGATTTCATTTATTTGCCTGATGATCATCCATGAGCAGCAAAGATATACAAAGCATGCATTCATTCTACATAGAGAGTAATGTATAGGATACACACGTCTTGTCCGTGGAGGCCAAATTATAATCAGATAGTGCGTCACTGGTTTATTGTACACATATTTATATAACATGTACAGTAAATTATTGTATTTTGAAGTTTTCTTATTAACACTTTATTTAAATGCAAAGTTTTTGCTAGAGGAATCGATCTTAGTTTTTCATTTCATAAAACTTAAAGAGATATCATTGACACTTCGAAGTTAAAATATCAGTTCAGATTCAAGGAATTAAAAAATAGATTTGACGGATTTCTTTATAATCCTATCGGAAGTTAGTAGTTTGATTTAAGTTCGTGGTATCAAATAATGATTGATCGATGATACCATGAATATGTTCAGATACACATATATTGATGACCATAATATTGTATATAATATAATTATTTATTGTATGATGATATATCAACAATCCTTTGTCTCTCATGGAATACATAAAATCTTTAAAGGAATAAACATCGCTTTTTTCATTGACTAATTAATAATTTTCTTTTTATTTCAACTTGTCAATAAATAAAACTGTCGTTAATAAAATATCCACGAAAGCTGTACTTACCTCACAATTATAGAATTATGATTTTCTATACTTCAGTGAGGTGCAATATGTGTGAAAGAACTGACTGTCTCTAATCTTCAATCCTCCTTGATAATATTTTCAAGTGAGATGTAGATAACCAGTCGCGCATAACAGTCGTTAAAGTACAAACACAAATATGTTTTACTTATACTATTGCATTCAATATTTTTTATGCTTGACGGTTTTTATTTATCTATTTCTTTATCTCTCTCACTGGTGTATAAATATATTTATCTATAATATTTCAATGTAGTATATATCTAACAAGTGTGTGTTTATTTTTCTAGCTTCACTAAAAATATTGTAATATATCTACTATACTACTTACATATAGACGATATATTACCAGGGCATTACTTATGTGCATACGTTTATTTTTGTTATTCTTTATTTTACTGTATTTATTTTTATTTATTTGTTTCTCTTTTTCATTTTCAGTTCAATTCAGTTGAGTTTCAGTTCAGTTGCAGGTTTAGTTGCAGTTACGATGCCTTGCACTATTTTGAACTCTTGACAATTTTTTATCGTCATGTGTCCGCTGTCAATGTACATCGAATAGAATTCGAACTTAAACTAGAGTTCAGCACGGTTCACTTGGAATTGTTGCGCAAGCAATATGAATGAATGTTTTCAAATTTTTCATATTTCTTTAGATTCATTTAATACCCTTTTTGTAAATATTTCTTCAATTTATCTATAGTGTACAATGGTTTCTATAAAACCAAAAATCCGTTGCAGACCAACCAACAAACGTATGAAAGAAGCACACGGCGTATGAGAAATATTGCATAAAATTACGTATGTGCGGACTTCGTAAATACTTCGGTTTGTATTGCGTTGCGTTTGTTACGTTGCATCGTGCATCGCTTTCATTTCGACTGCGTCGCGTTTTATTTTTATTGTTGCTCTTGTTATACTTGTTTTTTTGTCATGTAATATTTTTGATATTTGGATAAATTCCAAAAATATACTTCTTTTTTTTTTTCTATTTTTTATTTGTAAATCAACAAACAAGAAACCAATGAAATAAAAAGTAGAAAAATAATGTGATATACATAAATGTTTTTTGGGTTGTTGGAAAAGTGTAGAGTAATAGAAAGGAATAACAACAAAAACGTATATGTATTTATGAACCATAAATATGTCAAATAAATTACAAACAGTCAAAGTATATTTTATATTCTATGGGTACTTTATACTCTTCTGTATCTGTTTCACCCATTATAAATATGGTAGGTTCACTCAAGCATCGTAGAATTGAACTTTTATTAAGAAAACTTTTAAAAGTATAACAAGCAATAATATTTTCAAAATATCTTCTTCGTTATATTTGTTCTACCTTACATAATCCTGACAGTGGGTAACATCACTTTATCGTAATGTTTGTTAGGCATAAAGGATATTCCACAAAGTAACAATGGACACAGCTCACCAAACAAACTTTAGCTAAAAATTTGTATTATGATATATAAATTGGTCTACAATTTCTATATTTTCTTACATAAGAATATGAAGACTGCATAAAATGATGATTTTTTTTTTGATTTTAGTTTGAATATTTTATTTTACAGCCTCCTCATTAAGTGCCCTTAAAATTGTTATTTCCATATGGATAAGTTCTTTAATCAATTCAATTTTAAATTTATTAAAATCAGCATCAGCTGTTTTATGTTTGCGCGCTTCAAAAATCACTTAAAACCTTGGCAGCACTGGCGAGAAGTACTGCCGCACTGCCCAATAAGTTGAATTTATTCTGAAACTTGTTTCTAATTTAGAAACATCCATTGACTGGTGTCTAATTCTACAGAAACAACCACTCAATTTCATAATTTTTCCTGTGTATTTTGAACAGCGATTTTGAATCTGTGTAAATTGGATATTATGTGCTTGTGTCAATCGTTGTAAATCAAACTTTTACCTAATCCTCATAAAATGATTTACTCATAGGAATCATAGGTCATAGGGTAAAGAAAGACATATGATAGTTTCTTTATTATTGAAAATAAATATGACTTTAATTTGTGCTTAAAAATAAGCAAATAGAATCCAAAATACTACCAATAGCTTTGTATGCAGCATACTGTTTTATCAAGTTTAGTCGATTCTAAGAATTGTACCAAGCACACATAATTGACATACACATTAACACAGAACAATTAACAATAACAACAAAAGCGGTTCCAACCAATCAACGACACAATAACAATTTCGATTTACACTGTTGATGTTTCAAGTGCAAGTAGAATAAGTACTGACTAGATCAAATGCAACTCAACTTTATGCTAATTATTAAACAAAATGTAATTTCCAACAAGACAATGCCATTATTTACATGAGTAGTGAAGCTAAGTCTTGATATTAGTGACTGGTCGACTTGTTCCACAGACTTAAATCTGATTGAAAACACATGAAGAACACTACACCGATGGATTTATAACAATCAAAACCAATATGATTCCATTGAAGAATTGAAAAGTGCAATAATAATAGAGAATGGGATCAATTGAAACCACAATTCCTTAAAAATCTTATTGACTGTATGAATAATCGTATATTTACGACGATATCAAGAAAAGGAAGCCTTATTAAATAAAAGTCAATTTAATGAATACAAACTTGTTATTCATTTCGAAATAAAAATAAATTACAATTGGTTCTATAGAAATGTAAAGTAAGAAATCAAAAATATTTATTTTGCAATGCAATTTACATATGATTTCACCTGTTACTTATCATATGATACAAAAACATATATTTCAAAAATGTGAATTAAAACAATCCCTCCCATAATCATTTCATATTCTTGTTTATTCTTGTAAAGACAGAAAATGGGGTGTAGAAATAATTTATTTCAAATAATCAGAAGTTTTGAATCCATTACTTACTAATTTGATTTAAAGTAACATGACAATTATACAGATTCTTATTAATTATTTTTTTTTAAATTTTAACTGTAACTAATGATAACTAATATGGTTATTATAAATTAATTATAAGTGAATAATTCAATTAAACTGAAGCAAAGCTTCTCTTGATATGAAATTAATTCAGTTGCCCATCATTTCCTAATGACAATTTCTATCATCTTTAATTCTACAGAAGCAAAAGAGCTTAGAAGATTATAACACATTTGCACATATTCATAATCAGAAACCCATATATCTATATATATATACATACACAGATAGACATAGACATTAGCAAATCGCAAATAATTATGCTAATGTGATAATAATCTTATAATGTATGCATTTTTCAACAATTGTGAGCACATGTTTTTTCAATTGAATTTGAACACCAAAACAAATATTGTAATAACAACACAATCACAGCAACAGTAACATCAGCAACAACAAGAAGAATAACCAGAATGAAATAATATTACATAATTGTCAAAAAATAAAACAGAAGTAGAAAACAAGACAAAAACTATGGGTATGGCAATGGAAAAAAACATCAAAAAGGATCTAAAATGACAAGAGAAACAGCAACAAAATTCCAATAACAAAAACAATTGCCAGAATTAACATGACAGCGAACGAACAAATGTCATGTAAACGATGAAGATTTTCATTTTCATTTTCATTTTCAATGATGGGAAAAAATAAAATGAAAAACAACAATCACAAATATGTCGATAAAAAAAAAAAAATCTACAAAAACAAATAATAACAATAATAAGGAAACACACAAAAATCAAATGAAAAATACATAAGCTTTTATTTTTTTACTTTATTATATTCGTTTGTGATATGATGGCCTTTTGTTTTGTTGTTGTTCTTTTTGGTTTTTTTTTTCCCAGGATTTCTTTTTTCACATTCATGTAAATTTTTTAAATAATAATAAAATTTGTATGCAAATAGGCATTGAGTGTTAACAATAGTTGAGCTCACACAAATACGAGGAAAATCACACAAACCCTTACAAATATTGTACTTGCACTCACATACTACAAATATTGTAGACGGTGTGCGCAATGCTGGGACGTAATCAAAAATTGCGCAATAATTTCCATGTTTATTTAATAGCAAAAACGGGGGACAGTAATTATCCAACGACAGCAACCGGAAGAAAGGGAGAGGTGGAGGCGGAGGCGGAGAGAGTAACAAACGTAACCAAATCCAACCAAACCAAACCAAACCGAAAAAGAGAAACCAACTAACCGTAGAGCAGACCAAATAACACGAAACGAAACGAAACCAAAGCAAAGCAAATGCTGCCAATCTGATCCGCTTCATACTGACACCGGACAAAACCAAACTTCAGACTTGATCCAAACCCGTGACTGCCAAACCTTTCGACCTATTTTTAAAGGAATGGCGAATGTATGCGACCATGACCAATGAGCGACAGGACAACGACCGCCATCGAGCGTCATTGCTTTTTGCGGCACATTTCCATATTTCCGCACATAGTATGTAGTACGAATACACAGATAAATAGAGAATTAAGAGTGGAAACAGGACACTCTGAGTGAGTAGTCAAGTTGCACCCGCATTTATTTTGTCTATTTGTGCATACAATGCGTTTCCGCATTTCCGTTTCCATTTCCATTTCCATTTCCACTTGTATTTATTTTGCGTTTCTGGTTTCATTTTGCCAATATACTTACATTCCTCACTTCCCTCCATCATCATCAATCGGCGCTTAGCAATCTGCTTATTTTAGCTTATTATTAGATTTTTCATTTTTGTTTGCTGTTTATGCATTTTTCTATACTTTTTATACACTTCGCATTAATTGATGTTAAATGTAGACATAGTGGTATTACCAGTAGATTAGGTAGGCTGTCTGACGATCCACATAGACCTAATATACAAATGTAACATTGCGACCTTTCCTTTATCTCACCAGGACTTCTCTGAACTAACTTCTCTACCTAAGAACTTTAAGAAAGCTGCTTAAAGAGATTCCAAAAGTCGATAACCTTCTCCTGCATAGGACTATGTACCATGCACAAAAGATGTTTCACGATTTCCTTCTACTTTGTGCCTTGATAACTTCTAAAACAAATATAAGGATCCGTTTTGGAAGGGACATTTCTCTCGGTATCCTAGTTTGCCTTAAACTCAAATAAACTCTTTCACATTTTTAAAATGAAACAAAATCTTTCAAATTAGTCAATCAGTTGACTTTGCTTGGAATAAGTTCCAAAATGGGATGAACATAAAATGAAATTTAATTAGAAACTCCTTGATTTTTGCTATGGGAGACCATGAAAAATAAATAAAGATCAAATTTATCTGTTATGTGAAGTGTATAAAAGGTTTCAATGTGACCAAAATTGAAGATTTTCCTTTTTGTTTTTAATATATTTCGTCTTTATGTTATTATTATTATTTTGCGGTATAATGAAATTTTCTGCGGGCTTCTGTTTGTGGATGTGTGCATGTGTGTTCGTATGTATGTGTCTGTGTTTGTGAATTGTGATCGTGGTCCTGGGTACAGGACTTAAAATGAATAGGAAGAACTTTTTATTGGTGTGTCTCAATTTCAATGCTTTGGGTTTCACTTCACTTCACTTGGTCGCTCGGTAGTTCGAGGAAGTGCTTCGGCTCGTTTCGTTTTCTGTTTATGATGTAGAGAAGCTGTTTTAATTTGATTTTTATTTTTTCCAGAGGAGGGTTTCCATTCGTTCAGCGTTCATTGTATCAAATATACACTTACCACAGGTTTTTGCCAAATTTGGCGGTGTCGGTTTTTAATATCATTAAAGTCTTTGCATATTGTTTGGATATGTTTTCTATTTTAAGCTGAGTTGTTGGCGCTGCTTTTTCGAAAATTCTATCTACGTACATGTATACTTGTGTATAGGAATGTGTTGATCCCCACCACCTATGTGAGGCTTTGTTAGAATATTTTAATAGCTAAACATGAAATTATTGTATAATGAACCAACCAACGTGCGCTTAACAACAAATCAATAGGGATTAGTGTCATCATCTAAATTATGCTTCTTGTTATTGTTTGCAACAATTTCGATTTTGGTTCTAGGCATTTCTTTAGAAATATGTATATTTCTTAGTAATTAAATTCTAAAAACTATTTAAATTATTGTATTTTGGATAAAAAATATCAGAAATAAAAATGCCTTGCCAATAGAGATTATTTTTTTTATTAAGAATTGATAAAGTCGAAGGATTCAATGGAGCTTAGCTATATTTGTCGAGATTCAGCACATTTCTATACAAAACAATGAAAAGGTTCTTCTTTAAAATGGTAATATCAACTTTACAATGCTAGATGCAAAATACAAGAAAAGTGGTGATGGGGACAGTGCTGAACTCAAAGTCTCTGAATTGCTATGGAGAGTGTTCAATCGGGAAGCAAAGTTTGGAAGCGAAATTTTACTTTATCTCAGTAAACTAACATTTCCAAATAAACTTAAAACTAAAAATATTTGTTGATAAATATAATTTGCTAAAGTATCTACAGAATTGCCAATGAACAACAATATTTAAGATTTGTGTGGTTTACAAGGATAAAACTAAGAATTACTAGCAATAATAAGTAATACAGCACTGGCTATAAGGCTTTTGGCGTTGTTTGTTAGTAAGGTGAAATATTATTATCTTATTTATTTTTTATTTATTAGAACTAAGATTATAATTATAAATTATAACCTAGTTTTTAATATGAGTAATAGCGACAGAAGCCTTCAGCTCAGGGGAAACTTAAGAAGGAAAGGAGGAAATTAGAAAAGTGCAGGACCAGACTTGCCTTGAGCGGGAATCGAACCCGCGACTCTTGGGATGTCAGCCAGCGCACTAACCTCTGGGCCAACGAGCCAGTCAATATTATTATCTTATATCTTATTTCTATATATGTACAGAGAGAGAATTAAAGTTAACCAGAATCAGGAATTAAAAGTATTTATATGTTTATACTATATTACTGGTAGAATTTATATTACGTGGCATATGTTTATTTCTTTTATTTATTTCTTTGGTAATATTTTCTTTTTGATATTTGTTATTGCGGAGCAAGATGTAAGTATATGTTCTAAATTTATGTTAGTGTTTAATTGACAATTTGGACAGGCTAATGTTATATTGGGGTTTATATAATATTGCTGAGTAAGTTTAGTATGTCCTTAACGAAGTCTTAATAATTAAGTAATCAGTTAAATGAAGAGAATCTTTAATGAGGTCTTGGTACGATTAGTGGCATTTGTTTATATCAATTGGGTTAAAAACTTTAAATATTTGTTTATATATATTGGATTAAAATTCTGGGTTAAGATTAAAGGCCTTGACGTAGGAGCTATGGCTGTAATATTTTTATTTTAAGCACAAAAAACTTTCATACAAATGTATAAAAAAAAACTACAAGAATCCAGTTAAATTTAATACAACATTCATAAAAAAAAAAAAAAAATTTTTAAAAATCACCAAAAATGTTAAAATTCTACATATTTTTATAACAAATTTTAAATCAACTTTTCGGCCAGACACTTAATTAAAATCGTGCAGTAGACCATGAACAAAATGAACGGGAAGTTCGCACATAAAACCAAATGAACTCGGACACATGTTAAACAATTAAACCTTTATGAGTCATTAGAAGCAAAGAAAATAATAACAGACAACAACAGAAAAAGTAATGAAAAAACCAGCAAGGACATAACCAAAACAGCACAACAAATAAAAACAAAAAAATAATAAACACCCAAATTCTAGAGAATGGATGAGAAGACCAGGAACAAAACTGTTGGCAGACAAATGTCAAAAGTCAGCAACTCAACTCAACGCAAGTTTTTGCCTCCATTTTTTTTTTTAAATAACAAACAAACTAACAATGAATTCAACACAAAAATAAGGAGAAGGAGGACTATTACTCCTAGTAGTCACGGATGCGGGTGAGGGGCCATGTGCTAGTATATGTATAGTGGTTCTGCTTTAACTGTAGTTGGTTTGGTGAGGGAAAAAGAAAACCAAAGAGACGAACAGAAAAACACTTCAAATGCAGTGATGCGTCAAAAATTCTAAACAACAGAATAAAAAGTGGGGAAAAAATTAATGAAATAACAAACAGAGGACCTAAAAAAGATGGAGAAGTCAAAAGAGAGTATCAACATATGAGATATGTCCGAAAATAGAAAAAGGAAACTGTTTTTGTTTTTCAGTTCAGTTCAACTCACGTGAAGTGCAATGGTTTTGAACTTATTACTAAATTTTGGTGTAAAAAAAACACAAGAAAAATTTATTATAAAACCAATTCAGAAATTCAACTTAAATCCTTTGTCGGCTTAACCAAGGGATGATGATGAATGCAATAGTAGTAGTAGTAGTCGCACACAGTACGCCGGTTTAATTGTATAAACAATAGGAGTATTGATTCTAAATAGGAACTATACAAAAATATTCTATCAATATATGTAGAAAAATTGGATATTATTTCTTATCTCAAAATTTCCATTCTCGGGAGCAGCATTTAACAGTGCTGATAGTGTTATGAGTAAAAAAATGAGCTAGTAAGCGACATTATATTCAACTAATTTATATTGTTTTATTTATGGTTTTAATATTATCTGAGTCAATTTGTTATACTTTAGAAACTATAGCATGAATAATTGGTATTTGTAAAGCAAGACACTGAAACTTATTATATTTAATCACATTAGTGACGATGCGAATCAATCGCTCCCAGCAGCCTCCAGAGCTTGGATTGGATGGACAGTTAAAAACCCACTCTATGTGTCGATTAGCTGCTTCGTTTTGAAGGCGGTCCACATCCAATAGTCGATATTATATTCAACTAATTTAAATTGTTTCATTTATGGTTTTAATGTTATCTGAGTCAATTTGTTATACTTTAGAAATTATAGCATGAATAATTGGTATTTGTAAAGCAAGACACTGAAACTTATTACATTTCATCACATTAGTATCGATAATAAGTTTCTCTTAATGAAAATATAAGTATAATTTTTATCTCAGTAAAGTATGAACTCCAGTATCATAAAGATTGCATTCTTACTTGTTTTACATTTAAACTTAACTAAAAACGAAAAAAGTAAATAGAAAAGTAATAATATTAAAAATAAGAAAATCCTTCAATTTTGTTTTCATAGAAACGCAAAAAGCCTTCCAATATTCTAACGAAAAGTTGTAGAAGTGTTTCATATAATCACCCAAATTACTAAAATTTCCTTAAATGGTAACGAAATTTTATATACAACACTAGTTGGTCCACACTGTACTGTGGCGTCACAATGGTCTTTTAATGGTTTCTAAATTCATAAGAAAAGACATTTTTTTGCATTCAATGTGGGCAATGAAAGGTCATAGCTGTGACCGTTGATAACAAAATATCATGTTGTTAGTTTGGCTGGTGATCATTAAGTGTATTTGGATGAAGTTACATGTCATCGCTATGATCACGAAGCCACTTGTTAACGCTTTAACTATTTATTGACCATGAAGTGGCAGGTGACTGTTGTTCATAAAGCAACATGTCATCGCTATGATTGTTGATCATGAAGTAACATATATTATCGCGCTCTAGAAGATCAATCAAAGTTGTATGTCATAGCTATAACTGTTGGTCATAAAGACGAATGCATCGTTTTCACTGTTGATCATCGAAAACATCGCTTTGAATGTTGCTCATGCAGTGTCATTCGCAAGCGAATATCAATGCAAAAATTATTATATTATATTGTTGTCAAAATTGGTATCGCTTGATTTCCTTTCAACATAAACTGATGCAATATTTTATAGTAGTATTAATGAAACATTTAAATTATAATTTTTATTGCAATCTTAGTGATTTCCGTAGAATAGTAAAAGAAATTTTACTATTAAATGTTAAACTGAATCATTCGAAATGTTATTATTTTAACTTTTTTTTTAAATTCTAGCTGTTCAATCTGATGAAGCCTGCTTCCAGGATCTATTAGTGTATTTATATCCATGCAAGAAAAATGAAGAAAAACCCTTCTATGAATATGATAAATGGAGCAAAAGATGTATACAAACGACAATATGCCCAAACACATTGGGTACAACCAGAATTGGCCTTCAAATCATTGGCACATTGTAGGCAAATTTGTAAAAAGCTTATTGAATCTTAGAGGAATAAAATGAAAATATATAAAATTGTTGCAAAAAAACCTTGAATAAAATTAAAGAAAATTTAAATAAATTGATGAGGGCCCTTCCCTGAATGAAACAAACATGGAAACAAGAAAATGTAGTTAAATGTAAAATAATTGCAAATAACGAATATAAAATCGAGCCAAATCGAATCGAATCGGTAGAATCAAATAATTCATGCATGTTTTCAACATGTAACTGTCAAAAAATACACACACACACACACGAACTCATAGTATGATGACCAGAAAATTTACGTGTTTGCAAAATAAAAAAAAAAAAAAAAAAAAAATGGAAACAAATAAAATTATCCAAAAAAACATTGTATTTTTCTTTACAATTTGGGTGACCAACCAATATTCTCTAACCAAAGTCCAACTGATGCTCCTCCAATCCACAATTCACTGCAACCTTTTGCGAATGAACGTGGAACTGCAAGTATCAACATCAACATTGTGCTTAAACCAAATTCAAAAAATGGAGAAAAGAACACAATGGAAAAAGGTATACCAGGGAGGAATGCGACGAGTATACAATTCCATTTAAAATGAAGACCAATTGTATGAGTTTCTCCACGGCTTATGCTTTCAAAATTACATGTGTGTTCATGGCGCCAAAGTAAACCAGAGAGACAAGAGGCAAAGGAAACGGTAACGGCGGTAACGAAGGCAAAAGCAGTAAAAAGTAGAAAGCAAAGTGAACAATAAAAAGCATGAATAAACGAGAAAAATTGTGAAAAAATCGACGACGACCAACGGCTCAAAAACTACTCAAAACGACCACGAAATGGACACGAGCAGAGACCATGAAGAACCCAAACCAACGTCAACATCAACATCAACACTAACACTTTTCTCATTGCATACTATCTTTAATGGAAATGAGTTCTGTACAACTCCGATAACTATGTGTGAGTGTGTGTGTGTGTGTGTGTGTGTATGTGGAGGATAGCAACTGTGTGAAGTGGTTACATGTGGTAAGTTTGAGGCGACATTGTGGCGCCCACAAACACACATACACACACACACACACAGAGTGACACAATAGCATTCCTTATACAAATGCAATGTGAAAAGAACTCATCAAAACGCATACTACAAATGCGGTTGTATCTCAGTTCCAATAAAAGTTCACATTTTAGCCTTGCTTACCTCACTCAAACACTCATTGACTCACTGTCTGTCTCTCTGTCTCACTCACGGAAGATGGTATGTCATCTGCCATGACCAATCAATTTTTTGTCGATGTGTTTTCCTTTGTATTTTATTTATTTTTGATTTTTATTTGTATAATTTTTTTTTTTTTTTGTATTTCACTTTTTTAATTCCTTTTTTATGTAATCACAGTTGTGCATACCTGATGGTAATTTACTGTTCCCCACTGTGCTCTCCTTTCCACTCTTTGTATTTTCTCAGTTTTGTCTCTTTTCCAACGCATTTGATTAAATGCGGTTTTAATTTTGTTGCAAAACAATTTTCTCATTTCTCACCATGTGTGTGTGTGTGTATGTGTTTGTCTATCTGTGGCTATGTGTTTGTATATGTGTGTGTGTGTGTGTGGTCATATCTGTGTTAATTTAATGGCGGTTTATTTGTTTAAATATAAATGTATACAAGTATCTGCGTGTGCATTTAAAGCAGAAAAAAAATTAATTTGCAACACATACAAAATGAGGTGAATATCGTATAAATATAGAAATACTCTCGTATTACGACTACACCTCATAGAACCCATAGAAAACACAATCAATACACAAACAACTCCATGCATAGAATGGCAATGCTTTTCACTGTTTATATTTTGCAAACATTTAAATAATAAAATAAATGTGCGCAAATATCAGAATTGTAATTAAATATTTAAAGAAAGCAAATGAAATGAAAACAAAAAAAAAAAAAAAAAAACGGGAAAATCATTAAATATATAATAATTAATTTAACCTTAATTCTTTTTTGAAAAAAATACAAGAGAAAATAATTAATTTACATAATCAACATCAGCATTTTATGGTTTATTAAGAGAAAATAAAAAAGTGAAACGAGAGAAATTCTTCATTTTAAACGGTTAATTTGTATTAAGTTTCAAATCTATGATTTCATACTCCTCTTGCTGTTTGAACCACACTGAGGTTTCATTTGAATGATCAACACTGTTATATCATTTAAGTATCTTATTGCCCTTTTAGTCTGATAAGTAACAGAAAGAATTAAATTATAATATTATAATACAGTTAAAGAATAGAAAAGGATGTTCATTGAATCTTAAAAAGTTTCTTTGAAAATTTTTAGTTTTTGAACATAAAAAGAAGAGGAACTTTTGCATGTTTTAATATGTGATATAAAGAGCTAATAAAGGTAATAGATAGACCCAACAACTTTTATTTCTAAAAAGTATACTACAACAAATCTATTACATTCAATTACTTTCATTTTGACTTTTCTACTTTTCTTTCTTTATCAAATGAGTATTTCTATAAACAGAGCTTACAATATTTTCGATTTCTTCTGAAATGATTTTTAATTAACTGAATGAATACAATGCGGTGATCAAAGTTATATTTTAAAACAATTTGCTTAAATTAAGCACATAGATTCAATATTTTCCCAATATATGACAGAGAGCTCTTTATCTGCTCGTAGTTGCAAATGTAATCTCTTTAGGCGAACTGGGAAAGTTTCATCTGGAAATAATATTTGACCGTGCTTCATTGTGATTATCTTTTTAATGAAGAGACTCATACTCTAATTTTACAAAAAGTCCCAATCCACTTCCAATTTCATTAAAAAAATAATGTTTTTTTTTTTTAATCTATAGGGAATCATTTTTTTTAATTTTTAAAGGTGTTGCCAGACTACATTCTTTATGTTAACGAATCATTGAAGTTAAAGAGACAATATTGCGTATTCATTTGATCAACTGTATGTGATTTAGCAATATTTGTATATGCGATTAGCCATCCATTTCATAAATTATAATTGGATTAGTGGTCAAAGCTCTCATTACTTAAAGTATCAGACTGAATACCATTTTATATTCATTGAGTTCTTTTGTTATCTATCTCATGAAGAAACACTGAATCAAGGTGGAGAAAAAATATGCATTAATGAGTTTAGAATTAAAAAAATCATAATATTGGCATTGTGGGATGTTAATTCAAAGTTGTTTCTTATTCAGTTCATTTAATTTAAATATATTAATTTACAATTACACTGATATGAGTCTTTAATCATTCTGTTCTCATGCAATTCTTCTACTTTTCTAGGAAACTGAAAATCACACAATATACAATTTTAAACCAAAGTTATATACAAGAAAATTGGAGATATAAAATATCAGTTTCTAATGCTGATCGAATGTAACAACAAAATAAAAATGCAATTTGTTAGGAATACCAATTTACATAAAACTTTTATATAATTGGAAGTAATTTTTGTATTTATACAGTTCATTGCAGTTCAAGGCAATCTTCCATTCCATTCTTCTGTACATCAATCCATAATTTATGTACTATATATTTCTTTTCCTTTCATTGTTTCATTAAAAATAAATGTTTAAATTTCATAATAGGAAAGTCAAAACCAGTGTGGTCATTTGGTATTACTAAAGTCTTCGAATTTGGTGTTGCTAAATTGTATTTTTTTTTTCACACTTGCAATCTCGTTAAATTTCAAGAAAATTTTCAAATAAAACTTATGGTAAATTTTTCATTTGTTTATTCACTTTTTCATTTGAACCAAATTTTCTTTCATTTGTTGTTTTCCTATTCAAAACTTTACTCAACTTAAAATCATTTGTCTATGCCGAACATAAGAGGAGGAAAAGCCAAGTTGTGGCAACAAAACAAGAAACAAAAAACAAAAAAATGGGAATACTGTATATATCAATTTATCTTTTTCAAATATGCATGATTTGCATACGTAATATCCTGGCAGGACGCAGATCGCACCGGAAGTGCCGTCTGATGAAAATGATGATGATGGTGATGGTGTTGGTGTGATGCCACCGCGAAGTCATGACGACTCGACTCGGCTCGAGTTCAGTTCAGTTGAGTTGAGTTGTAAGTTGAGTTTAGTTTAGTTGAAATAGTGCTCACTTGCAAGTTGACTCTTGTTTCTGCATATACTCGTACGACTATTATGTCATGATGATGTTGATGATGGCTATAAAGACTATGATGTTGCGGCACTCTCACGCAATTTCTACATGACACTGACACCGATACTATAAAATCAACCAACAAACTGAACTCCACTAAACTGAATTGAGCTCATCATGAACGCAACTGATACCACTACTTCTGCTTCTATGTACTTCTCGTACTACTGCCAACTATAATAACAATGGCGTGTAGCAAAGGAACATCAGGAAGCAGAAACACGTCCTGCTGCAATTTTTCAAAGTAGAATTTTCGACACACACACATATACCACATACACTCATGCAAATATATTGTATGTATAGAAAACAGTAACCAAAAGGACTCTCCCACGCGTCTATTTTCTTTCAGTTTAAGTTTTTCTAATGCCTTTGTGGCTACTATCATTACTCATGCTGACACCGATGCTACCGAATCCACCAGCATCCATGCCTGCGGCATCATGTATTGCTTGTCGATTTGACTGTCTACCATCAACCTGCGACTTTTCAAATTTCAAATTTTACTAAAAACCCTGCATAAGTAAAACTTTCACCCAATTTTTGTATATTTATTTTTTTTATTTGAAAAATACCAATAGTCAACAATTGATGCTCAGGGAACTTGTGCCGCACGATTGGAACGTGTTACATAAACAGGTGAAAAATAAAATAAATGAAAAATGAAAAATTGTATCAAATAAATTGCAAAACAATGTTGTCTGGATGTGGCACCAAGGTATTCTATTGTACTAGATGGTACCTTCGGTTCATTGGCTGTTGGATTGGATAAGAAAAGGGGTTTGTGTGCGTTGCCACCTGGGTTAATTTGATGTTTTCCGTTTTGGCAAGCGAATTTGTTTGTCTCTTTTCATCTCTCATCTATTGTTTTCTTTCCATTCATTTTTTTATTTTGTTATTGTGAGCTGATGGAATGAATAAATCAACTTTTTTCAATGTTAATATTTTAGTGGATTTAGAGTGTGGGTTTTGTTTGATGATAAAAAATGTGGCAACATTTATAATGAAGAAACCCTGGTAAATAAAAATCACTGAATTTATTAATGAAAGAAAATGCAATTGAAATTTATAAGGTAATAGATATGAAAGTCAGTTTAAGAACATAACTATTATTTTTAAAACTTCATAGAAACCATTTGAAAAGGACAAATCAAAGTTGCTTCTTCTTAGCTCAAACTATATAATTTTTCAACAAAATTATTATTTCTAAAAGATGGAAAATACAAAACTATTAAAGACTCCGCAACGACATGGTATCTTAATCATTTAATTATATAGACGGATCATTTAGAGTCAATGAGGAAAAGTGAGACTATTAATTAACAAACTACTGGAATAGCAGCGAGGTCCAAAGGGAAATGGTTACGAAATCTAGACAGGAAATCTGTTAAAAGATATTTTCCTCTACATAGAGAGAAACCTACAGGTCTCAAGTATCATTTTAAGGAATCACGTAGCAGAGAGGATTTTCTAAACTGAAGCAATTGTAAATCTCCTGCTACTTAAAGTCTCTCCATCTACAATAAAACTATAGATCTTTAGAGTTCATGGCCAACATTAATAATAATAAATAGCATTTACTTTAATTTCTTTAAAATATCTTCATATATTTTAATATAAAGCATCATAAGACAACCGACGATTTATATATATCTTAATATCAGTTTATCGTTTCCTTGAGTTTTTGCCATGTGAAATGTACTAAAAGCGAAAATGTGTTACAAAATTATGATGTAAAACAAAATTTTCGTTTAGGTAAAAGAAAGGGAAATGAAAGTATTTGTGGAAATGCATACTTAACGGAAATGTATAAATTACATCTTTTTACCTTAACGCGCACTTAAAAGGCGCAGCCGGCGTCTTGAAGAAGACTCGAAGAAACACGAGAACAGAACATCGTTGCACACATACTCGTATATATATGAATGGAAATATAAGTAAATATATTGTAGATACTCAAACATGTGTGTATCTCCTCAAATAAGTTTCTGGTTTTATTTTTTGTTTGCTGATTGCATGTGGCATGGTGTGTGCTTCATGCAGCAAGCAAAGCAAGTGTTAAGATATATTTTTCTTAGAAAATTTTTATATATTTTCTGAGGTTGTTGTTGTTGCTGTTGTTGTGGTTTTGCCATTGCAGTTTCATCTGTATCTGGGTGCAGCAATTTTTAACGTCTTCACAAAAAAAAAACCACTTTACACTAATGCACCTTAAAATTTAAACATGTCATAACATAAACATTTATTCTACATGCAAGTTACGAGTGAGGGGGATATAAAGGAAATGAAGGACGCCTAGTATTTGATAGTGGGACAAATGATGGTTTTTTTTCTTTTTATTTTTCTTAGCCCATTGAAAACATAAAAAAATGGTTGGAAATGCAATTTTGTTGATGTGAATAAAGATTCTTAGGGTATTTGTACAGTGAATCATCATATGTGGCTAAGGGATGTGTGAAGGATAAAATCTGTTAAGCCTTTGCTGGCGAGAATTGTGAAGGTTTTATGCTTTACTTGGTCCTTGAATATTAATTAAAATTTTGCCTTGATTTTAACTTAATTAAGATCAAACTTAGGTAATTTATGAAGTATACATTTTATCTGCCTTTGACTTTGCAAGCATTACAAGGAGTTCAAGTTGATTTTGTGTTTAATTCAAATACAATAGTATCTACCAATAACTTTTTGTAACTTCGTACTCATGCATAACAAATCGAAATGCCAACACTATTTTGCCTCAGCAAATTTATTGCCTACTCATAGGCGTTTACAAGCAAATAATACAATAAAATTTGGAAGAGAATTCAAACAAATAAAAAAACAAAATAAATGAAATAAGAGAAATAGAAAAGAATAAAATATTTAATTTTCCAAATCAATAAACACACTGATTGCATTGGAAGTCATACGCGCGGAAGTGTCGAACACGTCGAGAAACGCGATTTTTTTTCACGTTTTCCCTTACAATTTCATTCATTGTTTGTTAACAAATTGTGCCAAAACAATTGTAATAAATCTTGTAGTTCGCCTAAAAGTGAACAATGCAAAATTTACATAACACTGCCAGCCCAAAAATATGCTACAATTTTCTGCCATCTTGCGCTAATGTAATTAAATTCCGCTTGAATGGCAGATGAGATGCGTACGCGTATTTCTTGGTTTGGAACCATCGCCCAACCCATCGACCAGGGCATTTAATCGTGAAGAGGTCGAGCGTATGATGGGCGGCCAGGCACCCTAAATATATGTTTATCCAAAAGGAAAAAAAGAAAAACATAAAAGCAAGAACAGAAAGAAATATTTGAAAATTGTGTTTGACATTAGCTAAAATATTTCTCAAAAATGAAAGAAGAGCAGCATCCAATGATTTTTAGCTAACCAAGCTAATTTGCAAACCATTGCATTGCTTTACGCAAAAAAAATGTGCTACCGAAAGACAAAAAAAAAAAAAACAAACTCCCTTACACACATATAAGCACGCAGCAAGTCTTATGCCCCGAATCCGGAGAGCCCCATCGAAAAGCGAAAAATAATTGAATTCCCCGAACGACAAAGTGGAATTTTAATTTGCTGCGCTCCAAGGATGCGAGCAATGACAACGACAACGATAACTACGAATCGAAAAGGACGCGTGAAAAAGTTTATGTATCTCATCGATGAGTGTTTGAAAAATAGCAAAAATAAAAAGTGAGGAAAGACATGGAGAAAAAAATGAAACAAAATGGAGTATGACAAACGGATGTTGATGAGAGAAGATGCGATGAGGCATCGGATGCCTTGAGTAAAGCATGCAAGTAAGAAAGAAAAATCTGATGATTGCTGCTGATCAGTATGCAAAGTGTGTGCGTGCCAAAATCAGCGCCAGTAAAATGATGAGCACAGTCTGATGTCGCAGAGACAAGGATAGAGTGAAAAGAAACAAGGGAAATAAACAAAAATTCTTTCTTGTTGAGCTCGAGAACATGAGGACGACAATTGAAAAGGACAGTGAACAGGGCAGAACACGATTCGACATTGTCACACGTTTCACACGAAAAACTGATGTCTTAGAAAATTAGCAGCCAGTGTCAAGTTGATGTTGATCGAACTGCAAACGAGGGAGCCGAACGAGAGTTCAACTTAGGGGCAACTCAAAATTGAGTGACTGGCGAGCAGCAACTGACTGACGTTGGCACTAGATGAATGGATTGGATTGAAAGAGTGGGTGGCTTTCTTTCTATCTTTAACAAAATGGAAAAGTGCATGTTAATGAAGCAAGCTCCTTTTACGCTCTTTTTTCCCCTTGTTCACATTCTTACTTTGAAATTATTGATATCAAAGCACTTGATGTTTTAGATGCATGTCGTACAATTTTTTATTTGTCAATGAATGATATTTGAACGTAATATTGAGTGCCTGTAAGTATGCATTTGTATACTCTTTGTAGGGGAAAATAGAACGGATGTCAAGTATCGTTACAGAATATTGTGAACTGAGAAATGTTTGAACAAAGCTGAGATTAATATGTTGGTTGCATGAAAGTATGTAAGAACATTTTTCGAAGAAATTCGTACAAGGGAAGAAAGGATTCAATTTGAAAAAGAAGAAAGAAGTTTGTAATAAGGCAAGAAAGAATTTATATCTAATATAATTTTAAAAAATAAAATTTTTTATTAAAAAGAATTCTATACACATATTTACTTTAATATTTACAATTGTCAATTGAAACAAAAAAAAAAAAAACAAACAGAGAATAAAATGGATTTAATTTATTTTACAATATTAAGCAAAAAAAAAAAAACAAGCAAGATTATTTTGTTTTTTGTATTTTTTTCATTATTCAGTTAATTTTGAAAAAAAAAAAAAAAAAAAGAAATAGTAGATAGTAACAGAAGGAAATATGTGGACAAATAAAAACTTTAGACAACACAGAACAGGAAATGTAAGTGAATACACACGCGCCACCCAGTTACTCACTTAGAATTAAATATATACTTGTATGTACAAACAAATCTACACATACATTATATCGACAATGATGAGAACAAAAACATGATAATGAACATACAGTGGGCTGTCATGGGATACGGGATGGCAAATGGTAAAATGCTAAATGTCATTTGAGTCATAGCTCGCCATGACTTCGAAGAATTGGGTGCGTATTAGTTTATTTTTTTTTTTTATTTTTTCGGGTTCACCGGCATTGCCTTTTCAATGGGGTAGGTGGTAGGTGCCTGGCTGGCTTATGGTGTGAGAAATTATTGTCAATTTGGCGGGGTCAAAAAATCTTTGGAATTTTTGTACGCTTTCGTTTCTTTTTATTGATGTTTGTTCAAGTAGAAATGAGAAAAGTTTTGCAACATCGCTGTGCGTCCCATTTGAGCGCGTATACGTAATATTTTTAAACAACAACGCAATTTTTCCTATGTGTTTTCTTGTCGTTGATGTTCTTGTTGGTATTTTGTATTTTATCGAATTTTTTCTTTATTTTTTTTACTGTTTTTTTGTTTTTTTTTTTGTTTTTGAATAAGCTTAGGGATAACTTCTGTGAATAGTTGGTGTTGCTGTAATTTTACTTAAAAATACCAAGGAAAAGGGAGATTTTTCCAAGCCAAAATCACAAATTTATTTATTTTCGTTTGGAGGCATAAAGAAAATAAAACAAAAAACAAAAAAAAAAAAAAATCTTAGTAGTTTCAAAACGGTTTCATTTTGTGAATTTAGTGCGGTGAGGAATTCGGTAAGAAAGAAAGAAAAAACAAACTAATGTAATGGAAATTTGAAATTATTGAAAATAAATGAAAACAAATAAATATTTTATGTCCTATTCTCTTTCTCCTAATTTCATTGCCTTTGGCAGTTTTTTGTATTGCAATTGTGATTGTTGTTTTTACGGTTTTTGTTCGTTTTGAATATCTTAAGGCTATGGATACGAGTAAGGACAAAGCCAAGCCAAAGCAAGGTCAGGCTCTATGCTTATTCGAGGTGTCGAAGGTCGTTAGTATTAAGGGCTTTGATTTTTGGTTCCCTGTGGGGGGGATTTTGCTTCTATATGCGTTGGTATTGCTTCGCATTCGCTTGTGCGACCTCATGTAATGATGTGTAAGTGAACAAATTGCCTGGATTAGTGTGTAAATTAAAAGTGAAATTGAAATAAATTAGTAAACATTGTTTTTTGTTGGTGATGATGATGTTGGTCACGTTTATTTTGTTATTTTGTGTTTGAGCTCAAAGCTGCAATTGGTTTCTTACGGGGGTGGTTTGTATGCATAAGAAATTCCTTAGGTTGTAATAAGCTTTCAAAGTTATTTAATTTTGTTGTCTTATTAAGTTCGTTTTGTTTTATCGTTCGTTCGTTCCATTATTTCTATTTTGCTTATTACTTTACCTTAAATTGTTCTGTTCTGTTCTGTTTTGTTTTCCTTTTGCTCATTCACTTGGCTCTCTACTTTGAAATCGTTTAAGTTTTACAACAAAATCAATTAAGCACAAATATATTACAAAATTTATAAGGCTAAGCAGGCGCAATGGATAAGGCAAGTGGGTGGGATACTAATTAGCTTGGCTATTTCCTGCCTTAGTTGGACTTTTGATAAGATTATATAAACTCAGACCTATGGTATAAAAAAAAACAACATTTGCATGCTTTTCACAGCAAATTATGTTACAAGCATTTGAAAAGGCAGAATGTATGTGCTTCATTCAAGTTGCTAAATAAGTAATAAATTTTATTGATTAAAAAATCATCCTTATAAAATGATATTTATTTACTTACACTTAATTTTAAGAGTGCTATTACTTACAAGGCCTTCGATTCTTTGAGAGAACAAGTTTTACATAACTTTTACTAGTTTTGATGAAAGATCTTCAGCTTCTCGCCTTACAAATTGCAACTATTTACTCCATAATCAATTAAAAAAATCAAGTTTTGTTTATAATAACTATCTGGAGACGCCTAGATAGATCGGCTCTATCGGCCGAATCCAAAAGTATCTGCAGCACGATAGCGAATCTTAACCACTCTATTACACTAATATGTGTGCCTAACCAAATGAGCCAGGCTGCACTGTCGCTATGGCACTGTGGCCTTCAAACTAACCAAAGCTGACTTCTGAGTCCCTACACTTTGAAAAGAAAAAGATTGTAATGATGACGGGAGTCTTAACGGAACACTACATAATTGAGCTGATGGTGTAAAGGTTGCACGTTCCACATTAAGACATTTTTTTAGCTGTCAGGATAATGACCATTAAGTATTCAACACCTCCTTTGTGACTGTCCTGCTCTTCTTGGTAGAGGAGCCCGTTTTCCCGGGAAATTGTTTTTTGAGGTTTTTGGTAATTTGGTAAAAGTTTCACTTGAGGACCCGGCTGCTTCCGTAGATTCTTCCGGTAGGTTTTAGGGGAGACCTCTGCAACCAATTGGGAACAACCTACCTTTTCCTTTTTTTTTGACTACCTCTATTTCCGCATTGACGCAGATACTTACAGTTGCTTTGAAATTTATCTGCACCATTTGAAACACAAGGAGGACCCGTTCTGTCTTGTCTGGGTCGGTATTGCCGAAGATACCCAATATTGTTTTCCACTATCCTTGTTTCAGTGATGAAAGGTTTGAGAGAGGGGAACCACTTATAGTAAGCAACCTGGTGCAACACATATGCCAATCAGAATGAAAATGGCAGTCAGTGAAAACCCCTGATTGTTCAACTGCATAACCGAACTGAGGATCGTAGATTATTTAAGGGTAGCCGTGACCTTTGAATATTACAGCACATGTCCCATATACTTGGGACTATCACTAATCTCATATAACATAATCTCTTTCTGCCTTCTTCTTTGCTTTATTCATATGTGATTTTGTTCCTAATCTACATGTTTTTCTGTCTTAACAAATTTAACGAATATGAAAATTTTGTTCCAAATCTGCCATTTAAAAAGATTTTAACAGTTTAAGTCTGAACAATTTATTTTTCCATTAAGAACAATAAAGAGCAAAAAACTGAAAATACAGAAAAAAATATGTATGTTCTTATAAATGTAATACAAATATCTATGACTGGGAAAGCAAAAGGGCAAGATGAGACTGCAAGATAAATTACCTCAACAAATTTTATTTCTCTCATTGTAGTATGAAATATTAAATGTAATAATAATAACCCACATTTTGTCTTCATGTTCAACTATAATACTAACAACAACAACAAGAATAATAGTAAGAAAAACTACAATAGAAATAAGGAGCGAGAGATAACATGTTTTGATGAAAGTAGGAAGATACTGGTCAATGTACCCGCTGTGGTAGTGTTTTAGTTGTTTTTTTTTTTTTGTAAAATGAGTCTAGTGTATTCCGGATGCATTCATAACAGTTGATGTATATAGTATGCTTACACACACTCTCATACACATAAATATATTCACATGAATGCTATCCTTTTGTCTCCCTCAATTTGTTTGTATTTCATATCCTTCCTGTGTTTTTTTCCATTTACTGTGAATATGCATTTGATAAAAGGAAAACGTCATGCATCCATATGTTTTATGGCAAAATGCGTGAGCATGGTAAGGGCTAATATCTTTATGTATGTGACAGTGAATGAGTGTTCGTACGTGTGTCTGTTCCTTTGTTGTCACCAACACATTAATAGAAACACACTAAGGCTTGCATTCACAAATGCATTTAAAAGTGATGTTAAGGGTGTCCCAAATTTTTGTAATATAAAATAGATTTACGCTTCTTATTAATGAAAAATATTTTGAAAATAAATACGATTTCAACGTCTTATACCACACAGCCTGAGAATCACTTCAATGGAGATCGGAGCTTCTACTAGATTATATCAGATATTAAAGATTGACTTAAGCATCGTTGGGGATTTCAAATTTATCCTATTCGCAACTGGCTTTGGATGCTACACGCAAGCACCTTCTTCGTGGATGTCCTCGATTCGGAATAGCACAAAGTAGAATATGTGCTTGCCTTGGATCTCTGTGCAATTTACAGGAGATTTTAAGGAATGTCACTTCTACAAAAGACTGTACATTCTTCTCTACCAGAAGTGCTTCCAGTGGTGTACGAGCGATTACCGGTGGCTAACTAAGACTTATTATCTCTAACTACGAAGGAACGCTTTGCTGGTGTGTTTTCGGACAAATTTTTCGAATTTAACTTATCTTCTGGCACGGGATATAAGTACTTTTTGAAGATCTTTACCTCATTATTTGCAAATTAAACCCTTGAGGATTCCATTCCAATATGGTATGGGGTTCGTCGGTGGTTTGAACAATGTTCAAATTTAATTGCAAAGTTGTTTTGTGAAGCTCTATTTTCGCTAACAAACTTGTAAGGTTTTGAGTAGCAAGTTTAAAGGTTTGTCATACCTTTCTGCTTTTTGATTTGTGATTGATTTCATATTGCAAAATGCATTATACTATATTTAATGCAATAACTAATTAACGTAATGAAAGCAATAGAATGAAAGCTCTACTGCTTATGTTCAAATAATATGTTTATCAAATTTCGCCTCTACAATTAACTTAACTTTGTAAGAATTCTAAAAGCAAAGTATACCAATATGCAAAGAAAACCTCCTTATAATTAAGTTACATAAAATGCACAACAATTGAAATAATTCAATTCAATTCAAATACAATTTGCCATTCAATAAATTTTGTAAAGAAAATGATTTTGAAAATATTTTCCTATCATCACAATAAACAAATAGTGTACAAAGTCTAATTAAGTATTTGAAGAGAGAGATTCTTAACAAACAATTCCTATGCTTCCACTACTTATTACTTATTACGTGTTGTAAACAACAAAACAACAATGGAGATATTAGTGAACAATAGAAAAATCTGTGAACAAAAGAGAATTGTGTATGGAAAACATACTTAGAAGTATGAGACACAACCTAGTTGGTCATAATAAAAGGCACAAAGCCAACATCAACACCTTAGGAAAGAAAACAGAAAATGTGAAATAACGATGTGTAGCAACAGACAATGATATTCTACAATATAAAAGCAAAAAGAATGTCATCCCTTGTGGTCAAGGAAAGGAAATGGGGAATAAGACATGCAGTATGATGCAACATATAGAGAACTAAGACATCAAGTCAAAATGTCGAAAAATTCAAAAATAGAAATGGAACAATGAATGAATGAATTAATAAATGTCAACAAAAAAAAAAAAAAAAAAAAGCAAAAGCAAAACTATAGAACTGCATGAAGTACAATGATGTTGCCAAAGGCATAATCTGTAAAAATGTGCAGCAAGAGTTGATTTTGTTGCAAGTGATTCAAATCGAATGAAGGAAGCATGTGTATAGAATAGTAAAAACTGTAAGATTAGTCTACAAAGGGCAAAACAAGGGTCAAAGGTTTGACAGTGGAATGAATATGGAATAGAATTATACAGAACACAGAAGAATAAAAATGATAATAAAAGGAGAATAGTTTGAAAAGCATGTGAGACATGTGAGCCTGAATAATTTCTACTGTTGGTTTTTTTGTTTACTTGTTTGTTGGTCATATATCGGTTGCCTCACTATCCTTTGCCAGTGTATGACAGTATATGTGCAAATTAAAAATACTGACACACAAAGATACAGAGAATGAAATCGTTTGTTTAAAATTGAAACTTTCGCCACGCATCATAAGGAAACGTAACGCAAAACTGGCACTACGCATACGCAATGTAGGCCATGCCTTAAACACGACCATGACTAGGTACCTGACACTCCTCTGAACTACAGAAAAAAAGAAAAAAAAAAAATATCTAGAATAAAAACTAAGCAAAAAACCTGTGCCTGTCATGTTTCTTTTTATGTTTGAGCTTGAGTTTCGTTTCGTTTCTCAAATTTTACGCAACACACGCGAAAGGTGAAAGGCGACTCCATGCCAGGCAATCTCAGACCTCAACAAAACATTTCGGTTTACGTTATACATGACTCTTCCGGTTGTTCCATCCTTTTGTGGATTGTGTATTTAACATGCAGCTGCTAATGCCTGTGCTAACCTATGAAGGGACCCACACACATATGTACGTACGCAAGGACGTTGGGAGGGAGTGAGAGACAGTGACTGGCAAATGGGCAGATTTCGAAGTACAACATGTTGCAGCCAAAGTTTTGCTTGTTGCAATTTCTTTTAGTCCTCTTTTTTCTACTTTGACTTGACTTCAGTCTTGATCACATGGTTTCTTTTCGGAACTTGAGCTTGATTTTATATTCATTTTTCTTTTTTTTTGTTTTTAAACTTCGACAGCAAACATCAATTGCAGATTTTTTTTTTTTTTCAAATTTGCAGTTCTTATTTTCCAGTTTTTCTAAGTGTTTTCTTCTAACGAAATTCTTTTCTTCTGTGCCCTTAGCCCTTTGCTTTGGTGAAATTAGTTTTGTTTTGTTTTCTTTCATTCCACTTGTACTACTTTATTTCGGTTTGAGTCTGTTGAGGTCACAAGTATTTGAAGTTATTGTTACGTGATGTTCTCATTGTGAATATTTTAGCAATAAATTAGAAACCAAAAGTATTGAACTGTTGTTCTCTGTGAAAAGTTTTTAACATGCAAATATTGGCAACATTTTTGAGCTATGTGACCTCAAACCAGAAGATCAGATCAGAGTGCAGCTGAGCTAGCTGAGATTTCAGCGAAAGATAAACGATTTGTGTAAAAGATTTCGAAACCGATAAAGGCATGGAAAGCATTGATTTGATTTTGATCAAAATATATCTCAAGATAGACTTGCATTTTCCATTATCTGAAACTTTGATGATCATTAAACTTTTAAACTTTGATTAAGAATTCATAATAATGTTAAATGTATTTTTATTACAAAATTGTGTAATAAATTGTAAGAAAACTAACATAAATTTTGTTAGATTTCAATTGCCACATTACCAAAATCATATAATTAATAACTAGAATGCACATGAAGTTTACTAACCGCAAATAAACATACGAACAATAAGAAATACACACACACAGGACATTGCAGAATAATAATTACTAATTTCTAATTATGTGAATTTCACATAAACCAAAATGTAATAATTATTTATTTAATGATTTGTTGGACTTAAACAAACCAAAATGCCAACAGCAAGAAACAAAAAGAACAATGAAATGAAGAAAACCGCAAGCAATGAAGCTTAATATAAGGAATAAAGGATGAAGAAGCTTATGATGATGATGATGATGATGATAGAAATGAGGAAAATATTTCTATGAAACAATAAATTTTCCGATTTTGGCAAATGAAAAGTAATAATTGCTACAAACTTAAGAGGAACAGGAAAAGGAAAAGGAGATGAACATGGAAATTGCTTTAAGGTCAATCAGGTGAAAGCAATTGTCAGTATTTGGTATGTGTATGTGTGTGTGTGTACCTATGTGTTATTGTTGCTGTTAATCAAACAATTGACTATACACCCTTGGTGTGCATCATAAACTTGACCAACAGAACTGAAAAATCAGCAAATAAAATGAAATAAAACCAATTCGAAAGCCAACAGAATTTAACCCAACCAAGCCGGCAAACCAATCCAAACCAAACCAAATCAAATGGAACCACAACCAAAGAAGCTAAAAACAAAGCATTGAAAGGGTAATGCGTGGCAAGATTGCAAATGAAGCAATTGCAGCTTAAATGAATCAATAGCTTGATTCAGTTGCAGTGCTTTGTGTCAATGAAGTATGCAGATACAATTGTGTGTAGTTACAGGAAACAAACAAAAAATCCCCCCAAAAGGACGAAGATGTTACCAGAGCAAGTTGGTTGCAGAATTTGAAGCAAAGCAACGCAAAGGTAAGTAAGCAATGGATGAACCTGCTAAATAACATTGGATGGTAAATGTGTGCGAGGTTTGAAAAATCTGTCGTGTTCTGTGGTTGGTCTTCTCAAAACGCAATATTCAGCAATTTCGCACAATTCGGCATTTTAGAACGATTTTCAGTTGCTTGGTTGGCAAATCTGCTGATTGTATGCCGTTTATGCAAACATAATCACAGACAGACAGTGTTACAAAGATACCCAAAGAAGGAAACCATAGAAAACATTTTCGTTTATAATTATGCCAATAGTGTTTCCGTGTGTGCTTATACTGTAAGCTACAGTCATATACAGTTAAGATACATTTATCATTCATTTGTATCCACATTTATAAGAGTTAAAAAAAAAAAAACTGTATTCAAAAGCATGCAATTCAGAAGACAAAGCACAATTCCTAGGTCAAATTAAGATAAACTTAGCACACCTTTCTGTCTGACTCCGTTTTTCTTTCCGTCTGTTTGACTGACTATTGGTTTGTCACTACAGTTGTTTGTTTGTTTGCTTGTCGCAATTGTATCCGTATCCGTAACTGCATCATCATTGTGTGTACTTTCCTAGGTTACCTTACTACTATGTAACATTGCTTTGTAACTTAATTGATTGTGTAAATGTGATTTATAGGTCAGCTATTTGTTAACATTTTGGGGTGGCTTCAATACATGAATGAATGAATGAATGGATAACTGAATGAATGAATAACGATTTGACTGACTGCTAAAAGGATTCATTGCATCCATGGCTAAATGTATGCTCAATGTACAATAATATACATAAATTCTTATTGTTGATGCTGATTTTGCTGTTGTTCCCATTATATTATATTTGGTTTATATCTGAGATATATTTGCTAAAGTAAATTTGATTTATTGTTGTGTCTGTTATTTTCTAATTATGAATATACCTCCATAAATAGAAAGAAAGGGAAATATCAAAATAGACAAACACACATGCAATATAAATACAATATATTACACAAGTAGGCAGATTTTCATTCAGATACTTAATACTTCCTATGTTAGTTTAACATATGATGTCATGTCATTGTTGGATTTTATGTGCTTAACTTCAACTCAGTTGGTATTGAGATTTCATCTCATAGGGAGTCAATGACAAATACGTTTGTCTAACATAGCAAATACCAAGAGAAATTCCTAAGTATAATATGAAAATTAGTATGTGCTATGGAATTTAATTGCTTTGTTGAATTTATTCAGTTAACATTTCATTTCTCCTAGATAGCTCTGCCAATTTTTTCCTTTTCATCTCTTTCTCTCTCCCTCTAAAAGATTTTCCCTCCCAACATTTTGCTTTTCCTGTGTTTATCATAAAATTATTAGCTTAAATACAAAATCAAATAAAATAACGTTAAATTATTGTAGTTAGTTATGATCAAAGCATATTTTATATAGAGAAATATTTAATCAACAAAAATGAACTTCATTAGAAAAACTTAATATTGATTCACTTAAGTATTCTCTTAAATCTCATCTAACAATTTTCATTTCGTTTAGGTTTGATTAATCTAATTGGGATATTATTCCTGCGTAGATTGATAAGGTGACTAGCGATACCACGTCGAATCAAATATTAATATAGTTATAATATCCATTGGAAGTGTACATCTAAAATGTTTAATGACAACTAGAAGAACTTAGACTTAGATGAATTGTTCTGTTGAATAATATTTTTGCAATGTTAAACCACTCCCGTGATTTGACTTAGATCCTTGTTTTGGAAGAGCTAACTTACCTTATATTGTACACTGTAGTAATGCCTCAAACAACAGATGTCAATCATCTATTTTCACATCCTATTTCTTTCATGTTTCTGTATGAATATGTGTGGTAATGCAGAGATCTTTATGTTCCACCTATTGAACTAATGCGCCCTTTCTTCAAATGCGTAATTACTATGTTGCCCCATGTACTGCTGCTACACCGTTATTATGTCCCAATAGAAAGTGATCTTTCGCTACTAGTATCGACGTGAGTTCAATATATATGCTTGCAAATGAAATTATATTTTCTATTCTGTTGCTGCTGTCCGTTGAGCATGTCCCGCTATAATCTGAGCGGTTGTCGCTGGCTTTGATTTGAATTTTAAAGGTTTTTTAAATACTGGGGCTTCATTTTCCACCGCCAAAGGGCTCAGTTCTCGGTCATTCATCTATAAATATCCCACAATTCAGCATAAAATTAACTTGATTATCAAAACTCGAAAGAATCGGAAATTCATTTCAGTCATTAATTTATTTCAATACCTCAAGTAAGCTTAAATTATATTGATCACCGTACATCTGTGAACACTTTCACTATTTTCCATATACCTCCTTAATTTTATGTATATTTAAAGAACCTTTTATAATAATTTATAAGGGAAAAACTTAGGAGCTAATGTTCTAAAGCTAATAATTAACCAAAATATTGTTTTATTTTTATTTTTTTATTTTCCTATATTCTGCTGCGGAATTCTTGCGTACAATAATAGTCCATGGTTGTTAACCCTTTCGCCCATACTGTGACAATATGTTCCATCAAAGTTTGAAACGTTATACAATAATTTTTTTATTAAATACTTTTCATATTTTTATATATAAAGCGTCTCAATAAATTACTGCAGTATTGGCATACAAAAACATGCAAGTCGGTTAGGTGGTTTGTGTGCGTCTTATGATAACAACTCAAAGAATTCAATTAATTCGTGTTCGTTCAAAACTTAGAAGTGATTCAAGTCAACTTTACTAATAATAAAGACCCAATTCCATAAATTTATTGTAATACAATGTTTCTGTCTAGAAATTTAGTGTAAATATATATTCAATGACTCAAAGTAGGAAATTTGCTTAAAGCAGACTAGAATATTGACTTGATAGAATTTCAATATTTTTACAAGAAAATTATGGTGATTTTTTCAGATTCCTTATAAATAACTTACATTGATTTCTCACCTATTGCTCCCATTTGTCTTAATTATAAAAGCTTTATTGTGTGTTTTTTTTTTTTCTTTTTAGTGCAAATTCTCTTCCCATGTGTGATGTGGTTTAGCAATTATTAAAAGAGAAAACAATTTTCTAAAATAATTTTTTATACATTTGTGTAGAAAATATAAAACTTAAAATCAAAAAACCACAAAACAAAAGCTTTTCATTTTTAAATGTTTTTACTCTCAAGTATAAACAAATAAAAAAGAAAAATCCAGACCACAAAAGTGTATGCAATTTTAATTTACGAAACTGAAATTTGTCAGAAACAGAAATAGTAGATATTTCGACATAGAAGAACAATATTTTGAGCATTGAATATTCTTTGTATATCAAACAAGTTGTTCTCCAAATTGCTTGTCCAGCAGTTTAACAAATAAATTTGAGGCCAACAAAGAAAACCAGATTAAAGCATAAAAACTAAAGACTAAGATAGACATTTATTTATGTACTCGTATATGATAGAAG
This sequence comes from Amiota minor, assembly GCA_037043295.1. Lineage (NCBI taxonomy): Eukaryota > Metazoa > Arthropoda > Insecta > Diptera > Drosophilidae > Amiota > Amiota minor. Next base: position 376,417 of record JBAMAW010002206.1, read on the forward strand.
AGGAATGAGTTTATGTGGGAGTTTTACTTTAAATGACATATATAGGTGCACACACACACTCAAACATACAGACACACAAATATACACATAGATTAAATTTAACACAATCGAACAATAGTAGAGAGAATTCATTGAAAATACAACTTAATTTGGAGCCTTTGGCATTTTGTTTGTATCTTGTTTTAGGGAAAATCACTTTCATTTCATTTTGCCTTTCGCCTTTATCAAGTCTTTTATATTAATTGCTGTGACATATTTAAGATCAGATTTTATTGTTCTTGTTCTTATGCTTGTTATTGCTGGTTTTATATTTGTTGTGTATCTATGAGTTTCTTAGTTGTAGAATTGGTTAGTATTAGTGTGTACGCAGCATGTTAACATATTCACATACTCATACATATAGAGAAATATCCTTCTGTTACTTTGTCTATTTGACTCTTTGTCAACTTTGTCTGACTGTTTGTCCACATTGTGTGTTATATGCCACGCGCTCAAAGGGACAACATTTTTATCTAAATAGAACATGCGCTTTGTAAGTTGATTGAATTTACTATAATGCTTAAGGCTGAGATAGAGTCGACGCTGCGTTAAGATACAATTCAATTCAATGCGATGCTATGAGATAAATGTGTTCATTTTAGCCCTTTTTAAAGAGACAGTCAGTCAGTAGTTACTCGGTTTCATTGATTGTATTATTTCTTTGGTCATAAAGACGCCGACTTACTACACATGTATGTACACACTCACGCACACTGATTGTCTTCATTCGCCTCTCAGACTGTTTGGATTTGGATTCAATTCATGTGTACGTATGTTTTGAATCTGACATTGTAATGTACTATCTCTTTATCTTTGTTGAGCTGCCTTGTTTATTACAAATCCGTATGCTGCTCAAGTAGTATCTGAATCTGAACGAGAGAACAACCGAGTCAAAGGATTTGTATCGCTGCGACGACTCATGAGAATCTCTTCAAATCACTTAATTTCACATTACAAAGCACATAACATGGACAGAGAATCATGAATAGTGAGTGACAAACAAACAGACAAACACAATCACCAACAATAATAACAGCAATCTACTATTAGTTAGAGATGAGCAAAAGGATTTAGATTCAAAGACAATATAAATTGTTTAATATGAGCAAATACACTGAGAAAAAGTTGAAATTGAGATAAAATTTCAATTAAAATTATATCTCAGTTTATGATATTTTCAATTAAATTAGATTAAGTGAAATTTTTTTTTTTTCTGAAATTCAATTTTTTAATTCGAAGACGTGTCATTTTTCTCACCTACGTACGAGTAAACTAGAAATTAATTAATTTGATATTTATCGCCAATGAACTAGTATCTAGATGTTGTTGTCTAACACAAACATTCATAGATACACCCACATATGAATGCGTACACATGTATTCTTATACTTTATGCCCTCTTATGATGACCGACCACTTGTCTTTATGACCAATGTTTATAGGACGCCCTTTGGATGCCACCATCTCCATCATCCTAACCATCCTCACCATCATTTGGGTGACCTCGTACGGTTAGACATAAAGCATTATAGTACAAAGGATTTGATTTACTTATGTTGTAGTAGTATTGTTGTTGATATCACAATACTATCTTTGTTGTTTCATTGTGTTGTTGGCATTTAGTATCTCGATGTCGTAACCAGCTCTTATTGTATTGTATAACATATCTGCAGATAATAATGGGCGGTGTGGTGAAGTGTGATGTAGTGACGATATTTGTATGTGTGGGTGTTTCTTTGTTTCATTTATTATAACATTTCATTTGATAAAATACTTTCAATCAGTCTTTGGTGGATTTAATGTTTGTTTGAATGTTCAGTCATCTTGTCATTATTTGCTTTCATTGATTTTCTGACTTGTAACACTTCCTCTCCATTTTTGTTTTTCATTTCCTTCATACTGTCATTTGTTCTTCTTACCATTTATTCATTCATTCACTCATTTATTCTTACATATTTCTTTCTTCGCATTGTAAGCCTTTTTTTTTTTTTTCTTCTACTATAAACGATTCCTTTACACATGTTCCTTGTGTGTATTTTTAGATTTCGGGGACTTTTTTTTACATTATTGGGTATGTGATTGTTTTGACCATGAGTTGAAGCTAAGCTAATCTAGTATCTTTGGTAATCTGTTAAGAGTTTATAGCTGCTTTTTTTTTTTTATTTTTTTTTTTCATTGAGTTCATGTGTGTCATGGGATTATCACCAGCATCATCTTCATTATTATCAATAAAGTTAGGATGTGTTAAGTAGTTGCTAGGAAGAATAATAGATGTATCTATCGCAAATACAAGTAGTATATGATTTTAGGCAAAACATATAACATCCAAAAGTAAGGCAAATTTTAAGTAAAACTTAAGCACTTTAAATAGTTGGTCATCACTGAGGGCTATAAAATCTTTTAAAATCTTTGAAAAAGAAATTTTCACTGCCTAGGAGAACTAAAAGTCTTCATCAAATATTACAAATTCTATTACATTTGCTACCTCTAATCTCCTTCCTATACATAATCATTAAGTATATTTAAGATATTGAAGTATTGAAGCTTAGCAAACACTTAATATTCGTTGCAATTTTTTCCATCATTGAAAATCACTTAAATTTTCTTCATTCTGAGTGTATTTCAATTAATTTTGAAAGCAACAAAAGTATCAGAAGGAAACCCAGAATGAAAAAATCAAATTCACCATAATTAAATGCAAACTCATTTATATCAAAAACAACAATAAAATAAAACAAAGGAGATGAAAAGAAAAAATAAATGAAAAACAGAAAATCATGTCAGGACATAACTCAAGCAACAAACAACTTAAAATACTTGACCATGATTTATGTACACAATTGATAATAAAGTATTTTAATTTCGAGCGATAAAGACGAAAGAAAGACAAGTATCTGAGTAACATGAGTATCTGTCGAACAAGGATACAAGCAAAAAAATGAAAAAAAAAAATAAACAGGAAAATAATATTGACGACGATGACAAAGGTCGACAAAATTGTCCACTTTGTCCTGAACAAAAATATCACTTAAATTGCCTTCATTACCCTTAGAACAATTTTATTGCCCAAACCAATGCCACTTATATCCTCTTCTTCAGTCTTTATTGTCTCTCCAGTCCTGCACTGATGTAGTAGATTGTAGTATGAGTATGAGATGTACTCTAAAAACAATTCAAATGACAAATAGAAAATGGAACGTTGGGAAAATCTTCCATAATTAATTTTTAAGCTGCCCAAAATGAGGCAAAACAAAAACTGAATAAATGTAAACACCAAAACGTTCTGACCCAATGAGAAAATAATAGAAAATAATCATCCCGAACATACCCTCCCGCCAACTTGGCTCGGTCTCTTGGACTTAGCACCACTTTAGCATAAAACTTTCCTCGCATTTCCTTTTGCTTATATTTGTATTCTCGTTTCATTCGCCCTTCCACACTCACTTAACGCATTCAACGATTTGAGGGTGAGTAGCATTTTTTGTCGCATAATTTTAGCGAATCAATCGTTTGTAAAATAAACAAATCTTATTTTTCCGCAAACATTATTTTTCATCATCATTACCCCCGACATCCTAGAGGTTTTGCTCAAATGGCACAACAAAAACAAAAGACAACAGACAGTAGTAACATATTAAGAAGAGAAACAAAAAATATATATCTATAAAAATTGTTGAAAATAAAAAAAATCAGGAAAGGAAACAAATAAAATAACACAAAAAACAAGATAGCGAAAAATAAAGCAAATGAGAACTAAACTATATGGAAATATAGTGGGAGTAACGATGAATTCATAAAGTGATTGGACTGTGAACAAGGTAAGAGGAATTTATGGAGATATGATGATGAAAGGCGATGTTGATGATGATGATAGAAGAATGTAGTTGACGATGAGTTGAAGTAAGATGAAAATTGCAAGAAGAAATTTCATAATTTTTTGCGTGATAAAGTCGCATTCAGAAGGATTAAATGAGATTTTCTTGCAATTACTACAGTTTCTTTTCTTCATTTTCTTCTTATTACAATTTATATTACTGTATTATATTTTCCTTCTTTTTTGTGCTCCTTTCCGTTTTGAGTGTATCAACATCTCAATGGTGGAATGGTTAAATTTTGTTTATTTTGGGTAAATATTTGTTACTTTCAGAAAAAGCACGCGTTGCTTTTTTTATTTGAAATCGCAAGATGATTGTTAAGATATAAAATTACAAATATGTTTTAAGTAACCCAGAGCTATGCATCAATACTATACTGTAGTTTATCACATCATCTATTTTGAACTATGATTTAGTCATTTTAATATGTGTAAAGATCTTCAAATCATGTAATGAATTTGAGAGACTTGAAATTTTTAACTAACAAAAATTATATTATTTTAATTATACAACAAGTTTTTTATCCGAAGATAAATTATTAACGAATTTTATATATTTAAGTATAATAGTATATCGTCAACAAAATTTGAGATGTTAAAACGTTAACAAATAATGATTCTTTCACTGTTATACAATATTTATCCGGTAATTTATGTTCTTGGAAACAAATTTCCCGTTTTCCTCGTTTCTTCTGCTGCTCCTTAATGACGATTCTCACAATTTTCTTTTACAGCTTACTTATTTCTCTCTCTGTCTCTGTCTCTGTCTCTCCCTTTCTCTCTCTCTCTCTCTTTATGTTTATTATTTATTTATTATATTATTTTGTTCACTGATTGCTTGGAAAAATATTTTATTTAAGTTTCAGCTTCTTGATTTCCGTATAAACTTTGTTACTTGATCTGATTTCTAATCTTTTAGTTTTAATATTTAATCAAAGAAAATTTCTTATTTAATTTATAATTTTGTTTAATTCTGATATTTGTTTGGGTGATAAAATAATTCATTTAAATACTCATTCTTTGATTTAAATTGAAATAAGTCCTACAATTTTAATATTGAAAAACTTTAAATTGAATTTCAATTGGATGAAAATTGCATTTCAATGGTCTATTGATATTTCCTACAGATATTTATGCATACGAATGCTTTTGAGCGTGTAAGAGTGTGAATATTTATTTTCAATCAAATCCATTTATTGTTAGAAAATATAAAATTGCTTAAACCGATTTCAGTTGTGTCGAAATTTAAATACCTTTCACATAGGTAAAACAAGATAAACCAAGTATGGCATAAGCTGGAATATTTAACAAATTGTGAAAAAATTGCCTTAGATAAAAGTATTAAAGATTGTAAAAATTTACTCTGATTTTTAAATTTATATAGAGACTTTTTTAAATTTAAGTTCTATAAAATATAAAGGACCATGGAACTATTTATTTTGTAAATATCAGTATTGACCTATTAGTTGTTTCATTGTTTCATTTAGTCTTTTTAAGCCTTTTGAAATTGAGTAATGGAGCAATCCAAGCCTTCAACCATAACAATAAATTGATTCCTGCCCTTTTTACTTGATGAGCTTGAACTTGACGATGGCTTAGTCACTTCTTTGTGAAAATGGGAATCAAGAAGTCACGAATAACTTACCTTATAGCAACATATGCAGACGAGGCAGCCATCATATCAACATCTGGTACTGCAACCGAAGCGTCGCCCTTAGTACAGGCTAAACTTAACATCTCAATTTGGTACCTTGGCACTTAGAAGACGCGACTGTCCCACAGTTTCATTAAACGGGACAATTTAACCATCATGTGGCACCATAACATACTTAGTCTTAGTAATTGATAGGAATTTCACATAGCAGCAAAGAGAAAACACCTATCACTCTAAATGAAGAACAAGCGCTGCCTGGTCCATCGTAAGTCCAAGCTGAGTTTGAAAAACAATATTTTAGTATACAACACAATTCCCAAACCAATCTGGACCTATGATATCCAGCTGTTGTGTGATCCCTTCAGTAATTCCAGCACATAAATCCCACAGCGGTTCCAGTCTCTGGAATGCACGCATGATACGGGCGGAACTCTACTCTTCATAGAGATCTCAAAATTAAACCGATCAGATATTCATTAAATTAGTACAAAGTACATAGGTCGACTTAATAACCATCTTTAGCTAAATAATTTCTAAATGTTAGTGAAATTCCCCGAAGCCAAAAAATATATGATCTAATAGATTCAAGCCACAGTGTGTTTGTCGTAGCAACGATTTAGTTGCCTTAGCATTAAATGACCATCATGCTTACTGAATGCCTTTCTAGGATGAATTATAAATATATAATTCAAAATAAAAAAAAAAAAACTATTTTTCTGTCAAGTTTTTATAAACTCATATTAAATATCTAGAAACCATTATACAAATAACTGTTATTCAAACTGTTTGCTAGGTGGGAACTCCAAACTCCAACTGTAATCATATGACTCGAAAACTAAAATAATATAATATAAAAATGAACTTTCTACATAGAATCAATAGATTTACTCTTCATCAGCTGACTATCCCCAAGAATAGCATAGTCAAAGTCATTTCCAACTCGTGAACAATCCTAACTTCAAATTGATAAAACCCATTCGTACTATTGTGTTTGTGATATTATGATAAATAAATGTGTATAAAAATCAAAATATATTAAAGAAATATTTATTTCTCACACGCGAAATTTATTCAAGTATAAAAAATAAAAATTGAAATAATAATAAAAAGTTAAAAAGATAAACAGACATTTAACTAAAAATAATGAAAAGAGAGAAAAACAGAAACAAATATAATAGTTGAATATAAATAAGTATTTAATTTATGCACAAAATATGTTTAAGGACAGAATTCATGTGCAGCATGAGTTAAACTTTTGACTCAGTTTGAATTTTCTGAATAATTTAATTATATTTTTTTTTGTTTTTTTCTTTTTTGTACATAAATTTTTCTATTTCCATACTTTTTCAAACTCCTTTCGCCTTCTTGTCTTTTAAATTAATGTTAGCAGGTTGCCACAATTTTGGTGGGACAAAATTTAATAATAAAAAAATACGAGAATTGAAAATCTTTCATTTTATTTGGTCAACTTGAGCTGCCGATTTTAATAATCATATAAATTGACATGCGCATGGTGGTTAAAAGGAATAAAGTATAAGTAAGAAAAAATGTTAAAGCCTTACTTACCAGGCACAAAGAGCAGTACAAGGATGAAAGGAATTATGCAGCGTTGCTGTTGACTTCTTTTCCTGATGGAGGATGTTTTATTCTTGTGCTTGTCAAGTTTCGACATTTGCATTTGGTTTTGATTTTCATTCTCCATGGCAGTAGACATATTTCTTCTTTGCTTTCTCTACACTGCTTTATGTTGACGATGATGATGATGATGATGATGATGATGAGATGTTTATGGTGATTATGATGTCGAATCCACTGCTGCTGCTGCTTCGATTTACGTTATAAAATATTTCTTTCTTATTATTTTTTGTAAGTTTTCTCTTTATTCACTTTGTTGTGTTCATCTACCATAATACAATATATTTTTCTCGTAGTTTGTCTTGTTGTTGTGATTTGTGTATGGCCACTTCCGTATCCGTTTGTTGTTCGATGCTGATTCTAACTTTCACTTGATTGCGATTTCAAGTGTACAAATGGCAATAACGATTTCTCTCTCTATCAATATTGGATGCCTCGTATCTGTGACGATGTCTTATGGATGCCTTATAAATCTATATTGGCCAATAAATGTCAATTGTATGTTACTTTGTCTGACTTAGCTAAGGATTTAGTTGTGTTCTTCATTCAGTTTTGCTTTAAAATGTCTTCCTTGTTGTAGATTTGCGTATTTTAGTTCATTAAACGTTCTCATATATTCTCTTTTTTTTAATATAATTTTATTAAAATTTGCTTATCTGTTTGGAGATGCAATATTACAATATTTTATGCCTTTAAGGATATTGACGAAGAAGTTTTTGTATAAATATTTGATCTGAAAGAGAGAATAATTTTGTTGTTCATTATTTAAGCTTAAGATGTACACATTTTTTTTTTTTGTGTTCTGTATTTATCTCTGCTATCTTATTAATCAATAAAGGTTAGGAAGAAAGTCCTTAATGTACAATAACATAAAAAAAGAACAAAGTAAGTAAGAAGTCAATGTGATTATTTCGTAGAAAAATCACGCCTCAGTTCAACACATGCCCTTTGACATGAAAAATACTTTCATTCAAACTCTTACATTCTTCTTATTTTTACTTGTAATTTGATCAACAGTGCGTATGCGTAATATTATTACGTTGATTTTTCTTACTGCTTTCATTCTTCACTCAAACTCAGACATACATAAACACAAAATCACAGATTGACTCACATATACACAAAAATAGTAGCATATAAAGCACGCGTCAATTGACTTTTAGCCATTGGCAAGAGACGCGTGCCAAACATCCTTTACAGCAGGACTTCCACATGGCAGCCAGCATTTCCAGGCTTCTCGTCCCGCTTCTGCTGCCATTTCTTCGCACATGAACGATTTTGACTGAACGCGTTAAGTAAACAACCAAATATTAGACATAAAATATTAAACAAGCGAACGTTTCCTATTTTCTTCTTTTCCTTCCCACTTTTTCATTTCACTTTTTGTTGTTTAACTTGTTCAAAGATAAATAAACAAAAATACACATACACGATGGGGATCGAAAACTCTACAAAGTTCTTGTCCTTGGCGCGTAAACATTATAAAAAAATCATTTTTCAAAACAAAAAAAAAAAAAATACAAAAAACAAAAGAATCAGTAAAAGCGTTTCGTCGTCACTTTTGTCTTCATTTTTGTTGCTGTGCTTGCCTTGTTATTATTTTACCAATCCCAATAACTCAGTTTTTGAACCCCTTTTTTTTCTATATACAATTTGTAGGATATGTAGGTAGATATATGTTTTTAGCTCAAAGATTTTTTGAGCTTTGCTTACTGTTCTTCTTCCTTGGTCTTGAGCTAGCCGATACTTATTCCGATGCCAACTTAACTGATGCGTATTATTGAAATGGGTGAAAATTGTGATTTGGATCTATGTATGTTGTATACATATTCTGATATGTATGTACTCATCCTATTGTAGTAAAAGTAGAAAACTGAAATCTTGGCATTCAATGTCTGGTCGCTTTTTCCTTTATATTATTTCGTTCGACATTTTATGTTTCCCCTCATGTTAATCTATTTGTATATGTGTTTGTATCTGCTCGTATTTATGTGTGTTTCTGTGTGTGTGTGTGTGTGGGCGACTTTGCGTATGAGTGATTTTTGTGTTTTTCTATACGCTTTTTCTACTTTTACTTTATGTATATTTTTTCAAGCAAACATAAAACATCAAATGTAAATTGAAAGTCGTTCGTGTGTGAAACTGAAAGTGTCATCAGTTGAAGCGTTTATCATTTTATATATTTGTTTTGCTTTTTTTTTCTTGCTTTTTTTTTTTCCTTTTCCAGGGCTGTTTTACTTTCTTTATTTATTTAGTTTTGTTTTTCTTGTTTTGGTATTTTTATGAATGATGCTTGGCAATGTCGTCAAGTTGTCTTTAATCGTTGGGTTTTTACATATTATTTTTCCGCTCTCCTTCTCTGAATGGAGATGAAAGATAAAAAACACAAAAATTGTCAAATGGAATCATAAAGAAACGTAACAAATATGAGAATTGAATTAAAAATACTTATTGTATTTGTATAGAAAAGTAATTGTGAATCTTTAATTGTATGATATTTTACTTTTGGAAAGAAATTCTCGTAGATTACCAAACACACAAAATCCACAATCTAAAGATAATTGCATAAAATTTTATTTCGATTTTATTTTGTCGAAAATAAAATTAAAAAATTTTCTAATAACCTAAATTGCATAACCAAAGTTGAACCAAATCCAAATACACCTGTACTTCCATTCTTCGAATAGCAACCAAAATTAACAGTTACAAAATAATGTCAAATACAAAACAAAAACAGAAAAAAAAAACCCTGTTTGAAAACCACAGAAACTCATTACTGCTTCATTGCACATACAATATACAAGTGCGAGTACAGAGAATAACATAGATATGTAACATTAGACTAGACCAATCCAATCCCCTCCCTCCCTCTGTGTGGCATTGTTCACGTTTATTGTTGTTACTTCTGTTGCTTTTGCTATTTTGCAATTAAAACTTTCATTAAAGTAATTAAAATTGCAACAAAATCAACAACAGTGAAAGAAGAAAAGAAAACAACAATCCACTAGACTAAAGTAACCAAAAACAAACTAACTGAAAATCGTTCTAGAACAATAAAAACAACAACAGTAGCAAAAATAATGATCCACACGAAAAAACAAAACAACAAAATACAAAAAAAAAAGAAAAAAAAACTTATTCAAATAATAAAAAGAATGTAAAAGTGAATAAACAGTTGCATTGAATTGAACAGGGAATGGAGAACAAATTGAAGATGAGCGCGAATCTGAATAAAAGTGACAAATATAAACACAAAATAAAAAACAAAGATAATAAAAAAACAACCAAAAATTTCAGGGGTGTTGGTCACAATGGGTTTCGGAAACTGATAAAAATTGAGGAAAAAAAGAAACAGTCTAAATAAATAAATAACAAAATGCACTGCGAAGAAAGAATGGGAAATAAAGAAGAAGAGAGTTAATTGTATTAAAATACTGGCAAATGATTGGAATAGTGGGAGGCAGAGCTTCCCCACAAATTGTGGTATATATTTTGTTTTCACTTTGGGGAATAAGTGTATCCTGATGTGTTTGTGTTTGTTTATAGTCGACAACAATTTTAAATTTAAATTACAATAAATGACGACAAAACCACAAAAGGATTGACATGAAGTTAGTATGCCAACTCTTACTTCTGTCTCTCCGTGACTATGTTCAATTCTATCCTTTTCTTTCTCTCTGTAGTCATGACACAATACATTAACAACAACAACAAAGATGACAACAATAGCAATCATGGTTAAGTTGTATTGTTGCATTTCACAAAAATGGCGGAATAAAGAAAATGGTGACAACAATCATTTTATGCTGTGAGCTTTTGTTTTGTCGTTTTGTAAATACAGAAAACGGTAATTGTGTAATTTAAAATTAATTTGTAGATAATTTGTAAATAAGTTTTTAATACTAATGACTTTTTCACAGGAACAATCAAAGGAAATAACTAAATAAATGAATGAATAACATTTCCAGGGAAATTAGGAGACTGGACTTGGGGAAGAAAGTGTGCAATAATTGAGGGAAACACATATGATACATGAAATGTAAGTAGAATTGAATGAGAATAAAAGGATAATTGGTAAAAAAGAAAATGTAAAAATAGAAAGGAGTGCCAGATATTTATTTAATATTAGGAAATGATATGATAAGATTTAAGAAAACTCAGAAAGGTATAAATTTTGTAGAAATTTAATTGAAAGTTCTTAACATTCTTTAGATTCTCTCAGAGAGTCAATCCTACAAAGATATAAATTTGATGAAACTTAACACTGTTTCAGTCGATGAAGATGAGAATGCTAAAATTGAGATTATTAATCATTTTATCATTTGACAGCACGCAATGTAAGAATATGTTAGACACAACTGTACAATAATATTGATGCAAGAACATTCTAGCTTAACTGAACTGAACTTCATTTGAAATTAAAAAAGTGTAAACAGCCTAAGAGTGTCCAATTGCCAACCAGAATAACCTTCCTTAACCATATAATTTGTCTCATCATCATCATTATTCATCATTCAGGAATGATATAACATATTAAATATTTCAAAAAATAACATATCAATTCTTCTTCCAACTTAGTGTGAACCTCAAATGATAAACACTGCAAAGATCTTTCAATCCAAAACCCAATTATTAAGATGAAATTGTTCAAAGAAATAAAGTTAATACAAATTGCTACATTAACTCCTATTCCTTCATATGGAAAACCAATCCATAAGACGGAGAAATTGTTAACCATCTTAACATTTATCAGATTCAATAGACCTGAATTTTCCTTCACTCAACTTAATTAAAATTTCTCCGGCTCAGACATAAATTAATTAACAAAACAAAAAAATAGAGAATGTAAACTGTAAATTAAGTCAAGTAAAGTAAAGAAATATAAAAAAAAAATTATATTAAAAGAAATAGAGCACTCCAAATGAAGTAAGAGAAAAAAAAGAAACTAACTAAATATGAAGAAGAAATAACAAAAAAAAAAAATAAGCATCTTTTTGCTGGAAGAATACAATTTGTACTTGATGCATTTAAGAAACACAATCCTTTCTTTGGAATTAATACGCATTATGCTGTCTGCATAATTTTAGGCACACTAATATATAAATATGCAAACAAAGTTGGAGGAAAAAATAATGTGAAAAAAATCGCTCAGAAACGAATAAAAGTCAAATGAATAAGAAAAAAAAAAATTAAAGCAAAAACACAAATTGCTTTTTTGGCAACAAACATTTAATTGCATTTGTATGGACGCTCATTACCTTAAATAGTCATTCACACAGATACATACTTATAGATAAGTAAGTATGTACACACATTTGTATGTGTACTTGGCATTTCCGTTTCCGCTTAACGCTTGCTGTCGTTATATTGCTCCGAACACCCACATAACAACAATAACAAGGACGACGCCACTTAATACTGGCAACAAACTCAAACTGAATACCATGAGCTTGTGTAGAAAAGTGAAAGGGTGGAAGGGTGGAAGGGTTGAGAAAGGGTGGCATTTTGAATTTAAGTTGGCAGCAGCAATTTTAATGTCAAACTTGGCAGCTTCTGTATTCCAAAGGAAAAAAGGAAAGAAAGAACAGAAATTATATTTAAAAATGCAAAAAGGAGCAAATAATGTATAAAGTGCAGTATATCCTTTTCTTTTCTTTTATTTTTTTTTGTTTTTTTTTTTGTTTCTCCTTCCAACATTTTGCAATTGTATGCATGTTGTAGATGTGTGAGTGTGATGTATATTTGGTGCAAATGAGTGTAACTATAACATGGCCTGAAGCGCCAAAAACTTTCAACAAACTGAAGAACTAACAAACAAACAAACAAACACATATGAGGTTCAGATCTCTCTCTCTTTCTCTTCCTATATCTTTCACACTCTATCCATATCATTTACCATGTATCTGCGCTTTCATCTCTTTGTAGTATGTGTTTTATTTAAATGGAGACACAAGCAAAATAATTAAAGTGTGTATTTAAGTCCCTTTTTCTACAGAATATTCTCCTCCTATTGCCTTTTTTCTATTTGACTTCGTTCTTTTGCGCAACGGAAAGACAATTAGGAAATGGTCGTTTAACTATAAATGAAAATAAAATTCAAGCAAAAGAAATAAGTAAAAGAAGAAAAAAAAACTTTAGAATCGAGTTAAATAAAACAAACGAACAAATGAGTAAATGAATGAGTGACTGAATGAATGGAAAAGTAAATGAGGGGACATCACCAGACCTAGAAAAAACTATTTTCAACAAATATACTTACAATGCTACATGAAAAGGATATGCGAACTTGAGATTAAAAGCTACTGCCGGTTACATTAACATCATCATCAACATCTTCACCATCATCACAGTATATTGCTTCTCATGTCTTCATTCATTTGTTTTCTCATTTCTCCACTTCCTCATTCATTCAATTGCTCGCTAACATACAGTTTTCTATTTTTATTTCAATATTTCCTTTCAGTTTTTCTCGCTTCATTCTTCATTCTTTAAAACGAAGGAACAGTCTGCAGGGGAGATGATACAATTGCCATCTGCTCCTCCTAACCATGCTTATATCTAGATGTATCTATGTTTCGGTATATTAGTGAGTATGTATCTGCGAATGTCCAATTGCTTTCGTACCGATTTTTTAATTAAACTGATGTGTTAATATTAGATGAAATGGTTTTTCTTTATACAATATGGGTTTATCTAGCTTGAGTAGGAGAATTAAATAAAAAAAAAAAATAAGAGAAACATTTATTTGGCACTTAAGAAATTACAATTAATAAGATTAAATAACTCACATGTGCGTGTATTTCGATATGAAAGGCTATTAATTTTAAGAATTTAATGGTTCTCTGGTAATATTAAGGAAATGACTTTATCTTTCTGCCAATTTAGCTTAATAGATTAATTTTCTCATAGAACCTTGCAAGACCATAAACTCCGAGAAGTATTCACTCCAGTCTCCCTAAGTAGTGATGTTATTCTTTTGAAGTTTACTACTAAAGAACTGGGACAGATTCTCGATAAACAATTGCTTTGGTGGGCTTATATTAGGTGCAAGAATTAGTAACTTATATTCAAGGGTAGGAAAATGTCTCAGCTTATTGAGTGAAACTGCTTTTTGTTTAACATACTTCATAAGAAATACAGATATTAGTCTCTACATAAACCCCAACCTAACCTGCTTATCGTGAACCAATATCTCAGTGATTTATGTGAAATCGGCTCATTCACCCAAAAACAAAAAACATGTTCAATGACTTGAGGCTCAATCCTGTGATCATGGCATAGTCCTCTGACACCTCTAGACTAATGGAGTGTCGCACTTCCAAACCAGCAATTCAAAACCCATGAAACTTACGCTGATATCCTTATAAACATTCACTTATTGATTATATATCAAAATGAAATCATATAATAAAACCAAATAAATAAAGGAATCTGTTATTTAAATTTCCTTAGTTAGATAAGACAAAGAATCAAATCAGAGAAAGCAATCTTAAAAACAAAGGTTTGAAAAGTATAAAATATCTCAATTTTATTTATTGATTTGTATTAGTTTCAAATTTTAAAATTTCATATTATTCAATATTGAATGGCATCAAGTACTCAGTTTTCCAATCATTTAACTGTGTGTTTACCTAAAATCTTTCCTGTGTCTCAGTCACGTCTCAACACCAACTAGAACAAGATGAAGAAATTGAGATTGAAAATTGATAAAAACAAATTCCATAGACTCAGCTGCATTACAATACAAAATTCATGATTTTGTTTTTCTTCATATTATTTTATTTTATTACAACAATGCACAGAATACACGTAATAACAAAAACGAATGCAAAAAGTAAACCACAAATGGCAAAAGCAACAAGCACAGAAATAACAACAGAATAACTACAACAATAATAATAAGAACACAAATAATGACTCTCCCTTTCAGGCCCAATGCACAAGACCTCCTCCTCGTCATCGTTATCCTTGTAATCCTACATACCAATTTTCGGTTCGAAACTACTCGTACTTTCATCGTCCAACATTTGTACATTTATTCGTATATTTCTCATCTGCATCCACAGCCTCATAGTCTACTTGGTTTTGCAAATGAAGGATGCAATAACAGCAAAAAGAACAAAAGAAAAACAAAAATCGAGCGTTTAAACTGAATATAAATAAGAAATTGAAAGAAGAAACCAGAAAAACCAGCAACAAAATAAATGAAAAATAAACAAAAAAAAAAATAAAGATAAATAGCATTGAGATACCGACGCCTGTAAAATATCAGCATCATATGAGGATCGTATCAAGGAAGATGATTCGCTTTCACTCTTTCTCTGTCAGGAACTCACTCCCTTATTTTCTTACCCGTACTTACTACTCGTTTTCTGAATCCATTCTAGGCCCTTTGCCATGCACTAGACTATTTGCAAATCCGATACATTTGTGGTTTGTATTCATTGATGGGGAGCAGTGTGTCTTGTTGTTGATTTCTTTTACCAGTTTTGTTTTTGCATCGCCATTTTGTTTTACTATTTTTATCTCTTTGCAACTTTCTTTTCAGCATAATCACAAGATGAACAAACACATGAGTATTTACCGCGCTTATTTCATTTTGTTATGCTTTTCTCCAAGTTTATTTTATTTTACTTTATTTTGTTGTGATTTTCTCTGTTTTGTTTTTGTAAAGGATTTTGGATTTTGTGGGTCAAGTGTTAGATTCAAATAGTTGTAAATAACAAAAATAATGGGTTCATGCGAGTGAGATACAATACAATACAATACAAAAGGATAATACGAGTATATGTAGTACATATTTGTAAAGTGTGTAAAATTTTGGGTTGTTAAATTATTTTGCTATTTAACATTTACGATTTCTCGTTTTCTGTTGAATTGAGTTGAGTTCAGTTTCGAAATTACTTGCCAAGAAATGGCTTGGTTTCGTTTGGTTTAGTTTGGTTGGATATGGTTCCGTTTCAGCGAAACTGCTACGACTCACAGTTAGTTGTTTTGCAGAAAAGTTCATAAATTATTATATGTCGTATGGGGCGACTTGCTGGAATCAACTAATTTATGTTGTTATCTTCATAAATTTATGGTAAGTAGGTAAAGGAGAAGGATCAAATAAGGCAATGTTCGGTTTTTATGGTTTAAAGGATTACATACACTGAGTGTTGACTATTACAACTAAATATATGCGTGTACCATGTACTCGCTATAATTTTACTCGAAGCATTTCCTTTATCAAGTTTCAATTGATAATAATAATAAAATTTGATGAACGATTTTTTTTTTCTGTATATAGTAAATGTTGTGTTAGCCTAATTAATTACAGATGGTTTACTTTACCAACTGAAAAATATTACACAGGTTTTCTCCATATATATTTATAATATTTAGTAATTCCAGAATTAAAAGATCTCAATAGTTTGAAATTTAAAATTTTATCTAGAAACCATAAGTTATTCAACATTAGATAAAAGAGCAAATGGAATTTTAAATGAATACATTTTATTTTTTTTTTTTATCTTAGAATTTGAAACTAATAAAAATGTTATAATTTTCATTCAGAATTACATAAAATAAGTTTATTAGAGAATACGCTTTGAGCACCAAAGTTTATGCTACCAGGCAACTTTGGCAGCACTTCATCGGAGCAACTGAGTTTCAAACATGAGACAACTCTTGGTTTGTTTATATTAAAAAAAATATTATATGATAATTAAAATTTCATAATTCGATTGGAATTTTTCAATTTCTTTATTGTGACGCAATCGAATATGTTTAAGAAACTCTACTTCTATTTTTATAAAATGTTATGTATTAAGATTTCTTATTATTTTATAGCTTTTAGCGATTGTTTTCATTCGCGCTACACTAAGAAAATGGTCATTGAGTTGACACCAGTCAAGCTACCATTATATCCATGAGCAAGCTTAAGCTGCTTTTAAGGTACCAACGCCTTTGCCACTTTATCAAGCCCCATCACCATGGACTCGTATTCACCACTAACTTGGTCAACAAGGGTAAGAAAAAAAAAAAACTTTTTTAACAATATCAATAATGTGTGTCTGATTAAAACTAAATTTAAATGTGCCTTGCATGAGTTGTAAAATTTAAGTAGAGTCCTTCTATTCATATTTCATTCCACCGCCTTATTATTTCCCCATTTCTGACTATTTTCTTTATTTTAAAGTAATTGCCTTCCTTCATATACTACTTCAAAACTCTTAGTTATTTTGAAGTACAGCAATAAAATATTTACAAAACAAAAAAAAGGGCTTCTAAGCAAGAGAAGCCCATTATAATCAACTTAAAAGAACAAGTTGAATAAATCTACCCAACTGAGTTTTACCTTTGAAATTGAGCTAAGTACAATAAATACTTAAACTTATTTTTGATTCATTTTGCTACTACATCATTTTAGTATTTTAGAAAAAAAATATATAGCTATATATTTTCAATAAGACAAACTAAGAAATGCCTATACAACAAGCGAAGGACAACCATTGAGATCAACTTGAATGGAAGAACTCTTAAGTAGGATACACAAATGTAAAAAAGAAAAAAAAAAAATGCTAGAAAACAAATAAAGTAAGCAATGGACATGCCTAAATATATACCATATATATACTTAGCAGACTACTTGACTATTAGACTTGTCGCACATGTCGAAACATCTCTCACTTTACAAGTACCAGGTACTAGAATGCGTCCTCTTGCCTAATTTATACAATTTGTGCCCTGGTCCACTTATGTAGCCACATAATTACGCTTATCTCTTACTGGATTGAGTCAGGTTGAGTACAGAGTGCTGGACTGAATTGAGTGCTTATTCAATACTTGTATGTGGCGGACATCTTGCTTACTGCACTTTGCGTGTTTAGTCATGTTTGCCTCTGTTTGGTTTTTTGGCTATGTTTTTGCTACTTAAAAAGCTTATGAAGGAACGAAAATGAAGGCAAGAAAAATAACAAGACAAGAGTCCTTTGCTGGCCCCCAACAATATAAAATACTTGTCGAGTGGTAAAGGAAAATGTGTATTTGATTTAAAAGGAAATACCTTTTTGCCCTCTATGCCCTTAGTTTACAAATAAAGTGCACGTGTTCTATGTTGGTTGCCCGCTTTTGATTTTCTTTTCTATTCGTCTATTTTTTTTTTTTGTTTTTGAGTTGCTTTTATTTTTTGCACATTTCGGTTCTGTTCCTTTATTTTGTTTTAAGTATCCTGGTTTTTATGTCAACTTTGTGGTGACATTTTTATTGTAGAAAATTTCTGTCTGTCTCTCCATTTGTCTGCTCGTCTGTCTGTCTGTCTGTCTATCTGTTTGTTGTTGTTTATATGCTTGACTTTTGATTTTGGTTTTGTTTCTTATTTTTTTTTTTTTATAGAATTTTTTCCATTTCGTTTTTACTTTTCTTATTTTTTTTTTTTTTTTTTGTGTAGTTTTTCTCGGTTTGTCGTTTATGCTCACTCAAAAAGTTTTGGCATTTTACCAATAAGATTATCTTAAGTGGGGTCCAATTGTTCTTGTTGTTGTGCAATAAACACTGAACCTAAACTCTGTACAACTTTCATTCAGATACGACAAGAACATTGGCAAATTTGTTTAGAAAATGTCCTTTTAAAAAGCAACTTGGATCTATTTCTAAATATATACGTATGAGAATATGACTATAACTGTGTTTATGTGAGTCAGTGATTGAGTGAGTGAGTGAGTGAATGAATGTATCTGTGTACATTTGTGAAAGAAAATATTTTTTGGCTTTTGTTTTCTCTTTATATTTATTTTATTTGGTTTTATTTTATTTTTTATTTTCTTGTGATTTGTAAATTACTTTTGAAATAGTTTTTAATTCATATAAAGTTTGCTCTAAAGTGGTCTTGCTTTTGTCTGGTAAACTTACTATGTATTTTTATACACGTATTTTTGCATTATGTATGCGTCTCTGTGTGTGTGTTAATTGAGAAAAATAAACTTTTGTTGCTTAAGGATAGATTTATAATATTGTAATTGCCATTCGACAAAGTAATTGATAGATTCCTAAATCATTTGACTCAAAGTTGAACATACTTTCCTTAGAATAAATCTTTCTTTTTAATTCAAATATGATAACATTTGTGAGTTCTTCTACAATTTTAACAAGAGATTCTTAAAATTGTTCATTCATCAAGCACCTTGAAACTGAAATATTCAACAGAAAATACTAAATCTTAGTTCAAAATTATTTTCTGTCTGATTTTGTACATTTGCCATGGAGTTGAAGAAGATTTGATTTAGACAAATTTGGTTTGATCCAGTCTTTATATTTCTGTACGTACATGATTGAGAATGGGAATCAGGCTGCTTTCGTTTCTCTAATTTATAATAAATTCAGGTTTATTTCCTTAATATTAAAAAACAATAAATTCTTGGAACTGTTATCTGATATTTTGAAATTTGTTTCGTCTTTTTTGTTTGACTGATACAATACTTTGTATTGAAAATGTTAAGAATTAACTAGGATATATTTGACTGATACTTTTTAGAGAAAACGATAAGAACTTGATGTGATTCTATGAATAGAAAAATTAAGTTTAAGGCTTCAATATTTTTTTTATTGTTATCTGTAATATGTAAAAGCACTTCCAAACACGAAACATAGAATGAGCTTTAATGCGACAATGAGAACATAAAACTGACTAATTGGTTCTAGTTGACTAATTGTAAAGTGTTTTGATTAATTTTAAAATTAAGTTGAAATTCTTATTTTCTTAACATTGATTCGCTAACATTTTCAAATTCATCAGTTTCACTTTATCAACGGCTTAAGTAACATTATGCATACTCAATCAATGGTAATCTGCCTTATTTAAATTTTATGTACACAATATTATAGATTCTCAACTAAGTACTACGCATATGAACATCATCTCAATCTCATGTACACCAAAGAATTTTACACAAATATGCTACATTAATACCAAAATCATGCATTTCCATTAAGCTATCAGTTGACAACGCTGTGTATCTTCCATGTACTAAGTATGTATAGCAGTGACTGCTCCTCCTACTGCTGCTTCTGATGTCACTTTTGCCTAAGATCAACTATCGCGTGAACTGAAGCAGCTGCCAATGTTAACATAGATTTGGCTACGACTCCCTTTTTCCCTTGGACTATTGTCTGCCAATGCTTCATGTTGCCTTAGCCACTTGTGGTTGCTCAAATATTTAAATTCGATTTGAAGAGGATAAAGAATAAGCATGACAACGAACACGATGCCTTACTTCCATCACTTTTTTCTTTATTTTTTTTTTGTTTTGATCCACCACAAAAAAAAAAAAATGTGGATAAAATATGCAACAAACAAAAAAATCTTGGTTACTGAATATGTTTTTCATAAATATATTTATTTTTAGTTTACTTAATATCTTTTGTTGTTTGTTCCATGGTTCTCCGTCCCTTTGCAGAATCTCAATTTTGTTTACAAAATAAAAAGCGCTTCCGATTTTCCATCTTTTCTTTTATTTTAATTTTTTTTTTTTTCACAAGCCAAAAAAAAAATAAAAATGAACAGCACAACAAGACAAGAAGAGATTCTCATTCAAATAGAAGAATTTTGATTTAGATAAAGGAAGATACTTAAGTAAAACAAGACAGTTTAAAGAAATTGGTGGAGCAGAAGATAATTCGCATGCCACAAAATAATGACTATGAATGAAAATAAAAAGCAAACAAATAAGTAGACATTTTTCATTTGAATTTTAATTCAAAATTAAATAAAATAAAATAAATTAAAGGAAATAAAAAAATTGCCTTGAATTTAATGTTTCATGATTTAGTATTGTATGTCTGCAGAAAGACAGAAAGACGGACTCATTTGAAGCATTGACGCACTTTGTTCAAACCACTGATGCCATTTGTGGTTGCACAAAGCGTAGGCAATCAATTAAATTAACCACTGGCCACATCAAGTGGCCATCGTCAAGGAGGCGTAAAATACAGGCTCCAACAGAGTCCTCCTGCCATATGAAGTGTGGTCAAAGGTTCTGCAGGTCACACAATTATTGTATTTTGTAGGCCATTTTCATGGTGGTTAAGTATTACTTCAATCAATAATAAAAATTAAATAAGCATCCACAAGCAGTGTCAAATTAAATTGTATATAAAACAAGAAGTGTATGAATGAAGAATCTTCATGCAATAATTAAATGATGAATTAAAGAACCTTAAGAAACAGAACAGAGTGAAAGAGATCACATGGGGTCTTATTAATTTCAATAATGTAGGCAATAGTCATAAAGTCCAAAGCATTGTCTCCTCTTTATCTGATTATTACACATTGTTATGAGTAGTTCTAATTATTCGATTAGATTGATAATAAATTCTTTTCCATCAATCTGAACAGAACAACCGAGCATATGAACCGTGATTTCTGAAACCAGAACTGCATTTGAACATAGCTGAGCCGTTTATATTCATTGACATTTCTCAAGCTTTAGACCGAGTGTGGCATGATAGTTTTATTCATAAAATGAAAAACGTGCTTCCATAGAACTCCCACTAACTTACCAAGGGGCATTATTTTTGGTCTGCTTTATCACATTGAATCACCGCAGAGATCCCATGAAATTAAAAACCCACTCCCTCCAGTGTCTATTAAACCCAAGATCTGGTCTAAGCGACGATCTAAAGTTGCTACTATATTACAGTTTAATAAAGCTAATCTGTACACACGGTTTCTAGCTTTGGGGGAATGCAAGCTCAATGGACGTTGAAGTTATCCAAAGAGACCAATAGAAAACACATCGCATTTTAACAGGTGCTCTCTGGTACATGTCGAACTCGAACATCCACAAAGAACTCAGCTTCCCTCTAATTAAAGCTGAACAGCTGACACAATTGAAGCAGAAATGTCACCTCAAACTCTCGCTACCCACTAGCTCGTTCTTCCTCACATTTATGCGCCATAAACCTGGGAGGACGACAAAGTGATAACTAGATAGATAATCACAGAGATTGAATGAAAAGGCATCATGAACCCTATATAATTATTGGCCTTTTATGATCATTGTAGAATGTCAATGTGATGCTTTAAAATTCTTAAGATAACAAATTTTAATGCAACTTGAGGAAATATGGAATAGTAAAATACGGTTTACTTATATCAGAATATAAATTTTTCTTAAATCAAGGTTGGCCATGACTTAGAAATAATAATTTTTTTTTCATTTTTTTTTTTTTTTATATTATTTTATTTCATTTTTTTTTTAAATTTTCTTAATGTATGAGTCCAAAAAGTTGTCTGTTCCCAATTAACTCAGCCATAATGTTTTCTATTTCTCCAATGATATATGCAACACCCAATTAATGTCCCCTCCGTGAGTTTAATAATACGGACCGAATCGTCCGTATTCACAGCAACAGGCACAGGGATTGCATACGTTAACGAAATTGGCACAATCGCAGGTCGCACAACCTGGACAGCCAGAGCAAATGATATTAGCAGGCAGCACTGGACCAACAGATGGTCCACAACGGAGAGCCATACAAACACTACCACAGCCACTTACGCACATCTTGGTTTTTGTTTCCTTTCTGCTTTCTGCGACCGAAAAATGGAGCTAGTTTTGGAATGTAATGAAAATAATCACTCCATATACAATAATATTTCTTAATACAAATTTTACTTACTTAACTGGGAACAGTTTAGGTTATTGAAAATTTTGATTTTATTTATGGAAGAAAATTTTTGTGCTCCCTGAGATGTTGACTGTATGAGGTGGTGATGTAGACTGATTATTGTGAGAAAATTGCTCGCCAAGTAAACAAAATTTAGGAATTTATAAAGAAACTTGGTTGCTTAGTTAAAAATACAGAAAATATACGAAACGTTGTTACTGAGAGACTTAGAAATGCGACAAGCAAGCCACGATTTCATGCTTTAAATATTGATTTATTCAAAAAACAAAAAAAAAAACAAAAAATATTGCATCTTTGGTGTAAAGGAATTTTTAAGTCTCATGGTTCGACTAGACGGAATGTAGTGTTGTGCGTTGAATGGAATAAAGTCTATTTGATAAAAATTTCACACATCAATGACTTAACACCAAAACACAGAGAATTCCATCATCAGCACAAGTGGCAGCAACAGCAGCAGGAGCAGGACTAGCAGACGTTGGATAAAATTGAATTTGCTAACACAGCAACAGGACACATATACATATACACACATACACCCACCACTCACAAACTAATACAGTGAAGACAAAATTGGAAATCATTGAATCATGTTACTGTAAAGAAGAATCTGCCAAGCAAAGGCACGACAAGTAAACTGCAGCTTTTTATAGGAACCAACACATATCTTAATAGAAGCGGCAAAAGAACCTAAGACTGGCTTAGGTCTTGGCAATGTACAATACCATCATCATCATCATCAGTACCATCATTATTGATGCTGAACCCGATACCAGTGCTGATGCCAAAGTCAAAGTCAAATCAAGACTAAGCATAAACAAGCGACGAAGGTTGCTGTTAACCAGAATAGCAAAAAAAGACTTACTACAAAAACATGAAAAATGAAAAGAAAAAAAAAGAATGATATAAAAAAACAAGCAAGTAAAATCAAAGTCGTACACAAAAATGACAGACAATACTCGTAGAAGAAAAAAAAGCGAAGTTGAGCAAAAAATATTTTCAGGCAACATAAAACATGAAAGTCTATTAGAGTCAACGAAGCTTTTTAACGTTGTTCGAACCTGCAGGATGCCTGTGGGCATGTTGGATACACTCTTCCTCATTCCTAACCTAAATATACTCAACATTTCTTAATGTTATGGCTTAATGTGTGCGTTTGTCTGTATTTGTGTATGTGAGTGGCTATGTGTCTGTGTATATGTGCTGATGATCCTTTGCCAAATCTCGTTTACAGATTTTCCGTGTTCTTTCTCTGCACTGGCATGTTCCTTGCTTGCCTTACATGCCATATTGCCTTAGCAAAGCTGACAAGCTCATCGATGCCTGAACATTAGCTAAACATAAATTACACAGATGACTGCACAACAATTGAGGCGTTTATTATAATATCGTATGTGTTCACACTTGAAGCCCTTGCCGAACTGAACTCTACTCAACTCAACTCAACTCATCACATAAAGATGAATCAACCAACAACAAACAGCATAGCAAAATGTAAGAAAATAAAATTAGGTTAAAGATGAAAGATTAAAATTGGTAAAATTTGAAAATAATTTTATTGAAAAGAGTTTTATTTTCATAGACAAAATAAATTAATAAAATTCCTAGAAACTAAGTTCAAGACTTAATGATTGTCCAGAAAAGTACCTACAATTTTTTACAATTAATTTTGTTTGCTTGAAGGCAATCTATCTTTGTAAAGATTTGCATGGAACAATTAAGGCAAGTTTTTTTTAAACCCAAATATTGGTGATACTTGAAGATTAGAAGAATGAGAATCAACGAGCGATGGCTAAATGAATAATGACCTCTAACATCATACTAAGAGGTATTCAGTAGGAGCTAAGTTAAGTAAAGTCGCCGATATCGGAAATCAATTTCTCAAGTGGGAAAGTGAGAAAGTAGTTTCCGATCGATGTGATGTTTATGTAGTTAGTCTGTATAAAGTCAAATCAAGTTAACATGCATCTGATCATGTCTCATCTTTTGTTTTGAAAGTAAATTCAAAATATGATTTCAATTTTTCTTTATCCCATGTGGGATGCTGCCCGGTGCTAACACAACTGTTGAGTAAATTCAACTTACATAACAAAGCACAACAAGACACCAAAATTGATCAGATGCGGAATTCGAGTAATTCATTCCCTCAATTTCACCTGTTCAGGCAAAAATGATCTATTTAGATCCATCATATTAAAAAAGGTTACTAAACATCTTAAGCACTTTTAAAGTATTAAGTATATTCTTTGATTATTCAATTCTTAAATGAGATATGTTTATTGGCTTTTCATTGTTAACATAGCATGTTACTTTTTAAAAAGCTGATTATAGAAACAAAAGAGATTTCATTGAACTAATTTTCTTATAAACATTTATTGATGATAACTTTGTCATAAACTTTATACAAGTTTTTCATTACATCAGATACTTTCTCTCCTTCATCTGAAGTAATACACAAAATTAAGTCAAATATGCTTAATAACAAAACTAGAATAACAAGAACAAAACTCAACCACATTGTACCAATTTTTATTTTAGTTATTAGATTTGTTAATCATCTTTAAAAAATTATTAAAAAGAGATAACTTCCTTGCCAATCCAAATGACAAGACATCTGAAATCTTCTATTTTAATTTCTATGATTTTAAAACATATTTTTTCCAAAAAATCTAAACTAAGAATGCTAATTTTTAGATTACAATGAAAGAGAAAATAATCACCTAAACCAGTGAATCGATTCCATCCATAGATTTAAGTTCTTACCCACCGGACATATTCTCTTTTTTTTTTCTTCTGTTTCTACTTAGTTTACTAAAACGAAAACACAATAGATTAACTCTTTAAAAATAACATATAATAGAGCACAATCTGACCTAAATTTTAGTCTAAAAAAAAAAGAATCAAAAGAGTTGGGTACAAATTCAAAAAGAAAATCGCTAGAGTTGAGTTAGGGTTTTTCAACCATTACGTGTTTTCCCATCATCCGCCAACATCATCATCATCTAACTGAACATTGCATTGCATCATTTCGTCATGCAGACCCAACAACCAATTTCACATTCAATACAATTCTTTTGTTTCTATTGTTGTTGTTTTTGTTGCTATTGTTGATTCTGGCCAAGTTTTTATATAGTAGTAGAGTTATTCTTTTTCCCAACATTTTCTTCTTTTTTTTTCTCCACAAAAGACCGAAAAACAATTCAAACTTTAAATGTTAAATGCTTTTTACAGAAAATGGAAATAAAAATACCAACAACAAAACTAAAAATCGAACTGAAAAATAGAAATTTGCTCTATCGGTCGAGAATTAAATTCTTGCAAAACGAGTTCTAGTGAATAATGGAAAAATCTTTAATTTCTTGATTTTTACATTTAAATTATTTCTTTCACAATATAATCAAATATTTCTTGGTTTCAGCAACAAGCAACAAATCTTACTCTAAAACGTTTGGGTGGTCAGTAGTACTTTGTACTGATTGCATATTAATAGAATGGTCCAAAACAGCCTCTTTCACAGCAGCATGCGCATGGATTGCATGTTGATATAAAGGGACCACATGGACCACACGGTGCCGGACATGAACCACAATACTTCATTGCTGGCAATACTGGACCCACTGGTCCGCAAACCAAGCGATACGAGAGCATCGCACAGGGTGGATAACAGCAAACTGAACAGCAACCCATCTTTGAGTTTATTGTTGCACGTTGTTCCTTTAAAAAAATAAAGTACCTGGTATGTTGTACGAATCTTTAGAGATACGTGTATTTTAACATAATTTGCAGTCAAATACTCACGCTTGCAAATAGTATTCAGCCCAAAGAAAATGACGAAATAGACTTGATTAGGCAACGGTTCTAGATCGTTAAATAACCATTTCATTTAGCCGTTTTCTGACAAGCCAAAACAAGATGAAGCAAAATTTAGAATTTTATCATAAGATTTTGAAATTGAAATTGATTAAATTTACTATAGTTTCTAATAAAATGGCAAAAATATTGACATGGAACACTAAGACATAATATCTAATATCAATAATTTTTAATCTAAAATTATTGCAAAAGTCATGGATAAATAAAAGGATTGACCATTGTAATTGATGGACTAGGTTTCTTCAGTCATCTTTTGTATCTATTCGATGGTTTGATATCAAAATATATCCATTTTTTATTGTAACATTTTTTGTCATCAAGAAGATAATCAAATTTCTTTCATTATTTATTTACTCAGTGCCTAGAGACTTAAAGTTATATACTTTTCGAAATGCCATTTTGATTTGATTGAATTTCTTCTTCAAATAATTTCCGAGAAATGCATACAAATTTGTAACAAAAGAAATCTAAGTATTTTGGGAAAATTTTCACTAACACAAAATTCTCTTGCATACCACCAAATCAAATTTCCATGCAAATACTTTAGTCCTAGAGACCAAGACCAAGTGAAGAACTTTCCCATCCCATAAGACCCAAATGCAAGTTGAACAACAATCGAAACTTTTCAAAACTAAACTAAACAATCTCACAAGGATACACTTATAGTTAAACTTGTATGTGTGAGTGTTCCGTTTCTGTTAGAAGTTATTATAGTTTGGCCCACGTAAAGGACCAAAGCAACCAAAAATATTTTACAAAATATTTTGATAGAACTTCAAGAACAAAAAAACAACAATGAATAAAATATAACAGATATTTTGCAACATAAACATAGACTCACACACACACACACACACACACAGATACGCACATACACTTTCATTTTACTATAAAATATGTTATTGTTGTTGTAGTTGTAGTTGTTGTATTTACCTTGGGGATTAACAAATCATAAACTTTACGTTGTTCCTTTACCGGAAAGTAAAAACGGAAATAGGAATAACTTCGCCAAAATTTTCAACTTTTAAGCGGGGGTGTTTTGCTGGCTTCACTTTGTGATTTGATTAAGTTTTATAATTTTTTTCTTTTTAATATTCTATATTCATTTAAAATTTTATTTTATCATATTAAAATGCTTTGTTTGTTTGTTTTTTTTTTTTTATTTCTTTCGTTTCTCTAAATTTATTTTGACGAAAAAAATGAGGCCAATTGAATTTGAAAGAGGAAAAGTGTTAACTTTGTTAAATAATTTTCCACAATTTTTTTGCTTTATTATTTCATTTTTTATGCCACTTTTATGTTGAGTTATGCGTGCGTGAAGGTTGCAGCAAAAAGTATGCTACACTTTTTTTTTTTGTTTTCAACAGATTTCTGCTTTCATTCCTGATGAAAATTATAATTTCTTTTGGCACTGTTTGTTGTTTTTATTTTGCTATAATTGTTTTTTTGTATAATTTTACCATAGTTTAGAAAGTATAAATTATAAATTATTTGCCTTATAATAACAATATCATTTAATTATGATTTTCTTATCTACATTCTTTCAGACCGTTATTTTTTCCTTATGGGTTACAACGTTATTTGTTCGTTAGACGCAATGCCGCTTCTCACATATTTCACAAACCAAACGTTTTGACATTATCAACGTAACTGAAGCCAAGCAGCTGCCGACGACACTAACGATGCTGTGTAATGTTAACGAGCGAGCAGGTCCTTTGCTTCGTGACTCTGTGCGTATGAAGCACAGAATTTGGGCGAGAGTACGGAAAAGTCAAAAAACATAGCATCAAAAAGAGACATTGGCATTCGCAGATATTACAAGCTGCTTCGTAACATTTCATTTTTGCTTCGTTTTACTAGCTTCGTTTATTGCGAGAGTGAATATAAAAAGAGAAATATATATTTTGCATTATTTTCGTTAAGTAAAATTACAATTTCTCTATATGTTAGCAATGAGCAAAATTTCCCTTGAGTGTTGATTCTTCTTGCAGCTGTTTCAGTCAGCTGTTTCTTACCAGAAGTCTAGACAAATCAGTTAGAGAGCAATTCTTAGAACTCTTCGTGTCAATTTGTTATTCATGATAAAGAATAAATGATTCTAGGCAATAATTTATGCTCAATGATTTTAAATGTTAACTACTATGGGATGTTTTTATTAAATATAATTCTCTTTTATTGTGGGATGTTTAAAAGCTTTCATGAAATTCCTTGAAATATTTGTTAACATTTTCTGTTAATAACATTTCAACTGTTCAACCTTATGGAATAACAGCAGAAGCAATATTAACAATTTATCCTCTCTCTCTAGGCACGCTACTCTGATTCTTTCAAATACTAGTGTTTTGAGATCAAAGTCTCCCATTTGTTGTTTAAAAGTTCATGTTTTTTAGTTACGGTAACTAAATATCACTTTGTCATTCCATTGATCAATAAGAGCTTCTATTATTTCCATCATGATTTACTTGATCAAAAAGTTACATTGGTAACAAGTTTTATGATACCAAAAAATATTCCATGAATTGTTAGTGGAATAGTAACAAAACAAACTAATAAAGGCAGCAATTAGCAGAATAGAGCATAGAAGTTCAGTAAAGTAAAAGGAAATGAAGTGACAAAGTAAAGAACTACGGAAATAAAAAATTGATTTGAAATATAAAGCAGAGCAACAGAATTACTACTTGCAAACAATAAATATGAATAAGTATATCATTCAATTAAACAAAAATTAGTAACTCACGATGTCAAATGACATTCATAAAACCTCATGAAGAAGTTCTTTAAATATTATTTGTAGACTTTTTCGATTTAAGAATTTAATTAAAATGGAATTCAAGCCACTATACATGCTTTATTTTGTCCCACGAAGTGGGTAAACCCTTCTTGGTATCTTTCGATTGCTTGTTGTGCGGAGAATTTAGGTTCCTTAAAGTTTAAATTGGTTATGTAGAAATATTACAAATATAAACTAAATCTGTTGATTTTAATTATTTTTTGTTTTTTCTACAGAATTCCGTATTTTTCCTTTTTGCTTTGAAATTATTACTAAATTGTCGTATCCAATTAAATATCAAATAACTAAGTTTTTTGTTGTAAATGTTCATCATTTTCTTTGTTTAAATTACAAATTCTTTTTCTAAAATATTTAATAATATATCCTTATTTTTTGTAATACAACTCATAAATAAAAATGGGCAGAGTCCGAGTCAGACTCGTAGGGTTCCGTAACAGATTGGGTTTTGTATTGAAGGTACTTCCCCTACTGATTCAATTTGACTGATTCCAACAAATGTACCACGCCTATATCAGAAACTTATAGTGTCTAAATTTCAGTTCAATAGTCCAAAAAACAAAAAAGTTTTTTGAATAAGAACCTGGAGGTACTCTCCCAAGTGGTCGGATTAGGCTGATTCCAATAAATGTCAATAGGGTACCCTTTGGATCCGGAACCTTAAAAAGGAGTAACAAAATGTATCATTTGCTTTTATCTCATCTTCATATTAAATAATAGTGGCAATTTTATTATTAGCTGCAATGAAACTAAAACTAACTAAAAACTATCGTACATATTAAAAAGGATAAGCTGCGCATAACAAACTCAATATGTATCTATGAGCAAATGTATTGACAGGCATCAACATCAAGAAAGATAAATACATTGAGTACAAAAACAATAACATTAAGAAAAAGAAAAACAACAGTAATATATACAACAAATTACAACAACAATGACGGGACAAGAAAATATGTAGAAAAACATTTGAATTACTTGAATTCTACCAAAAAATATAAGGGAAAACCAACAAAAGCTGAACCAACGAAAGGATATGTATCTTTGGTTGTGTTTGTTCGTACTATCTATGTATGTAGTGTGTTTGTGAATTCATGTGAGAATGTATATAAAAGACAATAACTGTAAAATGTAAATATTAATATTGTTATAATGGACAACATAAGCGTTTCAAGTTTGCAGACAATTTTGCCACATGAAGAGATACATGCATCTCTCCGTCAGTCAATCTGTCTGTTTGTCCACTTGCTAGTATCTTTCCCTTACTTGTCTGGCATGAAAAGAATGTGTTTGTGATGCTGATGCTGAATTGAGTTTCAACAGGATGTGGTTTAATACTGCAGATGCATGTAACTGAATGTACAAGAATCTGAATTTGTGCATCTGTGTGCTAGATGTGTTTATGTGAATTTGTATGCATACAAACTATGCGTATAAGTGTAGTTGTAAATAATGTTGACAGTTGACAAATATCAATATGTATTTATGAAATTGTTTTCAAAAATATCACAAAAAGGCTAAAGAATATTTTCAAAATTCTTAAAGAATATAAAAAAATGCTTTCGAAATATTTTTAAATAATTAAAACAAAAAAGACTAAAATTATGAAAATTTAAAATTGAAATTTGAAGGAAATGTGTGTATCTTAGTATAATTTTTATTCATTTTAATTTCCTTATTTGCAATCTATTACTGATAGCAGGAGGTGAATTTTTAAATTATTGTTAAATAACTCGTCCGTGAAGCGTAACCGGAGATCCAGTTGGTTGCAATGTGCCCATTTAATCATTTTTTATGTAAGAAGAATTAAAAAGGACTATAGTCTTTTAGCATAAATTTCATTCATCATTTCTAAAATAAGTACTGAAGATATGATTCCATTCATACTGTACTCAGTATTCTCTATCTTTCGTTAAATAAATTCCAACCACTTGTCATAATCATAAAGCATCCCTACACTACCCTACCCAACATTTTATTTTCACCTCTAATACAATTCAACATGTTTTTATGTAATGATGAATGATAATTTAGCAAATGATTTAAAATTGATTGTTTTTACTTTGCATTAAATCATTTTCGGCAAAATTTTCTCTCATTTATTGTTCAATAAACAAAAAATTAGAACATCAGTTCAAAAAGAAAATATGCTAATATCGTGTATACGCAATGCTGGCTGGTGCCTTATAATTTAGGCCAACTAAAAGATTATGTTTCAATTCGAAAGTAATACACTGTTTTCACTTTCATAATATACCATTTTCATTCTTTT
Source organism: Amiota minor (assembly GCA_037043295.1). Taxonomy (NCBI): domain Eukaryota; kingdom Metazoa; phylum Arthropoda; class Insecta; order Diptera; family Drosophilidae; genus Amiota; species Amiota minor. The sequence goes on from JBAMAW010002206.1 coordinate 408,218, forward strand.
GAAATGGTTTGATTGTGCATATCCCCGCTGCATCTTCATGTATATTTTGTTTATTCGTCTTTGTCTTAACTTTATGGCAATTGACAACGATAGAATGAAACTTGTAATGCGCATTTGAAATGAGCACATGCCACACTAGAATTGAGGCTACATTAATGGGATGTCAGAGCCTGCGCAAATGTTAATTTATATAAACATACCACTAGATGCATATCTGTACACAAGTAATACTGTCAAGATACCAAAAGTTTCAGGGGTATGAGAACATATATGTAAAGCACTGGATCAAGCAGTGTTGAGTGGATGTAATTCTCTTATCCTGCTTCTTCTTTCTGTTTTCAAATAATAATTAACAATTTATTCCCAGAACAAAAACACAAACATGTGCTATGTATAGATAGATAGATAGATAGTGTGTATGTATGTGAACACACAGGCATTTGTCAACTGTCAACAGCAATATCATTAAAGTGCAAAAGACAACGTGTGTCAAGTCGAGTTGGGTTCGCTTCTTTCAACCACTCACTGACTCATTTACTCACTTGGGAGATTCAATATATTGTATATAAATGTATGTTGCATGTAAATTACAAAATAAAAAATGAAAGAAATAAAAATATTTGTCATCATCATCATCATCATCATCATACATACACACATATATTGAGTGTATTTTCCAACCACGCAACTAGATTGCATTCGTAGGCGTTTGTTCGCTTATTTGTATCTCTTTTACTTACACTTACACAAATGATTTCCCTAACTCATTCTAACTTTAGTTTGTTCATTCGTTGTAATATTTGTTCTTTTTTTTTTTTGTGGCTTTTTTATGTTTGCTTATCGTGCTTGCTGATTTTATTGCATACTGCACTCTGGCTCTGGCTTCAGTTGCAGTTCCAGCTTCGGCTTTGGCAACAGCTTCAGCTCCGATTTTAGCTACTACCGCCATGTCAAGCGGAAGTGAGCATGTCTTTCATATATCCATGCGTGTTATACTCTTGACGCAGTGAATAACTAGTTTGTCATGAAGTTTGTAACACACTGACGGAGACTCGACTCGACGAGACGAGACTAGTCGATTTACCAATATCCGTCTCTCTGTCTGTACGTTTGCAAACTGAAGACTCAGTATTTGCATTAGAGAGCTAAAGTTTTGCACGACTCTGTAGCCGAACTGAACCACTAGGAAGGTTACATCTCATATAAAGCACCCATTAAAATCCATGTTTTTATTAGAAAAACTTTTTTGTTTTTTCTCCTCTCGAACTAAAAATTTGATACTATAACTTCCTAATCACTGTCCATGAAATACGTCAATTTTAATTCCCTAGTTTTACTGGATCGTATAGCTTCCATACAAACACAAAACCAAAATTAGGTTTTTATTAGAAGAATTTTTTCGTGTCCTCGAACTGAAATTTGAACACTATAAGTGTCTGACCCATATTCAACAACCGTGTAGATTTCAGGATTTCAGGAACGTAAAGCTGCCATTAAAATAATTCAGACTTAGTGGTGAAATGATTTATGTTTACTGACTCTTCCATAAACATAAGACACTTCAATAATCAAATATTTTTGTATACTCAATCACAGGAGCATAGGCAATATCGTTTTCTAGGCGTTCGTGAAAAGTATATCAACTTCAGCATGGCTGAAATTAATTGTCTTTTTTCCCTTCGTTCATTCTCTTCTCTTCTTCTTAACTCCCACATCCCATTTCCAAAGGCATCATTAGCACCATCATTATCATCGTAGTCATCATAATAATTATAGGAATAGTAACACTAGCAGTTACTTTTTTTTCTTTTCTTTATTTGGTTTTGTTGTGTGTTGTTGTGCCTTTCTTTGCTCCTCTTTTATTTATTAGTGCATGTTGGTAATTAAAAAGAAAAAGAGGGCGAAAGTTGTTGAGTCTTGATGCATACACAAAAATTGTTTAATGAACACATCTACATAGTACATCTATGCGCTATATAGATACATTTGTGCATGTCAGTTTATATACAAATTCTATGTAGTATTTTAATTAGTTTGCATAATTATGAATGTTCTACAATTTTAATGAAAAAAAAAAAAAAAACACAAAAAACAACATGAAAACATAAATGAAATAAACCACTTGAGATGCTCACAAAAACCATGTTTTCATACTACACTACAGTATTGTGTGCTATTGCATAATCATTTTGCCATTTGGTTTGTAACATCCAAAACTGTGTCTCATAGATATGTATGTTTTAGCTGAGGTTTTGGTAATAGTGCTTAAATAATAATCAAAATAATATCGGTTTCCAGATTGCACTTTTATAAAAAAAATTTCCTTTACATTTTCTTAATTCACTACATAATCTAAAAGGGCAATCAATCCATAGAATATATGCATATGTTTCGAATCAATTGGACAACAAATTGCTATCAACATACAATTTCTATGTGAGAAAATTTACCAGCTTGCTTATGAAAAGTATCTAAATCTCGGTGTACAAAGTTAATATATTTTTCTGAATAACTTTAATTGAATACAATTTCTTTCTTTCTTTCTTTCTTTCTCATACCTTTCTCATCTTTACATTGACTCATAGAGGGTCGTCTTAAATCATAAAATTTATTATAATTTTATTTTCTTTACCGAATTTAATTCAAAATAATAAATGTCAAATTTTTCTATTTCGATCCTTTCTCAACCAGTCTTATTTTTGTATTATTGTATTTTCTTTGTATTTTTTATACTCGTACATCAAATCCTGACTTTATTATCATTTTTATGATGTTCATTCTATTATTTCAGTCTTGAGCCTTGAATTATTTTGTATAGTTTTACTAACAAATAGTTAGTTTTCATTGTAATAAAATTTTACTATCGTTTTTCTTTAAAAGTTTTTGTTTTTTAAAGAATGCACAACAACAAAACGGAAATTAAATAGTTCAATGAAAATAAAAAACTTTAATTTAGTGACAGATTTTAATCAATTTTGCTCAATTATTTTGTTTTATTAGATTTTAAACAAAAAAGCAAAGAAAATATCAAAAATTTATGGGAGAGAAAGAGAAAGCAAAATAGACATTTGCTCAATTAAGCGATGTTTGAAATGTATACAAAATTAATATTTATTTAATTTATTGTATTTAAAGTTTTTTATGTCTGCACATTTCGGTTCTTTGACAAAACTCTACATGCACAGTGATGCTTTCTAATGTTGCCTAGGAATTAAATCGTTTGATTATTTGTTATAATTAAATTACTCTGATTATTTGTGTATCTTCATGACTTATTATTTGCACACATAGTAAATAAATAGATATATTTGTGTTAATTTTGTACAAAATTGTTCTCTGTCGTTGGATTTACTTGTATTATATGTATTAGTAGATAAATAATTTTATTTTATTTTTCATAGGGTAATGATTAGCTCTTTCTACTGTTGTACTAACAAACATATAGATGATTTTTATAATGGTTATTTGGATCAAAATATAAGAGAAACTTCTCTCCAACAGAATAGTGAAACAAAATTACTATTGCAGTAGGAAAGTCAAATTGTGTTTATTCAGAATAGTAAAGAATTATGATTTGAAATAAAAGTTAATATTTTACTCTGAAGGTAATGTTTCACTGTACTCTCTCATATGTATTCACATTGATATTACATTTGAATAATTCGTCATTGAATGCTTTTTCACGCTCTATTAATTTTTTCCAAAATATGCACAATAATAAATTTTTCCTTTTCACAGACAAATAGAGACAATTCGCTTATGGTACACATACATACACATAAATACGCTCATACCTATTTATGGATCTGTATTTATGTTGTAAAAACAATAATAAAATAAAAATAATAATAATTTAAATACTATATATGCATCAACAATATTTGGATTTATACTCATTTGAACGTTTAATCTGTTTACATAAGATAATTTCTAATTTTTTGAAATATTTTAATGTCCCATTTTTTCTATATTTACAATATTCTCATTATTGCATATAAAATGATTTTTGTTCTTATATTTTACTGTATTTAATGTCAAGTTTTTGTTTACTTTGACAAGTCATGTGGAAGCCAAATATGTGCGCATTAAAATATATATGGATAGATTTATAGATACAAAATTATGATTTACATATAGAAAAAAAACCACAGATACACAGTTGTTGGATTATAGCACATCACGATGTGTTGACATCAAAAAAAAAAAATAAAAAATAAAAAAATACCCTTCAGTTAAGTATTTTTCTGTATTAAAACTGTATACCATGAAAACAACTCTGTCTTCATATCTTGGTTTACCATTAATGAAGATATTTCCCAAGTTTTCTCTACTACTTTCATAATAAAATACAGTTAAATATACAATAGTACTGTTCAACTCTTCTACTACTACAATAAAATGTTAACACATTTAAATATTGTACAAATAAACTGTATAATAAACACTTATGTCTGACATGTGTTTATTCGTAAATTTATAAATTAGTAACCCGATTTGATCAAAGGTCTTTATATTCATATGTAAAGTTGTTGTTTTTGTTATAACGTTTGTCCCCTGGTTTTTTGTTAAATAATCGTTATATGATTAATTAAAATGTCATTGCAAAATAATGCAGGCAAATAAATACTCGTATTTATAGTTATGATTTGTTGATTTTTCGTTTTTCCAATCAAATTTGTTTGAAACAAAAAATAAAATACAACTTAATTGCAACATATTATTTATACAATGTATTGGAGTTTTTCTGGGTATGCTATTTTAAATATACAAAATATATTGTTGAATTTATAGTAAAATGTAAGTGAATTTAAGTCGTGTGTGTGTTCGACAGTGAGATACACTGTACATTACTATGAAAGGACAACGAAGAGAAAGAAAGATCAAACGAAATGAAGTATTAATCCACAATTCTAATTGTATTAATGAATATAAAATATATTATGTACAGGATCTAATATTATATATTCTTAAAATTACTAGGGTCTATGGCTTCTCCTTGTCATGCTGAATACTTTTGTGAAAAAACATTCCAACAACAATTGAATTTCCCTTTATGGACTCATTGAAATTGCAACCAAATGATATGAGCACTTGACAAATTTTCATATCTTAAACAATTTTTCATCAATTTTTCCAACTGAAATTTGACAAATTGACTATAGCAAAATGAACAAACAATTGTTCAAAAACTCCCCTTCTTGAGTACTACACATGTCTGTAAATATATCTATATGAATATGGGTATGAGTATGGGGAATTCTGTGTATCATGCATGTATATTTTATTAAAAGAGAAATTGATAATACTAGTGACAATGACAATGATGATAGAGTCACTAGTGACAATATTACAATGTCATCATCAACAACGAAAGCCCAAACTCAGTTCATGGCCAAATTTTATGGTGAATGGCAACCGTCATTGACAAGGCAAATTTGAACAAATAAAAGGAGGAAAAGACTACAAAAAATTGCCAACATTTATTTACAAAAATGTAAGAAAAGTGGAGAAATGTTATACCTACATACAAGTATTTATGTGCACAAGTGACATTTAAGTGTATCCACAACCTTTGTATCGAACTGTCTCTATCTATGTTGTGTCTATAGATACAACTAATGATGATTTTGCAAGAATTGTTCACTGTAACCATGCCTGATATTCGCGGCAATATAAATTTGTCAATTTCATTCTACTTTTTTTTTTTTCAATTTGTTTTAGCCAAACACATGAAGTTGCATTATTTTCTATTTTGGAATGAATTTTCAATCAAGCGTAAATCGCACTTGATTGTTATTGAATAACGAATAAATATCAAGGGTAGTCACCTAGGCTGACTTTGAAGATGACAATGGAAAATTAGGTGAAAGTGACTAGAAAAGTTTTTTGTCTTTGTTGTCTTTGACGGAGTCTCCCAAGTCATGTGAATAATATTGTACAATAGAATGACAATAAAGTTTTATGCGACAAAGGCTTTACTTGTTCTCCTTTATTAGAGATACTTTACCTATTGGTGCAGAATGTGGAATGTGGATAATGCTTTTAAAAATTTAGAATAAAACTAAAGTGATCTAAAATTATGCTATAAAAGATAAAGATGCTTTTGCCACAAAATGTTACAAATTCACCTTAACTTATATATTTTCAAAATTTTGGTTTAGTTTTTTTCTTCTCTTAAATATCACTTTGCATACTTTGCATACTTTTACACCATTTTATGATGCACGTTACAGTGGCCACACCAAGTTAACTGCCACACATTCGTCATGCATTTTGGTTCAGCTTCAGATTCAAAGTGTTGCAGAAAAGTGTGTAGATTGTTCACATTTTGTTGTAAAAAAGAAAGCATAATCAAGAAAAAAATATACTACAGCAAGTAAAGGTGAAGTGAAGTCAGTGGATGAAATGAGAAAAAAATATATCAAAGTGAAAGTTTCACTTTCGTCCATAGCAAGTAATTGTGTACCATATTCGTACATCATGGTTACCTACGATTTCGGGATTGCAAATGTAAGCAGTTCTATAAATAGAGTAAAGCACAAAATTCTGAGAAAAATCATACATTTGCAAAGTAACTTTGTAACATACTATACTATAGTGAAGGTAGAATGTTGCTGTAAAAATCGTATGTGACCCTGGTTGAGCATGTTCAACGAGCATAATCGTTGTTAAGTAATGGCTTAAGGAAAGTTGCATCAAAAGCGCAGCAACTAAGAATGTGCAACAACATCATGTGCGAAACATATTTTCTAAGTCGCTGAATCGCTTGAAGGATCAAGTGTTTAGCTTGTGAAGTAAAGCATTGTAAGATGCAAGTGCACTAGGCCAACCACGTAGACTTAATTTTGTTGCGTGTAACACTTTATGGAGTGCACGTTAAACTTTTTACAGCCACAAAAACACATAACACATAATGCAACTGAACTGAATAGAATGAATTAGAGGGGAAAGGAATGGAATGGAACTGTAAGGAATGCAAGATGAAAACCTCACGCACTTATAAAGATGTTAAAATGTGCAAGTATAGGCATCTATATACATAGTAACCTCATATACAGTGGTAACTAAGTACATATTATACTTTAAAATAGTTTGTTAAAAGGAAGACTACTTAAAGAGCTTCAAGACTTGCCTTGCCTTGCCTTAATTTAATAATTTTTCAAAAAAGTTGCATATTAATTTGTTTTTCCTTCGTTCTTAAGTCCTTCACTTTCATAGAAAAATATTTGAACAGCAACCGCTTGAACTTTAATCAATTTCTTTCATGAACCGCAAACAACTTTTCTTTCTTTTGATTTTGTTTCGACTTTGCCTTCTCTTCTCTATGCTTAAATACATTTCTTCTAAGACTTCATTTAAATATTTAATGCACAAACACTTTTTTTGATACTTTGTTTACCCTTTTCTCTTCGTTCTCAGCATTTTTCTTTTAATTAGGATAAACTAAGAACATAATTTTTAACCTTCACTAGATTTTCCTATGCTCACTTCACCATTTCAGTTTTGTTTTCTTTTCACTGTTTTCTTTTCTTTTTTTTTTTTTTTGATTCGCTCTTCATTGCTAGCAACACTGCATAATATTAAAATCATTTATTCTTTTTTTCTCTCCATGATCCTTTTTTTGTTTTCTGTTATAAGAAAAAAGAAAAGAAATTAAAAAGAAACTTGATATAATAATAATAGAGAATGTAAAGCAAGAAAGCAACGAACAACAAAAAAAAAAAAAAAGGACCAAAAAAAGTGATATAAAGTTCATTAATAACCACAAAGCTCACTGAAACAAAAGGAGGGAAAAAATATTGTAAGTATATAGAAAGAACAACTTTGGAAATTTTCACTTTAATTAAGTCATTTGGAAAATTTATAAGTTCTTAAGGCAAAACTTTGAGCCAACAATCATCAAAAATCAGACAGACATTTTTTAACGAACAATCACCCTGACGACCAAAAATATAAAAATCAAGGATTGAACTCTATTGTGAATTAGCTTTTTATATTAGTTCAAATGCAACTTGTGTTTATATAAATTTATCGAATAATTTTGCATAAAATTTTTTTACAAAATTCAATGTTATTCGATGTTTTTAAATATCCTAGGAAAAATTTATGAAGGACTATGTTCTTAAATAATACAATGTCAAACCATAAACGAGAACTCTAGGGCTTTTTCAAGCAACTTAAAAGCTTTTTTAGTGAAAACTTATGGTTTTGCTTCCCTTCAATTCGATTTACATGAACACTTTTTCCTTTTTTCATAAAATCTTCATGTTTTCGAGGAATTTATGCATATGCACGTTATTATATCCTTTTCAAATCCTTTAACAAACAATCTGATGATTTTTTTTGTTTTATCTAAGTTCAATGTTATGCAGTGGTGGTGACTCTTTTCATTCTGGTTTTCTTTGACAGTTTCACTATTCGATCAGTTGGTTTTGTGTAAAGGAAAAGGAAAAAAAAACGTAAAGAACTAAGATTGCACAGAAAATTTAATACACTTTTCTAACTAAGAGAAAAATTAGATAGTTAAATTATATTTAAATTTCAATTCTGCATCTAAAAAATTTTTATTTAAATTTTTCCAAACAATTATAAATTCAATCTACCAATTCATTTATTTACAAAGCATTAATAAAAACTATTTTTAAGTGGCAATTAGACGTACAAAGTTATTGCGCTAATATTATTCATTTATTATTTTAAATTGTTTAAAAAATAAAGCCTATTGAAAAATTTTATATCCAATTTTGAATTTTCAAAACCTTTTCATCGCATGAATAGCAAATGACGAGATATTTGCTAAATCTATATAGAGTTGCCGACTTTCTGCACCAATCTCATTTATTGCTGATACCTAAATAGTATACCTACATAAGTAACTTTGGGATTTCAATGTTAGTTCCTTGCACAATATTGCAAAAACTTCCACTTTCATTCAAAAACAATTACATTGATTCTACAAAATATTTCGCTATAGTATTGTACGTCCTTAAGCCGCTGTAAGATTAAATTTTGTCTGTTGAAGTCTTCATAGCTTAAAATTTGTTTTGACAGTTTTTAATAGAAGATTCAATTTTTGACAGATGGGAACTTAACTATTCTATTCTAAAAGACTCATAGACATATTAATATTCCTTGTCTCAAGATTATTTGTACGCATAAATAGTTTATGGAGTCTTTGAGATTTCATTTTGTTACAAGATTTTCAACAAATTTAATATGCATTTTATTTATGGAATGGATAAATTGAATGGAATGAATTCGCTGTTCACTTTAGTGAAGTTCGATTATATGAAGTTTAGTTCAAAGTGTTGTAAATATTTATATTGCAACTTTTTCTATTTTCTTTTATTTTTACATTTTGATGAGAAATCGCTGTGTTTCTTTCATTTGAATTGCGCTTCAAATGGTCAAACAAATTTTTTAATACAAAAACCTCAATATTTTTTTTTTGTTTTCGATTTTTTTCACAAATTTCTAAATTCCCATTTATGTAGTTGATCGTTGTTCTTTCTGTTCATGTTGTTGCTGTTGTTGTTATTACTAATACTGTAGTTGTTGTAGTTGTTGTTTTGTTGATTTATTGTGTATCTCAATGTGGATTTAGTACGCGATGAAATATTTTGTTAGCCATTTTGAAAATATTTGATGAGCTACTGAGGCGAAAGAAATATTGTATTTTTATTTAGAGTTCGCTGCATTCGTTGTTTGCCTCCATGTAAACGAACATGTTTTCATTTTGGTTCGTGTTTCGGTTTAACTATTTTCTATTTGAGTTTTTGCACCCTTTTTATTGTTCTCTCTTTTTGTGTTTTGCTTTTGTGATTAGATTTTTTGGTTTATTTTACGTTCATTGAATTTTGAATATGTTAAAAAAAAAAAGAAAATCTATTTTGTAAAATATTCAATATATTTTTGATCTGAACAAATCAAATTTTTTCAGGAAATTGATTTAAACGTACAATTTTTGGTCAACTCGTCAAAAGAAAACTGAATTTTCCAAAACTGTTCAACTTTGATTTTTCCACAAAAAGCAAGAGGACACATTTAGTATAATTCTATTCGCTGAGTTCACTTAATATTTGAATAACATTTAGATTTGAATTTTAATTTAATATTTATTGCTAAAAACCTATTAAGGATTATCCTTTTAATTGAGTTCCCGAGTATGCGATTTTTTTAATATTCAACCAAACTTCACTTGTTGTGCCTTTGGCAATTGATTTTCATAATTTCTGTCTTAAGATGCTTGCTTCACTCACTTATAATATGCTTTCATCCAATATCTGGGGGCACTCAGAGTACATTTCATATCTTTACTACAAAGGAAATTCTCTGAGCTCCCCTCATTCTTGTTATGTTTCAACAACAAAATCAAAAATTAAAGAAAGCCAAAAGAAAAAAAATAGAAATGAAATACTTACTATATAAAATAGGAGAACAAACAAAAAGACGAGAAAAGGAATACACTGTAACCAAAAAAGGAAAGTATTTTTGTGCAAAGGAAGTAACTTCGCTTGTAAAGTGTGTCCTGTGGCAAATTCCTTAGCGCTGCTGCTTTCTTTCATTTATACTACTTACTCATTTTTATATGAAATTGTATAGGTTTGTAGGTTTGATGGTATGGGGTGTTATTCTTCGCCTCCGAGTTGTAGTCTGTATCTTTTTAGATCTTTTCGCTTTGGCTTTGCCTTATAATGCTTTACTGGGTTTTCCGCTGCGCCAAGTTTTGCGCTCGACTTGGACTTCTTTTGTCGTGTATTTTATTTTTCTATTTGTATTTTTCTTTTTTGTTCGTTTTTGTTTTCAGCGAATTAAATGGCATGAAATTAAAAGTTAGTACGAAATGTGCTGAATTCACAGGAAAACGTGAGAAATTACAAGCACAAAAGCAGTTACAAAAGGAAACACGGAACGCAACGAAACACATCAGTAATGGTAAACTGGCAAAGTCTTGAGGAGTCTTGGCTTACTGGAGTCCCACCCCCAATGCCATCATACGAAATAGTGGGAATGCCATGAAAAGGATTTGGAAAGCCTTTCTTTCTTTCTATTCTCCTTTGTATTCGACTGCCATCTTTGGTTGTTCTCTTCGTTTACTTTGCTTGTTTGCATTGTTGTCATTGCGGTAGTTGTTGCTGATATTACAGTTAAAACAGGTAATAAATTTGTTTAAGTTTATGTAAAGAATTGCGGCAAAAGGATCACAACAAGGAAAACAAGGAATTTGCATAATTCTTTTTTCTATTATTAAGAATTATTTGATTTATTTAAATACATTTTTCTCAACCACTACTTTTGGTTATGTAATAGTTTAACTGTAAAATATATAAACTTTATGTTAACCTGATGGTATAAATTTATTCTAAAAATTATAGTAGCACATTTCTCGTTGAAGAAAAGGTTCTTTAAATCTCATAAAATTTATATATAAATGTTATAAGGATCAGTTTTAACTAACTTTGCTTATTGTAAAAATTTAAATTAATTTAAATTTAATGATGAATTAAAGATTTGTGTTACTCTGACATTATCAATTTTTCATGAGCGAAAAGTTGCCTAAGCAATTGATAATTGTGGTAATCACACAGAAATCAGTCCCAGAAGACAATCATCTTAAAGCGGTAAATCTGTCTCCAAGTAATATTGATTGGTTCCACTACGTTACAAAGCGATAATGTCGACTCGGAGTGCACCAGGAGTGAAGGCTTACATGAAAGACCCACTTTAAAGCGAAACACATGCAGCTAAAAAAAGAAAGCAAAAAATTGTACTGGTTCCTTGGACCACGGTCTGAAATAACCCTGAAAAAGAAAGTTCAACTCTGTAAGGTATAGTTTCGAAGCCGGTGTGGACATATGAAACGCAACGGTGGGGACCACCAACATTGAGAAACTGGATATATATAAGTCTCTAAATCCCTTAAGACTTCAAAGTATAATTTGTTAACTGCAGCAAGAAGTTTTATAATCATACTAACAATTTGGCAATAAATTTGCTAAAAGATTTCCATTTGTTTTGTTTATTATATTACATTTTAAGTTATTTGTCTAGTTTTGAGCTCTCTGGAGCGCCTCCATAATCTTGTGAGGCAAAATATTGTTATCTCTAGGCAGATGCCAAATAAAATTCTATAAACAACAAAAAGAAAATATGTAAAATCTTCCCTCTGATAATTTAATACTTAATGGAAAGCATATTTTATACACTTCTTCATCCAATCGAAGAAAAACTGTGCATCACACTCAATTTAATAAAGGAAGTGGAATCATAATCTGTTGAAATTTAAAGAAATTCTTCTTTTTTGCTGTTAGTGAGTTCCATCACACCCTTCTGAAATTGTTGAGGTGACATTGAAATCTTACTTCAACATTCTCATTGTCAAACGTTCAATCTATTCCTTGGCTTAAAAATTGTTGAATGTTCAATTTGGATTAAGAATTTTTTCTTTATCTTTATTTAAAGACTCTTATAAAGCCAAGATGCTGACCGATATGCACCGAGTCTCTGGAATATCCAGCTATGGAAGAAGAAGCAAATGACGGACGATAAAAAAAAGAAGTAGGTGAAATATAGAATATGGCTTAGTTAAAAGAGATAATCCCACCTATGAGTTGCTGAAGAAAGAATCCCGCCAGTGGAGTCATAAATTAGGGTGAAATATTAGAAAAACTGAATGCTCTCTACAACAAAGAAGGTTGTAAATATTAGGGCGAAGTATAATTCTATGTAGACTTAAATTAAAATCATTATTATTTTAGTATTATTTCTATATAATTATTTAGAGAGCGATATAAAAAAAAAAAAACGGATATAACAAACGGCCTAAGGACTTATGTTTGTACTATAATCATCTGAAACCGCTTTTCAAGCTCAGCCTTGTGTAACAATCAATAATTTACGCAAACAAAAATAAACACACACACACACATATATTGATATCCGTGTTGATTCATACTCATACAATACAAAGATATTGACATTGTTCTTGTTGACTTCATTGACGCCGCTACTATCATCAATGCCATCGTCTGGGATGCTGATAGCTTCGATTTGTTACCGATATATATATATAGATCATATCGTTCTGCTTCTTTATTGAGTTACACTCTGAATACTATTTGTTGCAGTTGTTTTTATTATTGTTATTGTTTTTGAAGTGTTGAACCAAATTGTTGCAATATTATGTTTGCCATAGGTGTATTGGACTAATTGAATGACAGCTTTGCGGCTTTTGATAGTTGGTTTTAATTGTTATCCGGTACATGATTGAAGGTAACGTAGCGAATAACCATATTTTTTGACATCGACATAAGAAAATCAATTAAAATTGTTTCGCTTTTTGTAGTCTATTTAAAGGTGACTTAGGGAGTAGTATAATTGTATATATATTGCAATTAATTATGATATTGTTTGTTTTTTAATAATAATGAAAAGAAAACAGCTTCCTCCTTCTGTCTCTTTCAAACTTCATAACAAACTTTTGCTATTTATTACGTGGAATGTAATAAACTTATGTTTGCTCAACGAATTAAATGATAAGCACCCGTGGATCCCAGAAAATGCTATTGTGTCATTCTTCGGAAAAGTATCAAGCAAAACCCGGAATATTTGTCGATATAAACTAAAGGAAACTTTAAGAAGACAATGAGGAAGGGGCGACTCTTATCTTATTATAACAATAATTCTTTCTGAACCCTTAACTTTGGAGGTTCATTAATTTTATTTACTGCCGGCCCTTAGCACTGCATCATTTTGGTTTATAAAACTAAGAAAATAATATTTCTTATGTTAATTATCCATTGTTCGATATCATCTTTGACAAAAATATCATAAGCGTCAAACTCACTGTTGCACATTTTTAATTACAAACCGTTCAAAGAATTTGTGATTTCAGTTTTAAAGATTCTTGATTTTGCATTTGTTGACTGTCCATACTCTGCGCAGCAATGTCTAGATCATCTTTACCTGAATATAATTATATCTTGTATATTTATATAAGAAATTATATTTTACAAATATTTTTATCCAGTTTTTTCTTGGTTAAAAACTTAATTCAGAGAAACACAACAACATTTTGGTACCATACGAAAGTTTTTTACGTACATAAGGGATAAGTGAATATATGAGTTGAATAAAAGAAAAGCACAAAGCAAAGCACCAACGTAATTATTTTATTTTTATCATTGCGCCAAAAGTATCCAACATGAAATTGCTAAAAACCACAGAGAAATACACATACACACTTCACCTTTGCATGAATTCAAATTCATGCACACAGCAATACACGCCAACTCACACCCACATACTGAATAGCTTTTAAAGCTACGAACTTACATGTATAGTGAAAGGAAACACACGATGCTAACCAAAAAATTACGCTAACCAAGTGCTAACTTGAGGGGTTTTTGGTTGTCATTGCCAACGAATGAACGAAGCAAAAACGACCCAACACCACTCGATCCCAAAGGATGCAAAAGATGATTCGATAGTAAGAAGCGATGCCAACCACCAACTACTTTGAGCACACCAAAAAGAATCTAAAACAACATTTTCAAATGAAAAAGACAGGATAGTTGAAAATTCAAAGTTGTTTATCGTCGTCGTCGTTTGTGTCTAGAAAAGGCACAACAGCAGTTTCCAATTGGGATTTTCCAAAGAAGTTTTTTCCAAACACATAAAAGGTTGCATTAATTAAGAGAAGAGTGAAGCGCAATTGACTTGTAAGGTATAAGGACAAAGCCTAAATCATTGCTATGAGTAAGTAAAAGAAAGTCTTTACAAGAGTAACTCAACTCAATCTTATCAAAGGCTAGCAGCTTCAGCATGTTCCATTATGAAGAGTGTGTAAAATGTTATAGTACAATATAATTTCATTATGTTGTTTAGTATTATGAATATGAAATCAATAAGCGACAATGTTGATGATTATAATCATGCAAATGCTGTTACTGACGAAGGCTAGTTGTCTTGTTAACAAAAGTGCAAGTCCTCGGAGAGTTGAACTCGACTTGACTTGGTCCTGGGCTTGACTCTAATCTATTGGATTAAAGAAAATTCAATTAAGTTAGTTGCATCATCTACTTCTGTTGCTGCTGGTTCCTTGACTTGTTGACGTAATGTTGTTGGCTATCCATAGTTTCAGTTGCTTAGCCTCGCTTGCAATAATAACAGAAAATAGCAACAATGGCAGATGAAAGGCGAAGGCAACGTGTCGAAGCTGAATGCATTGACTCGGATAATCAAGGACACGGTGACTTATGCTGAGAGGGAATTTACAGCCAGCTCCCGTAGGTACTTCATCCTCTCGTGTTGTTGCTCAAAATAAAATCACAAGAGTAGCTTTATAAGTCAGGCAGGCAGGCACCCAAGTAACCGTAGCAACCAGGCTAAAATCTCAACTAAGTAGGCTGTATTCTTAAAGCAGGCCAATTAAATTAAACTGTGTGACTTTGGCTTTTATCAAATTATTTTCATTTCATTTGTGTTTGTTTATGTCGCCTCTTTCATTCCCTTCTTAGAAAAAGAAAGACTGCTTTAGATAAACAAGTCTAATAAGAAACAATTTAAGTTATTTCCTTTTCGATGAATAAATTTGTACTTCCCATTGCTGAGAACAGAATGGACATTGTCGTTTAAGTTATGAAATTGATTGAAAAGAATCTCCAATAAAGCTAAAACATGTAATATTTGTATCGTTTTAGCAAACAATTCAAAATCCCTACTTAAAAATAAGAAATGATATATAAAAAAAAAAAAAATTAATGAATCTTAATCTCTAACTGCCAATCAAAACATTAACAAGAAAACATATGCAGTCATATTAACATTAATCTGGGCTTCAGATCTATCGGCACTTTAGTGAAGGATATACAATGAGTACTGAGTTAATTTGGTTCAAGTGCAAAATTTATGAGTTCTCCGAACAATCTACAAAAGAATGAATGAGTTCGAGTAAGGCGATTATGATTCTTCGAATTAACTCAGTAACGCATTGTTTTGTTTTTGTCATTCTATGGTGATGTCTTTTAGATTTATATTTTTATTTATATATTTGATGACAAAAGTCGGTCATTTAAAAATAAATAATAATAAACCTAATAAACCATAAAAACCACTAAAACAAAAAGAAATATGTATTTATAATTAAGCTTAAAATTAATTTATTTAATTAATAATAAACTTAAGATAGGATAGTAAAATAAAAATTAAAAATTTGACTAATTTGTTATTTAGTTTACTTAACATTAAAGCTCGCTGGTTACTTTTTTTCCTATTTCACTATTTATTATTTATTGTTAAATGCGCCTAAGAAAAAAGGCAACATTATTAAACTGTAAGTCCAGCTATTGTAATTAGGAAGATATCAAGATTTTTTTCAGAATTTTTATACACTTTGCAACTGTAGTTTCAATAATAATGATATTAGAATATAAAGAGGAATAAAATCACGACTAAAATGACCAACAGTGATGCAATTTAATTAGCAGAAATTTAGTACATAATTTCAGTTTTGAATGCTGGCTCAATCAGTGATACAGTAAGGATCGCTATTGCTCTGAAATAGAGCTTGATTGGTTGTGAGATGCGTTGGTAGAAGAGTATAAATTAACTACAATTTACCAAGTATATGAAGAGTAAATACTCTTTTTTGTTTCTAGTGAAACTGAAAGGGCCTTTGATGTTGTTCATTACGGTGAATTCAAATGATTTGTATTTCCATTACGTGATTTCATTCATTTATTTATTATTTTTTTAAGACATATCAATAGGACTGCCAAGGAATCGATCTGCTCAGGTTTCCTTTTATTTGCTTATCCATCTGATTTGGCTGATTTGTGGAATGCATTTAGTACATAGTGTATATATGAGACCCAAGTTATAAATTGTAATTTCTTATTTATATTTGGTTTTGTTATTATTATTATTTGATTCCCTTTAATTAATTTCTATTTATTTTATTCAATAGAACATATATTTTTTTTATATTTCGTTGTTGATAGTTTTTTTTTCATCTGTGTTCTGTTTTTATAATTTGTTTGTTATATTAAGAAATATTTATTTAAATATATTATTTCATGTACATTTTAGTATAATAAATATTTATAAATTTGGCACCCTACATATTTTAATATAGGAAAATTAAATTTTAAAAAGTGTTTTCTGTGATGTTCAAATTTAGCGTATATTATAACATCGCCAACCATGCCCAAAATCTGCTCCTACCACAATGTAAACTCATTTCCGGCTGCTTAATTTCAAATCGTTGCAAATGCGACAATGACAAGAGCAATAACAGCTACCCAAATAAGGAGAACATTGACAATGCAGGGCAATAACAACAACAACAGCAACAACAACAACAACAAGAACGAACGCCACAAACAAGCCAATACAGTTAGTGACACAACAACAGTAGCAACGAAAACAAAATGAAAGCGAGGATACCATCAAAAATGAGACACTGGTTGAGCTACTGAGCGAACCAACGAACGAAGGAAGGAACAAGCGAGTGATGAACGCATCAGACTAATCGGTTGCCTAAGTAAATGGGCGAGCGTGTGACAGCCAGGATAACGAAACATGTACTGAGTACTAGTCTAGGGAGGACAATCTGAGGTGATGGGAATCCTGACATTAAATAGCAAACTCTGCGGGTGAGCGAGTGACACACAAACATAAACACACAAACATGGATGGAACATTTCCCATAGAGAAAGCAGTTTACTCAACTCATTTCACCCGCCCTTTAGTCCATCTTATTGTCCTTTTGCTTAGTTGTCCGTCTGTTCCCGTCTTTCAGTGTCCATACGCACCGCGTGCTCAGTTGCTTGTTTTACAATTTAACGGAGTTGTGGCCTGCAGAAAGTTCTGTCATTCATTGACTCACCAATCCAACCTAATACCTCAGGGCACCCCACCCGCATGGTCTCCGACGACTGTTTAATTTTTGGTTGACAGCATACTCTAATCTAATGATGACAAGCAACATGTCACATTGGCTTCCCATGTTCACGTCGTCGTCGTCGTCGTTGTTTGTTACACTCAGATAAATTGTCAACATAGAAAAATAGTATGATCAACACAGTAAAGAGTCAGAAAGGAAGATGATGATGCTGAGTAGGGGGGACATAAGAAGCATGTTTATTCTTTATTGCAACTCACCTAGTTGTGTATGACATTAATACTGTACGTCACTCATATGTTCACTTGGTCAATTTCGAAATGAAAGAATGAGTGTGTGAGTGAGTGAGTAAGCGAATGAGTGAGTGAAAAGAGTGTATATAGTCGTATATGGTATTTGGATGTTAGGTAAAGCAACTAAGCTCATCACTTGCAGCAAAAACTACTGATACTAACAGGTGATGATAGGTAATAGAAACGGAGAAGTAGAAGTAGGTAGAATGGTAGAAACATTTGATTTTTGTGTCAGTTCGTTTGAGTTCAATTCTGTCAAAATGACAGCTGCTGACGAATTGTGTGTACTTGTTTTGTTCACTCACAAAGTCAGTCAGTCATAGAGTCAGTTAGTTAGTTAGTTAGTCATTCAAATCGTCAACCATCCGTATAACATCCAGTCAGTCAGTCAGTCATTCATTCAATCAGTCACTCACTCAATTGTATTGAAATGCATTCGCTCGTTTGTATGTTGCCTTCTACCTATGTGCATCTATTCTATGCACAATAACGATGAATCACCCAGATAAGGATGCAATGTGCAACATTGCTGATGATGATGATGATGCAGATACTGATGCCAATGATGACTATGACGGTGACGATGACGATGACGATGACAACGAATCATTGCTAACAACTGATTCAGAAAGAATAAACGAACGAACGAGTGAATGAATGAAGTGCCTAAGTATAGACTCAAATAGGTAAAGCGAACAACTGAGTGCGCTCCATGAAATGTTCCAAATTTGACTGGCATCGTCGGCTTCCTTGTAATAAATGTAAATGTAGGTTGCTCTAGAGAAGCAGTGTTTGTATCTATTGCAGTTGTTGTTTTTTCTTTTTTTTTTTATTTTATTATGGTTGTTATTTTTCTACAAGTATTTGTTTGAATAACTTTTACTGGTTTGTTTATTCGTTTGATCTTTTGTCAGTCCTCTTCATAGCTCCTCGTTCTTTTGTGCAAATTTATTTGAAACATGTTTCAGTTAACTGAAATTGATTTTTAATTGGCCAAGTTTTACGGTTTGAGATTAACCATCTTCGATTGATGCACTTAGATGCACAGAGAAAAAAGAAAATACTCCTCAATAAAACAAGCATTTATGCCAATAGTAGTAGGCTTTCGTCAAATAATAATGAACTATTTGTGACTGAGTTTTCTAGAAGTTGATAATGAGTTGCTGGGAAGCAAAATTTCTAGGAAATTTATAAACAGTCATCAAAGAGAAAAATTGCTTACAATTTGTCTCTGAATCATGTTTCCATATCTTGAGGAATGTCATTATGTTTGGTATCTCTGATTTTGTTCAAATGAAAAATCGGTTTAGTTTGTTTTTTGCTGAAATGTTTAATCTCCAGCTTAAGCCTCTTTCATTCACTTATTTTCTTTGCTTTAAAGATTGTCATTGCCCAATGATATAAAAAGAATCCTTTATATTTACAAATTTTCACAATTTTTCATATTCTGAGAAAGCTATGAAAAGCCAAGAAATCATTATTGTTAAGCTTAAATTATTGTCAATTTTAATGGATAAATGTTTTTGTATTTTCACTGATTAATGATTAAGAATGACGATGTTGTTGTTATCATCATAAACTGAGATTTAGAATTGTCTCAAGTCATTTTGTGTACGCGACAAAAACTAGTTCATTAATAAACAATAAAACAAAACAATTGAAAATATCTTGTACTGATTGCAGATTTTTCATCAACAAAACTCCACGGACTAAGGTAACTTAACTGACTAGAAATAGACAAAGTTTTAGTGAAATTCTTTACAAAATTACGCAAAGTATTCGCATCAGTTTGTATCCCGAAAAAGTATGCAAGTTTTTTTTTTTTTTTTTTTGTTTTATTTTTGTCTTGCTGTTGATGTTTTTCTTGTGTTTGTTGTTGTTGTTGTTCCAGTGCAGAGTATAACGAACTACTAAGAGTGCTCCAAACTATTTTAATGATAAATTTCTATGCAATATTAACAAAGTGCAATTAAAAGTTTTCGCTTTAAACTTAGTTTCACTTTTAAGTTCTTCGTAAGTTTACTTGTAATCAAAAATGAACTCCAAAATGAAAAATACCAAACTCTCTCTGTCTATTATTTTTTTCTATGAGAAAATGTAGAATTTTCCGTTAAAAAATACAATACAAATAGCAAATAATATAAGTAAGAATTCTGTTCAATGAAACTAGTACAAACAATATTCGCTTTAATAAATAGTTGTATATTTTGATCATGTTTATTTAATCTTGATTACATTATTTGTTATATTTTTACTAATTTCATTTAAATACTGCGTTAACAAGAGATTGATTGCCATTCAGTTGTCATTTAGAGCCCTCATGAATGCGAAATGTTTGCAGCTTTTGTTATTGACCTTTTTCCTAAACTTCTTCTTGTAAAATTCCTTGAATAGTAGAAGGTTTGTTCTCGAAGACCATATCAAACAGCATCACAATGGCAGAAAGTCATCAAATAAAACAATGAAAATGATTATATTAAACAAACCTTAGAGACTTGGTTACCAGCTCATTTGATTACTTTTGTTTTGATATCTCCAATACCTACCTGCGTACTCTCATGGCATAAGGATTTTAGCTGTAGCAGTCAATAAAATCGAAAAGATTTTTTTGGTGAATGTGTCGACTATCAAATGATAAGTGTATAGAAAAAATTAAAACATAAAAATGTTCCATTGGAACTATTCAATTCTCCTACCACTAGTTTATCTTCTTCTTTTTTTTTTGCAGAGAATTTGAAACAATATGTACCTATGTTACAAACATTTGGCTATACTAATATAACACATATTTTGTAATAATAATATTGTGAAGCAAATAATAAAAAAATCCTTTAAAAAACAAAATATGAAGACAAAATCAGTTAAGCTGCAATTATACAAAAGAACCAACCAACAATGGTCATCGATGGATCCAGACCAGCGACTGTCGACTGACCACAGCATGACACAAATACGCAACAATATCATGCAAGGACATGACGCAGACATACAAATAAGTACAATACCAACATTCACTCATATTGTCCTGTATTGTACTTTACACTGTAATTTAGCAAATCGATTTGTTATTTATTCTTTTAGCTTTTCATTTGTTTTTTTTTTTTATTCATTTTTACTACCATTTTTCCCCTTTTGTTATTGTTTACTGTTGCTTTTTATATGCATTTTTTCATCGAATGCAACATAAAAAAATGGTTCAACGTGGCGCCGCAGGCTGAGAGATACAAATTTCCTGTTGCCTGTTGTTGGTATGCAATATAATAAAAGTGAAGTATATGCGAATGAGTTGGTCCATCAATTTGGCCTTCGATTTGAACCAGTAGCGGATGAAATCACATTAAGTGTAAGCAAACATGGATATTACATATATGTAGTATTGTAAATCCGGCCCTGGGTATATTGCTAAACTCTCAACAACAGATAACACCAACACACAGCACATAGAATACTGTTGCTGGCTGGCAGTCAATTGCAATAAAAACTCACTAAACGGCAATAATAAAGCTTATATGCGGTAATAAAAAAATGTTTTCTACGAATTTTCTCACTCGGTCGTGGTCATTTTGTATGCTTTTTATAAATACATAAGTGTATGTATCTTTGTGTGTGGTGTCTCTACATTCCGATTGGAAATCGTAAAATTGAAATTTTGCAAGTGTCTACTTTTAGGCGATTTAGTCGTTTTAAAAATTGATTTCTCTTCTTTGTTTCTATTTTGTTCATTCATTTTTTGTCTATTCAAAAATAAAAAACAAAAGGACTTTTATAGCATTTTGTGATAAGTATTTTTATAGCCTCTTCGAAATAATAAAAACGAAATAAAAATCGTTTACTTTTTCAAAATTTAAGTTAAGATAATTCCACAAATTTTTGCATTATTAAGTTTTATTCTTGTATTTTCATTTTTTTTTTTTCACTAAAAGTTTTGATATAATAAATTTATTTTGTTATTGACAAAAAGATCACGTTTCATTGGAAATTCTTTTTTATAGATGTAAATACAACAACATCAAAATTCATTCATTGTACGAGTGAAGCTATAAAGGTTTGTGGTTTTGACCTAATTTGAAATGTGAAACAGGTACTAAAGTCATTCTTATTTTCGTTTTTATCTACTTTTGTTTCTTCTTATGATGATGAATCCTTTTTCTAGTTTTTAGGGAATCACGTGCTTAATTCATCGTGTTTGATCCTTTTTTTTAAAGACAAATTACTTGAAAGACAACTTGGTAATTTTTAAAGAAGTTGTCAGAATATTTACCATATAAATGGGATTAGTATAACGGAAGATAGTTTGTTGCTTCTGGTTGGTTTCGATGGTCGAATACGTGTATTGGAATGAGAGTTTGCCACATTTTAACTAATTTGAAGAGATTAACTGGAAACTGGAAACTGGAAAGTATAATGACTTGGGTACACCGCTTATTACCTTTTGAATTGTATTTATTACCTTTTATTTTAAATTTTTATGATTAAAGAAACTTGTAAATGATAATTCCGTGAAATTCGTTTCGAAGTTACAATTTATGTACAATACATTTATTTAATAAGTTCCCATATACATAGAAACCTCAATTTTGATTTAGTTTTAAGATGATCAACCTCAAGAATAGAGTAAATATATATTTTTACTTTTCTATGTAAGTAAAAATATCCTTTAGGTTCATCTTCCATTACGAAATAGAGGAACATTCACAGACAGCAAACATTGTACCATTGAAAAAAACAGGCTCATTCTTACAATCAATAGAAGAATCGTAATTCATCTATTATAATAGAAATTAATTTTTTGTAACAAACTTTGCTTTAGTTAACAGGATATTTCTTGCAATTAAGTATCAAAAATGATTTCATTGAAATGTTTGCCGCGGCTGGCTTGGCAGCAGGCGATCCTGGAACAACAATTTTCAAGCACTTTGTTCACCAATCTTCAATTTCCAAGCATGGAGCTTCATTTCCTCACTTCATTTCTTCCAAATTTTTTATGTAATTTTTGCAATATTTTAACATGAGCACACTTCAAAATTTTTCAATATTTCAAAGCGTTGTTTCAAAGAGAAACCGTTCCCATTCATTCAACGGATGATTAAAACTAAATTAGTATTAACAATTTATGGTGCTGAACTTGACAACATCATTATCGAGAAGTACTTCAAAATCAGACCAATTGATTTTCTTTCTTCTTTGGTTTGATCATTAAATTGCAAACGATTTCTGTTTGTATCTCTTGTGCTACTTATACCTATAGAGAATGGCAGCACTTGATACAGTTTTGAACAAAATTGTTTCAATGTTGATAATTTGATCTATGCACAAAGAGTTATTTATTCTACAATAAAAACTAACAATCAAAAAGAAATGTTTCACAAAGATGACTCGATTGATTTTATAAAAATGACTAAGTCACAATATTGCCAATTTTCTCTACTATGCAAACCAGTATTAGAATCCGTTGCGTGGTTTGAAGAATTAAGATTATCCGCTGATGTGGATAAACAATTTTGTTTGATACACTAGAGATTTTGCATAATATGTATATTATTATAAGGACAAAAAATAGTTAGAGATAAAACCCTACATGAAAATTTATTAATGGAAAAATCGACCTATATGCTTATATAATAATTTTGTTATAAATAGTTTAAGAAGACTTGTGCTTGAAGAATGGGATACAAATTGCTTTATTAATCTTGTCTTCTGTTTTGGCTATATGATTATTAAATGTTAACTTCACGTCTAACTGTAGACCAAGACATTTTAGATAGTTAAAATTAAATTTAATCGAATGGAATCTTGCTTGATGGCAGGAATAACGTGTGCTGAGTATTCTTTTCTCAGTCTCGGTTGTATGGTTGTACAACCGTTCGCATAATGGGTGACCCATTACAGAAATTCTTTAGAGTTTTCCGTCAAATCTTTTTAATCAAAACAAGCTGTGAAAATAACCTGTCAAATATTTCTCATTAGTAAAACTTAGTAAAAATTGGCTGATGAAAATGTTGCGACTAAAAGAGTTCAATTTGCGAAGCCGTGAGAGATGTTTCCGAAAATTTGCATTGTTTTTCTTACTACTATGTCTTCTTGGTTACTACTATATTGATTATATCATGGACTATGTTACTTATCGGAAAGCTTATATTCATAAGCAGGCGTACTTTGTCAATACGAGCGGATGTCAAGTGCCGGCAATGGATGTTGTAAATCCCACAATTATGGAATACTTGGGTCATTTTGATGATGTGCATTGTCATAATAAAACTTTGCTGCGCACACAGGATGGTTTACCGGGTGAAGAATCCAAAATTGTACTAAACATGGAATTAGTTGAAATTATGGAATATTATAATATGACGGCTACTATGAAATTGGAATGTGTCTATTGTGAAGTACGTCGCTTGAATGATAGAAACAATGGATGTGGAAACTGGAGTTCTTTTCGGTTAGATCATCAAGGAGCTGGTGTAAATGTGCCACGACATGTGAATATGGTTCGGGTGACATGTTGGCTGGACTCGTGTGGTAAGCCCGTTAAGGTCATTTATAAGGATGTGCTGTTTTTTGGGCTGCTGCCTGCGGAAAGGGAGGAGGCACAGAGGATCCCATCTTCACCACCGGAAGAGCGTTTGTCAGTAATGATTGTGGGTATCGATTCTGTGTCTCACCTAAACTTCTTACGACAAATGCCGCTTACTGCATCTTTTGTACGTACAAAGTTAAGTCATATCGAGTACTGGGGTTACAATAAAGTTGGGGATAATTCTTATCCTAATCTTATACCATTGCTAAGTGGATTGTCAGAAGAGGAGCTTGAAGAGAACTGCCATCCCAATCAAAAATATTTCGACAAATGTCCATTACTATGGTCTGTCTTCAAAAAGGCAGGATACTGGACTAGTTTTGGTGAAGATTCGCAAGTTTGTGGCACCTTTCATTATGGAAAATCTGGTTTTCGTGACGTTCCAACAGACTATTATTCTCGTCCTATATTTGTCGAAATTCATAAGGATGGGGGATATGAAAGCAATCACAGCAATGTACATTGTATCGGCAGTAAA
This sequence comes from Amiota minor, assembly GCA_037043295.1. NCBI lineage: Eukaryota > Metazoa > Arthropoda > Insecta > Diptera > Drosophilidae > Amiota > Amiota minor. The sequence continues at coordinate 433,468 of JBAMAW010002206.1, forward strand.
ACCTTCTCACAGGTGCTCTGGGAATTCTTCTACAAGTTGTTGCCACTGATGCGCGTACGGCCTTTCTTTTCATTTTTCTGGTGGATCGAAGGTGTCCACGATCATTTCAGGTTTCCCAGTAAATTGGATATGCGTTTCTTTTATATGTTGCAGACAATGGAGCGTGAGAATATCTTTAATCGTACCCTCGTTCTACTGATGGCAGATCATGGTACCCGTTGGGGTGGCTTCCGACGCACTTATCAAGGCATGATAGAAGATTCACAGCCATTACTTATAATACTCTATCCACCATGGTTAGCCGATATTTATCCGACGGCAGTGATAAATCTGCGAAGGAACGCTCACAGTTTGGTTACCAATTACGATGTACATGAAACTCTGAAGGACGTCATTGACTTAAAAAGTTTGTCTCAGGCTGAAATAGAAAATCGAAACAATCAGTTATTATTCCTCCTGAAGAACGAAACTTGGCCTCGTGGCATAAGTCTCTTTCTGCCCATACCAGATAAACGGACCTGCACTCATGCCGATATTCCGACACACTATTGTCTTTGCCACAACTTAATTGCTTTACCCACGGGTGACAAACGCGTGCAACGTGCTGCTCGCTTTGTACTCCGCCAAATCAACAATCTTCTCGAACCATATCCTAAATGCCATCAATTGACTTTGAATCGTGTTGTTAGCTCGTTTATTGCCGCTCATGAAGACCAAACGGAATCTAACGACGTATATGAAATTAGAGTAAATCTGGTAACTGTGCCAGGCCTTGCACAGTTCGAAGCAACTGTATATTTCGAGAAATACTTCATTGGATTAGCAGGTGGTATTACACGTTCGAATAAGTATGGAAATCAATCTTATTGTGTATTCGACTATCACGTGAAAATGTATTGTTATTGCTAAATACTTTGATACATTATTAACTTTAATTTTTATTTTATTATGAATAATAAAACTCCAAAAAAACCACATCAAACATCATTTTCAATTTACTGCATTGTATTTTACCATGATCTAGAAATCTCATAGACCACAAAAGAAGAAGCAAAATAGAATATAATAAACTAATAACAAAAAAATCAAACAAAAAAAAAAAAAAACACTTAATAGGAAAATGTGTTTGTCCCCTGGTTCAATCTTTAACTAATATGCTTAACAAATTGTTTTCGACTTTGTTAACCTTAATTTTTCAAAAAAAAAACAAAAAAAATTCTTTTTCTTTTTCACTTTTGTATACTTTGCGGCTTTGTTCTTTGCATTGTTGCGCATCTTCCGGTTTCCGGTTATACCCTTTGGCGGAATCGTTGGGCTCTTTGCTGAAGTGTAAATTAATGTCATTGTAGCACAGATTGCTTGACATAGCTTCGACCATTATTTTTTTCTTTCATCCATTCTCTTTGCTCTGTCCTTTTGTTCTTCTGTTGGTTGACTGACATTCGCAGCTTGTGCAGATTAAAATTTTATTGTATTTTCTTTTTCTTGTACTTTGTATTTAGCATACTTTTTGGCATTCAGGCACCCGTGGAAATTATAATTACGGTGACAACTAACTTATAAAATAATTTACTTTAGAATTTTCCTCTTTTTTCCTTTCTTTTTGTATTCTATTTATTGTTTTGTCTCGATTAAAATTTTAATTGCTTTTAATTAATTTTGTGGCCTCTTTTGGAGCAAATTAACATTTTTACGCTTACTAAATGTGACCCAAGGATACTTAAATATTTGTAAAATAAATAAGCAATAAAAGAAGAAAAGTAGAAACTGAATTGAGGCTTTAATTTAAAAGTAAAAATATCCGAAATCTTTTTGCTTGAGCTCCACAAAAATTATTGCAAAAGATTCGGCCATCTTTGTATTCCAATTTAAAAATATCCAGAGATGCCCAAAAGAAAGGAAACTGAAATGTTGATTGAAACTGTTTCTTGATATAACATCATTTTTTAAATTAATCGAATCATCTTCAGCAAAAATATCTCTTTGATTTTCATGATATCAAACTAACGAGCAATGGGAATCAAGTTCTTCAAAAATATGCATTAATGTCTTAAATGTACTGGCAGGGTGGAATATTAAAATTTATAGAAACACTTCCTATATTCGAATCGCTAAGAATGAAGTCGTTTTTAATAGCTAAATACTCAAATTTGCACCTTTCTGTAAGATTGTAAAAAAAAAAATACCATATTATTTGTCATAGAAAGAACTCTGAAACTTCTTTTGGGATATGATGTGACATTTATAATCAAATGTTCATTCTTAGTTTTCGCCATAGCATAGGAGAAATGGAAGTTTTTGTCGTTGTTATTATTGCTTTGAGTACAACACACTTCATGTTAATTGCAAAACTTGTTCTTTTAACACAAAAACTATTCAAGTATAATACAAAACCAGAGTCATGAGTTCTATGCATTACATCCTTCATCCTTCATCCTTCTACCTATCTTCCCTCGTGCTTAGTCTCTTGCAGATTTCCATTCTCCCACTTACAGGGGAGTTGTAGCTAAGAACAACTTGGAAAAAAAAAAGGAAAACAAAAAACAATGAAATAAAATTTGTATGCAAAATTTTAGATATAAGCAAGGAATGTGTGCACTCGTATATACATATATTTTCATGCTTTGTAGCTCATTTACTTAGCATAACAATTACAGCAACAATAACTAAGTACAATGATAATGGCAATAACGACAAGTACGAGTATGTACTACACACAAGATATCCCTATATGATTGTAGTCTGGTGAGTTTGTTATAGAAATGACAGTCGACAGTCTGCTGCCATACATTGGAGAGTATATATATACTACTACATCTATGAGTACGCCAAAACGAGAATAGCTACTCCAACAACAAGAACTTAATAATCTACTAACAAACATACTAATTTTCTCTACTTGAGCCTAATAGTTCTGAGGTTTCAATTGTTGTTGTATTGTTTTGATTGTGATTCATGCTTCGGTTCCAACTGTTGAGTGAATACGAATATTTGAGTAGCTGAATAAATGACTGATGATTTAAGGTTGAAGGTTTAACTTGTCTGAGTGGAGTGCAGAAGTATGAGTTTATGTATTTGTATCTCGGTTTGAATACGTTTGCCCACTTCAAATAAATTTCTAATTTGAATTCAGATTTATGCAGTTTAAATTGAATTGTTTCGAATAATGAAAGTTTATCCTTTTTTATGCATATCTACAGATATATTCTTGTTGAGATACTTTTGAGTTATGTTAATTTAATTTCATTTCATTTTATTTAATGTGAAGAAAGAGAAGTTTTTATTAAGGCTGAGTATTTTAAGTTTGTCCTACTTGTAATATCAGACTCTTAAAAATGACATTGCTTTAAAGCCCGATAACCGAATCTAACTCAGGGATCACTGATTTTACTTGTCAATAAAAATGAAACAACAAAGCAAAAATCAAAATTATAGCATATCAAAACATATGATTGGCATTTGTTTGAGTGTGAATCAACAATGGATAAAATGGTATTGAGAATGATATCAGTATTTCAATCTCTCTATTTAACCTTGGTAACGAATTTTAAATTTATTTGAAATTATGCATGGTCTTCCACAGAAATCTGAATGAGAATCATGAAGCGAAATATCTGATATAGTATTTTCATTTTGAACTAAAAAATTCATATGATGACTTGAAGAAAAATTTCTAAAACTAAATGGAACCCATCAACTAAATGTTCAATTGAGTGTTGAGCGAAATTGTTGATTGCCAAACGATAATCTTTACAAAATTGAATATCTTAGTCGGAATTTGTAGTTGAACTAAGTTAATTAACAAGGTACATTTAATTTTATGAATGCATCGTTATTACAATTATAATTTTCAGCTTCTCACTTCTTCCAAGTATGTAAAGGGAAATTTGTTTATAAAATGAAAAAAAATGTTAGAATTGTTTTATGAAAAATTACTAGACGGTTTTCCAATCTAAAAATTAGAATTCTATATAGAATATTATTGATATGGTTTACTTATGTGTTTTTTAAATTATTTATTAGCAGATATATTAACACATTTTGACTTAATTATAGCAACAGATGTAGTTCATTCATTTTCATTCAAGCTGTCAGTCAATTCAAGAAAGCAAAACTATATAAGGAAATCAATTAAATCAAGCGAATAGGTTCTATCGGATCTATTAAAACGCTTAACTAGAATATAATCGTACACATATGTGAAACTGGAACTGGAAAATTTAGAATAGTTTCCACTTTTTGATGGCCATAAGTTTTCTTTATATTTTCATATTAAAACAAAATAATCTAAATACATATGTAACAGAATTCATAGAGAATAAGAAAACCTTTATATCTTTATGTCAACATGTTAAAAGTAATCAAACTGCTAATCGCCCAAATACAGACTGAGGATAAAAGAACATAGATATGGTTTCAAATAGTAAACTGCAACGGATCAAGGAAAGACTTGAGATACCCGACTATGCATAATTGAATTTTATAACCTTATGATTGTTATTATAAGAGTACAAGATAAATTGTGTGACTGTGTGTGTGTGTGTGTGTGTGTGTATGTGTATGAATGTGACTAGAACTATACAAAGAAAATCATGTGTACATACTCGTACATATAAAGACCAACTTGAACGAACCAAAAGGATGCTTGTTTACGATTGGAGATTTAAATGAAGACGATGGTGTTAGTGTTGAATTAAAATAACAGGATTAAAGTGTTTACTTGGAGTATGGAATATATAATATATGTAAAACTTTACTCACAAACCAAAACTTAAGTAAGCATGGGTGCGAGTAAGTCTGAGTTAGCAAATAGAGCAGAGTTGAGGACTCTGCATGGACAAATGTATGTTGGCTGGCAACCACGAACCAAATTAAAGCAGCTGTCAAAATAAATGTCTTAAATAGATATTTTTAGACTGTCAGCTTATGTAAGCATTTGCTCAATAATTAATTAGTATATTAAGCCTGCCTAACTAATTGCCTGGGCGTTCTACGATTTGGTTTACAAACAACAAGAAATAATTCTGTGCTAAAAAATACCAAATGCATAAAAATGATATAAGAAAATATTGTACATGGTACGAATATTATTTATTTGAATTTTTAAAGAAAATATTGTTGCAAGCATACAAATGTATGTTGCTATTGTATGCACAAGTAAAACTCTTTAGTATACATTGCGTATGCGTAACCGGAAATTAAACTTGTACACAAACTCAACAAAAGGAAGTTGATTGTTAGTCATGCAGAAACGTACATGCACATACACATATGTTTAAACGAGGAGCATTCAATTAATATTTTATCACAAAATCAATTTCACGCAATATACAATATTAATTTTGTTTAAGTGATTGTTTTTCCAACAATCGGAGAACTTTCCAGTTTGACTGCATTACATTTTCATCTAAAAGTATATTCAACTTACATTTTGATTCAAATATCACTAGAATACTTAAGTCTTAATAGAAATATAATCACCATATTCTTATTAACCGCCCCTACTGTGTATGTAGATCATAGTATGTTTTCATCTCATCACAACTCAGCTTGTTGAGTTTTATTAAACGAAAAATCTTTTGGCAAACTTAAATTTGCGTTCCATTCGCAGCATTCTTAAGTAAATATTAAAAAAAAAACAAAAAAAAACATATACAAAAATGGCAAGGAAGCTACATGTTTTTTATTTTATTTCATACTTCAAAAATCTATTCTAAATATGCGCTTATTATGCCATGAGGACGCAACATTCTAAAAGTTTTTAAATATTTCTCTTATTTTGATTCCTTCTCATTTTCTGTTGCTTTTTTTCGGGTGAAAATATTTTTAATTTATGCCTTCTCTGTTTGTTAGTGTACTCGTACGTACTCGTATGTGCTTGTATATTATGATTTCTTACAACAGTAAGTAAGTATGTGTGTGTGTGTGTGTGTGTGTGTGAATCTGTGTATTGTTAGTTGCAGCAACTTGTTCATGATTTTATGACAAATACGTGTGAATTTGTGTTATGTATGTGTATCAAAGACAAACCGAACGAGCGCCTACAGTCAAAGTCGATTCCACTAGATTCAAGTAGTTCAGCATAGACAAGTGCAAGTCACTAGTTGAGAATAGAAAACTAAGTTCTCACCGAACATAGCATACACTTTAAATCAAAATGCTTAAAATGGAGATTACGACAAAACGTTCTATGGTAATAGTCATGATTTTGAATTGAACTCACACCTTCTTTTTTTAAATTAAGTACAACAAAATTAAGGAACATAAGAAAATAAATAATAAATTCATTTTCATGGAAACCCCATCTGGATTTAAGTCACGGGAGGATCCGACTTTATAGGCCGAGGATCAATATTTACCTATTTTAAAGGCCACATACGTCTAGTGATTAGGTAAAGGAAGTGTAAGAGCTAGTCAACTTGTCCTTAGAACTTTTAAAATATTTTTAATTATTTTTATATATTTATCAATTCTCTGACTGGTTGTTTGAGATTTAAATGCTAGTTTATTTTTTCACCATCTCTTTGTATTGCTTACTATGTCCTTTACATCTCCAATGCATATTTCCATATGTTACAAACATCATCTTAAAATGATAATATACAACTTCAAATTCTAATATTTTGAAGTGCCTAAAAAGAAACATCAACAACGAAAACTTGTGTATCGAAGAAAAGTTCTGTTATTTTTGTTGCTCTGGTTGTTTTTGATGTTATCGTTGTTATTGTTGTTGTTATTGTTGTTGTTGTTAAACAAGTTGAGGACCCACGCATGAGTTTATATTTAACATGTGCAACATGTTCATCTTTCTGAAGCAAAAGAATGAATAAAGCAGAATGATGCTTCTATTGAAACTTTTAGAATGTCAAAATGCATCGTTGCCATTGTCATTCATTCTGAATTCATAAATGTCAATAATTTAAAGTCTGCGTAGAAAGATGAAGAATATGAAAATTTAAAAGCTTAAGAAAATTTTACATATCATGAAATTTTTTTATAGAAAATTAAAATTTTTTAGACATCTGACTTTAAATCAGTTTCATTTCAATCCAAAAAAAAAAAAAAAAACTTTTGAAAGAACTAAGGCTGAATATTGCGTTTTCTCCATATTGAAATTCCCTAAAATAGTATTCCCTTTTCAGTATTTTTTGATTTGTTTTGAAAAGAAGCTACTTTCTTCCAGTTTAATGGAATTATTTACCGTTCAAATGATATTTTTGATTCACTAACTTTAGCCCTAGTAATCTTTGTGGTCTTGATAGTGGTTTATTATCATAGAGTGAGCATTTTCGATCATATTGATGTAGATTACAATTCTTGGCTGTGGTGATTATAACTGCGATGACCATGTTTAAAATTTCTAAAAGCATATAAAACCCATTTCTAATATGAATCCATTGAATTTCTGTCCAGTCTGTGCTCTCGAGACTCTTTTCCCACTAGAGATTTTCAATAGTTGTTCAGTAGTTTATGTTTTCATCAAATAAATGACAACATCTATTCGCCAAGTAGTCTAACATACGTACGAGTATGTATCTCAGACACTCTGATGATGCTGCATTCCGGTAGACAAACTAACGAGATTCTCGGAACATTTCTAGCAATTAATTTAATGTCTTGTCGGGATATGAAAGCGAAAAATAAAAAACAAAAATAATAAATAAAGCAAAAATATTGCATGAAATGTAAATATTATTAAGCATAATTTACGTTGATTTTTTTCCTGTGTTTTTTTTTTTTTCTTTTCATTATTATTATTTTCAATGAGTTGAAATCAAGGCGAAAGACTGCACCGTGGCACCATCGCATCAACTCAGTACAACCAACCACGCATGTTTGTGGTTAAAGAATCCAACAAAAAATTACTTTTTATAACAAAAAATATATTTAAAAAAAAAACAGTCAAGCTATAAGCAAAAGATTTCAGCGCGCGTCAGGCATCAGCATCAGCGCCCGTAAGCATGCTTCAGTATAATAATTTGCGGTCATGTTCATTGATCTCCTGGGAAGCATTAAGTTTTAATGATTTATGTTGTAAATTGCGTGAAAAGCACAGATACAGTCAGTGCCATCACATGGATGGACTTACACATGCACATACAAAGACAAAGTTACTTCTGGGTTTTTTCTCTCTTTTTGGTTTGAAAAAAATACTCAAAGTTTGTTTTGCAGTGCCTGTGTAAGGATCAACTCGTGGTTATGCAAAATATGCACTGAGGTTTCTTTGCCTTTAGAGAAAAGGGTGAAAGGGTTACATTGACATAATCGAGTCGAGGAGATGACAATGATGACGATGACGATGACGATGACTATGGAAATTTGCAAAAAGTAGCAAATATTTGCCTTGCGGTTGTGTTTCGTATTTATGAAACTGAGGCGAATTCTTAAAGCGCTGAATATTTTCATGAGACAAGAAATTCAAGAAAAATGTCTACGCACCCAAAAGTATGCTAAACAGCCTTAACCACAAAAGGCACGCGCAGCAGTTTGCAAAACCGCAAACACACACACAAAGAACATAATGAACGGAATGGAATGGAACAAAACAAAAGTCATAATTCAAAAGGCAACAGAAAGGATATGCACAGTACACACAAATACATTTCTGTAAGGATATGTATCCAAGTGTGTATGTGTGTAAGGAATCTCATATTTTTTTTTTTTATTTGTCTTTGCCTCTCTCGAGGCGAAGGTGGTGAAGTTTTGCTGCAACTATTAATCAGGCTTTAATTGTTTCGCTTTATATATATATGTGTGTGGTGTGTGTATATTTGTGTGTATGGGTGTACATATACACATATGTGTACATGTATCATGTTGCTAAATCTTTTTGTAATCTCTGGCATTTGTCTGGATTTTTCGCCTTAGAATAGATTTATGTGCTGTAAACGTCTTTAACTGGAACAGACGAAAACCAAGCCTGAGCCCTCTCAAGGTTAAATTAATATTTTATGGTCTACTTTTAGGAGCATGATTGGACAAATATTTTGTACAAAAACAGATGTTTTCTACTGCATCCTACGAATACTTTAACCATCTAAATTAAAGGCGTTCAAAAAGAGGAGAAGGGCATATGTGGAGAAATAAATAGAGAAATAGATAACATAAGCAACCAACTCATTTGCAGTTCATGCAAAATTTATTTTGGCAACAATGTTTAGCTTAGCTTAGTTTAGTTTGTTGGCAATACTGGTCACTAACCTAAGTGGTTGCAGCAGCAGTAGTAGTCCTTGTTCACTATTTGTTTCTTGTTTTTTTCTATTCCATTTTTATATATTTTTTTCAATTTGTTTTGTTTCACTCTGCCTTTGGTTTCTTTTTTTGTTTTGCTTGTTTGGTTTTTTTACGTTGTCCTACAAATTCAGGTGCTCGTTGCTCATGCTGTGGTCAACTGTTTTTGTGGTTTTGCTATACTGTTGGCACAGAGTTGCCATATTTTCTAAAAAAAAAAAAAAAAAAACAAATAGAAAAACAAAAACTCTATGGAAAAAAAGAGTTATAAAACTGAACAAGGTAGATTAAACTGGAAATGGAAAAATGCGAACAGAAAAAAAAAAGGAAGCAAAAATAGAAATGGTATCAACAACTAAAACACTTGGTTACTCCCAACTGTATGGCATCGTAACTAGTGGCCAGACCATTCAGGATATGAAGGTGTGATTTATGCAAGCTTGATAAGTAGTGAAAAGCGCAAAAGGTACCCGAGATTAGTATGAAAATGGAAAATAAGAGGCAAAGAAATGAACATTGGATAAAAAACAAAACCTTTTAAATAGATTTAGAGGTTTCTTGAAATTGTCGCAGTAGATTTTAAGAAATTGAGATTGCTAAGAAAAATTTAAAGAATTAATTGGAAAATAATAGAAAGAAAGTTTGCTGTTTAAGTCATTATAATTTTTATCATTGGAAATCAAAGAAAACTTCTAAATTATTCAAACAATGCGTTCTAACCTTGTATTGAAGAACTCCTATTCCTTGTTTGCTGGGAGTTATGTTCTGTCTGATTGACAATAAGAAGGCATATCTGAATGTCACAGACACAAATGCTCATCAAGCAAAACTCATTGAAAATTGAATTTTTTGTTTTTTGCTTTCGACAACAATTTTTCCACAAATCAATTGTCTATCTATGTACGAGTACTAAGTGAATGTACTACTGTCTGTGAGATAAGACTTTATGTGTGCGTGCTATGCATGTTTGACTTCAATGAAACTAGAGAGGAGAATCCTTGGAATCGCACATTTGAAAATGATAAGCTTAGATATAACGCTTATGCTGATGATGCATGTTACTTGTTTGCCTCGGCAGGTCGTTTTCCTTAGGAAAATTTGGTGAATCACCATACACAAATATGTATGTACTACTATATTCTTAGTACAAGTACAGAGCATGTGTTGAATCAAACACGTTTAATTTGAGCCGCAATGCGAAAGCAATGAGAAGCATCACATTGGCTTGGTGCAATGAAAAGAAATCGTTGGGACATTGGAAACAAAAGCGTCCAATTTGGAAGCTGCAAAGTCTTTTAGAATTTCGAAAGTTCTGATCTGATTTTAGAAGCAGAATTGACTTGAATTGAACTTTTAGTTGATATCCTTTTGTTTATAGTAAAAGAACATGATTTCAGTTGATTGCAAATTTGTATTACTGAATATGAGGGTTTCTGTTGTTTTTGCCTTAATATTTGTTAAAATTTTAAAAGATTTTACACTTACTATTTGCCCACATTTAATGGCCAGGTTTAATTTAGAAATTCAAAAACTAAATTAGTAAGAAATGCAATCAATAAAGTGTGTAATAGCTTAGGTAAATAATACTTAAAAATATGTTGTGGTTCTTTTCTTATTCGACAAAAGGTAAAGCAGAAATTTGGAATGGGATTTTAATTTATTTCTTCAAATTTTCTCTATAAATTAAAAAAGGGATGAGATCAACAAATACAAATGAAAGCAATAAATAAATTATGTTAATGTGAGTCAAAGCATTAATATTTTTAAATCTCATAAGCTAATTTTGTTTGCGGTTTTTGCAACTTAGTAGAGTCTTTCCCATAAATAACCAAAAAATAAATAAAAAATGTGTAAAGCAAAAAATCAAAATATCTTCTTTTTCCTTCTTTTAAATAAATTTCAACTTTATGGTTCACCGACAAGAGCGAGCATTCACTTGGGACCTAGACTGTAAGGCATACATACCCACACTCTCCTTTTATGAAGATAAATAATGCCCAGGTATTTATGCATATGTTCACCCGGAAAAACCAGAAAAGGAGACTGGAGAAAGACTAAGGCACATGCAACCTATTGATTTAACGTCTGAACTGAACTGAATTGAAACTGACTTTTAAGTTCTTTGACTGTGTTTGTTTGCGGTTACATCGTTGAACCATGAAATACTTTTTAAATTATTATTGAAGCAAATAGAAAACTTTTCAAAATATGTACAAAAACTCACACTCATACTCACTTTTATACGAAAGACGAGGCGAAAAGTCAAAGTTTCGTTTGTTGAGTAATAAATTTCAATTGAGTTATGAATATGGGTTAAAAGATAACTCTTTTCACTTTTTATACTTTTATGTATATAAATTTATTATTTATTCGAACTTTCACGCCACAACCCTCACGGGGTTGGGCATAAAAGTAATAATGTAATAATCTATAAAACAAAAATCATTTATGTTGAAGCTTCGAATTGATCAGTATTTTAACCATATACTTTTTTTGAATAATTTATACACACCCGATCAATTAAATAGGCCCAAGGAATTAATATAAATTGCAAAATCTTTGCAAAAATATGTTAATATTTAGTCATATTTTTATAATGTTTCAAACATTATAATTAGTTAACAATGATAAATCACTTCAAAACGTCGTCCAGGCATTGAATCGTAAAGGGACTTTAGAAGATGCAATGATAAATCACTCAAGGCATTCTTAATGACGTTTGTTAATGTTTCGATATTTCAAAATTGTTTACCAGATTGATAGACATTACGGGAAAGCTATCCCCACACGTCCTCGATGATATTGAGATCAGGATAGTATGGAGGTAACATTTTGGTCTTTAATCCACTTCTTACCACTCGGGCGGTATGTATTGGGACATTATCATATTGAAATATCTAAGGTAATGGCCCAAAAATGTTGGAGGAGTGTGAAAATGCTTTTTGGAGCAGCTCTTTGTAGATTATGGCATTTAGCTTAGATGCAATGAATTGGAGTTCAGATGATCCATAAGACGAGATTGCAGCTCACACTGTTATGCCCCACCCTGTTTATGAAGACTGGTCAAATAGTGTTTTTCCTCTCTTATGTCATGACGTTCAGTTAAATTCATCTGGTTCATCAGAAGAAACGATCTGATGCCACTCCGTGTTCATTATAACGTGGTTCCGAACAAAAAGAGAGCGAGCATGCTTACGAAAGTTGATAAGAGGTGTTTGATTTGTTTTTTTTTAATCTGTTGATATGTCTTGCTTTCCTTATCACTCGCCGTACCGAAGCTACAAATGCATTTATTCCCAATTTCAGTCAAATTTTAGCTGTAGTGCACATTGAGTTTAAGGCTTTTCTACGAATTATTTGCTGTTCGCATGGCATAAGAGCTTTGCTGATGGATTTTTTAATATTTAATTGTTAATAATGTGATGAATTTCTTTGAATATAACAAACAACAGTACTTGTATTACTTTTAGAGTTTTTTATGCTATCTGCCTGGTTGTAAGGTTACTGTCTCGATAGATCAGTATTTTGTCTTTTTCTTCCGATTTCAAATGCAGATGGCTACACTCATTTTAATAATGATTAAGCGTAAATATTATAAAAATATGAGTTAACAATAACCTGTTTACTTAGATTGCTTATTATACTCCTCACGGAAGTGAATAGTATTACAACCTTGTCATGAATTTTGTAACAGGCAGAAGGAGACAAAAAAAAAAACACATAAAGTATATATATTCTTTATCAGCTCGATTAGACGAATTGATTAAGCCATGTCCGTCTGCCCGTCTGTCCGTTTGTCCGTCTGTATGTACGCAAACTAGTCCCTCAGTTTTTGAGCAAGAGAGCTGAAATCCTCCCATACAAACAACCCATTTGAATTCATCTTCTTATTAGAAAAACTTTTTTATTTTTAGTCCTATCAAACTGAAACTTGAACACTATCATTTACCAAAATAGACGCAGGACATTTGTCGGAACCAGCCGAATCGGTACACTACGGGGGTACCTCCCATACAAACCACTCATTTGAATTCATGTTCTTGGTAGAAAAACTTTTTTTATTTTTTACCCTATCAAACTGAAAATTGAACACTATCAGTTTCCAAGATAGGTCCAAGACATTTGTCAGAACCAGCCGAATCGGACGACTAGGGAAGTACCTCCCATACAAACAACACATTTGAATACTACAATGAAACATTCACTGCGTCCCGTAAAGAGTATTTCATCCTCGTCATAGTCGGAGATAACCTTCTTTCTAGTTGTTGTTTGGTTTATCTAAGAATTGCATACTGATTAATCTAAAAAATATAACCTTGCAAATTTTTTTAGTATTTCGATTTCAAAAATTCCATAATCTACAAAAAAAAAAAATTAAAACTTCGAATCTATTTGATTGATCGGGCGGGTATTTTAGTGTAATGAGGGTGGTGTTGGTGATGATTCTTATTTCAACTGCAGAAAAGTATGCTATGAAATTTGAATTTAATTTACGTGAAATTTTGGAGACTGTGCAAATCGTTTATACTTATTTCCCTTCACTAATTGACTTACATACAACTGATAAACTAAAATATTTTAATACAATTCCGGTTTTAATTTGTCTAATAATTGTAGCTACTTACCAAGGAAACATACTTAACAATTCCAATCAGATTTAGTCATCTCTTCCACTTAATTGGCGACGCCTTAACTCAATTTTAGTTGCACTAAACTTCCTTTCGCATGTGTGAATGTGTCTCTCTGTATGTGTGTGAGTAGATTTGTATCCAAGTGTGTGTGAGTGCGAGCAAATTAATTGTTATTAATTACGTGCTGTGCGTTTAACGTTTACACGCCATAATCCAAAGCGTTAAAACAATACTCACATACTCACTCATTCGCTCGCATATAAAACAACACCCATAAACACTTACAGACTAACTTACTTATACACATAGACACGCAAATACATCTATGCCTCTTTGACTGAAAGTAAACAACAATAGCATGCACACATAAATGGGGAAAACCTTTCACCGAATGTGCTCAACGCAGCATAGAAGTATCGTTTGCAAACAGTTAAAAGCGCTGAAAATCTTTTATGACACGCCGTTAGTTTGTTAGTTAAGTTTCCTAAGCACAGACATTGTTGTTATTGTCGTTTGTGTTGTTTATATTGACATTATTATTGTTATTATTGTTGTTGTTGTTGTTGTTGTTGTTGTTATTGTTGTTATTGTTGTTGTTGTTTTTGTTGCTGATATACATATATTTGTATACATTGTAACACCTTAATAGGACAGAGTTCATGCGACAAGCTTTAATATGCTTAATGTAATTATGACGAGCTTCATCTCACATCGCCACCCATCGTTGCTCATCAGATGACTTTGGTCTACTTTACTTAGGTTTATCGTCTACGCATACAAATTAAACCATAATTTATGTATCTATTGCATATATGTACATGTAATGTATGAAATACATAAGTCTGTCTGATTATCTATGTGTGTGTATGTGTGTGTGCAAAGGATTTATGTACACATATTTGTTTATGATTGTGTGTGTGTGTGACTTGTTATAAGGAAGTTATGTAAGTCGCATGAATGTCGCTCATAAAACTTGATTATTTACATAGAATTTTAATTATTTAACTGTTTCTTTCTTTTCATTTCTTGTTATGAAAGATAAGAAATAAAATTACTTAAATTGTTACAAATTTAACATAAAAATAATTGATATATTGAAATTTTCTAGGAAGTGAAGTAGTATATTGATTTTCATTATTGATTAAAATTACAATTTTTTAAAAAAGGAGTCTGAAAAATTAAAATGATGATTCTAATCACAGCAATTCCGCATTATTCTTTTAGGTAGTGAATATATTCTGTCATCATGTGAAATAAAATTCTTTAAAAATATTGAACTTCTTGATTCTGAATACAACGAAACTGCGAGTACTTAGGAATTTTTAGTGAAAGTCATGGATTCTATTCCCATATTCTATTTTCTAGTAAATTATTGATATTATTACGACAAAGCAAATATTAGTGAACAGCAAATGCTGATCGTTATTTTGCACGCCCCTTAAATATTCAGATGGATGGAAAGAAAAAGACCGGGAATGAGGAAGAGGAAAAATGATGATGAAGAAAAACTAAGAAATTTTTGACTTTTACTTGAGGACTGATTTTGACGAACTATTTGAGAGGATGTGTAAAGGATACCTTATAACATACTCCTGACTAATGTGTATCTTAAAGATTAACAATATACTTTATATTTCTAGAAAATTGGTTTTAAATGAGTAATGTGAATAACATTTTTAGATGAAAATGTATAATCTTTTTTCTAACCAATAGCGATACCCAGCGTTCTCTCATTGAGTGCAGTGCAGAGTTCCCAGCGTTTAGTTATGAGCCATGTCCCATGTATCTGTACCAAAATATTTGCTAATATATAAAATGGACTTCTCCGAATTGTAATACTCAACAATGACTTGGTTTTAATGCACTCATACATATTGAGAGACGCGTCGATAAAAGTAAATACAATAATATGTCAAAATATGCTTAACAAAATACATAAAAACATTCATAATTGCAAATAAAAATCATTTGTATTGAAACTTTGATATTCATATTTATTATAACTAAATTTATATTTATTCAATGTAGGGGGAATTTACATGTGAATTGTATTGTATCTTGTTTATTTGTCTTATTGAACAAAACTTATTTGTGTTGTTTTTGCTCAAAGTTCAATTCTAAGGCTCGATTGCTCTCCTTATTTTCTTCCTTTCGTACTGTATTGATACAACTTTCAATAGTAATATTGTTTAATAAATAAAAATAATAACAGTGAGAATAACAGTAATAACAATAACAAGAAGAACAAATAATAGATATATTCTTCTTTACACAATAAGAGCAATAAGCGTATACAATAATTTTAATCGCAAAGTATAGAACAAACCTACTACAACTTCAATCATAGAAAGATGAAATAATGAATGAACCTTGCTCATAAGAATGAATTGAATACAAGCATACATACATACATAAAAAATATAAGGCAGATCATTATAAGGACAATAAACAACTTGGAAATTGGAAAAGGCATAAAAGTATCATTAAACTGTTCTTTGTTTATTTAGTTTTTATCTCTTTGTCTTTTGTCTCAGCGTTGGCATGTCATTTCTATTTGTGTGCGTATATATTTGTCTGTGCAAGTGTGTGGGTGTGTAAACAAATAAGGATTCACACAAGCATGGCAAGCATACATACGCACTTCTGGAATTGTATTTACATTGTGCTCAACACATTTATGTAAGCGTCATTTAATTGTCATTTGTTTTGCTTTGAACAAATAACAAAGAGTCCTGGTAATTTTTGACGTACAATTTACGTAAAATGATCTTACATTATTGTGTTTACTAAATATAAGACGGATGACAATTACATTTGAGTTACAAAAACTAATGAAAATGTTATGAAAAAACTAAGAAATCTTTCAGGTAAGAATTCTGTTAATAGAATTTTTATGGGAAGAAATCCTCACATCTAAGTTTAAATAATTTAAACAATACACCCGATTTAGAATGTAAAGCACATATAGTTTGAAACAAAAAGATAATAACTGGTATGTCTTTATATTTATATACAGTTGAAGTGTAGATTTAAGATCATTTTGTTGTAATGACTTCGACATCGTAATGACTGACTGTTTAATCACTCAAAACTTCCGATTGCTCTAAATCTAGTAAAAAATTTAAATGAAAAAATAAAAAATTTAAATCTTTTAATGAACGAATATCATAATAATTATCATTATCATTAATCATTATGTTATATTGAGGGAAATATTACTTCTCAATTAATAAATAATTTCAATTTAGTGTCAATTTATAAATTCATATCACAAGAAGTCTGAATTACTTCTTTAACTTTGAGTGTAAACATCTTCAAATTGTCGAGAAAAGAAACAAACCAAAGAGGCGAAGAAAGAATGCACTCCACTGCAACTTTACATAAATTTTTCGACAAGTCAGAGTATTCTTATATTTTCAACGGAAAGGAATTTTTGTTCTCAATTTTTTTATTTTCTGTTCTTTTCTTTTTTAATTTCATGGCATTTAATTCCGGCCTCAGCATAAATAAGCGACACAAAAGGCACAATGAGCAGAGAATTGTCCTGCACCTTTGGATGGGGCAATAATATCCTTTCTGCTGAATGTTTGCCAACAACACCAATAACAACTATAGCAATAAACACACCTTGCATCCGTTATGGACTTTTCATTATTTTGTCGCACATTTCCGCTATTTAAATATACGGTGAATGAGAGCAGCAATATCAGCAGCTAAAGGACAAAGAGAAAAAGGAATATAATATAATAATAAAAATGAAAAGAAATAGCGATAGCAAGAACAAGAAAAAGCACAAGCCAATTCACTATGACTACTTTGGAACTCTGTACATTTGTGTATACGTAAATATGTGTGTGACAATGAAGGAAGTCATACAAGTTGAAAGAAAGAAAGAAAGAAGAAGGAAAGAAAGGGAAAAAATTGCATTAAAATTGCCACACGGACATCCTGCCAAAGTTTGAATAGTCACGAGAATAGCAGGAAGTATACAAGAAGAACCAAAACTGAAGCAACTGGCGAACCATCGGGATCGCCAACATTTTGTATGCCGGCATTTTGTGTGGTATTTTCATCGGATTTTTTATTGCCGTTCAAATTAAATGCTTCCTCCATTTTTTGATTTTCTTTTATTTTTCTCATTTCTCCCACTCTTAAATATTCACAAACATTTTGCAATATTTATTAAAAATGCATTTTATAAAAAAAAATATATGATTGGCCTGTACTGAGAAGGACGTGTGCCAAAAATAGTTGATGGGACAATAGTGATGATATTTTTATATAAGTGAGACTTCATAGAAGAAGAGGATCCCTGTAGTTCACCGATTAAAAATTTGTATTTCATCTTATCCTTTCTGGCAGACACAAAATTGATCTTTTGTTAAACCATATCATATCATATCATATCGGATATCAAGCCTAATTCTTCAACCGTTTAGAAGCCCTATGGCTATACAATGGGTTGTGACATTATGTTGCAGATCAATTTGCCTTTTCCGGATATGTTACCAGACGCTTAAGTACCGCTGCAAGGTCAACTTATCCTCGCTTACGAATAAATTTTCAGCTTGTTTCCTTCGAACTCTAACTGCAGGACGTCCAAGCGGCCTCCATTGAGACATGCAGCATATTTTACAGATTTCTTACACATTCCATTTCGACAACAAAATGGGACAAAACTGTCTTCTTTTTTCTGTCAAATAAAAATCATATGTGTTGCAGCATAAAACCCGTTTTAAGCATTCATTCTTTTGTAAAGTTCAAAAAAGTGACGGTGCTTTTGTCCACGTTGCGAACAAGTCTGCATAGCTTAAAGTGAGTGTAACGGAATTGCAATATATGACTCTATTTATTCAAAAAGTGGCATAACTATTTAGTACTATCAAAACTGTGTAGCGCTACGTTGGTGGTGCCTTTTGATGCTAGTTGAGGCCAGTTTAATTGGTAAACGGTTCAACAAATAATTTACAACTCACTCCAAACATAATCTTCTCTACCAATGACAGTTAGAAACCAAAGAATACTGAATATTATTTAAAATAAAGTCAACGCAAAAGTCTTACACAATATCCATTCATATGCATTCAATTCATTAAGGTACATAATATTAGCATACCCAATCACTAGAATGAAATTGTTAATTGCTAATCGAAAACAATATTCAAGAAATATTATTAGTTTGCAGGCATTTATCCAACATCAGAACCATAATATCTAGATTAGATTTGTTTAGATTAGGGAGGCGGTTCTAATTTAGGCCTATTGTAACAAAAGTCCACACAAAAAACAATATTTGAGTTATAAAAGTTGAACACCATATCGGCATAAGATATATTACAATATATTGTTAACCTTCATATTCTTCAGAATTGTTTTCATTGAAATTTCTCTAGAAAAATATTTTATATTAAGAAATATTTTTTAAATATATTGTTTTGTTTTGTTGGTGAAGGTGTGTTACTTATTCCAATATAAATATAGAATTATATAACTTATCAAAATCTATGTATTTTTTCTTCAGTTCGATTTTATTTATTTATTAAATCCCAACTGACTTCTTGCGCTGCCATTTGATGTGTACGATATCATTAATCAATTAAAGTCGTTTTGACTTAAAGACGGCAACATATCTTTGAAACCTTTATCAAGGACAATATAATTTGTGTGCAAATAAGGAATGAGTTTAATAAAACATTCACTCATTTACACACTCCATTTGAATGCAGGCAATCAGTAACGCTTAAGTAGGATCTTTGCCTGTCGAATGATGACAATAAGCGTGAAAAACAAGAAGCTGCTTAGCTGAACAAAAATCTGCCATTAATGATAAGCTCAAGCTTCAAAATATAAAAACAACAAAAATAAATATACTTACAAAGAAAAAGGAAATGAAAAACAAAACCAAAAATAAAGTAAAAAACACCAAAAAACAAAAACAATAATTTTAACTAATGTTGCCAACAAAATCTGAAGCAGCAGCCGTCCTTGTTATTACTTCTGATTGATCTCGTGGGAAATTTCGCACAGTTGACACCAAAAGAAAGTAATATACTTTTTTAACACAGTTTAATTTTTTTCTTACTAATCTTATGTCATTCTGTCTTTCATGTATGTATCTCAAAGACTCTGAGCCAAAACAACAAGAATAACAAGAAAAAGAAAAAGGAAATGCACACAAAAATTAACTTAATGTCACTTATACTTTAGTGCTTTGGGTTAATTTGGTTAGATTATTGTTGATATCCTTTGGGGTTGAGCTCTGCGTTTCAGCAGTTCATTGTAGTAGTTCCAGTCTTAGTCTTAGCTTAGCTCCCTCGTTTAGCTTCTCTTTTTGATGCTATCCCCACTTGATTCCGCTTTAGATTGAACTAAGTCTTTCTGTCTGTCTGTCTGACTAACAAAACTTATTGCTTTTTGTACAAGTTTGAGATTGAAGTATTGTTAAATTTTATATTGCAGATAAAAAAGTTTCTATATTAAAGTTAGCATTTTATTTCTGATTTTTTGTAGAAAATTTTTCTTTTTTATTCTTTTCTATGATTACTTTTGATTTTCATTTTTCATAGAGCTACGATAATGAAAACCTTTAGAAAGAATTATGAGAACGATTTATGACAAGTTAGGTTAGTTAATATTCGGAGAGAGACTCCTAAAATAATTATATTTTTTCTTTTTTCTGTTTTTTCTGTATCCTTAAAAATAACTTTCCAAACTCTTTATTATTTCATAGAACTATCAATCTGGATATATTGTACATAGACTTATTTGGAACTTTGTTTCAGGAGAATACAATGAGTCTTAACCTTTACTAGCTGCCCAACCTTATGAATCCATACAAGTGTGTTAAAATAAGTTCAAGAAACAACATTTATTGTTGTATTTATTAGTTTTTGTAAAATGTTTGCAAGAAAAACTACTCCAAACGAGCTGTTAAAAAGAGAAATATTTAGTTAGATACACACTCATACTCATAAACATACTCACTTCCTTATCATTTCCAGAGTTCAACAACAAGAAAACAATGAAGTAAAAAGAGTTTCTACTAAGAGCCACAACTTACTACAAAATGAAATTACTGCAAGGATGTGGCTTAAAAAGTAGAAACAATTCACTGAAAAGAGACGAGCCAACAGGAGATACCGAAAGGGGACAATGGTATAATATCATGGATAGGGGAACAACACAAGGAATAACAATATCAGAATAAAAACAAAAATAAACGTACACCTTCTTGCCTGCCTGCCTGCCTGGTCGCCTGTAATAAGAAGAAAAGACATGAGTTTTGAATGGAAGCTAAGACAATGTCCAGGGTGGGTATATTGTCTAAGGCATTGAGTTGTAAGTAGTCGAAGAGGAGAACCAAGAACCAAACGAGCGATTCAGTTTGTTGTTAACAGCTTCCGGGCGTTCATATTTTCCACATTTTGCGCTTCATACGTCAAAGATGGTTTATTGCAAAAATTGAGAAAGACAACAATTTGTACACTAAGCAAAATGTATTTATTTTCTTGGAAATACAAAATCTAAAGTCTATTTAAATACTATCCGAACTAAGTTTAATAATATCGGAGCATCAGGATCAATATGTAACTATTCCGTCAGGACTTAAAAGTTGGGTGTCTGAATTACTTTTCTCAGTGTAATATAATGTTAACACTATGAACAAAAACTTGATATTTTATGCAGCCTTACAAATTCACACATATACAAATGGTTATGATGTCTGGATGAAGAATACTATGGCTGCAAGGCAAACAATTTTAAAGTTGTGGTTACTTAAGTTTTCCTTTGATACGAACGAAACAAAACAAATTGAACTCAAACTGTTTTGTGCGATACACAAACATGGACAAATGGACTTTGGATGCCGTTACTCAGTAGTACTACGAGAGTACTGCCTTACAATAGTAATAATAATCGTCTTTTGTCTTTCGTTTATGAACGACGACGAAACAGGCAACAGCTGCAATCGACAGTTGGACAGAGCGACAACCAGAATCGAAAAACCAGATGAATGAATAGTAGGACGGATTTGAATTGGGTGAACACCCTCGAGCAGGATTTTAAAAAGCACTTAGGGTGCTTTGTGCCTGTGTCAGTGTTCGTGCCTTGTTTATGGTTTTTGTCGAAGGGAACAGACCTCTGAGTTCAAGAGTCCTGTATACAGACGCGTTCAGGCATATTGAACAAGTAATCGAAACATAAAGATGTTTTGGGGAAGAGAGTTAGTTGTCTGTTGGTTGGTTGGTTGGTTGGTTTGTGGAATTCTACTGTATTAATTTAATAAATCAATATTTTATTAGCTTAGAAATAATTTTGTGGGTTTTAAGAGGCTTGCTTCATTCGATCTGTTGACAGCGACAGAAATCTAATTTACTTATGTACAAAGGTGTGAATCAGAATCAGAATTACAAGTATTATACTGAAGTGTATTGATGGACTCATTCATTTATTCATTCATCTATCTGAGATGCTTGTTTGTTTTAGTCTTTTGGTGTAAATTGAATTAGTTATTTTTCATCAATGCAAAACGTGCCTCAAATATCAAATAAAAACCAAATGGAAAATGTCAAAGTTCCCACATTTTAACAACTTTCCTCCATTTTCCTCGGTAATTTTTCAATTTTTATGATTTGCTGTCATTGAAGTTGTCTTCTTGCCAGCCTTCCTCTTAATAACTGGCTCAGAACCGAGCCAAGACCAAAAATAATATTCCACATACGCCACGTACAACAGGGTCAGAATGCGAGAAAGAGCCAAGAAACGTGTCACTTACCAACTTCTAGAAATTGGCCAAAAATATCTAAAAATACACACAGTTACAGTAAATACAATTTAAGAATGTCCAGCAGCTGCAGCAGCCGCTACTTCTGTTAAAACATCAGCAGCAGGCAATGATAGCAGGAAGGATTACATTCTTCTTTTTGTTATAACCAAAGGCATGGACGCCAACGCTGATGTTGCCAGAGACGATGACTTTGCTGCCGACGCCATAACCGCAATAAGTTTTCATTTCCTTTGTCTGTATAACTGCATCCTTTTTGGTTTGTCCTGACTGGGCTTGACTCGGCTTGGCATTGGCCATGCAGAGCGTTTGCGAAAATTGTCATAAGTAAACCTAAATTATGGTTACATTACTTTGCTGACAACTTGTAATAATGTCCAGAAGCAACACACCATCACCATTACCAACAACAACAACAACAATAATAATAACAACTACAACTTCTTTAGCCGACTCCCAAAGTAGCCAAGTTGCAATTAATGTTAGCCAAAAGAAGGCGACTCCTTGGATATTCCCAGCTTAGGTTGGTTTGGCTTTGTCACGCGCTCTCTAACAAATGTTAAAATGGTTGAAATATTTTTGTTTGTAGATGTACACATGCAGATGATGTAGATACAATTGTAAGTTTATTTAAGTAACAAAATAAATGGTTTACAGTTTAAGTTGAAGAAACTCTTTAACTTTTTAATGGAAAATGTAACCATGCAAGTATTTTAATCTAAAAAAAAACAAACACTGATTGTTATCACAAACACTAAAAAAAGTATGCATTATATTTGGTTATCAAGACTTTTTAGAGTTTCCACTATGAGCTGTTGATTCAAGTTACTCACCAAACCGGGAGAAAACGAAAACCAAGAATGTTTTGTGTTAGACAAAATATCTTCTTACTTATCAAAAGACCAGCAAAAATTTTGAAGGTAGGTTCTTAGGCATATCTTGCACTGATTGCATTGTCATTATAGCCGAGATCATTGTTGCCAAAGATTCTCGACAAAACTTACTTTTTATTTATTGGGTCACATTATTCCATTTAGAATCTATTGAAATATGCCTGTGTGATGGATAGTTTTAAGATAAGCTGCAATTGGTTGCTAGTTGATACTTAGTTAGAGTGGCCACTCTTCTGACAATTGGCATATTTGCATACCCTCAGCTCTTCTGTACGAGATATTAGAATTCCCATGCCAATCGAACAATAACATGAAGATAGTAGACTCATAATTCCCACAAATCATTGCTTTATTATTTTTATTTATTAGAAAAATAAAAAAATCATCAAATCACCTCATTTTTCTGTCCATTCATCTATTGTACAACTGAAAAAATATCTATGCCTATTAGTAAGAAAGTATCACCCATAGTGAAACTATTGTATTTGCCGCATTATAAGGTTTGCGTGCAATGACTGCAAATGATGACAGAAAGTTTGTTTCTTTTGCCTTTTCTTCAAGACTTATGCTTTTTGTACGCTACACAGATACATATTTATACACATACACACTCATATAAAATGATAGCTGCCAATGTGATAATAGTGAGTCACTAGTACTGCTCTTCTTCTTATTATTATTCTTCATCCTCATCTTGTTGTTCGTCTTACTTTTCTTTCGTATGACGCTAATGTCCTTAATTCGTCAGTGTTAACCTAATTTCTAAGAAATACTTACGCTCAACTTGAAGTGAGGCAAAAGCAAAAATAATAATAAAACGAGCAACGAACAGTGAGAAACATGAAGCAAGGATGCTGGATGAAGGATGGAAGATGAAGGTGGTTAACAAGAAGAAATATGCCAAGAAACTTTTCTATTTTGTCGCAGCAGAAAAGCAAAACTTTTGCCTTAACTGTCGTGTCGTGTCGACTCGATTTGAGTTGAGTTGAGTCTTTGATACTTTGTTGCTAGTATTTCTAGTATCTGTGGCTGATTGTCTGTGTATGTGTGATTCTTTCTATATACTTATATTGAGCTATGCTATAGTGCGCATCCCCAAAGGCTGTATAAATCATAATAATTTTTGCTCTTTCCTTTTTTCCTTTATACAACCAAAGTAAAAGAAAGAACAAGCATTTGAAACCAGTCAACTTCAGTTGTTCTTGTTGTCGTTGGTCTTTCTTTCGCATATCTACAACACTTTGTGGCATGTCCTTTATTTGCTACGTGTTGATGTCCTTTTGATGGCGTTGGCACAACTTAAATGGTTTCATTCATTTGTTGTTTTTGTTGTTATTATTATTATTGTTGTTGTTGTTGTTGTTGTTGCGTATCTACTTTCGCCTCTCCGAAGGTTTGTCTTTGGTGTCAGCCTCAAGGGACCAGCAACCAAATCCGCACCAAGTGGCAACTTCCATGTGTATCCTATGTGCGTGTACCCGTTATGTATATTTGTAATTCCATGCAGCATGTCCAGCATAAAAATATACTTAAGTGATTTTTCTTGATTCACTAAGATTTGGGTAACATTTCGTTTCTAGTATTTCGAGAAAATGTCACGATACCGAAACCAAACCAAACTACCAACAATAAAATACGTAAATCATACGCAATGTGTACACACAGATACAAAAGTATAATATTTCTTAAGTAAATAAATATTATTTTTATGAATTGATATTCCGTTTTGACTTTAGATTTATTCAAAGTTCGGTTTGGTTCAGTTATCCTCCATTTAATTTCGCTCAAAAGCGTCAAAAGTTAAGCTGTAATCATTTAAATGATTTATTTTTCAGTTTTCTCTCTTGTGATTTTCTTTATGAATACGTTTTTTGTTTCTTTCTCTGAGTGTTTTTATATGATCCTTTACCCTCACTCAGCCTTTTCACTCTATGCACGCATGTCGTTTGTTGAATTTGCTTGACTGCTGCTGCTTTGGTCAGATCATGGTTTCTGGTCCCCCATAGGATTTACTTGCGCTGCTCAATCATAATTTGATAGTGTCACGCGCTGTTGATAATATATTTATTCTCTGATATGCACTGACTGCGCGTAAAAATGTTTTATTGTTGCTTTGATGAAGGACTTAAGGACAAAGGATAACGACAATTCGGACGACCATTGAACTGATTGAATTTGCATGTAAATGCAGTAGGAAAACACTAAAAATGATTCATCTTTATGGGTTATTAATCTGGGAAAATATTAAAAACATAAAAGGAAGTAACGACTTAAAAGCTTTATGTGGTAATCACAAAATCCTTGAGGATGCTAAGCATAGAGTACATTTGCGGTCATTCAAATAAATCAAAAGATAATTGATTTTCATGCGTAAATAAATTATTTATCCATTTTATAATAAATAAAGTTGAACACTTGATCAACGGTCAGCATAGTAATTTATTATCTACATTTCTAGAAAAGATATTATTTGTATTTGGACAAAAGAAATATATTCGTATGTAGAATTTTCTTTCACATTTTATAAATAATTGACTTTACTTAATCATAGGATGAAAAATGCACATAATTGAAAAAATTAACATAAACTTTTTTTTTTTATTTGTTTATAGAAAACTTAGTGATGCAAATTTTGGGAAAAATTCAGAACTTGCGGAACTTAATAATAACAGTAAGCTCAAAACTACATAAATATAGGCCTTGGTCATCTATTGATCCGAATTAGGCTATCAATTCTTGACAGTAGTTCTGTTTTAATCTTCCGCTGAACAAAAATACTGAGAACTTATTTTGTACGCGTCGACCCAGATTGTGCAAGAAAAACATTATTTCTGACGAAAGGCATTCTCATCTCGGAAAAAAATATTGCAGAATTTGAGGTACGGAAAATCAATGCGCCATCGTACAGAAGCCAATGCATCCAGGTGGAGTCATTTTGTGATGCTGATTTTGGAGTGGTGGCGTCATTAGCGCATCCTTTTTTGAAATTTTGGAAGATCGCCCTGATCGATCTCGATGAGCTTGGTTTCAACATGACGACGCAAGTCGCTACTCTGCCCCACGAAGAATTAACCTTCTGCGCACAAAATTCAACAACCGTGTGATTTGATTGAGCCGTTTTGCAGATGTCCATTGGCCTGCTCGCAGCTGCGATTTGACGCCGCTGGACGTGTTTCTGTGATTGCTGAAACCCACCAGGAAACAGTAGACAAAGTGCATGTTCCAGGATGGCCTACTATGGTATTTGCATAAAATCATTTTTCATCCGTTGAAAAAAAATTTATCTTTTTCCATGTAATGACCAAACCAAAATCTCTTTAAGCTTACAATTGAGTATTTGTTTGAGAATAATTTCAAAATTCATGTGAAATCATTCAACTCGAATGATTTAAATTTAGTCAATAGGTTTTTACAAATTTTCTCTTTCTTTTCCCAATCTTCTAATTTTAATATTACAATACTGGTACTGTTAATATGGAAATCATCATAGAATCTGATAAACAACTCGACGCTTCTTACGCCTCATACTAAAATGACAAAACTCCAAAAATTAGTGTTACCCATTAATCTATATCAATATTTATATTTATTTATATATATGAACATTAAAATTAATTTTTAAAGAAAGGTGCCATTTCAGATCAATATCCCTTTACTTTCAGAAACAATTCATTTTCAAATTCTTATGTTGCATAGATACTCATTATTAACTCGCCATATGGACCATTTTAACAAAATTACTCCAGGGAACACTTAAGGGCTCAAACTTTTACCAACCAAAATTTGCAAATAAAGCTGCTTAGAACTTCACAATTCAAAGCTTTTGTCGTCAAAAGAACTAAACTCATTACTTAATAGTTGACAAAGATGATGACTCAAGGTGTTGAGCGTGCTGAGTATAGAACGTGCCACAGTCCCTTGCCATAAAATCCTTACAGGACGTCCAGTTCTAATACAAAGCACTAAGGATTATGGCATTCTGTAAATAAATTGTACAAAGCATTATTTTTCTATTTTGCCAACTTTACTGGGATAATCTTCCATTTTGAACTCAATCACATACAAAACCTCATGCACACAAGCTCAACAGCTGTATAGACTTACAGAAAGTATGTATTGTGCTTGTATGTACACACTCACGTTCAGGTGACCACCGCAAAACATGATTTCAGCCCTTAAATAGGAATTCAATGTGGAAACAGCCAAAAGTGCTGGGACTCAATCGTTTTCCATTTCGTGTTAAATTACACATTGTATCGGATTGCGGCTATACGAGTAATGCGTATCTGTGTGATTGGTATATATATATATATACACATATATATGTGTGTGAGTGTGTATGTGTGTGGTAAGCGTTTGCGTGTGCAACTTTGTATGGATGGATATGTGAAAAAGTATTTGGGTGTATGGCGTGAGTGGTTGTTAACCTTAAC
Organism: Amiota minor; assembly: GCA_037043295.1. Taxonomy (NCBI): domain Eukaryota; kingdom Metazoa; phylum Arthropoda; class Insecta; order Diptera; family Drosophilidae; genus Amiota; species Amiota minor. The sequence continues at coordinate 461,441 of JBAMAW010002206.1, forward strand.
ATAGCGACTGCGGTCAAAGTATTGGCCGTCAATAGGTTTTTGTGGTTTTTTAATCAAGTTATTTACGCAGACCTTGTTTGTCGAACAGCTTTCTAAAACATTATATTCCGGTTTAGATTGCCTTTTCTCACAGCAAACAAAAAAAAAAAAAAAAACAAAGCATAGCTCATAGCACACAACTGGACAAAGGACGAACGATATCGGAACTGAATGAATAGAAAGGCATGAATGAGTGAATAAGGTATGTATGAGTATCTATATAAATATGTACAAACAATATATATTTTTGGTAATTTGTTAAATGTGTTTCAATATAAATCAAAATGTTTGGCAATCAATGTTCGTTTCCCAAAATATAGACTCACGACCCACCACCGATCCAAGCTACTCGCACATCCAATTCAACTTTGTATTGTTTATTTGTGGTTTTGCTGGTAAGTATTGTGTATCTGTGTTTATGAGTGTTCGTGTGTATGTGTGTGTGTGTAAGAGTTTTGTTGCCATAAAATTTATTGCGTTAATTCGCATGTAAAATATTTCGTAAATTTTCTAGTAATTTATCAACTTTATTGTTTGCCAGTGAGTGAGTGAGTGAGTGAGTTGCGTAAATGAAAACGATTTTCTATGGGATTGTGCATGGGGATGTTGATGAAAATGCTTAATACTCAAAAGTAAATCGAATGAATGAAAGAAAATCAAAAGCATGAAAAACTTTTAATAGTCTCCTACTTTTTCTCTTCCTTCGCATTGGCAAAGTTTATCATTAATTCGAATTTGCATTGGTCAGCGATAAATAAGAGAATTGTTACTAATAAACTTGAATTAATATTATTTATGAACTCAGACTTAAGTAAATGAATAAATGAGGATAAACTAAACAAAAGCATATACAAAAATCATTATTACATGGCGACTATTGGATACCCTTTACTCTTGTATTAATTACTTCAAAAGGGAAAAGTTAAAGTTATCATTAAGAAGAAGAGTTTATAAATATAAAATTTCATTATTTTAAATAATTATATTTAACACTTTTGATATACCTATAAGTCTTTTGGATAAAAAAACCTTATTTATATATTAAAATTTTGTAAGAATTTTAATAATTGATGGCCAGAAGTCTTAGAATTTAAGGAATTTTGAATTAAGGAAGTCACAGAATAATTAAGCTTTCAAAAAAACGCCCATGCACATGCTGAGAAAACATCAGAGTGACTTCCAATCAGCCTTAAGGAGTTAAGCAGGGTGATCTGAACAACTGATTGATGATAAGACGTAATTAGGGCAACCATATGAAGGTTTCCATTCAAATTTCTGGCCTTGGCAACAGCACTATAAAAAACTGGCATCATCCAAAACGTTGTTCTCTCCAGAATGGATTCCGTAATGGTCGTCCAAAATCGTTTCTTTTGCCAGATAATATCGATGCTGTAAGAGAACTGATAATGCAAGGTAGTCCAAGGTAGACATACCGTGAGATTGAAGTATCTTTGATTTGTTTTTTATAAATAAGCATGAACATTTGGTCGTAAAAAAGATTTCTTCACGTTGGATCTTGCATAATCCTGCAAACGTGCAAGGCTCGTGTCGATTGGTGTAAGGAAATGTTAAGAAATCCGTTCAAGGTACATCAAAGGTAATATCTACATAAGTGACGAATCAGGGATCTATGCATACGTGTCAGACCCCGAAGCAAAGGAGCAATCAAAAAGGCAGATCTAGGCCTGCATCTCATTTATTCTGAGAAAGTAAAACAATATCCACAGCATACATTACACATTATTATTGAAGTACTCAAGTCACATGTGCATACTTTACAGTTCAATTCCATTAAAAAAAAATATATAAATGCAATACACTACCTTCGTGAAGGAAATAAGAAATTATTTGGAAGAACTAGAACTTGTTATTTGACTTGCATTGGACAAACAAAGAGAAAATATCTTATTATTTCTAATTTATGATTTCATTGAACACTGAAAATAACAAAACATCTAACTATAAATCACTGACATTAAAACTCTTAAAATCAATAAGTCATAAGATATCATATTTCGTTTATAAGTTTTTGCTAAGCTTGCATAAAATCAAAATTCCCTACTATTTCATAAGAGAAAAATAAGAATGTTGGAATATATTTCTTTAAAAAGAAATTATCAGCATAATTTTGTTGATTTGTTCAACATTTGTTCCATTAGATTTACACCAATTAGAACATGTTTACTCTAAAGTAAAAGTTAACGAGTAAAATAATCCTTACAAAAACAAATTATTATCCTTCATTAATGTTATTTTTCTTATACTTTTCTTGTGTTTTTTGCTTCTTCCCCCTCATACTCCTCTCTGTTACAATTGTGTTATGCGTAAAAGTTTTCTATTAAAATTCGTTGCATACTTTTATGCATATTCGCACATTTTATCAAAGCTAAGACACGCCCTAGCAGCGCAAAATATTTCAGCACACCACAAATAATTAAGTTCATTGCAAGCAGACAATGCCAAAAAAAAATGGTAAAGAAGAAAAAGAACCAAAGGAAAGGAAAAAACTTTGTTCTTTGTCTTCCCAGTTGGGTCCAACTCAATCCTTCTTCTATTTAAGTATCTCCATTGCTTGTTCATACTACTACATACATACTATACACAATTTGTGGATAGACTTGAGTGCATGTTTTGCCCCTGCACGTATGCAATTTCCAATGCTTTGGTTTTGTTTTTAATGTAAGTTTGAGAGTCTGCTCCTGTAGCCATTGCACGCATCCCAGTTTCGTTCTCTCTCTCTCTCTTTCTCTCTCCCTCTCAGTTTAAGCGTCAGATCCTGTCGGCGGCAGCGAAAAACTTTTGCATTTTGTGTTTGCTCTGCACAAAATGTTTGTAAGTGACGTTGAAATTGAGACACTTGTCGCTTAATTGTTTTTTGAATGTAGCATACAAAAAAAAAAAACGAAGAGAAACAAATGAAAGAATGAAGACAAAAAACTAAAAAAAAGGATAATGTCGACGGGATCTGGCATTGTCGCTTGGTGTTGGTGTTGATGTTGATGGTAATGGTGTATTTGGCATATCTGTTTGCTCGCTCCTCCTCAGTCTGATTGTGATTGTCTGTCGTAGATGTAATCAGAAGGTTGCAAAAGTTAATAAAAAGTTGATTACAAATCTTATTAGAGCGTATAATATTCAAATTTATGCTGTAGTGTGCGTGTATCTAATCAAAAGGCCACAAGAGACTGAAATATGGTTACGTTAATAATTATAATGGATACTTTATAAGATGGAACAGCAACTCTTTTTCTAAGTTCCTGATATCACTTTTAGAGCAAAGGTCCTTCACATATTGGATTGTATCTTTTTTCAAGCATCATCTTAAATGAACACTTTGGGTATCCTTGTTTCTATTTTCTTCAGGGTTCCATTCTGCCTATTCTGGGAACACCCTGCCAAAACCGTTTAATTTAATAACCAATACGATAGTTCGGAAAGGAACTTCACATAGGCATATTACAAGCATTCGAAAAATCTGTTAAGCTGCACCGATAAGATAATCCAAATTTTAATAAAGGAAAGCAATTCTTGAAGTTTTCTTCTGTAACATTAGTTACAACCAAAAGCATCACTACTATTCAACATGCAACAAAAGAAACGCTTTGACAGGAACATGAAAAAAACAAAAAAAGAAATTTCAAAAAATAAAATTGCGGTACAAAGAGAAAGTCAGAGAAATCCACTTTCAACAAGCAACAAAGAAAATTACGCATAAAATGCGAATGAGACGACTCACGCATGCAAAGCAAATTCAACCTCAAATGAACGAAGTCAAGCTTGAGTTCCAACTCTAAGATAATAAATTTGTGAAAAATTTCTGAACAAATTGAAAATTCCAAAAATCGCTGAAGCATGATGGCGGCGAACCCAATGATGTTCATGATGATGACAATGATGACGACAACAGTTGCAAAAATGTGAGAGGAGCTTGCTTGAGTATGAGTATATTCAACATAGAGAAATATTCTCAGTAGTATTTCGTCTAAAGCTAAAAAATATAAAATGCTTACAACAAAATGTAGTAGAGAAGTAAAAATAAGGATAATAAACAGCAAAAAGAGCAAGAAAATAGAAAGTCATGGTGACAGCAAATGACGGAAAAATGCAACAGACTGATAGACAGACAGACAGACAGACAAACACACATCAGATACACTACAAAGGTCATAAAGCAAATAGCGGTTGTTGTTCCAATGACAAAGGCAAAGGCAAATAGTTGATGGTAGTGGTTGCAAAGGAACAGTGGCAAAATAGACACAGAATATGCAATGATACCATGGAAAAAGTAGTCAATGTGGAAATATTTTGTCATGTCATCAACGTTGCATTTGAAAACTGTGGAAACTGTTGCCGATTCGATGCATTGCCCTGCCATTTTCCACTTACATGTTTCCATTGAGATACTTTGATGGCAGACACACCACCACCATGATGGTGTTGTTAATGATCATAACAATGATGGTGATAGTGATGCCAATGGTGAGGTGGCAACGGTGGATGAAAATAATGCGTTGCAATGGATTCCTGTTGCCATAGAACTCTTATACTTCTGTACTTTTCAGTTGGGTTTAATGTGGCTTGCTTCTTTGCTGTTCAGTTCAGTTCAGTTCTGTTCTGTTCTGTTGCAGAAGTCAACCACCAAATGTGGTTACAATAATTTATGCACTTGTAATGACGAGCAACAAACTGAAGGAGAGGGAGATACACGGACCAAAGCGACACAAACAACAAACAAACATACAAGTACAAGTCACAGACTGACAGCGTGAAATATCAGCAATAAGAAAGTCATGATGCCATATAATGAAAACTATAAAACGAAGAGATTGGGTAAAGAGATGGACAGTTCCAGATAGACAGTCAGACAGACACACAGACATACAAAGTAACAATGACAAACAACAAACGCGACAGATACGCGACGTTCACTCACTCATTCAACTGCAGTTCGCTTTGGAACAGTTTTGCTCAATTCAGTTCAGTACAGCAAAACTCAACCCATTCCATTCCAACTTAACTCATCTGAAGCAATAAAGTGCGTGTGCTTGTGTGTGTGTGTGTGTGTCTGAATATATATTTTTAGCGGAAATAAAGGGAAATGTCGCATCAGGATATGTTAGTACATGTCACAAGCAGTGTGGCAGGCTGTGGCGCATCTCATCGCGTCACTTTGCATCGCGTCTCGACGCTCTGAATAGTTGATGACAATGCTTTGGTTCTTTAAATTAATTTCAAATTTATAGCTGTCACTATTGCTTTAAATCGTTCTTTGTCGTATGCGCATCATGTAATGAGAAAGTAGGGAAATCAACAATCCACAGTTATATGTATGTATCTGCAAATGTATGTTTATATGTTTATAAGCTGGTCGGTAGTAATTTGTGTTGGTTTGGTTTCATTTCATCAAAAGAATGTTTCGCCGATTTATGTTAATATAATGCCGCAGGATCCATCATCTTGAAAGCAATAAAATAGTCCTTTGTGTATGTATTTTAATGCGTGTGAGTGTGATTGTGTTGAATGTGTTTTTTGTTGCTGATCAAGTGGTTGTGGTCATTGTCGTCACGGGAAATAATTACTTAAAAGGAAATACTTACATAAGTGAGCTAAGCTTGCACAAAGGTGTTTATATTAAGTGAAATGAACTCATTTTGGTATATAAATTATTAAGCTCAAGGGTAACTCAACAACAACAACAACCACAACAACAACAAAAACAACATACATTAAGCCTGCTTAATGTCGCTAATAAGCCTTAAAGATACTTCATCATGGATTTGTTTTACTTTATTTGTCATTTAGTGACATTTGTTCATTTAATTTTCATCATTTATTATTTTATTTTGTTTATTTTTTTCTCTTTATATTTTTCAAAAGTAATCAATTTGGAATTTAATACTCATTGTTTCCATTTGCCATTTGCCAGTTCTTAAGACAAATTTGAGAAAACAAAAAACCAAATGTTGATCTCTTATTCTATCAGAATTCAATTATTACTTTTGCCATAACAAACTTCTGTATCTAATACAATATGTATCTAAATATTTATCTCGTTATATCATTGCTTATTAAGGCATGCTTTTAATTGCTTTTTTTTTATTTTCTTTTATTTCTTTTTCTAGTGAACAGATACTTAGAACAAGTTTCTTTTTCTTACTCACATACTTGTAATTATCCTTGACCTCCAACGCACGCATATGGCATTGCATATGACAAATCTGCTTAAGTAGTTGAAGTAGATACTTTTTCCAAGTACTATTTGTTTGTATCTTTGAACGAAGGCATGCGCTTGAGTAGCCATTAAAAAGTGCCACGAGTATTTAGTTTTTATTGTCACAATTTAAATGTTTTCTATTGTGCAGGACATTCAATGTTATTTCATTCGATGTAGTATTACAACTGACCCCTAAAGGCATTTCTTTTGCATTGCAAAAGGTTGAGAACAAAATGGTGAAGGGGAGCGAATGAGGGTCAAAAGTAGCGCTGAAAAACTTTTGTCTTAAAACAATAAAAAGTGTTTGGGTCGAGTTCTACAAATGCAGACACAAACTATGTAACCCACACAAACTGTGTACAAAGATACAAAAACAACGCTAATGACCAACTTTTCTAAACAGAAAACTTTCGTTGTTGCATTTCTCTTGTAGCTACTGGTGTTGCCAGTATTTGCAGTTGCCAGTCGGTGTTGTCGAAAACACTCAAAACCCATTAGGCGACACTTTATGTTATGCTGAAGTTTTGCCACTTTTGAAGCAAATGTGAGCAGCGAAAAAACTAAAGGATTCACATTTAGTCTGTTTTTTTCGTTCCTTTTGATGCCAAGAAAATGAAATGCATAAAGAATAATTTTTTCACCATATTTGCATCTCATCTTGTTTGGAAGCCAAAGAACCCTACAAACAACGTAGAACGAAGTAATGACGAGCAGAAGATTTTTGTTTTTTGTTTTTTTTTTTTGTTTTATAAAAGGTTGAGTGTATCTCAGAGCTTAGGGATCCCCTTAAAAAAAACGCCTACTTAACACACCCATTTTATTTTTTTTTTTTTTTTTAATGTTACATTGCGCATTTAAATTGCAATTTTGTGACTTGAGCTCTGGCCTTCGCCGTACGCACATGACAAAGCATTGTTGCCTACATGCAAACATAGAAACTTAGAGGGATGTAACATAAAGATACTCTCACTTACTTGTACTATCATTCTAAGACTATGGTGCTTTCTTGTACTTACATGCGAATGAAAAACCTCCTACAGCGACAAACGACAAAGACAACGCTGAATGTAATAATGATGATAATGCTGATGCTGCTGATGATGTTGATGATGACAACACTAGCATCATCAACAACATGGATAACAATGGCATGTAGAGCAACACTTTTGGGCTGGGCAAGGTTGAGTTGGGTTTCGGGTTTAAAGAATAGTGTAAGGCAAAGTTTCTCAGTTGCAAGTTTTCTGTTGCATCCCAAGGCGTTGCAATTACATTGAAAATTACCCTACTTTGCTTTGTCTTTCAACACCCAATTGCAAAGGAGACCAGTATCAAACATACCAAAAAAAAAAAAAAAACATTAGACAAAAATGTAATAGAAATTTACTTACGTTAGTAACACTGTTTTGCATGTTGACATGCCTCAGTTGGCCTTACTTGTATGTACATTGCAACAGGACGAGCCAACACACAAGCCAAAATGATCAAGGCACTATACCGTTCTTACAGATGGTATCTAGTTTAATTTCTTTCAAAACTTATCGCCTCCCAATAGAGTTTTTCTTGTTGCATAATGTTGGTAATATATTTTTTACGAACATAAATTTCTTTCACTCACAGAAATTTATTATTAGAATTAGTTTTAAATATAAAAAGAATCATATCATCTTCATACAATACAATTTTTAAGCATATTTTCTTAATATTCATCTATTAATTAAGTTCATCTATTGAATAGTTAAAAATGTATTGTTTACTAGGCTGATCAAATGCCACTAAGCTTTAGTACAAAAAATCTGTAAGCTTCTAAAAGAATTTGTTTCAAACTATCCAGTTTATTTTACTTATAGATTTTTGAAATGAAACTTCTTTGGCGAAGGGGAGTAAATACAAAATATATGAAAATGAAATGTGACGAAAATCAAAATTTAACAATGTTATTATTATAATGAAGCTATTTTGGCAAATACAATATGGAAGTAAAACTTCTAAGGTGTATGGACAAGCAATAATACAATATATTGTTTCAATACAAAAGACTTATGTTATATTTCGGTCAATATACATAATTTCATTTTGATTTTTCTTATTTTATATAAATGTTACTCACACCTTTGGATGCATGCATTTTTGTAAGGATTTCTTCATGGTAACTCATGGCAAGATTCTTTCAAATACCACAAGCGATCGATGTTCTAAAATAAGACCCAATTCGAGGAGGACAAAACAGCGATCTTTCAAATCAGTTCAAAAAGTCAGATATCGTAAGTCTAGTCAGTAACAAATAGACAAGAGAAAGAAAGAAAACTCACTATGTAAACAATTTGTAAGTAAGAAACTTAAATTGGCTTCTGTCTGATCTTGTCTGCGTTCGTTTCACAAGTGCCCTACAAAGTGTTCAATGTCTATGTTCTTATTATTTTCTGTAGCGCTGATACATTTACTATTTAAGTTTCGCGCAATATTTTGCTTAATAAAACTGTACACAAAACGCAAGAAGATATCATATTTAAAGTGTACGAGTTACGTGTTAATCTAATTCATTCGATTTGCAAATAATATTGTGCAATATTTTGGGAGTCGATTGAAATGACGAAATGATTAATAAGGATCTTCATTTTCAATATGCACTACATATCAGCAATAAGTTTATTAGATGCTTTGGAGATTAGAAATTTCTAATTAAACTTTGGGAAAACATAATTCTCGTACACATTTATCATAAAGTCACGTTTCAACATTATTTCCCAATAGATTCTACATGTATATAAAGTTCATAATGACAGTTGTACCGCATTTGTACTGCATTCGAAATTAAGGTCATTTTAATGTTGCGATTTTAGACTAGCAAAGATACATAATCTTTCATTCGCCTACATAGAAAACTGTACGCTAACATATTTGCATATGTATACGTAAATACTTATATGAATGAAAGAATGAATGCTAGTGTGTGAGAGTGCGAGTGCGAGTATGTGAAATGTTGAGTATAACTTATTACAACCATAATTAACACTATATTCCCCAAACACTACAGAAAACTGTCAACTGCAAAATCATTAGAAGCGCAACGCAAGCAACAAACGAACAAACAAACGAAGGAACAAACTTGTTACATCAAGCAACAACAAAACAAAACACAACAACACAACAGAAGTGAACTGAACAGGACGAAAATGCAATAAAAGCAAGCAACAGTCGACGTCGTTGGCGCGTTTCATAGCAACTAACGGTGGCACAAAGGACTTTCACAATTCGCTTAGATCATGAGTATGAGTGCGTAAAGTATAGTAAGCTAGTGTGTGAATGTGTGTGTGGATGCTGTATGCTGCATGTGACTTATGTTGCGCACAAATGTATTTATGCTGTTGCAAATTACAAAATGTTTGCTTTTCTACTCATTTACAAATACACATTCACATCCACATCCACACACACACACATACACAGAGGCGCTACTCGATTTGAACACAAAAATATAATAAAAATAGCATATGCTTTGCTTTTTGTATACTCGTACACACACACACACACACACACACTTTTAGAAATGTATGTAGATGTATGAATACACGCAGATAGATACTCACTTTGCTTTCATTATGTTGTTTTCATTACTTTTGTCGGTCGCTTTGTATACTTTCGGTGTTGTTGTTGGGTTGTTTTTGTTGTTATTCCAGCTACATGCGACAAAATGCAACCAACAACATCAACATCATCAACAACAACAAGGAATGCTTTGAGTTATTTTATAATTTTATATATAGCCAAATGAGATAACAAACGCGTTGATGATATTAAAATCGTAATACGTGTTCAAGAATATATCTAATGCAGCTACAATGATTCAATTATACACTACCACAATGTTCTAAAGTGAAAAATCTAATTTAAAATGGTTTGTTGATATTTTACAAAAAAAATTTAATTGATCAGCATGAAGGGGAAACCAAAAAATGTGTTTAATGAAGTATTAAATTAATGCAATTAATTAATCTGGTACAAAAGATTCAATTGAGGGCGAAGTAATGTTATGACTAGCCACACTCTTCGCTATACTACAGAATTTATAATCATTAACATAAGACTGTCATGACAAATCCTTTCAAGAAATTTTCCCAATATCTCATCATCCATACAGATTAGTTAAGTAGTAGAGTTATGTTTCAATTTCTATATGGTTAATTAATATCAAGAAGATCCTGAAATTATTTCAATTATAGAAAAATCGCTAACAAAATTTTATTAACTTATCTTTATACCTTTCTACAATAATAAATAATTTTCTTTTAATTTTGTTTTAATAACTCAACCGAAGTGAGTGAACCCTTTCAATCAGTTTTTGCATCCTGATATGTTCATAGAAAGTTAAACTACCACTACATCAAATTATTTCATTGACTGCAATGAAATTCCTTTGCCATTCATTTCTACCTAACACGTTCTAAGGACACTTTGTGAAGTCCAAAATATTAGTCATTGTTTTTTTTTATTCTTAATAAAAATATTAATTCTTTTAAATTCATGGAGACAGTATTCTATAAAACCATTTGGTTTTCGTAATAAAGTGATTTTATATTATACCAAACTATTACAAATTTAACATTAAAGTAATAAAACTTCACAAATCTGTTTATAGGGTAATCAAATGAAATGTTTGAAAAGCGCATCTAAATGAGTGAAATTTTGCATTTGTCGCATTTCGAGCAGAGGTTGCTTGGCATTTATTTGTCTACAACTACCATCTATGGTTATATACATATACTTACTATAATGCTATATGCTTTGTTACTAAAGATTTTAATTAAATTTGAATGCATAACTCTAAAACAACAAAAAATAAAAATTATCATAATAATAATAAAAGAATTTAATTCTCAATTGCATGCAATCAGTTCAGCGACATATGAAACATAAAATCTACTCAAAAGACTTAAGTAATGTTTTTAACATGGATTTTAAAGTGTTTCAAATTTATGTATATGAAGTGCTTTTTTTATGGATTCGGAAGCAAAAAGATACACTGAATATTAATGAACCATTTCCGAACAATTTTAAGTGCAAACATCTGTGACGCCTTAAAGTATGCTATGCTCTTTTCTATGGTATTTAACAGTCACACAGCTTAACCTCAATAGTATTGTAGATACTAGGTGTAGGCATTACGGATAAGAAAACGGTGAGTGTAGTGTGTTGATTTGATTATTTAAAAATGAAATGAATAAAATTGTTGACTGAGATGCGCCTTAAGGCGTTCCAAATCAAATCAAATTGAAATTCTAAACGCCAGTTGAAGTCGTTGGTTCCTTATGTTTGTTGCTTGGTTTACTTCTTACTACACTGACAACCAAATTACGAAGCTTATGATGTTAATAATGATGATGATGATTTGATGATATTGAAGATAATAAAGATGTTCATGACGTTAAGAAAGTTGCGTGTTAATGATGCGCAATGTACAACGCTTGCTAAAGCATTCGTGCGTGCGTGAGTGAGTGAGTAAGTTATCGAGTGTTTTTCTGTCAGTTTTGTGTCAATCTAAGCAGCTTCAAGCGGTTGTCAGTCAATGACACCCAAAAGCAATTTTGTGCCATCTCAACCTGCCTGAAATGTGTTTAAAATGCTACAGAAAACCACATAAATTCAATTAATATCTGATGTCTTCGTATTATTGGTGTTGTCTTCCGATTTACTTACGAATTTGTAAACCAATGGTTGTATATTATTTTACATATTTTTTTGATTTTGAAAATATAATTCGACTGAATACATCCTATATTGAATTCTTATTACAATGATTTTCTTAAATTTTTGTTCATTTTCTCTTAACGTCACACGAAAGTGTCTTGATTATCTATTCTACTAACAGCACAATTTATTCACTTTCAAATAATCAATTTTCCTAACAATCCATTTCATTAGTACATATTTCAACTTCTGACTTTGGTAAACAAATTTTAAATTTTCCACTTCCAAAGGAGCTGATATGCAAATTTAATAATTAAACGTCTTGAACTGGCAAACAACTGCAACGTTGTCGTACTGTTGCCACCGATAACAAATAAAATTGCTGCTATGGCACTTCCTCAATTTGTTGTTTCTGTTGCTAATAAGCATGTCGTCATCATCAACATTATCATCAACACTATCATCACCACCATCAGCATCACCATCACCATCAACATCTTCACGATTGTCTGAGACAAAATGAAGTTAGTAACGTTCGTCATTCTTGTACGTTCTCTAGCACTCACACACTCGTTGTTATACGAGTACACAAATTATTTTAGCCACACATTAAGTTTTAACGATGTGATGCTGAAAATGAAGGTGAAGGTGAAAGATACGAGCACTAAACATGAGTATGTATCTTAAGAGTTCCGCATGGTCTTTACCTAAAATTAAAAATTATATTTGTTGTTTGCTTCATGTGAGAGAAATAAATATGAAAAAGACTAATGATAACAATTCATTACAATTTTTAAATAAAACAACTGAGTTTACTCTAATCTGATGGTGAAATGAAATCATAATTTGTCTTTATTGTACATAAGACTAAAATAGATATCACAAATGTAAATTAAATAATTTCTTTTATTTATTGCAGATACTTTTATATCTAATATTTACACACTCTTACATTATTTTATATTTCAATAGTCACAACTTTAAACTAAATGTTTTATATGATTCTTTGTATACTTTTCTAAAATATTTTATTGTATTTCCTTTCATAATCGGCTTAATTCTTAACAAAACTAATATCTATGTACATGCATGTGTTTTTTAAATTTATTTTAAAAAAATAAAACTGAAATAAAGAAAATACATTACATGAAAATATAAAAATGTTTTTGTTAAATTGAAAGTGTGAAATCCAAAATAAATATTTGTTATGAATAAATAAAAAGTGAAGAAAAATAATGAATGATTGGAAAAAATGGTTATTGTTTGTTTTAAAAATGAATTTTATCATTAAATTTAAATATAATTTAACTGAACAAAACTTGAAAGGAAAAAATACGTAAAAAGTATTCACCAGGGAAGTAGATAAAGATATTTCTTTACTTTTTAATGTATGTATGTACTCGTATTACTTTGGTTTGATCCTTCTGACGTAAAAAATCGTGCATAGGAGACTCCAAAAAGTGTATTTTAGTATGATAACCATCGCAAGCGAGATCAAATACTCTTCTATGTACTTTAATGTATCAGTTTTGAATACTTTAGTTCATATGAAAATCGATATTTATCCCATTTCATAGCCATTGATCAGTTCAAACCATTTCTTACTACTGTTTTGAAACGAAATATAATGTCAAATTAGAACTTAATCGTTGCTGTGATAAATTAGAATTTCATCTTGTATTCAAATCAAAGATAAAGGTTCACATTAACATAAAACACAAGTACAGTAGAGATAAAGATCTGGAAATTTTTACCTATTTGTATGAACCTGGGAATATCGTTTATTTCGAAAGAATACCACAAAATTCGAAAAAAAACTTTAAATGAAGCTCTCGTCCTATATTTCTTTTGGAACAGGTAATGAGACATTTATTTTTTTCAGGTGGAGTTTCCGCAAATCGAATAGCAATCGATTACACGTCTGTTCCAGAAGAATTTTAAAAACAATTTTGGAATACACTACAACATCCAGTTATGTACTCATACCATAATTTGCTAGCCTTTTCAAATCTCTCGATATTCGTTTTAGCATCCTTTTCTGCTTTATTTTTTGTGATTTCTATTCATTTAGCTTCACCATTTGATTTTTTTTTTGAATATAATAAAGGCCGTCGGTTTAAATTAGCGAGCCGAAAGGACCGCGCTGGTATTTGCATTGGACCCTAGTTTCTCCTTATACTTGGCTAAATTATATTCAAAAATGTATCAATATCTTTGTCTCATAAATGCTGCTAAATATTTGTAAAATTTGTTTGGAACAAATAGTAGATTTAAGCCACCTACTACACTATTTTTTCTTAACTAAATTTATCCCATATTAGATACAAAATAAAGGTTATAAAACATTACATTGAGTGTAAAACCAAAGCATTTCGGTTTTTCCACCCGGCAAAGCTTGGAAAAAAGAAATTTAAGCGTTTACAAAATAAAATTCCATTCTCCTCAAATTGTGGCGTTAAGCAGAATAAACATGACTGTCAACAACTGCAACATTTACCGCATGTTGCCTCTGAAAATGTCACCATGGCTACCATCATTCCACCATCATCATCATCATCATCATCATTGCTTTTCTGTTATTATCCATGTTTGTTGTTATTACTGTTACTGTTCTTGTTGTTGTTATCCGCTGCTATTGTGCAGGACATGTTGCGGCCAATTGTCATGGTCTAGTCATGTGCTATTTCGAGCGACAACTCTAATGTCCGTTTAATTGTTGCGACGCATTTTGGCTTTGTCTCTCTGGTGGTCAGTGTGATCCAGTGGGTGAGAGGGTGAGTGGGTCAGTGTCATCAACTCATTTTGCTGAACACATTTCTCAAAAATTGTTAGTATTCCATTTTGCTTTCTCTTTATTTTACTTAAATTTAAATAGTAAATTTAAAAACGCGTGTCCGCCACCCACACCCAACCACTGATCCTTAAACACAAACATAGCGTTCGTAATAAAAGTGTCCTATATAATTTTTAGTCAACTCTACTATTTATTTCTATAGAATTCCCCATTTGCGCTTCAATAAAATGCTTCAACAAAAAGACAAAAACCCACCTACAAAAAAAAAAAATAAAAATAAAAACACATGAAAATAAAAATAAATAAATAAAAGAAGAATACAAAAAAAAAAAAAAAACACACAAAAAGTACAAAATGAATGAAAAATGAAATAAATGCAATAAATTTTACAAGTTTGCGTTTTACAACTTTTTATTTTACTTTAAAGTTTTTATTATGCTGTTTATTTTTTTTTTATATGATATCATCTTACTTCGTCCTGTTGTTTATATATCCTTCTTTGGACAAAGTCCTATTGAAGCTTTGTGTTGGCGATTCAAAGTGCTCTATCGTTGGTTTTGGGAAAGTTCATTGTGGCGCCGAAGCGTGGGAATTACACATCTTATAAGCATTTTGTACTACAATATTTGAGACATGAACGGAGAATTGGATTTTATTACTTTCAAAAAACAAAAAAAAAAATACTTTGAAACGCCTGAAAGCTAGTTTTAATATAATTTTGTATAAAGTTTTTTCCAATCAATTATTTTTTGCCCTTGATCTTACCATAAATTGAAATCGTTTTCCTTTTATCCACAATCATAATTCTTGGTCACTTAGTTAATAAATTCTATTTGTGTCTTTTCATATTTAGAATATACCTTACAATATTCACTCTTTCCAAGGTAATGTGACTTCAATAAACTCTTACCGTCAGGTTCGTGACAAACAATAGACTACTTCCTTGTTATACAGTTGCTAATTAAATTGGTTACTTAAACAACTGGAAACTAGCCTTGGCAATTAATTACATAACCCCAGAAGTAATATATTAAATAAATGATTCCCATAAAGATATTCAGATAATGTTGAAAATGATAAGAGTGATGTTAATATTAAATGTCACAGTGATTATTCTGAGAATGATGATGACTGCAACCAGTTTGAATTTCATGCAAATACCAGTATGTGCAATGTGACAAAGGTATAAAATTTGCATCAAACCACATCAACAATCAGTCAGTTATTAACCTCATCTCAGAGATACAGTCCGTTATTGCATCTGTAACTTCTTAATAAGACTTATACTGCAGCAACCATATGGAGTTGAGTAGAGTTATAGATTGTCTGAATGAATGAATGAGTAAGTGAGTAAATGTCAAAAGACTATTATCTTAATCTAGGACTATATGTACAAATTTGGTTACGTTTGCTTCATTCATACTGAAAGTTTCAATCGTCAGATATGAAATTAATTATTATATATTGTACTTGTATGTATTGTTTGTCATACTGCGGAAAGTAATATTACATTTCATAAATGGAAATTTAGTTACACAATATGTAAGTAAATGGATAGCTTTACACATATTGAATGGTTAATTGTTACATACAGCACAATCAGTTTTCAGTATTCAACTTTAATTGTAGATAGTTTACAGAACAAACAGTTACTGCAAAACTGACTTAACTCAAAAAACATTACACAAACATATTGTATAATATTATATTGCAGAAACCATATTTTCATTCTGAAACTAAGGATTTCACATCCTTAGCAAAAACTGATGGACTATGTAAATGTCAGTTTATTGAAATCTTGAATCAGTCAAACTTTCATAAGGTGCTTTCGAGAATTTTGATATGAAGAAACTTTTAACCTTAAATGCATTCATAAGTTTAAGCCAAGAGTGATTATTACAAGAACAAAATATTTCCAACCATCCATTTAGAATCATAATAAATCTATCAAATAAATTCTTTATCAATTGTCTTTAGTTATACTCACTTTTGATAGATATTGAAACGGACTATTGAATTTATCATATCTACGTTATGATTCCGGGCATTTCATACAAAATTTTTAGAATTATAATCATTTATATTAAGAGGTAAAATGTGTATGACCCTTACAATAAATTAGTATTACTAATACTTAAAAGCAACCAAATTGAATCATTGAACTTATTCTTCAATGCGGCATAACCAAATTTATTCATTTATTAGATTTATGCTGACAATTCAAATATTGCAAAAGCAAAACTATCGAAAACCATTATTAAAACATGTTTCCATTGCATGTAAGCTACCAAACATCCATAGGCCTGAATTGTGATATTGTGAATACTCAAAGAATGAGTGCTTGAACCACTTAAGGCATTCGTACAATCAATTTGAGAAAAATTCTGAATTATTTGTAATAAATTTGACTTCATGCCATTAGTAAGGCAGGTAATATAGATTTATTATAAAAAATGGCATCGTTTCAATGAATCTCAACAATTTATAATCATATCACTTAAAAAAGCAAAAGAAAGGGAAATAGAATTGAAATATTTACAATTTTAATATCTTCAAACTAAAAATTTAATTCAATTTCCTTCTAAAAAAAAAAATGTGTTATATATGATACAATTTAAAACAAGCTTAAAGAACTTATTGCCTCATATACACAGTCAATTTTTTGTATGACTCAATTATTAGGGACACAAAATGAAATGGTGTTTGTAGTGGCAGAGGCAGTGACGACGCCATCACATACTCATATGAGGCAGCAGACAACAATAAGATAATATGAACTCATACTACTTTATCAAATTGAGATTCTAACGTGCGGCATATTGACACCAAAAAAGTGATACAAAAAAGAAGACAAAATATTTTAAAAATATTTTACAAACGAAATAAAAAAACTAAGGATATAAGAGGCAACAGGAGGCAAACAGCAAAGTTTGCCCCAGAAGCTGACAACAATAATAACAATGATAAAAAATAAAGAGAAGCTTAGCAAATATATGAGCTTCTCGAAACGCCATCAGAGAACAAAACAAAACAAAACAGCATTATCACCTCAAATATGTGTAATAAAGTCCTGAGGGTAAAAAACCGTGCACACACGCACCCAATGATAAAAAAATATCCATGCTGGGACATTTACAAAGGACATAGAAGTTAAGAGAAACTGGAGTGGCATGAGTAACCCCTCCGAAACATTGTTAAATGTGCGTCGCAGCCAATGAAGTTATAAATGTGCAGTCAGATACCTCAGTCACCTTTTCCTAGCTTTGTTTGAGTTCGAGTAACCAAACCCCCAAAGGCCTATCGTAGCTCCCCATTCAAGGTATGAAGGAACAGGGTGAAGAACAGGGAATACAAAAAACAAAAATGATAAATAAATTACTTTGTTGCACCGCTTTTGAATGTTCGGCATTCGTTTGTCTTTCATTCATTCATTCATTCATTCTGCCTCTCTTTGAACCTCTCTTTCTAACTACCTGCTGCTCTATCTGTGTATCTTTGTATCTTTAATTCCTTTTAGACACATTTTGTGACACATTTTTGCTTGGTTGGGAGGTTCACATGTTTCCACTCCTCATATGTCTCTCAAACCTACCAAATCCTTTTTGCCCTTTGCATGGCAAGCGGTTAGCAGCATTTTTTACCCAGCCACATTGGCACTTCGTAAAGTGGCTACTCACAGCTAAGGGATTTTTTTTACGAATTCTTTGTTGTTGCTGCTATTGTGAATGGATTAAGGTCCTATATATTTATGTGCTTTACAACACTACAGTCTGTCAGCCAGCCAAGTTAGCTGTATAAAGAAGAACCGAGAGAGGACTGCGTGCAGGCTTCGTTTAAATGTTTTTCAGCATACCTTTGTGAATGCCAAAGTCGATTGGTTTACATAGTATGGGTACTAGTAGTTTCAGTAGCTAAACAATGTCAGCAATAAAGCTATTTCCAAAGATATTCTCAATAATGCAAGTATCGATGAAAATGTGTTAACCTTTTGGCTTTGGATTTGTGGTTTAGCCGCACGGAATTCTTAGTGAGCTTCAGTGATTGAGATACAAGGGGAAGTCACATCACATTCAAGATATATTTATCCATAAAGAGAATATTTATTTACTCACCTTAGAACAATAGTAATTGGACTATTCCATGTAATTTCAATTTCAATTTAGTGAGTTATTTTTTTTTTTTTTTTTTTTAATTCAATTCGAAATCGAAACAAACCATGACTAACAGTCTTGGCTCTTTACAAACTAAAACGTGTCCTAATTCGAGTCAAGTGGCTAATACGATTAATACATATATATATATATATATATCTAGATATATACATTCATATTGCATATACATGTAATATAAGTAACTATACCATAACAGCATGACGTAATCGCCTTTAGGAACCATTGTGTTTCGTGTTGCCTAAAAGTATGGTGTGATTTTTCGCACGTTTATGGCGTGCGTCCTCTGCATTTGTTGTTTGGTTGTTGTTATTGTTTTTGTCGTTATTACTGCTTGACGCATTTTAGTTTCAACATCATTTGTGGCGTTAATGTTGCATAAAGTGCCAACGTCAACTGGAGAGAAATTAACAGGAAAGCCAGGAGCAGCATTGCCTTTGTCCAACACCCAAAATGCTCGACGGTTGACAGTAAAACAATAAATGTACTCACTCAACGCAAATAGCTTCATTTATTTGAGTTAAGTTCAGTTTGGTCGATTTTCAAACTCATTTCCAGTTTAACTTGGCTTAGCTGCTGACATGTGTGTGCAATATAAAATTTAATTGAGTGTGCGGTTGAGTTAATGAAATGTTTTTATTTTTTTCTATTTTCACATTGCAAATGCTTTTAAAATATTAAAAATATACCATAGCATATTTTTGGAAAGCTTAAATATTTGGATTATTAAACATAGAATTTAAATTAACAAACAAAAAAATTTGAAGATTTATACGTCTCATTGTAATCACAATTAATTATTCTAAAGTATTTAAGTAAAATAATGACTATTTTCTCACATTTTTATTACAATAAATATCACAAAAACTATTATTTTGTTATAATTTTACTTAACATGACAAAAACTTGTTAATTTCCAAGCTGAAGTTTTATTTAGTTTGTCCTTTTAATAGTTTATTACTAATTTTTGAACACTTTAAAATATTTGTTTCTTTTTTTTTTTCAATTCTTTTAATGAAAATCCATAAAAGACGCTGTAACATTTATATTAAAAAATGTTTCTTTTCAATTTTATTTTATTTTCTTTTTCTATATGCACCCCAAAAAAAGCTTTTTCTTTCATCAAGAAGTCAAATATTATTAAATTGTTTATTTGATCCCACTATTTATTAATTTTGGGACATCAGAATTCTGTTCTAGATAAATTATGTTAATAACAGATTTCTCATTCAAATATTTTTAATCTGAAAAATGTTACCTTATACTAACTTATAGCGATTTATACAGTATATTATACTTTTTGTATAATGAACAATTTTACCAAAAACCAAACGATGACAAAATTCAAACATTTCTTTTAGAAGAACACAAGAACAAAGTTATGCGAAACAACTGAACTTTACTTTTCAAGGGGAAATTTTAACATGTTAACAGATGCCACACATATGTAATTTGAAAGAGAATTAATCGTGTACTCAGTTCTTGGCTCTCTCTTCGTTCTAGAAACTTGAAAATATCCTTCTCTCTGCTATGGTTTTCGTTAAGTTTGCTCACTTGAAAATGCTTCGTATGTTTTAACTTCGGGTAAGGCGTGCGCGCAACCCGTGATATCGTTACCAAAAATTGAAAGGTCTCTCTATAGGCATAACAGTTTCGCTATAAATTTTTGGGGCGATGCTCGATGATGCTGAGAAAAATCAGTTACTTTGATAACGTGAAACGAATTGGGTCCACGTGGCCAAGCGCTTTTCAATCTCTAGCAAAACCAAATACGCAAAACGAATCAAAAACGAAAAGACACCAGACAACGACGAAAACAATATCATTGACGAATGCCTAAGGAAACAAAAACAAAAAGACAACGAACCATTAAGCAAAGCATCAAACTACAATAACTGAAAATATTAGACTATTAAGATCAAATGCAATTGTAAATACATTTATGTACAATATTTATAAGATGTATCTGTCCCGCTATAAAATTGGTCTGTTTGTCAATATGTGTCCTGTTTACTTCATTGTGCGATGTGTTTACGACATTAGCGGGGTTTGAAAATGTGTTTATGCATTTTTTATAAATTCTGTGAATCCTTTGTTGACTCACGGTTATAAAACGCATTCAAAAAATATTGCAGCTTTTCCATGAAAAATTCAAAAATAAATATCAGTGACATGCAGTTCGGATGCATTTGGCTATCATGTGGAATGCTTTTAAACAACTGAAAAAATATTTCAAATGGATTGACACAAAGTGTTGAATGAAAAAAGATATTTTAATTAATTTTAAATTATTTGTGAAAAGTTTTTCTTAATAAAGAGTGAAAGTTGTTAACAGAGAAAAGTTATATTCAAATAATTAAAAAAAAAAAAACTTGGAGAAAGTTTAGCCACGCAACCTAAATGGAAAAGGGAAAACAAAACGCGAGAAAGATAGAGAAAACTATGTTCCGTTGCTAGTTCTGCATCTTTACAAACTTTGGTAAGAACTTTTTTATTATAGTTATCTTTACTGTAAAATCAATTAAGTTCAACATTGAAGAATAAGTGACTTCAGATAATTTCATTAAAATCCTCAGTTGTATGGCCTTCCAAATTATACATAATTTTTAATTATACACTATCTTATATATCTCGAATTTTATAGTTACATTGTTTTATTACAACATTAATCTTATATGATAAAATCAGGAATCATTAATACTGCATGACCTCGTTTGATCGTGTGTCTTGTGCTTTAGTATAGAGATGGTTTTTTTTTTTGTTTTGCTTTTTCTAACAATTCTAAGGGTTAAATGGTAATAAAAAATATAAAGCTATAAACCAAATAATTGATATTTTCCCAATGCTTCACTAGTTATTTATATTCTACAGAATTGAAAGATTAACGAAACCAAATACCTGAATCGGACAACTAATAATCTTAGGAACCAATCTTTAAAATGCAACTAACTCAATCAGATTTCGAAGGAAGATGAAACTAATTATCAACAGTCTTGATAGTCTTGAAACGAGAAGATCGTTTTTAATATTTTTAACTCTATGAATGATTTTTTTCAATAATCGAACGATATCACTATCAAACTTTGTCAACGCTAATTTGTAGCCACAATTCACTTCAACAAAATTGTTTTTTCTTGATTTTAATTGATAGACTTAATTTCATACGAATCCGCAACTATATTCCTATGGATATCATTACTTCTTAGAATGAACTAAAGCAAATAATGAATCATTTCACATGAAACTAAACAATAATCCATATTTGTTGGTGGAATATATTGTATATTAATCAAAAATGTTGTCAAAGCGACACATCACGGATTAATATATTCTAAAATTTTTAACCATTTTCAATCACTTAAATTTAAATGAAACGAATAGATAGATATATCGAGCTTAAGATTAGTTATGGTAATCATTATTTAACGTTGACGGTCTCTATAAAAAATGACAGTCTCTACTAGAAGATACTTATTTCTAAGTAAAACTTGATAAAAGAAACAAAACACCATGAAAATCTTTTTCGCTCTACTAAGTGAGTATTAAGTAGTATAAAGAAATATAAACTAAAAGGAAAAGAAATCAATCTTAATTTTTTTTTTTAGTTACCACTTGCCTTTTAATCGGAAATATTGCTGGACAGAGACCAATTGTTGATGAAGGTTTTGGAAATGGTTATGGCAAGAAATAAAACTTTTTCTACATATTCAATAATAAACAATATTCTTAGGGACTCTTAAGCAACAATTCAAATCTTGTCTTTCAATTCAACTTAGATTAGCTAATGCAACTGAAGGTTGATCCTAAACCGGACTCATCCTGATTCAAGTGAAGCAATATCCAATTATGTTAGATCCTTTCTAAATCATCCAGAATGTTTAATGTAAATAAAGATTCTCACCTTTCAATCACTTATCTCACAAATTGGAACTCATGGAATGAAATTTGTTGCAAAAAGTATAAAATTCCAAATGAAGGTTAATATAAAAATTAGCCCGTCAGTGTCTTTGCGTTTACTATTTAACTCATTCTTGATGCGATCGGGAACTATAACTACCACAAAGGAATCATATTTAAAAAGCTTTTCATTGCATTCATTCTATCGCAACATGCTTTCTAATGAATTTGTAGATTGTATTATGGTTGAGGTTGTGAAGGAAACTGAGCTCTTTAAAAAATGTGTATGTCCTTTTTAATATGGTTTTGTTTATTTTAATTCAATAATATAATTCTAGACTCTAAACAAAACTATCTCAATGATACCAATCTCTTCTTCATATGTGCAAAAACAAATTGCGTTTCTTGCAAATCTTTCATAACTTTACCCTTTATTGGATTATTGAACTGAAATTTAGATAAAATAAGTTTCTGATATAGGCGCGTAGCATTTGTTGGAATCAGTCAAATCAGACTCACATGCAAACCCCAATCTGTACGGAACCCTCCCTGTATGAGTCTTACTCGCACTTGGCCCATTTTTTTATTTAAAATGTTTCCAAATAATGAAGCAGCTGTGGAGCTTAGTTATATTAGAGTTATAAGTAACAACGTTGCGAAATCAAAAATGTTGTCAAAGCGACACATCACGGATTAATATATTCTAAAATTTTTAACCATTCCAAATCTCTTAAATTTAAATGAAACTAATCGACAGAGATTTCGAGCTTAAGATTAGATATGGTAATCATTATTTAACGTTGATGGCCTCTATAAAAAGCAATAGCTATTGCTAGAAAATACTTATTTTCAAGTAAAACTTGATAAAAGAAACAAAGCACCATGAAACTCTTTTTCGCTCTACTAAGTGAGTATTAAGTAGTATAAGTATATGAAAGAAATATAAACTAAAAGAAAAATGAATCAATCATAAACTTTATATTTTAGTTACCACTTGCCTTTTAATCGGATACTTTGCTGAGCAGGGCCATTTTACAAATTACGAATTACAAGGCAAAAAATAAAAGTTTTTTACATATTATAAATAATATTCTTATGGAATCTTAAGCAACAATTCAAATCTTGTCTTTCAACTCAACTTAGATTAGGTAATGCAACTGCAGATTTGGTCCTAAATCCGACTAGTCCTGATTCAAATGAAGCAATATCCAATTATGTTAGATCCTTTCTAAATCATCAGGAATGTTTAATGTTAATAAGGATTCTCGCTTATCAATTGATTATCTCATAAATTGAAACTCATGAAACGAAATTTATGCAAAAAGTATAAAATTCCAAATGAAGGTTAATATAAAAATTAGCCCGTCAGTGTCTTTGAAATTACTATTTAACTCATTCTTGATACGATTGGGAACTATAACTAACACAAAGGAATCATATTTAAAAAGCTTTTCATTGCATTCATTCTGTCGCAACATGCTTTCTAATAGGAAATATCACAGGTCAGGGTTAGTAGAAAAGTCAGTTCATCCCCGCAATGAATTTGTGGATTGTATTGTCCTTTTTAATATGGTTTTGTTTATTTTAATTCAATAATATAATTCTTCTTCGTATGTGCAAAAACAAATTGCGTTTCTTGTAAATCTTTCATAACTTTACCCATTAAAATAATGACTTTAAAGTTTTATAAATGGTAAAAAATGTCCATTCTTTAACTTTGAATGGTTGAGTGAAATGCACCTTACTATTAGAGGGTAACACAGAAGACACATTTTGAAGCCTGTGGTTAATTTTTGTGTTCCGGACCCAAATAGTACCAAAGGGAACCCTATTGTAGAGACTTCGTTGTCCGTCCGTCCATCAGTCCACGAGTCCTCATCTCATGAACCGTAATAGCTAGAGAGTTGAAATTTTTACAGAATGTGTAGTTATATCCGGGTATTAACAACAAATACTAAAACCAAAATATTTTCAAAAACTTAAAGATATACGATCGCGGAATTCCACCATCTTAAAATTTGTGGCGTCTGTGAATATACATCAGAAACTTAAACTGTCGAAATTTCAGTTTGATCGGATCACTAGGGAGGGTACCTCCCATACAAACCCACCATTAAATTGCAGGTTCTTATTCGAAAAACTTTTTTGTTTATTGGATTATTGAACTGAAATTTAGATAAAATAAGTTTCTGATATAGGCGCGTAGCATTTGTTGGAATCAGTCATATCAGACTCATATACAAACCCCAATCTGATACGGAACCCTCCCTGTATGAGTCTTACTCGCACTTGGCCCATTTTTTTATTTAAAATGTTTCCAAATAATGAAGCAGCTGTGGAGCTTAGTTATATTAGAGTTATAAGTAACAACGTTGCGAAATCAAAAATGTTGTCAAAGCGACACATCACGGATTAATATATTCTAAAATTTTTAACCATTCCAAATCTCTTAAATTTAAATGAAACTAATCGACAGAGATTTTGAGCTTAAGATTAGATATGGTAATCATTATTTAACGTTGACGGCCTTTATAAAAAGCGATAGTTATTGCTAGAAAATACTTATTTCCAAGTAAAACTTGATAAAAGAAACAAAGCACCATGAAAATCTTTTTCGCTCTACTAAGTGAGTATTAAGTAGTATAAGTATATGAAACAAATATAAACTAAATGGAAAATAAATCAATATTAAATTTTATTTTTTAGTTACCACTTGCCTTTTAATCGGAAACATTGCTGGGCAGGGCCATTTTACAACTGTAATTGTTGATCCCATTTACGTACAAGGGGGCAAAAAATAAAAGTTTTTTTACAAATAATAAATAATTTTCTTATGGACACTTAAGAAACAATTCAAATCTTGTCTTTCAATTCAACTCAGATTAGGTAATGCAACTGCAGATTTGGTTCTAGATCGGACTCGTCCTAATTTAAGCGAAGCTCTCTTCAATTATGTTAGATCCCTTTTAAATCATCCAAAATATTTAATGTTAATAAGAATTCTCGCTTATCAATTGATTATCTCATAAATTGGAACTCTGGAACGAAATTTATCGCAAAAAAAAAAAGCAATTAACTTTGAATGGTTGAGTGAAATGCACCTTACTACTAGAGGTAACACAGAAGACACATTTTGAAGCATGTGGCTAATTTTTAGGTTCCGGACCCAAAAGAGTACCAAAGGGAAACCTATTGTAGAGACTTCGTTGTCCGTCCATCAGTCCACGGGTCATATCTCATGAACCGTAATAGCTAGTGAGTTGAAATTTTTACAGAAGGTGTAATTCTATGCGTGCATCAGCATCATATACTAAAAGTAAAATATTTTCGAAATCTTCAAGGGGTCAAAAAACATTTTGATTGGTATGGCAGCTAAACGATCCAGTTATCTCGCGATCTTGAAATTTATACGGCTAGTGGCTATACACTAGTAACCTGGGGTATCTCCCAAACACACCCCCATTAAAAATCAGGTTCTTATTAGAAAAACTTTTTTGTTTTTTGTTCTATTGAACTGAAATAAAGACACAATAACTTTTTGATATAAGCACTATACTATACATCTATTGGAATAAGTGAAATTGGACCAATAGGGGGAGTACCTTCTATACAAACCCCAATCTGGTACGGAACCCTCCGTGTTCGAGTCTTACTCGCACTTGGTCCAATTTGTTTATCATATTCGAAATATTTAAGCAATCATTTTCAAAACAAAAATAAAAAAATATATTCCCAGTGCAGGATTCCAACTAATGCCAAACGCACATAACAGAGCTAAGCTCTAAAAATTTTCAAGCTTTAACTTTCAATGGTTGAGTGAAAAGCATCTTAATACTAGAGGGTGACACAGAAGGCACATTTTGAAGCTAATTTTTTATTTAATATGTATCCAAATAATGAATGCACTGTGGACCTTAGTTGTATTAGGGTTATAAGTGACAATGTTGAGAAATAAAAAATGTTATTTTATTATACAATACTTTTTGTTGTCAAGGCGACACATCACGGATAAATATATTCTAAACTTTTTAACCGTTCCAAATCTCTTAAATTCAAATGAAACGAATAGATAGATATATCGAGCTTAAGATTAGATATGGTAATCATTATTTAACGTTGACGGACTCTATAAAAAATGACAGTCTCTACTAGAAGATACTTATTTCTAAGTAAAACTTGATAAAAGAAACAAAATACCATGAAAATCTTTTTCGCTCTACTAAGTGAGTATTAAGTAGTTTATTAATATAAAAGATATGTGAAGTAAAAGGAAAAGAAATCAATCTTAATTTTTTTTTTAGTTACCACTTGCCTTTTAATCGGAAATATTGCTGGACAGGGGCATTTTACAACTCAAATTGTTGATTCGGGTTATGGAAATGGTTATGGCAAGAAATAAAAATTTTCTACATATTCAATAATAAACAATATCCTTAGGGACTCTTAAGCAACAATTCAAATCTTGTCTTTCAATTCAACTTAGATTAGGTAATGCAACTGAAGGTTGATCCTAGATCGGCCGCATCCTGATTCAAGTGAAGCTATATCCAATTATGTTAAATCCTTTCGAAATCATCCAGAAAGTTGAATGTAAACAAAGATTCTCACCTTTCAATCACTTATCTCACAAATTGGAACTCATGTAATGAAATTTATCACAAAAAGTAAAAAATTCCAAATGAAGATTAATATAAAAATAAGCCCGTCAGTGTCTTTGCGTTTACTATTTAACTCATTCTTGATACGATCGGGAACTATAACTAACACAAAGGAATCATATTTAAAAAGCTTTTCATTGCATTCATTCTATCGCAACATGCTTTCTAATGAATTTGTAGATTGTATTATGGTTGAGGTTGTGAAAGAAACTGAGCTCTTTAATATATGTGTATGTCGTCTTTAATATGGTTTAGTTTTTTGTTTTAATTCAATAATATAATTCTAGACTCTTAACAAAACTATCTCAATGAAATCTAAATCTCAGTTATCAACATTGAGATTTTAATTGATACCAATCACATCGTCGTATGTGCAAAAACAAATTGCGTTTCTTGTAAATCTTTCATAACTTTACCTATTAAAATTATGACTTTAAAGTTTTATAAATGGAAAAAAATGTCCATTCTTTAACTTTGAATGGTTGAGTGAAATGCACCTTACTACTAGAAGAGGTAACACAGAAGACACATTTTGAAGCCTGGGTTCCGGACCCAAAAGAGTACTAAAGGGAAACCTATTGTAGAGACTTCGTTGTCCGTCCGTCCATCAGTCCACGGGTCATATCTCATGAACCGTAATAGCTAGAGAGTTGAAATTTTTACAGAATGTGTAGTTCTATCCGGAAATTAACAACAAATACTAAAACCAAATATTTTCAAAAACTTAAAGATATACGATTGAGGAATCCCACGTTCTTGAAATTTGTGGCGTCTGTGACTTTATATCAGAAACTTGTACTGTCGAAATTTCAGTTTGATCGGATCACTAGGGAGGGTACCTCTCATACAAACCCCCATTAAAATTCAGATTTTTATTAAAAAAAACTTTTTTTGTTTGTTCTTATCATATGAAATTTTGACACTATAAGTTTCTTAAATAGGCGCTGTATAATTGTTGGAATCAACCAAATCGGTCAACGAAGGGGTACCTCCTATAAAAACCCACCATTAAATTGCAGGTTCTTATTCGAAAAACTTTTTTGTTTATTGGATTATTGAACTGAAATTTAGATAAAATAAGTTTCTGATATAGGCGCGTAGCATTTGTTGGAATCAGTCATATCAGACTCATATACAAACCCCAATCTGATACGGAACCCTCCCTGTATGAGTCTTACTCGCACTTGGCACATTTTTTTATTTAAAATGTTTCCAAATAATGAAGCAGCTGTGGAGCTTAGTTATATTAGAGTTATAAGTAACAACGTTGCGAAATCAAAAATGTTGTCAAAGCGACACATCACGGATTAATATATTCTAAAATTTTTAACCATTCCAAATCTCTTAAATTTAAATGAAACTAATCGACAGAGATTTCGAGCTTAAGATTAGATATGGTAATCATTATTTAACGTTGATGGCCTCTATAAAAAGCAATAGCTATTGCTAGAAAATACTTATTTTCAAGTAAAACTTGATAAAAGAAACAAAGCACCATGAAAATCTTTTTCGCTCTACTAAGTGAGTATTAAGTAGTATAAGTATATGAAACAAATATAAACTAAAAGGAAAATAAATCAATCTTAAATTTTATTTTTTAGTTACCACTTGCCTTTTAATCGGAAACATTGCTGGGCAGGGCCATTTTACAACTGTAATTGTTGATCCCATTTACGTACAAGGGGGCAAAAAATAAAAGTTTTTTTACAAATAATAAATAATTTTCTTATGGACACTTAAGAAACAATTCAAATCTTGTCTTTCAATTCAACTCAGATTAGGTAATGCAACTGCAGATTTGGTTCTAGATCGGACTCGTCCTGATTCCAGTGGAGCTATATCCAATTATGTTAGATCCTTTTTAAATCATCCAGAATATTTAAGGTTAATAAGAATTCTCGCTTATCAATTGATTATCTCATAAATTGGAACTCTGGAATGAAATTTATTGCAAAAAAAAAGCATGATATAAAATCAGCCCTTCAGTGTCTCTGTGTTTACTATGTAACTCATCCTTGATACATTAGGGAACTATAACTTCCACCAAGAAATCATTTTTAAAATGCTTTTCATTACATTCTTTATGGCGCAACATGCTTTCTAATAGGAAATATCACATGTCATGGCTATTAGAATAGTCAGTTCATTCCCGCAATGAAGTTGTGGATTCTATTATGGTTGAGGTTGTGAAAGAAACTGAGCTCTTTAACAAATGTGTATGTCCTTTATAATATGTTGTTTTTTTTTTGTTTTGTTTTTTTTTAATTCAATAATATAATTTTGGGCTCTTATATAAACTTTATTTCTAAATCTAAATCTCAATTATCAACATTTAGATTTTTATTTGATACCAATCACTTCTTCGTAAGTCCAAAAACTAATTGCGATTCTTGTAAATCTTTCATAACTTCACCCATTAAAATAATGACTTTAAAGTTTTATAAATGGTAAAAAATGTCCATTCTTTAACTTTGAATGGTTTAGTGAAATGCACCTTACTACTAGAGGTTAGCACAGAAGGCACATTTGGAAGCCCAAGGCTAATGTATCCAAATAATGAAGGAACTATGGAGCTTAGTTGTATTATATGTTTTTCAATTAACACTTTTTGTTATCATTACAAATCAAAATATATTAAATATTTAACCAGTTCGAATCTCTTAATTTCAACTGAAACTAATCGATATATCTATCAATTTTCACATTCGATATGGTAAAACATTACTTTTTGTTATTATTAGAAAATTCAATATGTGATATAAATATTTTTTGTTATTACTTGAAAATACTTGATAACAGAAACACGACAACATGAAGGTATTTTTCGTTCTAATTTGTAAGTATTTAGTAGTACAAGTGTATAAAAGAAATATGAACTAAAAGGAAAACAAATCAATCTTTAATTTTATTTTTTAGTTGCCACATTCCTTTTATTCGGAAATATTGCAGCCCAGGTGGAAATGGTTGCAAGCGGTTATCAATTTGGTAATTTAGTTATCAAAGGGATCATGAAATTGATCTTGGGCAATAGATTATATAGATTGATTAAATTCGGCATCAACATTTTTGAATACCTGTATTAGATATGTCAAACCATATTCCATTTTGGCTGCCTGTTTAAATTTATTGAATAGGATGTTTTATGAAATTCAAACGGTTGGAGAAATTGTATAAACGTAAGCGTGTATTTATATGTAAAGGAAAAATATTTCTATTTATATCTTTAAATTGACTCGATATTTCCATCGCTTGGCGGTTTGTGTAATGATCAGCACGTTATCGTAGGTACTATTTTACACTTTGACTTTATTCGTCTCTATAAACGAACCATGTAAATAGTTAGTGTTTCTCAACAAAAAAATGGATGATTTCTTTATGAACATCATTAAGGATTGTTTGTTTGTAATTTGGTGAATAAAAATGATTTTGTGTAATTTAATGGATTAATTTTTTTTTATTTAAAAAATAAAACAAAAGGAATCATCAAGGTAATTATCAGAAATCAAATTTCACAAACAGAGTTACACCCTTCACAGAGTCTGCTTTAGAACTTCAATTTATTTGCTTCCCTGTGAAATATTGGGCCAAAATCTACATAAAGTTAATATCCAACGAACATTTTATTATTTTAATATTTTATTTGCAATATTTTCAGAATTCATGGTGGAAGATCAAATATATATTTATTGGTAATGAGTTGTGGAGAATAAGAAAATGTGAAAGGAATGAACTCAAGTTGAGTGATGATGAGTTGATTCAAGTAAAGATTAATAAAGCAAATGACAGCACGAACATAATAAGGACTGAATGTTTAATTAAAATCAGATGAAAGGACATTGTAACATTTATAAGTATGTGAAAAGAAGTTTAATTTTGAATTGATTCAAAGAAGGAAAGAAGTAAGTAAAAACCATTGGCAAGAAGAAAAATATACAAAAACAGAACAATTAAAAATGTTAAAAAGAAAAAGGAAACTTAAAATAAAAAATGAAGAAATGTTAAAGAAGAATTGACATCGAATAGTAAAAAATAAAAAATGCTTACTAAGTAAGGGGTTTAAAAAAATAAAATTGACCTTCACTCGATTGCAGATTGTGCCTTCTATGAAAGTAAATTTCATGATGACTAATGCAACCAAAAATTATACCTACTACTTTTAATGTAGGTACAGTTAATTTATTTCTAATGTCTTAACATCATTACAACAATAAACTATTTGAATATATATACAATACATATGAAGATAAAAACTATTTAGTTTGATCTTATTGAAATAATAATACAATAAGAAGTTCTTTGTTCTTAGGATGTTAACTCCCCAAATTTTATTTATACTCTTGCTTTTTATATTAATTTTGTATTTCTATTGTATGAACTCTAGTAATAAGTATAAAAATAACCAAGGGCTCGTCTAGGCTATATCCTGCCTAATAAGTTGTCTAAGGGTTTTGTTTAAAATTTTGCTTTTGGTTTTATTTTTCGTTTATTTTTCTTTGACAAAAATGTTGATTTCTCACAGCTGACCTCAAGGCTATTCTCGCCTTTATGGGTCTTAGACGGCCTTATTCAACGTATTTGAGGTTATGTGCCACATAACTTTCAACATGGCCAACTTTCTTTTGGGGTGAAATATACATAAACAAATGTTGTTTTGCGGTTGTTTCCTCACTTTTTGGTCGCTGAAAAACTTTTTCCTTAATACAAAGAACAAAATTCAAGCCAACAACAGCATTTGGCCTCGTCCAGTTGGCGTCGCATAAATTGTTTTGCTTGTCCGTCGGTTTTAAAATTTTTTTTTTTTATTATTCTTATGCTATGTTTCCCCTAATATGTGTTGCAGGGTCGCAATGTGTATAAGAAGAAGGACTAAAGTGAAGGGTTGTTTTGACTGGGTCATAGCCAGCAGGCAGCGCTTAATGAGCTGTAAAGTTAATTCACTAGAAGTTACAAAATCAAAATGACAGTAAACAAGACTAAATCGATGCACTAATAATTTCATATGCATTTTATCCCATTGTTCTATACGCTACACACATCAAAAACCCACAGTTTTTTAAAAATTTCATGTTAGGTTGTCTTTTATTATTGCTGTGTTCTTATTTAGTTTTATCTTCATTTCTTTCCTTTTTCTTTTTTTTTTTTTTTTTTTGTCTTATCTTGTGTAAAGATATGTTTTAGTAAAATTCGCCTTCTGCATTATTTTTTTTTTCTGGGTTTGGGAACTTGCATTCAGTTATACAACCATATGCTTGGAATAGTGACTTGGCTTCATTCAAAAAGCTTTCAATATTTTCAGGGTTTGATTTGATATCAAATTTGTTATCATCACAGAGGTTCCAACGCAGCATGCTCTCAATGACGGCACCACAGAATTTTCGACTTTTGAATTCTTTCTGCATTAAGTCTAGCAATCTTATATGCTACAATAAATATAAAATTATAACATTTTGTCATACAATAATTTCTAACTAATAGAAAGAATATAAGTATTAAATCCCAAACTTATTTTACATACCATCATTTTTCAGTTTCTCTTTTTCTAAAGATCTTGCATCTGAGTTCAATGTTGTTTTTAAAATTTTAGCAACCCTGTTTATACGTCGATCATAAATTTTTATTACACTTTGCTCCAAATTATCACTGCAATTACCATAAAAGTTGGGTCCTCTATAAGGTACTGTTGTATAATCATCACATGCCGCATGATCGGCGCGCATTTGCTTTAAACGTGCCTGTTGCATCATACGTTCACCAACTAAATGAGGACTCGAGAATCGATAAGAGAGCGTAGTCAAAAGTTCCTCGACTTTCATATAGCAGCTAAAACAAAAAATTGATGCAAAATGTATAACACCCTTTTATATGATTATTAGTGCCACCAATACCTACCTTGAATTAGTCAAAGAATAAACGCCAGGTATCTCATGCTCACGTAACATGTGATGCATTTCGAATGCTATGCAAGTCAATAGTTCGCTAGCTATTTTTACCTGCGAGTATTTAACAGCAGACATATCATGTACATACTCACGAATCGTCCATCCTCGGAAAAACTTCTGTATGATCACTGCACTTCTATTAAAGTGATCAAGAATTACGATCTGCAATTCGTTTTCAGTATTTCTAAATAGCGACCTGCTTTCAATATACTTTAGCCAAGCAACTTCAATTATTTCAACAGCATGACGCATTTTTGCAATAAGATTTCTTACGCGCCAACCGCGCACGAAGCGCTGAATGGTACGTGCCGCTTTAAACTCCTTATAGTCGAGTAATAAACGTAAAGTACTAACAAAATATCGGTGAGCTAAAAACATTATCAAATGGAATTGCATTGACAATCTTACCGGGAATTTGGATGTACTGTCCCAGACGAATCAGTAGAATCGGAAACATTAGTGAAGGTGTCAACGCTAAACAGAAACTCAAAGCTGCTTGTTTCCTTTCTAATTGAATTCATATCGATCCAATTAAATATAACATATGTACGAGTATATAAATACTGAGAATGTATTTCTTATTGCATTGAAGATAAAATACTTACAAACGAGTTGATGATCTGTAGACCTTGGATACATGCCGTCCACTTACAAAGCTCATCATATTTTTTTTATATTGTATATTTTGTAAAGTTTTTGTATAGTTTTTTCTAATGAAATTGTATTTATCTTTTTTTTTATTTTTTTGTGTACCTTGTGTCAAGCGTTTGTGTAATAATAAGATTAGTATATTTCATTCCATGTCATTAGAAAATCAAAGTTTGCTATGGGACTCATTTTTTTATTTTTTTTTTTTTTTTTAATTTTATGTTAATTGTAATTGATGTACAATGGTTTCCGTTAATTCCTGAGGTACATAAATAATAAACTTGATGGTTTACACAAGCTTGAACACGAAAAATATAATTAATTGTTCATGTGAGAATAACAGATTTTCTAGATTTCATCTACAAATGAATATTGCTTAGTTTTGTGACTTATTAAGGGTCATTGCGAATGCCAAACGAATTGGAAATTGGGTGAGTATGAATGGAATGGGCAAGTCTGCTAGGATCATTGGTATCCGTGGCAAGAGAACACCTTCACCTTGAAAGGTGCTATTCAAAATGGTAAGTTCAATAACATTGGCCATACATTTTTATATGGTCAATCGCATGCCAGTTCATGGTGCAGTTGGATTTAAATTCCTAAACAAAATGAGGTCTTGTAATGGTTTTGCAAAAACTGAATACTAAAAAAGTATATGTAAATTTAAATAAAATACGAAAAATAGAGTATTCAACTGAAATGAAATGAAAAAATATTAGCAGGTCCAAAGGTAAATAACACCATCTACGGACTCACTCAAATACACTCAAAAGATAGATCTTAATCGGTCCAGTCGTTTAGGAGGAGTTAAGTCAAAAATGGTCTCTACAACCGATTTTCCTATGAACAGATATATCAGAAACCAAAGTTAACCAAACCATATGGCAACCTCCGCATAAGTAAACTAGGACCACCAAAACAAAATACCATCAGATTTTTAACATTTGATATCAAATTATCTGCGTTTTTTACCATTATATGCTTTAACCAAGGTAAATGGAAACTCCCATAAAAATTTATGTCG
The DNA here is from genome assembly GCA_037043295.1 of Amiota minor. NCBI lineage: Eukaryota > Metazoa > Arthropoda > Insecta > Diptera > Drosophilidae > Amiota > Amiota minor. The sequence continues at coordinate 496,508 of JBAMAW010002206.1, forward strand.
GATTTGTTAACTTTGTTTTAAAAGCAAGTAATAGATTCCTCAAATGTACAAATTCGAAAGGAAGCTGTAAAGTGTGAAGAAAATAATATTCAATTTGAATAACATTTTGATAATGACGGTGCAAATTAAAAAATTCCATAGTTTCCAGCATTAAATTACTGCAATTTTTGCTGAGCGCATTTTCATCATTGTCAATTTTACTTTAAGAGAATTTTTCCTTTGATGGAAAAATTCATTTAATGTGATTTTTATATATTTAATTACACTTAAATTTTAACTGTGTATGGCATGGTTTTTCATTTCATAATTTTTCTATAAATCATAGCCATCATCATTAAGTAAATAAAATAGCAAAATGTAAACAAGATGATTTACTTTTATAATTTTTTTTTTTTTTTTTTTTCAGTTAATAAAACCAAGAAATTAGTAGTCTAGTTCACATTCAAAATATAAGAAAATTGATTAAAAAAAAAAAACACCATAAATCTATAATGAAATGTATGAAAAACTGAATAAATCCTGTTGAAGTTGTACTTATACTTTGCTGAAGCCAAAGTCAGCACTTTTTCTTATAATTTTTTGAACTGAAATTTGTTAGTGATAAACACCTAAATATAATTTGGACAAACTTCAAGATAAATTTAAAAATGAAAAAAAAAATCAAAATCTTATAGACGACATCTTTCTTGCCTACTTCTATTTTATATTCTTGTTAGTCTCTTACAGAACAAAATGTTAAAATAAACAATGAATTATTGCCGTTCTGGCAAAATAAAATAAAAAGTTAAAAAAAATGAACAGAAGTAGACACAGACACATTGCAAATATACCATACAAGGGATTATACGTAGTATACACATGGGAATCTAGAACACAAATACAAGGAAAAGCTTTAAGCGACATCCTCGCACACATCAGTTGTGAATCAATAAAAATGAAGGCGATTTCTTTATTGTGTAAATATTTTTCAACAATTTTCTTACCCTAAGGATTTTCTTCAATTTACTTTTTATCTTTTTGCTTTTCGAGTTTTAGATTTTTTTTAAATTTTTTTCTTTATATAGCAACTCTTTAATGAAGGGAAAAGCATTTGGGGAAACTGTTGAATTTGTTGACTTGTCCTATTTCATTCAATTCTTAATAATATTCTCCCTATTCCTCTCTCATTCTCTTTGTTTCTCTCTGCCTCCCTCAGTTGTTCTCTTCTTCTATATCTCCTTCTCTTTATTTACCACTCAAGTTCATTAGCGTCATTTGGCAAATACTTACCAAATTGACTTCAAAAATGGCAAACAACAAGTTTTCAACAACATTATTAAGACTTTATATTTGTGTCTGCTTGTATATGTATTTATGTGTCTGCTTGTGTATAAGTACATATATAGTAAATTTAATTTGTTGCCAATATTGGTTTAAAGAAGAAGAAAAGCAATTTTTGTGTTTACAAAACGTGGGAAGAATAAATAATTAAATACAATACTTTAAATAAAATATGTAATATAAATTAGTAAAAAAAAAAAAAGAGAATGAAAACAGTATAAGAAATGAAATTTCTAGTCCTTAATGGAAACTATTTAATAAAAATTTCATATTTAAAAGGAAAACTCTTCATATTGTAGCATGCATATCACAATCATAAGACCCCTTTAACATGCCCATAACTTAAAATTAGGTCAGTAAAAGTAATATAATTTCGTAGAATTGTAGCTACCTAGTCAATAAATTAATTATAAACCGATAATGAGCTGGAAATATGAAATCTGCCTTAAAGTTTTGTATAGAAAAAGTTCCTAAATAGCGTTCACAATCAGGAGAATACCTTTTACCAGGGATACTAAAAACAAATTCACTCAAACTGTTTATAAATAAATAAAATAAATAAAAAACATATTAATACACCATTCAAAGCGTGATTCGAATCAATCTTGATTCGACCATTGAATCGGATCAAGTAGTATAATCTGATCCGATTCATGGTAGAAATTATCCATTATTCTTTTCTATTCAAGACTACAGAACAGAGTGATATTTACTGTAAAAATATTGAAAAATATATAAAATAACTAGTTTATTATTGTGCTCCCATTATTTTATAACACATTTACTTAGACTTCATTTTTATTACATCTTTAATAAAATCCCATATTTGTAGGTCACGCAGCAAATATGCAATATTAATTTTCTTTTCACATTACTCATATGCAGTGTAGTTAGTTTTCTTACTTATGTATTGTTTTATGTAGACATTCATTTGTACATTTGTACAATATTTCTTGTTTCTTATTTACATAAGAGAATTTGTTTCATTATTTGCATGCAATTTGTCAGTGCAATAAAAAAAAAAAAAAATTCTCAATTGCAAAAGCAATGAAGTGAATTGAATTCAGAATCATACACAATCAGATTTACATATAAGAAGAGGAGAGAAAATAATAAACATTAAATCAGGTTAACGAAAACATAAATAATGTATGACAATTGCGATTTGTAAATAATTCTTTAAATTTCATGGATTTTGTGAAAAATTTGAGTATTTAAGATATAAAGGATCTAAGTATGTTCATGAAAAATGATTTATTTAATTTATCATGAAATCCAAAAGAATTTAATTTTAACTAAGGAGAAAGTGAAAAACAGCACACATTCAGAAAACAAATCTCAACGAACCATAGCCAACAAAATTACCTGTGGGGAACGCCAAATTATTTGTATGCAGACAAACAAATTATCACAAGAGAAGTACGGTCAGAATTAGCATAAGCAGGGGAAAGAGCAAGCAGGAGCATCAGGTAGATAGTTAGAACTTGAAGTAGGTAGCTGCGTTGAGCAAATAGAAAAGCAAAAGGAAGGACTAACTGAATTGAATGGAAAGGAAATGAGGTGAAGGGCAGCCTTAGCTTTTTAGTGAGTGAAATCGCCTTAGGACTTTTACTCACAATTAGCGAGCGCACATTTCATTTCAATTCATTTCAATTCATTTTTTATATTTTTGTTTTGTGAAGGCGCCAAGGGAGACAAGTCAAGCATTACCCCCCACCGAACTGAACATTTTTAATGATGCTGGAGTGGCAGCTGTCCATCAGTCCGCTTATTTCACTATCTGTCTATCGTTTCGTGATGCTGGTGTGTTCAGCAGCAGGCAATTCATACTCTTCGAAACAGTAAAATTGATATTTTCATTCATGAAATGAGTGAGGTGATGTAGCTAAAATGGGACATGCAGATAGCGAGCACACGAAGTTGTTATAATTTTAATTTTGCAGTCATTCATTCATTCAGTTAGTTAGTTTGTTTGTTTATTCTTGTTGCTCGCTTTTTGTTTTATTTATTCTTCTTTTTGTTTATGTTCCTTACAGAGTTTATTCGTGTGCTCTTCACTTTCACCATTACATTTCTCGTGTGAGTAATGAAGACCTTCAAAGTTGATGGTTTCAACAATTCCAAACAACTTGGGGGCGTTTAAATTAAATCTGATTTCATGAATATTGATTGATTACGTTTACCTTTTGACAACTTCTGAAATGCTTGAGTTGACATAGCCTTGATTAAACTTGTATCTGCCAGTATGTCTGTTTGTCTGGCTCAAAGCGCAAATAGCAAGGATTTGCCTTGGTTGCGCCTTCTTAGCAAATTATCCTTTTCATTACAATAGTGACCTTTTCCAGAGATCTCAAATACTCTATTGATTTTATTTATTATAAGTTTAAATTTTAATGAAACCGATTCCATTCTCATCATTATTTGTCAATTAAAAAGATTATGTTCAATGGTCTCGGTTTTCTATTAGAGTTTGGTGAATTTCTTGTAATTAAATGGTAAGAAACTAAATATTCTACTTAAGATTTACATAAACTCTATAAAGTGTTCTTCACTAAACCTCAACTAAGGAAAGTTTTTCATTTGATGCCGAAAATTAATCTTTTAACTTTACTTTGAAAGGACATTTCATTAAATGCGCTTAGTTTTTGCATTCTTTCCCCGTTCTCAGACCTTTCCTCTTTCTTCCCTTCAGATACACAAAATGCTTAGCCTTAAGAGAGAAACTTTGTTGAATGTAAAACATTATTTCAGCAAATCAAATGCAACTTAAGACAACTCGACGAAGCACATTATAGCTTAAAATGACTCGGAACACCCGCATCAACTTACACAAAGAAAACTTAAGAAAGTGGTTGGGAAGAAATCGGTAAGACTGGCGAAAGAACCTTAGTGAACAATGCAAGACGAAACCGGAAATGAGTAAACAAGCGTCAAATAGTAAAACAGCAAAAGTAGCGCCGAGTAACGAGCAATGAGAAACAACTCTCGCGATGCATACAGAATAAGCAAAACAGTATGAATGAGGGAAAGAAAAAACGAACGAAGTAAGGACAAATGAATGAATAAAGTAGCGAATGCGGCATAAATAAATGAAACATTAAACAAAAACGACAATTTCTGTATCCGTTGCGAGTACTGAGTACAACAGCAAAATAAAGATTGGTTGGGTTCCTGTAGGAATGAGGTAGAGTGGTACAGTATAGGACGAAAGACAAAGCAAAGTAATAAAAGTACGCAGAAGAATCCCCACTTATTTCAAGAACAAGGATACAAAGGCTTGTGTCTCGTTGGAATGTTATAAGTGCAACAAGGGAAATGCGCGCAAAAGACAACAACCGGAAATCCGTCATCTTTATAAACAGCGACAACGACAACTTCAACTTCACCAGCTACGACTGTGACTACATTGTGGACAACAATCAGTGGACGATGTCACAGCATAAAACAACTCAAATCGTGTCCATGCACTCACTACTCCTTCACTTATTTTACTTATTTTAACTTTTGATTTCCTGTTGCGAATAAATTCCTTCCATGCCAACATTGCAATGTTGCATTAAAATTTCATTTAAGTAGATTTTCATCCGAACGCCGCCATCACATTTCATTCTAAGCAAAAAAAAAAAAAAAATAAATACATAGTAAGTATGTCTATGTCTATATTTGTATACACAAATCTCAGAGGCAATTATTTTTGGATTTATGTAAATCAGTGAGTCGTCGCTGTCCATATTTTATAAAGAATCAATTTTTTATTACCATTTTCATTGCTTAACATCTTAAAGATACAGCAGTGTAGTTTTGAAAACATATGAGTCAATATCATGTTGGCTATTTTTTTTTTTTTTTTTAGATTTGAAATCGCAACTTAATAATGAAAATAAGACTTTGATTTCATTACACTCAGTCTAATCATTCAAAATTGTATTGAGTGGTGCTTCATTACAACTTTTCTAATAGTAGGAAAATTTTCTTTCTTCAACACTTGTATTTTATTTAAATGGGTCTAATGGGTCTAAACCAGAAGCAGAATTATGTCAAATTAAATTTAAACTATTTATCAGTTCAAGCATAAATTTCTTATTGTTCTTTTGTAAGCTTTCTATGTTTCTCAAACCACTAAATGAAAAACAAACCTTTACTAAAAACTACTACATTAATCGTGACAAGCTCATAATCTTTTATTCTCATTTTCTCTAAATACCCACAAAGATATATTTTTATGTACTTATTTCTTTGGATGTGTGTCGTCAAGGGCTAAAATCAAATTCTCTGACTATTTTCCAAACCACTTATCAGCCACCCTACCAACATGAATGGAACTATTCTTCAGTTTCTATAGTGCTTTTGTGCTGTTTCAACTTTAAGTGTTTGCACCGACAGAAAGTCGAAAGTCGTCTACACCCACAGTTTTCATCGAGTTTTTCATATAATTTTTTCCCTATATATTTATTTTTGCTTTCTGTTTTCATTTTACCAACAACAATCACACTTTTTCTTAAGCGTCCATAAAATTTCACTCATGTGATTTTTTTCCATACTCTGTATTTGTATTTGTAGTACCTAGTATGTTTTTCTTTTTTTTTTTTGTTTCCATTCCCTTCCTTCCAATATTTTTTTTTTTGTTTCTGGTTTCTTTGTGGTAGCTTCCTGCTCTGTTGAGTTGACGACTCCGATACGACAAAAGTAGGCTGTACCTGTCTGTCCGCCCCTGTATCCGAGGCGGCTGCCTACAATTGCTGTCTGGCATTCTATTTGTATTTATGTGGTATAAGGGGTTAATGGATTTGCTGGAGTTAAGCCTCATGGCAACGTATGGATGTGTGAAGATTTTTTTTTTGTTTAGTTTGCTTTCTTTCTTTCTATTCTCCTTTTCTTTTTTTTTTTTTTTTGATTTTTTCTATCCTTTCTAACTTGTAGTCTTTAGTTATATTCTTTTTCTCTTTTAGCTGATAGCAGTACTTTGTTTGTCTATAATGATAATCATAATATTGTTGTTGATGGTCGTCTAACACATCCGTTTTCCTTACTTCCTATCTCACTTGCCGCTTATTTACAATAACTCACTCGTTTTCATATAGTGTCCTCATATCCCTTACACTTCTTATGAAAAACTTAAACGTTTTATCGTAAGGTTTGAAACACAACAGAAAGGTAGACATCATGGATAAAATCAATTCAATAGATTCTTAGTATTTCTTTATTTAAAGATGAAATTTTATACAATATTTGTTATATTGTATTTGAATTCTGTAATCGATAGAAGATATTGTGTCAAAGTAGAGTATTTATCGTAAAGGGAAACCCAACAATACTCTTTTTGTTTTTTTGTTTTTTTTTTTTTTTGTTTTGACTATTTGTTTATGACTCTACCTTTATTTTGTTATCAGTCCATTGTTGTTGATACTCTGAGTATTCTTAAGCCTGATATTAGTTGAAGGGAGCATGATATTCTTTATGTCTACATTCTTGACAATGGGCTGTGGCACAACAGTTCATCATATTGCTTTAGGTGTTAATGAAGTACTTGGTAAGTTGATTTACCCCGAAAAGAGAAAAAACAACTGATTTAGTGAAAACAACAGTAAAGCAATGGCAAAATGTTTAGTTGAAATTGTGGTAGATCTACAACTACAATCTACAATATCAGCTGATTCAGACATATCTTTAAAGAATAACGCAGAAAGAACTAAGAATTAAATTAAATAAAGAAAATTCATTTTGAATAGAAAAAAATCTTTATTTTGTAGAGAACTTTTGCTTAACACATCACAGAATTAGTCGCATAGATACTAATAATCTTAACATTTCATTAGGTGAATTTTCTGCAATTCTTTACCATTAAATTTAAGGTGAAAATCTACAAGATTGTTCACTAGATCCCACTGTAGTATTATTACAAACACACAGTAATCTTTTTGCACTTATTATGACCGCCTTATCCTTCTGCTCATTGGTTTTTATCGCCTTGTCATGGTCATTAATAGACTTATTCGCATACCTGACACATTCGGTAGCTTTCGCTTTTATGAAACTTAAATTGTGCACTTTGTCTGTTGGCCTACCCATTTAACACTGACATCATCCATAAGCCCAAAACTAACCTTTGCTATTAAACTGCTATTAAAGTATGTACATAAGTATATCCTTTTGAAAATCGCATAAATACACATCCACATACTATGCATAATAGCTAAATTTGTAGTAAAAAAAAAGAAATGTTTGTTCATTTATATTTGCACAACTTTATGAAATTGTCTCTACTTGTATTATAAGTATTTGAGCCTAAAGGTACATTGTACTCTATATTGTCTACATATGAATGTATCTAAATCTAAGTTTATGAGAATATGCTTTCAATTTGAGTTTGATACCAAATATTGCCGCACCGTCCATGATATGATGAACATATGCTTAAGAGAGAGAAAAATAGTAAGATGAAATAAATGCAGACATTATGCATACGCCGTGAGTGGCAATGTAGCAGAAGAATATGCAGTGTTGTAAGTAGTTAGTTTCCTTAAGGTCTATTTAAGTTATATTGTAGTAAATATTCCTCTTGTAGTTTTTGTTGTTGTTGTTATTTTTGTTGATGTTGTTTTGCTGTCTTTAACACACATCAAAAGCATTATTAACACAACTAGACAACACACCAAATTTATACAGATACTCACTTGTACATATATTCAGATAGACAGACAGAGTGATAGTCATGCTTGCGAGTAGATACATACAACATATGTACGAGTATGTACTTGTGGTATAGTATTTATGACTGAGGATAGTCAGACACTGGGCTGCGTAACATGCATTAAGTGGACTTAACTTGCCGCAAGGACATGCTTTTGTGGTCTTTAGAATTCTATTCTTTGTTTTTGTATTTTTTTTTCTTCTTCTTCTTCTTCTTCCATTACATATGACCTTTCTTCTTTCCCTCAAATATGATGCTCTTTAGATACTTGGACTTCATATTTGTTGTATTTTTCATCTTGAACTTGCCACTGCTTCTACTCTTCTTCACACGCACTTTAAGTTCATATACCATGTTGTGCCAATAAGCTTGTGTACATGAGATACTAAGTATATAGTAGGATATGCGAAAATGGGAAAAATTTGCTATTTGATTTGTGTAAGGCTTTCAACAAATTTACTCTCCCACTTCCTTTGCTATAGTATGTACATGGTTCTAACTTGCATAATAATTTTGCCATATGTTTCATGTTTCTTTTGCTTATTTTTATGTTAAGAATTTCCATTTTACATGTACGATGTCTTAGGATGTTGAAAATTTTAAAACAATTTTCATTCTATTGAAATTTAAAGTAAAATTAAATGGTAACAATCATTTTCCGTTAGTTGCCTCACGCTAATTAATTAATAAATTTATTTAGCTTGTATTACAGCAAAGCACCAAAATAATAAAATTAAACCGCAAAATTTAAACTGCTTGCAACTATTTATGGAAAAATGTATACTTACAGCACGCACTCATTTTAATATACTTAAAAACATAAATGCTTTGACCTAAAATGGATTATCCTTAAAATATTTTGTTCTATTGCCACTACAACAAACCACTAGGCAAAACCAAATTTTCGTGGTTGCGGTTTTTGTATATTTCCAAGCATTAATCAATAATAATTATGAGAGTCAAATTCTTAATGTCGATTATATGTAACTAATTAATGTTTTGTTTACTTAACCTTAATAAATATTTAATCAAAATTTAATTTAGTCTCTCCACTTTGGCATTTCATTATTTCTTTATTTTATTTATCTTTAAAATAAAATTTCTTTTTGCATAGAAATAATAGATTGGTAACTTTAGCAAATGAAAATCATGTTTGAACAATTTTTTCATTGCATATTTTTCCCTTCGGATAAAGCCATAATCCCGTCTTTGCAGAAATTCAAGAGTTTCTGATAAAAAATCATAAATAACAAACTGATACAACCTCGTTTTTAAGTCGCCTATGGAATTTATTATTACGCCACCAAGATAATTCTGCATGGAACGAAAAAAATGGTAATCTGATGGAGCTAGGTTCGGACTGTATACTGGTTGCATGAACACTTCCACAATTTGTGCCGGTTCAAAACAGTACTGTGTGGCCTAGTGTTGTCGTACAGGAAGACTATGCCCTTTCTGTTGACCAGTTGTTGACGCATTTTTCCTTTTTAAACATTTATTCAGTCTTGTTATATATTAACAATTGAGTACTGAATTTAACAGTTGTCCAGGTTAAAGCAACTCATAATGAATAGGTCTTCTGCAATCCCACAAAATGCATAGCAAAAACTTTCTCGTAGGTATTGTCGGCCTTGCGGTGGTTAGGGCCAGGTTTTCCTCGTTTGTTGACAAATTTTTCTGTGTTAGTAACATTTCGCATATTGAAATGCAATCTATATAAGGTTTCTTATGTCGTTATTTTTATGGGACCCCCAACATCCAGTTTTTTGCATAGCCTTTTTAAATAATGGATAAAAATATCATATGGTGGTATGCCAAAATCCTTATCAATATCACGAGTAATCATGTGCCTTCGGTACAAGGCCGACCAAGACAAGACGCGTATTTGACATCAAAATTTCAAAACAACACCGCGTACGACATGTTTCCACAAAAGTACCTCCGTGCACAATATTTTTTTATAAGCCTTCTCGGTAAAATAACCCGTTTCAAAAAAATAATGTATATTTTAACTGATTTTCTCTGTTACGACACTCAATTTTTTTCCATAAAAACAATTGCTTTAGTTATCCCAATTTAATTATTTGAAAGGTATGGTTTTACACGAATTTCCATCCATTCATTGCAGTATGTAATTCTCACATTATAGTATTAATACTTACAGAGATATAACTTCTTCAAAATTTTTGAAATTACTTTTTCACCAACCAATACTAAAACAAAAATCAACTTTAATTTGGAGCCATCAATTAAGCTTATTCTTAGAATTTTTTATTTTTATTACTTCCATTGCTTGTGAAGATGCATTCTTTTGTTGGCTTCTACTTAAAACTTTGCAATCCTGACTTTTCTCCCACTTTGCCGCACTTCTACTTGGTCTAAAAAAACCAAAACAATGAAAATGTGTCAAGAGAATTTATTTGCTTACATTTATTTTTGGTTTCAAGTGCGCTTTTTCTGTTTTTATTTTTTATTTGTGTATTTGTTTCTCTTGCTTTTGGGTGGCTTGCTTAATGTCCTTTTTCTTTTCAGTTGTTATTTTTTGATTTCTTTCTTCTGGCATTTTGTTTGTATTTATTTGCTTTTTTGTTCTTTAGCATTGGCTTTGATAAAGTATATAAAACGTATGGCAATTGTCCTTGTTTTGCTTACGCAGGAAATAAACGATTTTCTTTTCTTTCTCCATCTGCATTATTTCTTGCTTTCATTCTGTTTACAAATTAGTTTAAAGATAAGCAAGTGTAGCATATTTTTTGGGGTTTCAAGTACTTTGCGTGCAATTTTGTTGTCATATTTCATAGTTTTTTCTTTTAGAAGGTGAATTGAAACACCCCTCAGGATAATTACCTTTGGGCATTTGATAAATTTCTGTTGCATAAAAGTGAACTCTGGCAAAAATTATATATTGTTCTTTATGAATAAAGTTTTTCAAATCAGCGCTTGATATTGATGATGGTTTTTGATATTAATCTTTTCATTTTACTTTCTTGTTTTGATTGATTAGAAAATAAAAATTTGAATATGAACCTTCAAGTTGATTAAGTATCTTTAAGAATCAAGGTAAAGAAGTTTTTCTTCTTTTATTTTAAAAATTAAATTTTATTAAATATCAATTCAAATTTATTAATTTGCTTTGGCATTCTAACAAATCTTCTTACAATTGTTTATATCAAAATTGTTCTGCAACATACACGTCTTGTGGTCTTGACATCTGTTCACATAATCGAAGTTTTAATGAATTTCTTACTTTTGTTCCTTTCTTATGTAAACATTATTACAAAAAGATATTATACAAAGAAATAAATTACTTTAGTTTACTTGATTAAAAGAAAAAGAAAAAAAAAAAAAAAGAATTGAATAATAAAAAAAAATGAAAATTGCAACAAATAAAACAATTCTTAACATTTGCTGTGTTGAAAGTGTGAAAAAAGAAATAGATCAAATTGCAATTTAAACTAACGAAAGACATTGTAGACAAACACACACAGATACACACCAATACATGCACACCAAAAAACAAACTCGTGAAATTTTGTTAGCAGCTGTCGATGGTTCTTTAGTTGTCTTCACTTCTTGCTTCCATTCCGATTCCCATTCCCATTCCCATTTCACCTCATGTGAATGCCATTCGCTCCCTTTAACCATGAGCCATTGCCTCAACACTTAACTTGCCAACTGCTTGCGTCAAGTGAAAAGTAAATACTACAGCACAACGAAGTGAGACTAAGTCAAGGCGGTACTAGTAGTAATTTTGCTTTCGAAATTAACAAGTGCAACCACAAGAAGGTTGTACTCTATTTATTTGTGTGCATTTCTGTGTATTTATGTGTACCTTCATGGTGTGTATGTGTTTGCTTTTAGTGCACACACGGTGTTAGAAGTAAATAATGCTATCGTTTTTATTTCTTTCTGTGTCAGTTTGAATTGGTATAATCATTTCGTCATGTTATTTGTAACATCTTACATAGGAAACCCCTCAAGTTATATTTATACTGAACTAACCACAGTAACGAGATGAATTGATGATTGTTGCAAAGTATCTAAATTTTAAAAATAATAAACTAATTTTAGATTCTGTAACCTTTTATTGTCGTACACAGGTAATTTCCTTTTAACTTTTATTGAAATGGAAAGTGATCATACAAAAATTAAAACAAACTCATTTAATGAAACTCAAATTTAAAAGAGTTTTGAAATTAACAATCAATGTTTTATAACTGATCAGACTATTATCTTATATGGTCACCATAAACATTTTTGATAGAAAAACAAACCCCTTCTTCAATGCTTTTGTTTGAGAAACTTGTTTTATTACTATACACTGCGACTTCAAAAATCTATTCTAAAGCCTCTGATTTATTCTTAAGAACACGGAGATTGCATTCATTTTTAAACAATCAGGATTTATGTTTTATCTGTAATTACATTCTGAGACAAATCATAGATTATTCAAATTTCTCAACTCTTTTGATATCAAAATCACCCAGGAACCATTCTATTGGTCTCAAAAGAGATATTTTGAAGTAATGCATGAAATAGCATGAGATACCTTCTTATCGGATCAATGCGATCAATCTAATGTTCTGAAGTCTTCTTGAGAATTTAAATAAACTCGATTTAGCTAAGTGCAAAAGGTATATAGGATTCGACAAAACCGCAATTACTGTTCCATGCTGTTTTTAGTTTCTATTTGTCTCATTATGTCAGAGAACAGTTGATGCCATTGCAGCGTTCTACAATTGTATCTCTGCAGTCGAGTATGCTTACACTTTACACTAGCTTTGCCTCAAACGCAATTAAACTACTGAGGATTATGTAGTTGAATGCTTACTTAAACAATTCGAGTATGTCTCTATCTATCTCGTCTCTCTATTCCTCCATTTCTCCAACTATGTGCAATATCTCTATCATTTTGTATCTTTTGTTAAATGAAGTAGCTCTGTGTTATTGCTTTTATGTAACTGTCTATAAAGTACAGAATAACTTCATAATGGCTCTTTATCTTTTCGTTTCTCTATATTGTATTTATGTACTTCTTATATAAGTATAGTATTCATTTTGTTATTTTTCCATTTTGAATGCAATTTTCACTTGATTTCTTTTCAAAATTAATTTTTCATTGTTGTCTGTCGTTAGTAAATATAATTTTTATATTTTCTTGCTTCCATTTATTTTGATTTCTCTTTATGGTATTTTAAATAACAAATTGTTTTCATTGCAACATCATCATTAAGTTTTTTTTTTTGATATGGAAAACTCTTTTGTGATGACATTAATTTATGACATTTGAAATTTTTATTGGAAAAAACAATTAAAATCTAAGAAATTCTAATTTAGATAATTTTACGAAATCAAAACATCATCTACTACAATCTTTTAAATTAGTGTGATTAAATAAATATCTTAAAAAATCAAATTAATTTTAGTGTATAATTCACTTGGAGAGATTTTAGATTTTTTTTTTGTATTCAAAGAATTGTTTTCTATAGATAAATATTTTGTGTTTAAATAAATTCAATTTTGGTACATACATAACACATACTAACTCACACAAATTTGAAACTCGTAAAAAGTATCTTCATAGTATATAGGAATGTTATCTCTGAAGTTGCCCCCTGTGTGTGCTTCAAGATGTTTTTGTTGCACTGCTCAACTATCTATTACTTTGTAACGAAAACGCCCTTGTGTAGAGTTCAAAAATTTCAATAGCCTGAAGTATCTAACAAAAGGCACAAAACAATAACAACAGCAAGAATAATAACAATAGGACTGGCAAAAATCTACGAAAGGACTAGGTACTAACCAAGTTTTACAATAAACTAAGCGCGCTCCGTACTTACTAAATCCCTAACCTTACACAAAACGTATTCAGGATTCAGTACACAAAAGCAGTCAACTTCAACGCGGGTAGCACATGCAGGTCTCAACTTGCACAAACGAAACAGGCAACATTAACAACAACGAAAGTTTAAATCAACTTGTGGGAATTTAGACAATTTTATAAACAAACGAAAAAATGAAACAAAATAAACATGGAAATTCTCCGTTCTGAAAGGAAATGACACAAAGGGAAAAAGAGAAAATGTGCCTGTCTCACAGATACAAAACTGTTTATGCAAATTTCGTAATACATTCGGAAAAATGTATATATTGTATTTTTGTGTATCTCAAGTACCTTCGTAACTTTCTAAGGTGAAAAGAAGAAGAACAACAATGATATTTGTTTTAGAAACAGTGAAAGTTTACATTTTTATCACAACTTAAAACAAACAACTTTTATGGTAGCAGGAAAAACGATATCCAAATGAAACGAAAACAAAACTATGGCAATGCATTTATTTACGCAGATGAAATGTAACGATTAGTCGCATTGCCCATATTCTAGGAACTTTATAAAGAAACATAAAGATTTCCTCCAAAGAAAAATATATAAAATACAATATTGTATTGTTACAATAAATTAGATCGTGGCGATCAGCAAGTGCTGCCAAAATGCTGATCTCTATAAAGGAAAAGTGATGTAGAGATGGAGAAAAAAGGAATAAGGATGATTGCTGAGGTTTAATTTTCGGTGAAGAGTAACCCTGGTTGAACCCCAAAAAGAAAACGAGGACACCAGATACAATGTTTGAAAGGAGTCTGGATACGTGTTCTGCATATTTATGATTTTTGATCCCGTGTATGTATATAATGTATGATTTATAAAGAATTAGCCATATCCATATCCATGCCCATATCATCCATATAAGCTGCCACTTACAACTCTCTTTAACATATGCCTCCTTTCCCATGCTGATTTTATCCAGTTACCTGTTATTCTCTCGATTTTGTCACCCCAATATTCCAATTGTATTCTCGTGGTCTTCATTACAGAATTCTTTTGAATTATAGATTAGTATTTCTGCCCATTGTCACTGCTCATTGGTTACTCAGTCGTTTATGTCATCCATTTTTGTTATCTCTCTCAAGAAACAATTCTTAACTTGATTAATATTAATATTAATCTATTGATCTACCTAGTGATTTCCAAACCTGCATTTTTATCGTGTCATCCAAATTATCAATAACAAGACAACATCGCCTACAAAACACAAATGGATTCATAGGCATCATAAGTTTTCATGGCTTTGTGCTTCCAAATCATTATATTTAAAGCATCTTTCAATACCAAATAAAATGGTCATATAGATGTTATATTCCTGTTCTTTTATTCAGCATGACACAACTTTTAGTGAAATTCAAAATTATTTTTAAACATCGATAGAATATTAAATTTTATACTCAATAATAATTCCTTTGAAAGCATACTACAATTTGAACAGATAATCTTATGGGGCTTTATATAATTCGAACTTTTAATTATATTTTACGTAGTATACAAGAACATTTGATTCCTCTAACCAAAGAAAACAAAACGTCCAATTTAAAGTTGATTATCATGACTTAGCCAGAAGAGCAATGCAAATTTAACGCTTCATAGAATCCTTTCATATGAAATTGTATTGCGACCATTTAATGTTCATCAATTTATAAATTTATCTATGATGTTGGTTTGGAATTTTTTTTTTTTTTTTTTGGCAAGGGTGGAGTGGGGACAGTAAAAAAAGTAAATAAAAGAACAGCTGCTGCTTTTACTAAAGAATCCTTCGCTTCGGCAACTCATCAACAGCTGTTGGCAACTGTTTTGCACTCAAGCCAAGTTAACTTCTTTATTTATATGCTACTACATATCTCTGTGCTACTATGTCTGTGAGTGTTTGTGTTTATGTATGTATATGTGTGTATGAATTAGAGTTCGTTTTGCTGTCAAATGAGATTAAAATAAGCTTTTCGTCAATCGACTTTCGAGCTGCTCAACTGTCTCTCGCTTGCTCAATGAACCCT
Source organism: Amiota minor (assembly GCA_037043295.1). NCBI lineage: Eukaryota > Metazoa > Arthropoda > Insecta > Diptera > Drosophilidae > Amiota > Amiota minor. The sequence continues at coordinate 512,403 of JBAMAW010002206.1, forward strand.
TTTTTTATTATTATTCTTTTCGTTGTTGCTGCTGATTCCTGTTCATCCTTCCTTCGTTCCTTCATTCATGTTCATGTTCGTTCAATTGTTAGTTCAATTCGATGTTGTTGTTATCATTGCTATAGCAGCATAAAGGACATTGAATGTGAAAAAGGTATACCACACCCAACCTCCCCTCTTCATGGCCATCAACATCATGATTATCCTTCCTTCATTTCCTCACTCCTCTCTATTGAATTTATAGCAATTGTGCACTAAAAGGTTTTTATCCACGCACAACAGCTTGACCAATAAAGCGACTAAGCGCATTTTGTAACCAACCGTCCAACCAACCAAGCATCTAACATTCAACACAATGGATGCCAACGAGGGGAGTGGATACTTTTTGTCGTTGACTAGACTCCCTGTAGGGCACATTGACTAACTAGTGACGAGTGCGCTTCATCAGGCTCATCACGCAGCAAAGGGCACAATAGACTGGGTGCATATGAAAGGGGTAGGAAGTAGGAGGTAGGCAAACAAACATGTTCCGTTCAATCTATCTACACATTCTATTCCCGAAACAGTTTATTGTCAAATTGAATTTTAAGTCACTTTACAACTTGGACAGAGCTACTACATGCCGCCCATCTCCTTCTCTCTTGAGCGGTCGGAGATTGTTACTACATTAGCTCGCTGTTACATCTATATACATATCCTATCTATGTGTATGTGTGTGTATGTGTATGTGTCGATAACGATGACAAAATGTTGTTGTTATTCTTGTTATTATTGCTATTGTTACTGCTGCTGTTGCTTTTGTTGTAGTCAACAACAGCAGCTGCACAATTGAGATAAACTTCAATTTTTCGTAAATTGTTTAGTTTATTGAAAAATACTTCTCGACATTCAGACATCTCATGTTCATACTAGTTATATAGTATAGTAGCTTCCATCTCCAATGTTATTTAGACCCCAATCTTCGTACATATTCCAGTCACTCGTCAATATTATTTAGTGCTGCATAAGTTTCTACTGCTGCACTCCTTACTTTCCTTTTATTTGTTTGCAAAATTTTGGCAACAAAAGGATTTAATACTTTAGTCATACATTCGAGCATATATTTGTATATGTATATCTCTAGTTGTATTCTTATATGTTGAAAGCTTTGAATTCTAATTCAATTTGCAAGTTTTCCCTCTATCAATCCCTTTTCTCAACATTCAATATTCTTGTATATTTTGCTAGTTGAGCTAGCAAATTTATTGACACATTTTATTTTAGTGGCACTTTTTCTTTATTCGAATATTTGAGAGAAAGGCAGTGCGCCTCACGCCTTAAATATTTGATTGACTGGGCGTTGAAGCATTCAATTCTGTTAAGTTGAGTTCAATTTGAAGTTTAGAGTTTATACCAAATACCAATTAAGCATTATTTATAGTTTCCATTAAAATTGTTGTACGTTATTTCTTTTTTTTTTCATTTGCCGCTTCACTTTAAAAGCATTTTTATGAACGTTTATTTATTATATATTTTCTTTGAATCCAAATAAGAAATAGTAGCTGAAACAATTTCAAATAATTTTAGATCTCCATCAAAACTAATGGACTATTAAATGGAATCTGACCACAACAAAATTTCAGAGAAGTTTTTTAAGTAACAAAAGTGTTCAACTAAGATGCTTTAGAAGATTACAGTAAATGGATGCTGCTCAGAGTAGCAGCCTATTCCACTAACCAAGAAAAAGAAAACGATTGATTAAAATATCATATAATTGTGCACATGCAGCTTTTTTCATTGCCTTTTAAGTCTAGAGTGGCATATGTAGTACCATTGGTCACATGCTTATGATCGCAGGTTCGATACCCGTGCGGAGTTAATGTTGTTTATTTCTTCTTTTATTTCTTTAATTCTTCTCTATAGAGATTCAAATATATGAAAAAATTATGCTTCTATTCCTGTGAGCCGGTGCTTAACACAACATGATTATACAAAAAATTTTATAACCTTTGATCGGAGTTCCTGATCTAAAGTAATCAAAAACTCTTGTCCTTTTAAGTAGTATAAGTTAGTTTAGTTATAAGATTTCCTTTCAAATACATATATTTATTAAGAATGCAACCAATTATAATAATATTTTCCTATGTTGGAAGCTTCTATTTTTAATTGATCAGTAGTAGTAGTATTCTTTAGAAAACTGTCATTTTACACAGAATTTCACAAAATTTTGGGTTTCTATCTACTAATAAGCTAAACTTTTTGATATGATGTGATGCTCCCCTTGACATTAAAATTATGACACAAGAAAGGACATTTTTCTATGTTACCCCAGGGTAAAGCCAACTAAGAAATAAATAAGTTTCCGCAGACCGGATAAAACAGCAGAACAAATAGAGAGAAGAAATAAAGCTTAACATAAAATGCTTAACAGAATTAATGACTTTAAATGAATAAAGATAAGCGAAATGTCGCGCGACATATTCAGATACACATATGTACTTACTACTACATATGTATATATAAACAAATCTACAACATATGCATAGATATAACACAGACAAGCAAACATGTGACGCAACATTTCTCAAGACAACAACAACAACATACGAGTATAAAAGAAAATCCCACAGCGAGAAAAAGTAAAGGAATAAAGTTGCACATGCGAGTAGAAGTTTCTTGTATGTATGTCTGTCATCCAGTTTGTCGTATGTCTGTCGCCTTCTCTACTTTTCAGACTGCTTACTTATAAAATAAACGAGAGCTAATAATGTTGGCAATAGAAGGAACAGCAGCAGCAGCAGCAGCAGCAGTAGCATCATCTTGCTGGATAGGATAGAATCGAAGGATGTAAGCTCTAGAAGATATGCCACCACCATGCTAATAACGCAATGCGTGTGAAGCAAAAGGCAAGAAAGATATTCATTCGTACAGTAGTTTAAGACGAGTAAAGTAAAGTAAGGCAAGTATAGTCACAACCAGCCGCGCCTTAATTGGCACACAATCACATGACACAGATACACGCACACTTACCCAGAACTGAGTGTAAAACTTGTGAGAATGCGTTTGTGTTTGTGTCCCAAGTTGATCTTTCGCAAGCGCCTACTAAAGTTTCTCAGCAACAAAAATTACTGCTACACATATGTGTTTTGTTTGTTTGGTTGTTTGTTGTTTGTTTGTACTGGCAATGTATAGTGATTATGTAAATGACTTTATATGCACGCGTGTGCGTAAATATGTACAAGTATCTATGTGAGTTGGATGGGTATGTTTTGGTTATGAAGAAGTTTGTTGTTGTTGTTGATGTTGTTATTGGTGATGGTGCTGGCAAAACAAAAGCTCAAATATTAAGCTGCCACTGGCATAGAGTAATTTTTGTGCTTTCGCATGCGTTCTTTCGCAGCTTAACTTTAATTAGACCCATGGAAGTGATTTATTTTAATACTTTCACAACTTGCAAGCCCTTTATTTCTACACTTGTTTTTATTTTTTTTTTTTTTGTTTTTGTCTTTTTTCTTCTCTTCTCCTATTTTCATGTAATTTTCTTTTTTTATTGAAAACTCAGTCACAAATTAATCAATAAACTAAATCTTTTTTTTTTTTTTGTTTTTGTTGTTTCGTTCGTAATGATAATTGATAGAAACATTGGTCCCAAAGGATTTTTCATATTTGATTTCTCGAAAAGAAGAACTGGCTTCAGCATTCGTTGGTCTTATTTTTTTTCGGAAAACTCAAGTGGCTTGTTGTCTTTAAGAATGAAGCAATGGAAGGTTACTATAAGAAAGATTGATTTGGTTAATATTCTTCATCGAAAAATAATGACTAAATATCTTAAATTTTTTTCAAGAAAATAATGATGACATTCAAAACTGATTGAAAATTATTAGAAAGCATGGACAAGATTGAATTCTCATAAAGGTTTACTTTGGTTTACAATATATTAAGGAAGTGAACAATATTTATGATGTGTGCTGTAAACACAGATCATCTGAATTACTATGGAATGAGTTTAAAGGTGACAAATTATCTTATTAACAATTCTATAACACAAAGTCTCCATGAGTCAAACTTATTCGTGTACTATAATGATTCGTAATATTCTTAAATAAAAGTATCCGTGTTTCTTTTATTTTTCTACATTTTAAACAACGTGAATCGCAACTTTTTAACTTTCGTTAGCTGTTGCTTCACATAAATCAAGAGTATAAATTTCACGCCCTCAACTTCGTAATTTTTATGTAGAAGTGAAAAAATTAAAATGAATCAAAAGGACAAAATAATAAAAAAGAAAGTAAAGCAAATCACTCATCTCAGACTTGACTGACATAAGAATGAAAGCGTGAGTCTTGTCTGAAGACATGAACTCACAAACAAAGCAAGAAAGAAGTAAAGTAAAGTGTAGTGAAGTGAAATGAGAGAAAAATTGAATGGTAGTAAAAGCATAAATAATAATAAAGTAGCTCAGACTAACTCCTGGCTACTTTAGCATGATCCTTGCTACTTGGTAGGTAATTTCTCATACACTAACACATAAACATAGATAAACACATACCCTCGCATATATGTATGTGGGTATAATAAGATATTTGAAAGGAATTGGAGCACTAAAACTTGTGCTTTCATTCATTCAGTTTGAAGTCGTTGTCTCTATACTGAGCTGAGTGCAGTCAAGCAGCAAGAAAAAGAAACTGGTATAAGAAAAATGTTACTGCATGAGAAATTGGCGCAACAGTCGCCAACAAAATGGTAGACTTCAACAACAGGAAGCTCTAGAGATGAACAAAAGGAAAACAGTGACGATTGAGGAAGAGTAGGTAACAATAACAACAAGAACAGCAACAACATCAACAACAACAAGAGAATGGAAAAATTGCATTAGTGCGAGGACGGCAAAAGCAACTGACAAAAGGCAAAAGTACAATCCTTCAAAGTAGTAGAGCAGGAAAGGAAGTTACAATAGAACTAAGCAAGCCATTGGAGCACAACAACGAGAACATTATGTTGACCCTCAGTGACATTATATTGTAGTATAGGGTATTTGTGTGTATCTGGATGTGTGTGTGTGTATGGGAACATTTACTTTCGAAAAATGTCATTTGCACCGAGATAGTGTCAGCGACACATTCATTACGGTAGCGAGGTTGAAGGTTGACTGCAAGAGACATTTGATGGCTTTCATTTACAGTGAGCGAAATGATTGCAAAACTTCGAAGTCAAAGCAGCATTCCAATTTAATTTAATATTCATACAAATCAACTAAATTAATTGACTTAACTTTAGAGCTGATAACATATTCGTTAACATTCTAAGAGGTAATTGTATCATCTGAGGAAAACAGAGAGGAGAAATAGAAAAAAAAAAAAAATACAATATCAATAAGAAATTATAAGTAACTAATGGTTATCAACTTGAACCCAGTCTAAATGGATATAGAAATAAAATTTTTAAACAAGATCTTATGAGAAAGTTAAGCAGACGAGAACATCTACTTCATTGATATGTCTGCACTTTGTAAGTAGTTCATCTGTAGGTTTATGCTCACGACCTTTCATCTAAAACATATGAACAATGTCAAGCAAGAATGTAAACTGGTGGAACAGTGAAGTCGTCAGAACTTTATTCTGCACTAGGTAAAAAGTCTTGAGCATAAGCAAGTTTATTACAATGTAAAATATCTAGTATCTACATCGATTACTTCGAGAGTTTGCCTACTCGAAGCTTAACTAATCCTCTGATACGAAACATTAGACTTTATAAAAATCTCAGACAAAATACATTTTAGTGTAGCTCTAACCTTTTTTTATTTATTATATTTTATATCCTTATTGCTGTTAACTACAACTTAGTACACATAATAAAAAGAAAAATATTGAAATTGAAAAAAAAAGGTACTATTGTAATCGATCGCTTTATTGGTATCCTTGCTAGTATCCTTGCATTTATTGTTGTTGTTATTGCTGTTATGGCTGCTGTTTCTGTTGCACATTGAAGCGTAAAACTTCGTTGTCACAAAAATGCTTCCTGTCAGATTTACTTGCGTTTGCCATTATAGCGCCTGTTCGAAAACTAAACTAAGTAAGTAAGTAAGCGAACGAAGGAGAAGTGAAGGTTCTATAGTATCATAGAAGACAAGTAACCACAAGTAGTTACTATTTGTCCTTTTTCCATTTTTCTATTTTGTGCTTATTTCTTAGTCAACATATACATAAATTAGAAGACCAAGACGTCGGCTATAGCCAACCAGGACATCGGTCCATCGGTGCCTGGAGCAGAGTATGTTGCTATTGCAATTTCACTGCAATTGTTTTCTTTCCTCTCTTCTATTTTTTCTTTTCTAACTTTACCACATCCGTTTCTTACGTCACTTACCTCGGCTGGCTACTCCTGTGCAAACATCTGGAATTATCGTCATTAGCATTGCACACCATTCACAGGAGTATGAGTAAAAGCAAAACCCAAAGAATGCAAGAAAAAGGGAAGAGAATAGTCAGGGTCCACGACTCACCATATATTCCATGTCAACTTAATGTTTATTAAACGTACAAAAAAGGGCAACTTCAAATGAAGCAACCTCTGCAGTCCTTGGATGGCATTTGTAATGAAAACAATACTTGAGCAATGGAATAGTTGAAGCTTGAATAGTTGGATCTAGATCAAAGAAGGACAAAAACAATGAAAAAAGAAAACTTAAAATTAGAAAAAATATTCCAATAGAAATAAGGAAAAAAGTGATTCCAAAGCGAATAAACTTGATCTTCAAGCTTCGATTCAAGTCGACTGCATTTCCAATTAATTATGCAAGTTGAAATTTCAGGCGCAACACCCTTCTACCAATTATACTGCATTCATCCATCCTTTCATCTTAGTATTCTTGCACTCAACAGTAGCTTTGCTAGTTGTTATTGTTGGCAATTCTTGCACCTCAATGCCACACAGCAGAGAATGCCAGAAGTTTTCATAGTTCATTAGTGTCCTTTGGCTTGTTTAATTTTTATTTTTCCAACCATCTTTCCCTTTTCATCTTTATTTGTCTTTATCTATTTCTTTTTTCTTTTTTTTTTCCGTAGTTATCATCCTGTTCTAAGCAGCTGCTGTCAGACATTAGAAAATATTTATACTTTTTTATTATGCAATTTGAACAAAAGGACAAACGAACAAATGAACTTCCCTGAAAAGGACAACAGAATATAGGCGGAACGAGATGCCGCCTACTGTCAAGTATACTAGTTATTTTATATTGCATTTCAATGTATTGTATGTAGGTACTATGTTTTGGAACCCACTTCTGGTCTCGTTGTCTGGTTATATTTTGCACGAATCATTGAACTTTTCACTTAAACTATTCCATTGTTTCATTTTTGGTTTTTTGATTTTTATGTTAAACTTGAAATGTTGTTGTCAATTAGATTTTGAAAGAGTTCCGGAAATTGCTTCATATTACAAATTATGTTCAATGAGGTCCGATGAGAAATGAAATGTAACAAATCATTTCTTGGATCATGTTCTTTTTAAATAACTCAATTCAGCTTCACATTTCATTGATCGGTCAATTAGTGCAAGAATCCCGTTTTTAAAGAGGTGACTTTTCATCTGGTTATTAAAGAACATTGATATAACAGATCATCAAAAAATTTCTCATCTTCCTTAACCCAACAACTAGAACAAAAACCGATGCTGGAAGTACCCAATTTGATAGAATACGAATTCTCTGCCAAATGGGCTGTTTTATGTAAAACTTAGTATTCTTGTGACCTACTTCTGCATTGAAATGTCAATCGTTACTGATAGATTTCTAACCAAAAATATCTTTATATTGCACATGAACTCTTACTTGTCATCAATATTTCCAGTTTTCTCTTTTTAGATTCAAAATTTGTTATATTATGTATTAATAATGATATCTTCAATAATTCAAATGTATTTTAAAAATAAATTTTGTATTACAAAAAAACTATTAAATTGGACACGAAATCTTCTATAGTGAGCGAATAAAAGTTCCCTGTAAATTTTTAATTAGTTTTTATGATTCTTAAAGACTTAAATTTGTGTTTGGCTCTACTCGTATCAATCACACATCATCGTTTCTAACCTGGCTGCATACCACGTTGTCTGTTCACCATTGTGGCAATTTATACACCTGAATGAACAACATTTCTTGCAATCAGCTCAATTACAATTACAAAATCAAATGAAATTGCAAAAGTAAGAAAAGAAATAAACGAAAATGACAATAGCACCACTACTCAAGTCCCGACGAGTTCTGTTCTAGCATGAGTAACAACACTACAAACGAGTTAAAGTGGAAGTGGAAGTGGAAATGGAAAAAATACAATAAAAACAAATATGAAATCCTAGAAAATAGCAAGTCGTCAACGTTTGTACGTTTGTATTGTAATTGCATTGTCCATGATCATGGGCTAAAGTGGCTACATTGATGTTTAAGTGAAGTCTTTCATCTTTTCTGTTACATATATTCAATACTAAGTATGAAGCACGTAGAGAGTTTGAGGCTTGTGCTGCAGATTGTAAAATATAAAATGAACAGGAACATATGGTCAACCAAAAGCGGAAGTTGTTGTATATAGATTTTTGTTTTTGAATTTTTTATGATATTGTAAACTGCGGAAATATAGAAAATTGATTTAGTTTCTTCTTGTTTTACTTTCTATTCATAATTTTGTTTCCTTTTTTTCTTTTTACTTTCATTAATAAAAACATGGATGAAAAGTTTTTCGTATATATCAAAATTTATTGGAAATTTTATGCTGCTGGCGAATTGAAAATTCATTCAACTTACAAAGGACTTAGGGAGAAAGGAAATTTTTATCGCGCATACGCCATACTGCCGCCATCGAAAATCATTTTGCAACACAACACTCTCATATACTTAAACATACATATAAATACTGTTACAGTATGCAAAACCCATTTACGCTAATCGCTTCCCCACAGACGCATTAACAATTTATCTTCGATATTTTATGCGAAAAGTTTTGCTTTTTACAGCAACATAACTGAAGTGTCCGTCCCATTTAGAAAGGACTACACTACATACATATATAAGTAACAGAAATGGCAAGAAATATCGAAATCGCATACGTACGTACTCCTTCTTCCTACACACACACACACATACTCATATTTATCACTTAAACCTTTAGGGAAATTCTTTGAATTTAACTGAAAGTATGTGATGGCGAGCAAACTAAACAATGAACCTAAGGAAGATGACTTTCATAAAATAAACACCACTAGGGCACACTAACTTTATATAATAAAACAAACCTGATACACTTTCCAAATTATTTACTATAATTTATTTAAAGATTTTTGTTTTTTACATAACAAATATAATTGTGTCAGCTACCTTAAAGTTAGTTATGATTGTAAGACCCTTCATTCTAAATATACCTAACTTTATATAATTGACTGAATAATTTTGACAACAAATAATATGATGAATTAATGGCGCCAGCGACTCTCGGTAAGTTCCTCTTGTCTACAATGGCAAGTATTAGCCAGATTTAAATGAGATTCAATTTCAAGAAGAAAATTCTCAACATTTTGGGGATCACGAAAGATATCCTTATTGATCAATTTATTTTTGCCAATAATTTTCCATTTTTTCATGCTATTAATAACATCTCCACAGAAATCGCGTTTCATGTTCTTCTGACGTTCAAGAATTGCTTCGATTTTTTTACGAAAACGTTCTAGATGATAATAATCGATCAATTCAATTAGTTTCTACGTAATTTATTATACTTTGGTTATTAAGTACTCACTTTCTCGCAAACTTCTTTTAACTTTGCTTTCAGGATTTGCATTACGCATAGACTCCTCATACATTTCAATGATCTTATACATACGTTTGTCCGCATCATAATCCTTAAAGAGACCCTCACATTTCGGTGGGCATGTTCCTGAATAGTTAGGACCACCATATGGTAGCTCTGTGGCATATTTGCTATTTTTATATTGTTTATGTGCATCTTGTTTATGTGCTTCCTCTTGTAAATGAGTTGCACGTATACGATTATTATGAAAACGAAAATTCATGCTCGCCAAGAGCTTTTCAACCTTCGATAAACAACTAAAGGAAATGATGATCATTAGATTAAGAGTAATAATTTATTTTCTCTATTAAGACTTACTGAGAATTCTTTAGTGAATAGACACCTGGTATAGAGTAAGTCCGCAATAGGTGATGCAACTTAAAGGCAACACAATACAACAAATCTTCAGCGGCTGTCACTTGAGTGTGCTTCAGATTTTGCATGTCATGCACGGTCTGCCTTATCCAATATCCACGCCAGAGTGCCTGGATCTTAGTTGCCGACTTATTATAATGATCTTCAATAGTTTTTTGTAAGCGATTCTCGACCATTTTCATCAAATTTCTTTGCGCACTGAAGCGACGCCACCATTTTTGAATTACAATGGCGGCTCTGGTGCGTCGGTTATAATTGAGACGCGAACTGTACGATCTCCAAACACTTTGGATTTTTCGTGCGGCCAAGAATCTCTTATAATCCAATAACAACATAGATGTCCTTGAAAGGCATAAATATATTTTAGTACTTTACTACTTGGGTTTTTTAAGCATTTGTCTTACCGTGAAAGTTTTGTCTCCAAGGGAATATCTGATATTTCTTCCAAATCGGCACCGTCGCTGTTTCAACACAAAATTTTAAGCTAAAGTTCATGTGTGCATATAAAGGACGTGTACTTACGTATTAGATGTCGATATACCCGAGGAGCTTAGAGCCAAGGATGGCTTCGCATTAGCTACTAAACGCATCATTTTTAACCAAAACCAAATAAATGTTAGTTGTAATAAAATATGTTAATATATTTCCCTTTTCTAAATGTTCTCTATCTTATTGTGTGCTCAAAATAAAACAAATAATAAAACTATCATTTTAACACGAGATTCAAAGTCTACTATAAGATTATACAAATTCAGTTTCTCTATATTTCATACAACAACAAGTGGTTTGTTAAGTTCAGAGTGATATCATGTCTTTTAAACTGATTCACTTATCTAAAAGTTTCCATTTTCGAAACCAAAAAAAGAAAACCCCACATCACATAATCACGCAATCTATGAGTTTTCATGAAATTGTAAAACATGAATCCATTACACATACGTGTATGTATATCAGGCATTCATTTCAAAGAACATGTATTCGTCGTGCATGTTGGAAATCTCGCTTCTAACAGTCAGGAGTGAAATTTATTTATGGAAATCAAAACGCATTCAATAGATTTTTTTTAAGCGAAGCAAAGGAAATGAATCTTGGGAAGACTCCAGAATTTTTTTCTTACAATTTTTATTTTTTCTTTCTTTTTGGTATGCAAAAACATAAATCTTTAAAGCGGAAAATGTGTGCTAAGTAGCCAAATATACTTGTATCTTCAAAGTGATTGTTAAGATTAACATATGATTTCTTTTCAGAATTATGTTCATTTTAAATATTCTATTTTTCCCTAAATACACTTTGTCTTTCACTTCTCACTTTCTCGTCTTTTTACAGCTTCCAGTAAAGGATAAGCAAAATGAAGAAGCAAAGAAAAGGAAATGAATATACTACAATGAATAGAATATATGCAATATGCAAATAGGAAAAATTTGTATTTATTCTACAAATAACAACAAATCAAAAGAAAAGAAACGCAAGTTTTTAAACGGATATGTGCAAGGAAATTGAAAAAATTGATAGTTTTTAAGAAAAGTGAAAACATATAAACAAAAATTAAATTCAATAAAAATTAAAGTTCAATTCGAATTTAAATAAAAGAAAATAAAAATAAAATATTAAAAATATAAATGTCTCGAATACTTGGAATCATGTGGCAGCAATTTTCAACTTTTATATTTCTACTCACATTACCAGGTATGTACAATACATATGTCAATCTTCATTCATATTTAGAATCTGTAAATAATTTATGGGGTCGCTTAAAAAGGTTTGTAGGATATTTCAAAAGATGGCATTGTGTAAGTTTGTTTCATTGTGCCCCAATATGATTTATGATTTAAATGCAAACACATTCATACGTATGTGATGATGATGTAGTAACATAAAGTACATTATGCAATTTCTTGAAACTTAAAGAAACTTTTCAACTTAATAATAAACTGATCAAAAAAAATAAATAAACTTTCATCAGAAACAATTAAAGTTGACAAAATGAATTTGTCAATGCGAAACTGAAAGTTTTCAAAGCAATTTACCAAGACTCCTCAGGGCGTCTGCTGCTTGTTGCATTATGCTAAAAAGTCTCAGAGAGGGACAATCTTTTGTAATGTAAAAAAATTAAATTGGTGAATTTTGCGCCAAAACTTTAAAATCATGTTGTGTAACGTGAACTTTGGGGCGACCAAAACAAGACAAATATATATATTTTTTTAAATAAATATGGTGATTTTTTTCTATTTTGGTTCAAAAACTTTTCAAAAATTTCAATCACGTCGCTTGTATCCTTCACTAGACACGCATTTCAGTGTGAGACGGTAAAGATGAGGACACTGACGACGCGCCACAAAATTTTGTTGTTTTTATATATATTTTATAGTAATGGTATTTTTTTTGATATCCAGTTGCCTATTTGCTGTGAGTGTGTGCCGGGCTTGGCACGCAATATGCCATTCATATGCCGGAAATGCCACAATGGAGGAAACAACAAAAACAAAAAAAATCATCACAAATGTCGAAGAATCCGGAAGGGCATGAATAGAAGAATTTGCTTCTAGGTTGAGTTTGATATTGCAAAATTTGTCTGGCTTGGCTTGGCTTGGCTTGGCTGATGGCATGTTGACGTTCACATTTTCTAGCGTAATCACGATTAAACTGTCAACAGAATACTAATTACACTTTTATTTTTATTATTGTGGTGGCATCAGTTTTAGGTCCGCAGCTTTATTTTCAGTTAGATGTCACACGTCCCCATCATTGATTTGGTTGTCTTGTTTCTGGTTAGCAACGCTTGGTTATGCTACTTCTCAACTACATGACAAAACAAACCAAACTAACAGATCCTTACTTATTCCCATTCGCATCAGCATCAGTTGACTGCCAGTCGGATGCGTGCTGTGCATACTAAAGTATCGAACTGAACCCCATACAAAAGTCATCCATACCCACTAAAACATCCACATCCATGTCTCCCTTGAACCAATACCACTTACTTGGCACTTATGTGATTTATGTCTTATCATACTATTTACTTATGAAAATTATTATTATTATTGTTATTGATTGTTTGCAATATTTTAAATGTTTGCACAATTGATTGATTGCCATCATTCACAGGGCACTCTAAGTGTAATTGATTTAAAATGTTGTCGAGTGAAGGAACTTTTGTTTAATGTGCGATTAACACATATTGTTAATTTGATAACGAAAAATAATATATATAAAAAATATATATATAATGTAGCGATATAAAAAAAAATTTTATTTAAGAACTTGCGTTATAATTGTTTTAAGAATTTGCTTCACTTACTTTTCCATTTTATATTTCTATTATATTTTTCATCATCTAAAAAGAAAACTTATCCTTTCTTTAATCAATACTTAGTATATTCATCACTGAATTATATTTACATGTAAGCTTCGTTTTCAATCAAATTCATTCTATACTCATCAGTTTCATATCATTTTCAAATGAACATTTTTCCTTTAATTAGTCAATAAACTAAGTATTATACACTCACCCAACAACAAAAACCGATACACACCTCTACATATTTGAATCAAATAAACTGCATAGATACATATGTAACTGTCTTGTATCATAGAAACAAGCAATCAATAAGCATTCAATATGTTGTCAGACAACTTTTCAAATAAGACACAATTGTGCTGTCAATTGAAACACACATAAGTATGTAGTATCTAGGTATATTTTCCGAAAAGTATGCAACGTTAAATGAGCTAACAACGTCAACAAACTTATTACCTCAATAAACATACATATGGATTTAATATTCATACGCACTGTAATATAATTTTTTTCTGATCTTATTTTGTCTATTTTACCAATTCTCCATATTTTCATTCATCTCTTTGTTCTTATGTTATGTTTAACTATTAATCCAGGATCTACGACAACTGTAAGAACAATGACACTATGCCGATGAGAATGAGGATGAGGACTACGACGACTAATGCGTTGATTGATGAGTGTGTCGTGAACTATGACATTGATAGTTATAAATTATTTGCGGAAAAGACATAAAAAGTTTTGCTTATATTTCTTTTGCTTTTCTACTTTCTATACTCTACTCCATCTTCCACTATCATAATCATCATCATCATCATCATCATCATCTGATTTCACAATAAATAAGGAAATATACTAAAAAAAGAAAGGGAGAAACCACTATGCGAGCTTATATGGCAGCATCTGGCATTTTAATGACAGTTTAACAGGAAGCAGATTAATAAGATAAACTGAAATGAAAAGTAGATTTTTGCAATCAAATAAAAATGAAATTAAAAGTAAATTAAAAAATTGCATTTATTTCATTATTCATATAAATTGAATTCCTTGCATGAAATTCAATCACTTTAAAACCTTTTAACTTAATTTACCTGTAATTTAAATTAATTATTATTTATATTTTAACAAAGCGCATACATAGCAAAACCACAAAACAACTTGTCCAAGGATAATTTTATCCTTTCCACATATTCGTACATAGAATGAGATACTCTACTATTACTGTTACTCTTGTTGCTTGTCCAATGTGTGGGCGTTTGAGTAACCAACATTTTGTGGTTTCCTTTTCAATTTCATATTGTCCTCATATCCATATGTGGCCACACAAGCTTAAATACAATGCGGACTTTTACTTGGAAACAGGCATAGACAAAACAAACTCAGACTCTGATTCTATTGCTATTATTTCTGACATTGCCTTCAACCGATTTAGAATGGCTCGAAAGGACATACAAAAAATAAAAGAAACTTTATAAATTTTTGATGCAACATCAACGCTGCCACACTTTTCAACTCAATATATCATTTTGTATTCCTTTTAACTGAGTTGTTGGTTCCTTCCTTCCTTTAATTTTTTTTTTTTTTTTTTGTTTTTGTTCTGTTAAACTTCGACTTTCTTTTCTTTTTGTACTTCAATCTGCTTTTAATGTTGTTGCTGTTGTTGGTGTTGTTGTTGCCACTGTTTATCATGTTGGCGGCTTCATTGCTGTCATTAAGCTCGCATTATGTTGCATGCCCACCTGCCGCTTTATAAACGTCTTTCTATATAGGTAAGTAGTATACAAAAGTAGAAGCCAATGTGAGTTGGGGGAGCTAGTGGGCATAAGGAGAAAGAGGGGTTAAAAGCTGAATACGTCAGGTAATATTTGTAAAGAAATTTGATAAATGCTTCTTGGGGGTCTATTTAATGTGCGCCAAGTGCGTTCAACGCTTTTCAGTTAAGAAAAGAAGCAAAAGAAAGCAAAAATTATCAGAATAAAATGAAGAGAAAAAGTGGCAATGGCAGCAACATAAAAAACAAAAAAAAAAAAGGAACATGAAAAAAAAGGTATACAAAAAGGAAAACTGTTTTTCGTCTTTTTTGTGCTTTCCTTTCAGGCGGAAGTAAAGACGATTATTTAAGTGATTTTAATGTTGTACGTCTTTGTGGTGAATTATTGGAAAAGTTAAAACATTTTTCTCTCTTATTTTTTTGATATTTTTTTTTTTTTTATATATTCTCGCATTTAAGGCTGCTTAAAGAAGTTTTTTCAAAGAACAAAACATAAATAAATAATGATAATGGAAATAATAATAAAATATAATTTTAAGCGACATGTTTTAAATTTAACATTACACAAATGACTTTGATTCTTTTTCCTTTTTAATTTTTTTTTGTTTTTAAGAAATTTACAGCTAACAAAAATTAAATAAATAAAATAAGACAGTCAAATGATGCCTGACTGTCAGGTAATTTATACTTAGTAAAAAGAAAACAAGGTGCTTATCTTTATATTACCAAAAACAAGTGGAAATCTGATGAGAGTCATTAAATTGTACAGCTTATGACTAAGCCAACTAAGTTGCCGAAATTTCAACTGCTTATTCCATAAATCGACCTTTATATCACCGATAATTTGCCAACATTTTTTTTATTTATTTATTTTAATTAAAGTTAGACTGTTTTTTCTTTGTTGCTTAAGCAGTTGAATTATCTCTTTGGCCAATTGATTTCATCATGATCTTTGATTTTGCTTCATTAGTGTTCCTCATTGTCATAGGCAAAAGTTTGATCAAAAAGTATAGTCTTGTTTGAAAATTCCATTTGCTTCAGGAAAAGAATCTTCTAAACTACTTCCTGAGTAGAGTAAAAAAACTGAGACTTTAAGAAACATTGTTATCAGTATACTAAATTTATATTTTACAACTTTTTCACAGTGATTTTTCAGTCTTCTGTGCCTAGTCCTAGAATTTTATATCTACTTATTTTAGAAATTGTTCAAAACACAAGTACTTTGTCCTAAATAAATGATGATTTTCAATTTTCTTAACATTTGTAGGGAAATTATCATAAGATCTTTAAGTTTTGTTTAAACAAACATTGAAAATAATATACATACATGCAAAGAATAAAACAATAAATTCCAGTTGAATATAAATAAAGCCCAAGACAAGCAACATCATACCTACTTCACTCTACTTAACTGAAGTCGATTTCAACTCGAACAACACAAAACCACAGCAAGCAATACATAACAAATTATGATGAATATGCAGAAAAAATACATTGAAAATTATTACAGAAATACTTACAACCACATTCATACACAGGCATGGACACATTTATATGAGTTGAGTTGAGGGAAATCTTCTTGGTGGTTAGAAGGACGCAATTTCGACGACGTCGTAACTTTCATTCAACGTGACGGATGCAAATTAATATATTGATGCATGAGTTTGCATTTTTTCATCCACAAAATACACTCACTCATTTGTATGTATTTATGTATGTGAAAGTTACTGTGAATGTAATATTAATTTAATTTATTTTGCTTTTACTTTGTTGTTTTTGGATTTTGTTGGCCAATACTCGTATTCTCTCACGAAATACACAATTTTGTAGAAGAATCAAGAAGAAGTTCAATAACCCAAGAGATAATAGAAAGCAAAAGAAGGAAAGGCAATTTCGCTATGAATGATGTAATCGTTTTGTGAAAAATGATTTCGATTTTATTTGCTATTTCTCGACATTTTCTTTGTTCAATTTTCAATCTCCTCTCCGCTGGCATTGATGTGGTCAACATCTTTGCGAGTTGAAGGAAATCATTTTCATTGCTGACGTTGATGGCGTCAATGAAATATTTGTCTTCATGAAACTTGCTATTCTTTACTGTCTAACTTTTCTTTTCTTTTCTTGGTTTATTGTTGGTTATTGCAGACATTGTGTTTCCTTTTTTGTTAATGAGTTGACTTTCCTCCATTGTCATAATCATCGGTATCAATCTGTAAACTAATATAAACAATATATAGTTTCTTCTTCGACATTCTATTGTAATTTCAATAGCTTATTGTTAACAATAGTGAAAAATTTGTTGTTTCTTGTTTACTATGTTTTTGTAATCTGCATATACATATAAATAAATATGTACAATATATACAGAATTATTTTCTTCCTGAAATCGTTCATTGTGCTATTTTCGAAACTAAGAAAAATTGACGAACAAACGAAGAATTGTTAAACAAAAATACATTGTTATAATATTATACATAATAATATGATAAAGTTTATTAACATGGATTGTATCTCTTTAAATTAATTTTAGGAAAGTTGTTTTCCATTGCTCCCATAGTTCAAATAACTTAAAGTTATAATTTAAATTTTTATAAAGAATACATGAATTCTTACCCTCAACTGGGTGTTCCACATTTAATACTTTAGTTTGATTCTTTCAATGCAGAACATTCTTCATTTAGAAAAATATAAGCTTCAAGCCCGCATTAGCACTTGTTAGCCAGGCACAAAAGAACTTCACTAAGAATTCGCCACTCACTTCCTGCACACATTTTTCAAGTAAAAAACAATAGGGTGCGATGGGGCTCTAAGCAAAAATACAAAGATACGAAAACCGGTGGATGGAGAGAGTGGAGGATTAAGCAAGAACAGAGAACACTGATTTAGCTGCAGTTTACGTAACTTAATGAAAAATACGAAAACAAAACATGCCCCCAAAAGTTTGAGACTAAAGTAGATTCAAGTCGAGTTGCGTTGAGTTGAGTTTAGTCGTGTCAAGTCGGTTACTTTGCATCGCGCATACACCGTTGATGACGTATTCAACAGCTTGGAAATAATAAAGCATTCATACACACACAGAGATACATACTTAAGTAAATACATACATACATACGCATACAAACAAAAGGCGCCGTCTGTGTTGGCCAAAAGTGAAAAGGGAAATGCTCGTTGCCGGCTCTTGATGTTGCTTTTGTTGCTCGTATTGTTAACAGTGGCTCAGTTGCTGACTTTAGAAATTTTTTTTGGACGCATAAAGTTAACATAAAGCTTCAAAACTGTACTATATACAATACATATGTAAGTAGAAAGCGTATAAGGAGTGAGAATACGAATTGAAAGAAAAGTAAGAAAAAAAGAAGTCTCCTTTTCTAAAGAATTCCTTATGAGTACCATTACACCTGATACATAATAAAGACAAGAAAAGTTCTTATATTTAAATACTTTTTCTTGAAATACCTAACGTTAAAAACTTACTTAAAATTAATGGGCTTCCTAAGGTTTTCATTAGGGATTATGATAACCAAAACAATGGCAGACTTAGCTTGGTAAACATAAATGAAAATGATGAAAGAAGAACAATATTTTAATGCTTACCGAATAATAATCATCAAAATCTCCTATTTACATAAGAAAAAATGCAATACTAATCATCTTTTAGATACAACGATTTTATGCATGAAACTATTGAATTATCTGGGCCGAGACTTATTGACAATAAGATTGTGACTGCTCATTCGACCAAAATCAAAGTTACTTAATCTTAACATGTCTTCTGCAGAAGTTGTACATTCATTGACTTCCCTTTTACATTTCATTTGCCATTGTGTATGCGCGAAAGCATAAAGGAGACTTCACAACTATTACACGTCAGTTTCTCGGACCTTTCAATCAATATCATCAATCATAACTTTGTGAATTGAAATGATTTCCAAGCAACTGCGATGTACTCAGTTCCAAGGCCCAACCTTTTTAAGTGGTAATACTATGAGCCTAAATGAGCTTGAACGCAATTTCTTGAACTAAGTATAACCTAGATATATTAACATTCAGTAGATCCGCACATTTCAATAAATGAATGATAATTTCCGAAATTCTCTTAACCGTCCTAGAAAATAACCATCAATTGTCTCGACTATTAGACTATTAAAACTTTCAACTTTTTTTTTTTTGTTATTTTTTCCATCTTTTATTCTACTAAAAAACTTTCTCAGTCCGCTTGCTAATATTTCCTTAACTTCATGTCACCGGAGAGCTTCTTCTATAGCCGCTTATCGTTTGAGTTTTCATTTCATTGCATTTTGTGCGACTAAAACAGTCATTAATGTCGCTTTGAAAACGCGTGAAACTACTAACATCCGTCTAAATAAACAAAGCAATGAAGACGCCAAAAACAAAACAAAAAAAAAAAAAAAACAAAAGCAATAATAACAGCAACACCAATAACAACAACAAGTTAACATCAACGGAGGCAACACATATGGTCATAATGGGTTTTACTGTACTGAAGTCTTTCCTTTTGTTGTTGGCTTTACTTTACTCTTTGCTTTCATTGTGTGCACTCGCGCCACACAATTTAATTGCGCTTTTTTTGTTGCTGTTGTTAGTGTTGATGTTGATGTTGCCTTTTGTTATTATTGTTATTTGCCAACAAGAACATCAACAACAACATCACCATCACCATCAACAATAACAGTATACATAGTATCTACACTGAGAAGAAAATGGCCATGTATAGTATTTCTACCAGTAAGACAATTCAATGGCAGTCTGTATAAATGTAAATAGGTCGCAATTTGGTTGCCATGAGTTTTTGGGTTTTTTGCTTTGCTTGCTTTTGGCATCGTCTCCGATAACAGAAATCATATGACATCTACCGGGCTATAAACAGACTTGTTATGATGACAATTCATGTGTAGAATGTTTTTGTTGTTGATATGTATTTGTATTTGTGTATCTATCTGATATTGTATAGTCCTTGCATGACTTAAAGTACTTCAAGTTAATGGCTGTTCATTAAGTCATTGAGTTTTATGTCCATGAAACATGCAGCGAATTGGTTAATTTTGATTTTTTCGTCGTTGTTAACATATTTTAGTTTATTATGGTAATTTTTTCAAATACCTGAAGTACCTTCAGATTGTAAAGATTTGAAATTTAGTTCAAATTGAAGAGATCCTATACATTTTATATCTAACATAGATCTTGAATCTTTATACACATACTATATCACATACTCTAATTGATTTAATTAAAGTGATTGTCTGAACAATATCAGGAGGAGTGAAATCCTAAAAGAGATCGATAAATTCAGAGAACAAAGAATTATTAACAGCATATGAAGTTAGTTTCGTTCAAAAAACAGACTTGAATTATTGCATTTTGGCAAATACAAGTATTAAGACACTAAAGACACAGAAATACCAAACACAGACAAAGTAAAAGAATCTTTCTCTTGTTTTCATACGAAAACACCTACATACTCATACACAGACAACAGCGGTACAGTGGCAAAACGCGAATAAGCACAAACACAAACATAAATCATTGTTGGCATTTTTAAATTGGCTTTTGCAATGCCGCACATACTTTTACATCCTTTTCCACAGAATTCTATGGTTGGTTATTTTCCTTCTTTTACATACACATTGTAATTTTTTGTTATTTTCTTCCTTAAGCTCGCGTACAGTTTTACCAAAATACATACAGACAGTACATAACGCAAACACATACACATACACACACCTAGTTAGGAGGCACTGTGTCAATATCCTGTAAAGGGATACGTTGATGCACGTAATACAATTAGCAAACAGGCAGCAAGCAAGGATGATGTCGATGATGATGATGATGATGGTGGTGATGATGATGGCGACGAGAACGACAACGACCTAGTGCCACCGGAAATTTAACAAAAATTGAGTGAATTTGAATAAAGCACAAACATGAATGAACCACAAGAACAAAAACCCAAGAACAAAACAACTAGAACAATGAAATTGCAAATAAAAACAATAAATAAAATTTGATTCAGTTTCACCGTAAACTAAACACCTTTCGCGCAAGCAATTTGAAAAATTCACAAAAATTATTAGGGTTCCATTGATCGCTTTATATAATTTGTAATTTTTTATTTATTAATTTATAAATAAATCGTTGCTCCTTTCTGGAAATATGGTACATCACGCCCATTAAATCGCAGGAAAATCCAGGTCGTCCAAGATAAGGCCATCAAAATAATCGGACATATCACCTGGTTCGTCAGGAACTTGACGGTCCATAATGTCTTCAGAATTCCTACAGTTGTCGAGGAAATAAACTTTCACAATAGCAGATACAATAACAGGCTTCAATCCTACCCAAACCCCTTTACAGAAAGTCTAACCAGGATGCCTAAAAAAGCTTCATCCAAATGACTTAACAACTCATACCCAAAAAAATCTTCCTTCCTTATAAAAACTGATTCAAATCAATACCTTTAAATGTTCGTAGGCCTCACAACAATACTCAAGATCTTAAGCGGTTCCTAAATAATTACTTTAAAAACATAATTAATTTATTAACTGAGAAAATAACATTAATATGTACAATCTTTGATATACGAATATTTATGTTTATTCGAACAATATCTGTTGAGCTTCCAATATGTCGATTGTTTATCTATTTTGTATAAATTTACTTACTGATTTATTGTTAATACTTATTATATTGTAACCATTTGCAGGAGTTTCTTTAGTCTAGAGTGAACCACAAAAAATAGTTTACAGGCGGAAATATACTAAAATCTGATTCTGTATCTCTTCATGTGACTCCTGGTTTCCATATCCATTCCCAGAATGATATAATGTTTATGGTGTTCCAGACCTAACAAACACGCAGTCTTCGTTCATTCTGATATTTCCTTTTATTCATACCTCATGTTAAAGTTATAAAACCTTTCACATAAGGTGTAAAGTACTTACTTTATAGAAGATGAATAAATTTTTATTTAAAAAAAAAAATGAAACAAAAATCGGCTAACCCAAAAATAACGAAAATTATCAAAATTTATCTTATCGGATTTTGCTTTAGCTGTGCTTTAACCTGAAAAAGTCATCAGTTTAGATATTGAACTTCATGTGTTTGTATTTTTCATTTTGTTTTGAAGATTTTATGACAAAAACTTAAAAATTGTTCTGTTAAGTTATTAGAAACAAAACAAGAAAGAAGTTTACCTATGTTTGACTATGTCAAAGATTAAATACTCTTCATGCAACTTTTATATCTTCAGATTATTCTTCTAAATTGATGTATCTCATTTCAAAAAACCAAAACAGAATGAGGATTTCTGGAGCGCGCAATAGCTTTAACAGATGGTTCAGAAAATTTAATCCACAGCACTGTTAAAATCCTCTGTGATTCGTTAGTCTGATGGTCAACGGCCTCAACTGTCCAGTCGCTTCATTCACTAATCCATCACTGGTATTAATGTTGACCGTTAACATATACTTGGCTGTTGTCTTGACTAAAAAAATTGAAGCACATTCGTTTGTTATGAATTCTTTGACTTCCTCCAAAATGGTTTAATTGAACCCTTCGCAATTGAAGTGAGTTCTTACGTTGTGATTTGTGGCAGTTTAATGTTATGTAAGTAATCGCATCCTTATATTGCTAAAATAAATGGATTGCATCATTTGAAACGACAATTTCACGCATCATTTTCTAATAAGAACACAAATTTGAAAGTGAGCGGTTAATGTGATAGGTTCCCCCAGGTTGTCCAGACACTTGTAAAAAGACATCCGGGTGTAAAATTTTTTAGTTTGAATTTATACAGACGGATAGCAAGATAGGCGGACATAGATTAAACAACTCGCTTCGTCGAGCAGATCAAGGATATATACACTTTATGTGGTCTGCGATGTCTGCTTCTGTCAGTTATAAACTTCATGACAAACTTATAATACTGTTCACGGAGTGAAGAGTATAAAAATTATTGTGCTAGAGAAGTTTTAAATTTTTATATTTGTGTATCAATTTTTAAATGCAATTTTCGTTATGTTTTTGAGATTTGAAGCGAAAAGCTGTGAATATTGTGACAATAACAAGTATCAAAAATATAATATAATTTTGAAAAGTAAAAACTTTTCTTTTAATTAAGAACAAGATGAAGTGCTATTTATTGTATAATATGATCAATAATTATATTATTCTTAATACAACATCATTAGAAACAACATGATCATACACTTGACTGAGCTCTTTTTGTTACATTTCGCGCACAGCCAGCTGCCACAAATTTATCACAATATTACAATAATATTAGATGTGATTACCCTTGCTGTTCTCAATTCTAATTGTGCTTATTGAAAGCAAATATACACCTCATTGCTAAGTGAAAGAAACCTTATATCGTTGGAGTTGACTACTTTTAGAATGCATTATTATATATCACACAAAATTATGTCAATGCCATCATTTCAATTATTGTATTAGTATATTATTATCATTATCTTCAACTGAAGCACTTTATACATAAGATGTAATACTATCATACTAAACATTAATGAGTTGTCTGTGACACATGTTGGAATTTTGAATTGAAGCTTATCAAAGTTAATGTTAGCACATAGCCTTACTACATAAGATGTTTATTATACTGTATGAATTGTATAGAAAATATGGAAATAAAGGTATATAAAAGATGAACAGCAAGTATAAAAGTATAGGACTTTGTTAGTTGTACGTTGATGTTCCCAACACAAGTTGCTTCTAGTTGACTTAGCGTGCATCACAATCTCATATGTATGGTGCATCACAATCTGACTATGTTGGCAACAACGTGACTGTTTCGCATTTCGGTTTTTCATTTGCTCGACTACACTTAGTTGCGCTTGATTTAGCCAATTTATGCTGTTGTTTGGTTGTTTGTTAAAAATAAAATCAACCAAAAGTTGTTTGTGAGTTTTCCCAAATCTAATTTGAATGAGTCGTCATCGTTACCACTCTGAAGGCTTGCCATATCCTTTCAGCATATACACACATACTTGAACACATCGTTTGCAAGATTTCATATAGATTTGTCTGTCATTTATAACATTTTGACCAAAACAACTTTTTTGTTTTTTCTCTCTTTCTGTTTGCTGTTATATTTTTTCTTTTATTTTTGTCCATATTTTTTTTTTTTGCTTGTAATGGTTTATTACAATTTGTTTGAGAGTCTCTTTGGTGCGACGCTTTTCAAACGAGCTTCATAATATTAAAATTCGCTCACGTTATCCTTACCGCTTTTTGTCGTGATCCTCATCTTCTTCCTACTGTTATTGTACTATAAAATGGTGAAATTCATAAATATTTATGAGGAGATTTTTATGTGCGCGTTGGTTGTTTGTCGATTTTTTTTCTCACTTAATTTTTATTATATGAAGATATGAGTTTAATTTCTTTTGGTTTTTGTTTTCTTTTCTAAGAGGAAAATATTTGATACTCATTTATTTTGATTCGAGTTTAATTTTTTTTTAGTTTGTGCTGATTGCTTTAACGATTGTAATTTCTATCCTAAGTTATTAAATAAGAGCGTCTTGACTTTAATTTGCTTATATTATATTCGTCTTTGATTCCTTTTTATTTGTTAACTACGTTCTTGTTGTGAAATATCAATATTTCTAACACCATCACCATCACCACTATAATTACGTAAAATATTCTTCTATTGATTATACAGTACTATAATTTGAAATTAATATTAAAGTATTATATTAATAACTTCATTTAGATTAATTTCAATCTCAGTTCATTTTCTTTTCTTACCCTGCCTGCCATTTTTCCAACTGGTTAGAGCTGAAAACACATTTATAACGAGAAATTATAAAACAAATCACTTCCTAGCTCTTAACACAATATCAAATACGAGCCCCGCTCTCGATGACGATAATGAAGACGACGCGTCTCTTACGTTATAATTATCCTTTAACAGCTAATCACATAATTTTCACTTTGAATTAGGCAATGAGTGTTGAGCACTTCCGAGTCTCAGTTTCGCGCCTTTTATTTGGCATCATTCGTTGCTTTTATGAAGCATAAATCTCGGCGTAGTATACAGAATAAATACAATATTCCAGAGCACAGCAGGCAAGGTTTCGCTGAGCTGTCGGCGCTTTGATTGCCTTTGCTGTCGTTGACGTCTCTGAGCACTTTGTTACGAGACTCAGCTTGAATATCAAGCGCCAAAGATATAATAAATCAATAAAATGTCGCACTCAAAACGCAGTAAGCGTTGTCTTAAATTCCCGCCAACATCATTTAATTTTATATAACAAGTGGCAGTTCTGTCAAACGACATTTAAAATGAAATTAGGTTTAAATATTAAATTTCAATTATATAATAAAATTTTATAAATATTTACGCAACAAAATAAATTTGAGTCTTATTTTCTTCTCCTTTTCTTTCTTTTTAGGTAATTGATTGCACAAAGAAAATTAATTTATAACCCACATCCACAAACACATACACACTACCACACACATAAAATAATACTAACGTAAAGCTGGAAAAATTGAGAAACGCAAGTATGCCATGAGTAAGTAACTGCAATTTATCAAATGAAAAAAAGATATATAAAATAAAAGAAAAGGATAGAATAGAATAGAAAAAGGAGTGACAGAAGAAAATGGTTTAGGTTGTGCAACAACAACATTTGGTATTGTGTAACAACAATTCATACTTACCGAAAACAATTTTTAACGTAATACCAATAATTTATTGCATTACTTCATAAAAAGCAATAATTTTTCAATATCACCAAACGCCAAAAAGAAAGCAGCTCAAATTTCTAATGGGGAACACTAGGGATGGCAATATACTGAAATGTTAGTTTTTTAATAAGCTTAATAAATGTTTTCGAGAAGCAAAGGGAATAAGAAACAAGTTGCAATTAAAAATCTACTTAAATAACTTGAACAACGATTAAATATTATATATTCAGAAATGAACTTGTTTGTCTATGTACAATAATAAGACAAATAAATAACTTTGGTTTATCACAGTTTGTAAAACTTTTAACCCTTTTGAAAGTGAATCCTCCCTTATTCACATAACAAACTCATATGATTAACATTTGACAAATAAATCATCATCATTATAATTCATAAGTCAAATTTTTACCTCTTTTATTAAACATAGAACTTTATTTTAATTTTAATTTTTTAATTTCATTTTTATTGATCAATTCGTCTTATGATCATTTCCATGTTTTCTTTATGTGTGCTCCGATATGACAGAAATCATACCTTTAAAATATTGTATTAATAAATAATCCAATAAGAAAACTTAAGAAGGAGACTTGGCTCCCATACTCCCATTGAGGATTTGCTAGAAAAAAGGTTAGTACAGGATTATTTTATAAGAGTTCAAAATACTTAGCTATTTCTGTTAATAAAACATAAATAAACCAGTCGTTATATTAAAATGAAGTTGGCAAATATACGTATTTATGAAATATATTTCGTGAACAGAAATATGGAAGAAGTTTCTTTTAGAGCGATCATAGGGTCCTTTGCCTTGTTGCACAGCTTGCTAAGATGCAAAGCTCATTTTTCATATCAAGCTGCAAGCTTTTGAAACATTTCACTCAGAAAAGTAAAAACAAAAACAACAACTTAAGAGGACGAAAGCATAATGCAACTAAGTAGCTCAAAACTAAGGACGAACATCATCGACATCCTTAGAGGTGTGTGAGGGACTCTGTAATGGAAATGTAAGGGAAAGAATGAGACGATAACAACGATAAAGACGATGACGTTTTTCGTTGACATTTCTGACAGAGGGATACCAAGAGAGAGTACAAAGAAACAGTACAAGATTAATTGATTCCACTTGGTTGCACAGTGTCCTTTTGCGCAAAGTGAGTATAAAGTACTTTGCTTTCGCTTTTCGTATTTCAGAAGATGTGAACGACAAAGCAAAGCAATATCTTTTGCGCTATAAATTTTCAGTATGTTAAAAAACATGGTAAGTAGTGAGACTAAAAATCGGAATAGGGCTTATAGTGGTAGCGCAATACAACGTTTCTACTTTACTTAAGCAAAAAATTGGTTGTCAAGCGATTTTAGAGTAGATGGAGAATCTTAATACGATGACAACGACAAATGTAACTAAGGCTCATATTATTATTGTATATGTACAAAGCTCAAAGGCTAATGTACTTCGGTATGCACATTAAAAAATACATAAATTAAAGAAATTTAAATAAAATTTAAGCTTTATAATAATAAGAATTTTATACTTTTATATTGTGTTTTTTGAAGTCCTAGCACTATAGCTCAAGTGGTATTCTATCTGATCTATGGAGTCTACATAACTTCTAATACTTTCTTTCTACAGTTTGTGAGATATTTGTTTTCCTCAAGCTCCTCCCACTTTGCTTTTATCATCAATACTTACTAATAATAATGAACTAAACTTTAATATTCATTACTTTTTACCTTCATATGATGTTGATTATGATGATGATGAGTGCATTAAAAATGAGTTCAGCTATTAAAATGTAAATGCGGCAGACTGTTGCATATGCAGGGAATTTGAGGCTCAGACTTTGTTTTTATTGCTGCAACAAGGAGGTATGAGCAGATTGTTTTATTGTAATAAAAAATATATAACCGCTTTCATGGACTTAAATAATTAAAAGCATTTAAATAAAACTTTCCTTTAATTGTAAAATATAAATCATTTCGATTTTAATATCTTATCATAATTAGTTTGCAATAATTAGCAACAGTGTTTTATCAGCTGATCCCTAGTTTATTTATTCGGTTTGTCATTTGATTCTCGTCAATAATTTTCGGTATCAACGCCTGGGATTGTTGCTCACAAGTTCAATAGAAAATCGTTCTCAAATAGGGAAATTGAAGAACTGGTTGCTTCTAAACGACGATTGAGAAGAGAATGGCAACAGCACAGATCTCCTTCTTCAAAACAAAGGCTAAAAGATGCAACAAAAAAACTAGCCAAAGCTCTTTTAAGCGACCAGCTCGAGGCACAAAGGCGCTATATCTCTAACCTATCACCCACAAACACTAGATCTTCACTTTGGAAAGCGCAAAAATCGCTAAAAACTCCTATGGAGCTGGACTCACCTATTAGAGACAGAAACGGAATGTGGGCTCGGTCTGATGAAGAGAAGGCTAATGTATTTGCCAACCATCTTGAGCACGTGTTTCAACCTAATCTACCTACTACAAATTTGTGCTTCCTCAACAGACAATCACAAATTCAGTAAATATGTCTCCATTAAAAACAAGCGCTAGTGAGATTGTATCTATTATAAGGACTCAACTGAAACCCAAAAAATCTGCTGGTTATGATAGAATTGTGCCAAAAATGATAACTGAACTTCCAAATGCAGCAATAGTTTTTCTAACATGTCTTTTCAATGCTATCTTTCGAATTGGGTACTTTCCAAAGCAATGGAAGAAATCTGTTATTATAATGGTTCCAAAGCTCGGGAAGGATAAGACATGTCCTTCTTCATATAGGCCTATAAGTCTGCTTCCATGCCTTTCTAAGCTATTTGAGAAGGTCCTTAAAGCCAAACTCAATCACCAGTTACAAGCAAATAGTTCAATCCCTGATCATCAATTTGGTTTTAGAGCAAAACATGGAACGATTGAGCAAGTCAACAGAGTAACTTCGGAAATAAGAACTGTTTGAACTGCGAGAATATTGCTCAGCAGTATTCCTTGATGTAGCACAAGCGTTTGATCGAGTATGGCATGAGGGTTTGATTTACAAAATAAATTGTTTACTACCCCAAAATATGCATAGAGTCCTGCAATCCTACATATCAAATCGAGTGTTTGTAGTAAGGCAGAAAAATTTCGTTTCAAATGAATTTAAGATAAAAGCAGGAGTTCCTCAAGGTAGTGTCTTGGGACCAACTCTATACATGTTATTCACTGCCGACATTCCAACAAGTAGTCAAATTGTTACTTCGACTTTCGCTGATGATACTGCCGTAATCAGTCGCTCCCGTTGCCCAGTTGAAGCTTCCGCAAGCTTGGATGCTCATCTTAAAAGCCTTCAGGAGTGGTTATCCAACTGGAGGATTAAAGTCAATGAGGGGAAATGTAAGCATATTACATTTACATTGAACCGACGGACTTGTTCTCCAGTAACATTAAATGGTGTTACAATTCCTCAAACCCAAGTGGTAACTTATCTTGGCGTTCACCTGGACAGACGGCTTACCTGGCGGAAGCATATAGAATCTAAAAAGATACATATGAAACTAAGGGCTCAAAGTCTTCACTGGCTAATCAATTCTAAATCTGGACTGAGACTTGAGTACAAGGTGATGCTGTATAACTCTGTTATTAAACCAATTTGGACTTATGGTTCTGAATTGTGGGGTACCGCGAGCGCGAGTAACATTGAAGTTATACAAAGAGCACAATCCAAGATACTTAGAACAATCACGGGAGCGCCATGGTATATCAGGAATGAAGACATTCACAAGGACCTGGAAGTACCACCTGTCAAAGATGAATGTTCCAAGCGTAAAGCTATTTACATGGAGAAATTAGTTCGGCATGTTAATCCCCTAGCCAGAGTCCTTGTCCATACAAGGAACTCATCTCGACTGATCCGTAATGATCGTGCTGCCCTTTTGATTAATTAGAGGCTCGTAGTGCCAAGTGAACTCCTTCCTCTTCATTGTAGGAGGGACACATGTGTATTAGTTTTATAAGATTTGTAACCTTATTGTTAGTCCTATGTATTATATAGGAGATTCAGTAAATACACAAAAAAAAAAAAAAAAAAAAAAAATTTTCGCTTAACGGAAGCGATTTCTGTGTAATTACAAATATGTTTTTATTATCAACACCACCGAGAGCAACATTATTAACATCAACATTATAATAATAACATTAATAACAACAGAAAAAGAATTAAACAATCTTAAACTAAGCAATAATATTGAGCATCTCATTTCAACTCATTTTAACTGCGCAGTTAAACTGTGTTAAAAAAACTGACTATAAAAAAAACTGAAATTGTCTATATTTGTGTTCAATATCATCAATTTTGTTGACTTGTGTGTTTATCCTTATTGCCATGGCAAAGATTGAGATTATTCTGACGGCTACACTTTGGCACAACTTAACACAGCAATAGAGTGCCCAGATATTCAGATCTATTGCCTTTTATAACAGCACAGATCGTCATATGATACATCTGCGAAGTTATACTTCAAGTGTATTCAATGTTAAAATTAATATTTTAATATCTTTCTCTCATCTCTTTCCTCATACATATCAAAATCAATGATACAACGATACAAGGCAGAACAAATTTGGCCTGTTAATCTGTTACGAAAATTGCTCACTCTGAATTTTGATGATTCAAGTACATCAACATTTGCATTTGACTTGGCATGACGTCACAAGTGTATATTATTGTGTACGATACTTAACGGTAAAAAACCAGCCCAACCTTCTATTTCTTACACCATGTGCGCTGGGCGTTAGACCCACCTTCTATTTCTTACACCATGTGCGCTGGTGCATATTGCACTGATAACCAACGAGTCACTGTTAGTGAAAATAGTGGTATTATTGGCATGTCCGAATTAATTAAGACCATTGGGTAATTTTTTAGAAAGAAGAGGAAGGACAACATCTGTCCGGGTTATTAGTATGAAATAATCATTTTCCTAGGTAGTGAACAACATTTTAACAACAATGCGTTTATTTTCTTTTTGTTTTTCCTAAGCAAACTTTTAAAACAGTTTTTGAGATATCATGCAGAAATTATATTCGAAATGCTGATTTTTCAAACTGAAAGGTTGATTCTCATTTCTATCATAATTTACCTATAATTAAATTAAAATATTGAATATCTTCAAAAGTAACTTCTTCATTAATCAATGTTGGTAGTCAATCTTCACTGAAAATGATAAATGGATCACTTTCATGAAAATGCATCTATCTTAAACATTTTCTTTAATATTTCTGCATATAAAGATGCATTAGAAGGTTTGAGAGAATTAGTTATTGATTTAATTTTTTTTTTTTTTTTTTTTTTTGTTTCTTAAACTAACAAAAAAGCAATTAAACATTTTGTCACTTCAAAATGCTGACAACCAAAAAACTGTCAAGACAAAGAAGACCAACAATTATACCAACAACAACAAGAAAACAACTCAAAACCACAAACAGACAACTGAAACTTACACTGAAGTTGAATCATTTGGTACATTTATTTCTATAAACTATAATATGCATATTCTCAGATTTTACCACAAAAAAAAAAGAAAAAGAGAAACAAGGAAAAAACTGTATAAAGGAAATTTAAATATGCAATTCAAAAGTATCTTACTTTCAGCTAAAGTGTACACCAAACTGAGGTTTCGCTTTATAAAAGTACAAAATTTTCTTCCTTTTATAATTTTTGTTTTTTCATAAAGAAAAATAAATAACAAAAAAAAGGAATAGTATTTTTTTACTTTGATAGAGAAATGTATGAACTTATTGTAAGTAAAACTTGTTTGTTCACTACTTTCAACACCGAACATAAACTTAGCAACGACATCTTGCGGTGGCTGTCAAAAGTTGCTTTTGTGGCTGTTTTTATGGCTTTCTTTGGCACTACTACGAACCATGGTCCAAGAGTTGCTGTAGTTACATAAAGACGCAGAAGCTTGACTGAAGTTGAAGACTT
Organism: Amiota minor; assembly: GCA_037043295.1. Classification (NCBI taxonomy): domain Eukaryota; kingdom Metazoa; phylum Arthropoda; class Insecta; order Diptera; family Drosophilidae; genus Amiota; species Amiota minor. The sequence goes on from JBAMAW010002206.1 coordinate 544,352, forward strand.
GTTAAATGCGGTAACGCCTTGTGTTTGAAACTTATAAAGTTTTAATCATGTAAAGAACATGCGACGTTATAATAAAGTTCAAAGCAGAAAAATTGCAGAAAATTTGTGTTTCGAAAATGGTCTCTGTTGGGTTGGTGAAATATACTTTCAACGAAGGGTGTAATACTGGAAGAGATTGGTGTGTGACATTTTGTGGTTTTCATACAGTTACGATATAACAATAGAGTTAAGTTGGGTTTGAATTTTTGATGTGGTCATAAGAATATTACAAATTTATTAAAAATAAAAAAAAGAAATATTATTCGCTTCCGTTTTAAATGTATACAATTTAATAAATTTTGAGTATTTTCTTATTTCATTTGTTGATGGGTCTGAATAAATTGATACATAACTTTGAAAATATTGTTGCAGATTGGACTTAATAGGCTTCTAATTAACAGTTTCATAATATCTTTTCTTTGTTTTATGAAGAAATCGTCATCATCTTTATAAACCTAAATTTAAAACTAACTTGCTCCTTCTAAGTTGTTTCCATATAATAATGAAGATGGCGATTATATTCCTGTGAAAACCACTTTGACTTTAATTTCCAACAAATCAAGTCAGTCACCAAGAAATTCACAGTCCTCCTATATATCTACTATACAAGTCACATCGAGTTTAGTTAGTTTATTTTATGTGTTCGGAGAAAAACATTTTGGTATTCTGTTCCCGTTCTTGTCTTCATCCTTTATTAAGCCATATCCTGCAGAGCAAATTTGTACATCCGACGTCTTAATATCATAGCAGGGTAGACACTTACTACTAATGATTTTCATATTCGATTCATTGGTAGAACAAGAATAAGAACTGCTTATAAATACATTTGTCTATCAAAGCGATTTGGTGCGGACTGCTTGCTGTGTTGTGCTTTATTGTATTTATTCAAGAATGTGGATGCCGTTGAACGCATGTGAATTGCCAATTTTATTAGCTCATAAATTAGTAAAATAATCAATAAGCAATATGCTGCCATTGAGTTGTTATTTTTATTCCTGTTGTTCTTGTGTATCTGTGAAATAAATTCAATTTATATAGAAATGAAATGAAATACGATGATGACTGGATATTTTCCACATACAAATTTCATGTGATTGCAATATCGTTTAGTTCTTTTAAGAATTATTAAGGTCTAATCTAAATTAATTTCAGAACTTTTCAATTAACTTCAATATCAAAAACTATGCCATACAAAGGCTCAATTAAAATTTAGCATACATGGGTATTAGCATTAATTAAAAAAAAAGCCGCAAAACATTTAAACTTTCATTTAATTTCATTTTCTGGTTTTGTTTTCTTTTATTATTGTAGTTCTAACATGTGTTTTTTTCCGTTTGTTATTTGAACAAAACCCATGAAATCAGTTGCATACCTTCAGGCGACTTTTGTGTTTGTGTGTTGAATTAAAGTTTTAACAATTTATGAATTTTGGTTGCGGGTACTTGTTCAAAGTTTTATATTTGTTTTTGCATTGTTTTCACTTTTCTGTTGCTAATTAACTCACAATGGAATGTTTGAAATTTGAAACAAGTTCTGAAGCTTCTTTAATTAGTTTATAACTTATACCACCTCACTTTGTTTGAGAATAGAACTATAATATTATTACCTCAATGCTTTATTATTAGAAAAATATACTGTACATATATTTAATGTTAACATCTGGCAATGACAATGTCTCCACGTTAATTCTATCTTATTCTATTTAACGAAGTACGATACAAGCAAAAAAAATGTGATCTAATGGATTTAATAACATTTAAAAGGTACACCCTGCCCAAAGAAGACATTTACTTTTTACCAAAAACCCTTAGAAAAAGAAAATCAGTCTATTGACAATATCATTTATGTCTAACTGAGGCACAACTTACCCAGCTGAAGGCTTACAAAAGCAGAAGTTTTCAGTCGACACAGAAAATCCATGCAAATCATCAAACCTTTAGGATACCATAGAACTTCATCACAAGAACTCATCTGAAATGCCACTCAAGTGCCACTTTTCATAACGGGCCACAAAAGGAAACAACCGATGCAAAAAACTGAAGAACACAAATTATATGCGGCTTTATGGCATCTTTAGTGGTCAATTCAAAGCTTGGACAGGATATAAAAGAAAATGTGCTTGGTTATTGTTGGGTTAAAGTGGAAGCTGCCTTACTTTTAAGCAGAACAATGTTTGTCAGACAGATAGAAGATAGACGAATAAGCTGACAGGCAGATTGTATAGGATCATTGAGTGGAATTTGTTACTTTCAACTTGTCAAATTTATTGAAGTTCTCTATAATGAATTACGAAATATTTTATTTAATCTTTTGTGAATACGCGTATTTAAGAAAAATGATAAATCAAAAATCTTAAACTCACAGTATGACTAGATACATAAGATTAGAGAAACGCCGGAACTAGAGTGTAGTCTCAGTTAAAATTCCACTTGTTGTAGCACATGTCGGGAGCAGAACTGTAATCAAGCTTAGTCTTACATGGTTTGGTTCCTTGGGATCAGCAACTGAGTTTGGGTCCATAATCGAAAAAGAGTGGTCTTCGCCTCTGTATATCGACGTAGAAAGGTACAAAGCAACAGTAGAAAAAACGGTGACAAAAATCAGGGTCTCCCACAAACAGCAGGTACATATATTCTTGGTAATTCTAATGACTATAAAGTAATGAAGTACCGGTGTTTTACGTGCTCACCTGTCTGTAAAAAGACTCAAGAACACGGTGCCAAGCACACGGATTGAGAAAACGTCAATCAACGTCCCCATGGATATATATCCGCAGGTACCAAATTAGAGTCATATTCATTTTGGTAAATATGACTCTCTCCTTGGTGGGGAGCGAGGCCCATCTTAAGCCTCTGCTGCTCTCTGGGTCACAGCACCCGGTTGTATAACGCAACTCCACGTCGAGTTATTACTCTACCCGCTTTTGGGTATTAAACCACAGCCACAACGATACTCCCACAAGGGGGCCGTACCCGCTGGCCAGGACGGAAACAAGTTCCGTGGGCTCCTGACCACCCGTGGTACCAGAAATTGTATCTGGTCAGACTTCGTACCCGAGGTACTACCAAATTCGAACTCCAAAAAGTTCATGGGTTGGTGGCCCGAATTTGAACATAGCTCTCTGGAATAGCATGCAGGTTCGTAGCCCACAGATGGCACAGTATAAAGCTATACTCATGGGTACAGCTTCCTCACTGTTGGGAGCGAGGTCTATTCCTACCTCTTCCGCCAATTTGGCAGCATTCATTTGATAAGAATCAGGCGAGCATATGTCCCCACTGTCACAAGGACTTTAAAAGTAATGAAAGACCCAACCTTACATCAATTTAGTATAGAATTATATTGAGAGTACATATTAGTTCGTTTCGTTTTCGAAAGATGTCTCAAGCTGCATGTTGTGGTCGATTTTGGAAGCGATTACCTATTCCATTGGAAAGGTTTGACATCTGTTAACAATAATTAGTATGCATCAGCGTCTGTTTCTGACAACAACAATATAATGGTGTCACAGTCAAGTTCTTCTTTAAAATAGCATTCCATTGTATTACACAAATTTCGGTCTACATGAAGAATTTTTATCTTGGCTCATATGAATTTTATGTTATCCATCAATTTTATTTATCTTTTCTAAAAACCAAATATTAAAACTTACTTATCGATCTCTTCTAACTTTCTTCTTTGACAAAAGTTTACATCTTTCGTACACTGGTCATCATGACTTAAACTAACTAGAAATTCATATTTTAGTTAACGATACGAGCGAAGTTATTTATATAGAAACTAAATAAATGCACAAAAGTATTGAAAGTGTATTTAAGAAAGTATCTACTAAACAAATTCATTGGTGTATTCAACAGTTGGACATGTTTGAAAGTATTTTTTTTTTTTTAAACAATTACTTAATATAAAGACAAACATTTATTTATATGAATTGTAAGGCACAATAATTGAGTAGAAATCAAAATAAACAACAACAAATTAGTCAAACAAATAAACACACAACAACAAAAACATGAAGAAAACCCAAATATACAAAAAAAATGTAAAAGGTAAACTTCAAGGGAAAAAGTAGTTGATGAAACCTAATCAAGGTGATTTGAACTTATGTACCCAAGGATAAGGAACTACATAAATGGGATAACAAAAAATATCCACAAAACCAGGAAACTGTCAGAGACGGGCAGACAGATAGACAGGCAGACAGTTGGGATACATGTATTCTTGCACATTGAATGACACCAGAGAACCAAACTTACTAGGTAGCCCTTAGGATTCCTTATTATTTCCACTCTTGTTTTGTCCCATGTTTCTTCTTTGCAGCAAGTTTACAACCATTTGACACAATTTGACTTTTGACATACCGAAAAAAGAACTTTGAACTAATCTATTTGTGTTTGTTTAACTTGGTAACGATTAACTTGAAGTTGTCACAATATGTGCCAAATTCACCTTTCTTTCTTTCATTTTTACTTTTCGTTTTCCCTCATCCCAAAAGTCTAAACAGGGTTGGGCCACGACAGCTTTGTCAGTATCAACGAATGTGAATGTGTGAAAAAGGAAAGCAAACTTGTGATTTGATATGGGGTTATTTGGGTATGTTGTGCTGTACTCTGTTGTGTATGTGACAGGAAATGTTGAAACAACAACGTCAACAAACACACTTTTCCTTCTTCCAGACACTTTGCAATTATATGAGCATGAGTAGACCTTGAGATACATTTCCTATTATGCTTATAGGGGAAGTGTGATTGTTCTTTTCTTTTTTAGAATTGTCTACGTGTCAGCGGAAATCAGTAAAGAAAATCTTTTGCTTTGAGGTGACAAATGCTTGTCGTCCCATATCGTCCGTCTTTTATTGTACTGCTTATATTGTTTCGAAAGGTAGGCCAAAATCAACTGTAAGAGTGTCATGTTAAAGAAAACTCTGTTTTATTTAATTAGAGACTTGAAAAGTTTTTTGAAGAATTCATCAAGCATTTTACTTTTTTCTATTTTCCTCAAAACAAATTTCAAACAAATTAAATAAGATCAAATGGATCTCATACACAGAATTCTAATAAAGGATCTATATAGTGATAAATCTACAACATAGCAAACAGAACATTAAACGTATAACTGTTATGCCTTGTTCAGGATTATGTTGTTCGTGGCCCAAGGACAGAGAATTCCACGTCTACAATTTGGCTTGAAGTCTGACAAACTCTTACAATTGAAACTTTGGAACGAGAATAAAAATTCCCCAATTCTTTAAAGTTTAAAGAACTTTCATGGTATCATAAACGAATCTGTGTCACGTATCAAATGATAACTATTCACACCAAATAAATTCTAGTGTTATCATTCTTTAGGCCTACTATTATTTGAAAGATTATTCTCATTACATGAGCACTCCGGAAATCCTTATTTCCCATTCCCATATACAATGTATATAATTATCCACAACAAACGCACCCCAGACACCACAAAAACCGATTCAACTATTATAGGTAAAGAAATGACACAATTAAATGAAGACAATTTTCCTAAGCTAATTAAATGCTTTTCAAATGATTACTTATGCTAAAGTAACACCAAAACCGGAATCAAAAAGAACGTAGGAAGAAAGGATTCATTTATGCTACTCCCATAAAACCTTATAGCGATTTCACAAATCATTGCACAAGATACATTCATGAGTATAATAAAATGACGATGTCTTACTGACTGAGTGTTCGAATCAAGAAATTCTGGATAAATGGGATGTCTGACAAGCTTTACTGAAACGTTTAATTTTCCACATGATAAAATAAGCAATTAATGTCATAATAAATGCTTAAACCTTTCATAATTTATTTAAATGTTTTTGTTCATGTTACAAAAAAAAAGAACAAACGAAGGGAAATAACAAAAGAAATGAAAGTCAGTTGGAATGAAGCCAACCAAGTTTGTTTTTGTAACATATTTTCCTTTCAAAGCAAAAACAAAATGTAACTCGTATTTTTCTATTTCTACCATCGAAACATAATGAAATCACTCAAATTGACTACTGAATACCATGTTATTTAGACAAATAGTTAATTTTCCTAACAACAATTTATTGCAGTGTCTAAAGCCTAGTCGCAATAAGAAGGAAATCATTCTAATTATAATCAAGTCGAATCAGTATCAACTAAACCTCAATGCTTTACAACCATCTATAGTAAGAACAAAAACAATGTAATCCTTTTAGCAGCGTGTTACACTTTAGCTGTAAATTTATTGACATATCCTTGGATTTGAAATGGGGATTTACTTCAACTTAACTCTACTAATAACCACTGTTGACTTCTACTGCTGTCCAGGTAATCATAATCACCATGGAAATCATAATTGGTAATATTCGTGTTGCCAAGAATTTCCTGGTGTTAGAATAATTTGTCGAGCTACAATAAGACGATGTGACTAAGTATCATTTGCTTATCAGTGGCAGACTAATTAATAGAGTGCCCTAATTAGGAAATAACCAGTTCATAGACATTGAAACTAATATGTCCTTAATAACTTTTATGCTCATTCAAGTGCGAAACTAATAAATGTAGATCTTATAATAGTGAGAATTTGCTATATTATATTGTATAAATATAGAAATCTGAATATTATACTTAGAATCTTGGGTATATGAGAGAGAGAATAAGTAACTTTAGTGTAGCAATCATACTGTAGTCATATAAATATTTGTAACATTATTGATTTGAAATTAAGAAAGATATTCTCATTGAGCAATCTTATGTTCTATCGGCAGCTGAAGGTATTAATGTTTTTTGATAAGCGTTGACATCATAAGGTCACGATGTAATATCGGGCTCCTAACAAACCACTTTATTTATTTATATCATCCACGTCTATTTAAAATTTTAATGACTCAATACTGCATCTTAATCCTTGACAAGACCTTAGTTGAAAGTCAACATTTCACTGCAATAATAATCCAAGCGATAGATTCATATGAAAGTAGTTTTATAAACACATATTTTTAAAGTATTTGTTATCTCTATCATCCAAATTAATAACCTTCATTGTGCGAATGAAATGTAATACGAGTATCTTAGTGACAATGCTAACATTCATAATTAAATTGTACCTTTCATAAATAATTACTATTATCAGCCTATAAGTAATGATTTATTACAGTATAATTAATCTGTTTAATTGTTCTGATTTAAATAATAAAAATAAATAAATACGTGGGTAGTCCCAGAAGTATTTGTTTGGCAGTCATCAATAGTTAACGGTATCATTAAATTGGGAATTGAAGAAATTTGTCATCGTTATGTAATAGATTCATTTAAAATATCAAAGCGGAGGTAGATTCTACCCTGGAGGAATCTGCTCCTTCGTTTCCATAGAAATTAGGTGACTATGCCATAAATGGTAAAGAAAATCCACAAAATGGTATGGGTTGGCTGTCGTCCAAAAATGTACAAAGCAAGTCAAATCCGTGCTTCGTATTTTGACTTAAATTGACTTGGACATGTGACGATGTTTCAATCAAATTTTTTTTGCATTGGTTCTTAACCATGAATGAAACATAGATGCATCAGTTTCACTTACGAAAATTAACTTTCAATACATTACACTGAAAAGAGAGAAACGTCTCCAAAGCAATCGAAGATAATTCCATCTGCAGTCTAAGTCTGTCAGTAACTTTATATCATTGATTATCTTCAGAAAGCAGAAGTAATCGAAGATTCTAACTAAATATACGTAGTCGTACAAGGACAGTAGGTGTATCGAGCTAAAAAGAGACTATGCAGAGAAATAAAGATATTTTTTACAAATGAGAAAAATAATTTAGAAAAACATAAAATGTAAATGAGATTTTTTTATAAATGAATAAATCATTTTTAAGCCGCTTCTTTGGAGTTATAAGAACTTCTGCACATTATTGACATTGTGTATAATAGGGTTATTATTATTTATTGGTATGGTAAATAGGCAAAAATTCCTACCAGAGAAAACTTGTAGGTTTTTACAATAGCCCATTTGAATTATGTTTACAGAACATCTGAAAAATCAATTTTACCTGTGTAACATTGGTCCTATAAATTCTAACCTACTAGTCTGTAATAAAATCACACGCCGATTCAAGAAGAGTTATCTATAAAACTGTAATTCAGATTTATTAAATTATAGATAATTATGCTGGATTTTAATGCCATAGCTGCCCTATTAATAACTTAAAATACCTTTTCTTTATTTGCTTTACGACTGATTGATAATAAACTACAAACTAAAAACAAATAAAAATATGAACAAAACTTTCTTTTCTACTTTATCTTATTTAATACATATTTAAAATTACATATATTTTTACCATGAAAAAAAAACAGCATCAATAACAACTCCATCGTCGTCATCATCATCGTGAACATCATTATTATTATTTCGAAATTTCCTATGGCAGCAAGTAAATTGCCACGATTTCCTGACCACAGAAACCAATAACCTATATACATTTAGGTTTTCATTTTATTGCAATTCAACAACATTTAAGCGCCATGCAAATGTTTTGATTTTGTTCATAATAGTTAAGTTGAAAATAATTTCTATCAAAAAAAAAAAAACAATTAAATGCATACAAACAAATTCGACAGAAAAAAAAATATTCATACAAAAGGACTTTAATATTAATATTGCATAGGTGCAATAGAGAATTTTTTTACATTTCCCTTTTATAAAATATTCATAAAAACTTTATTTAAAATTCAATCAATCAACAATAAAAAATAAAAATAAAATATAGATATTGACCAAGGAAAAAACTCGGAAATGGCAAAATTGATATTGATTATTAAGCTTACTAGAACAATGAAAAATATAAAATAAAATAGGAAAATGAAGAAATAATTTGAAGAGCGATTAAAATTTTATTACAAAACGGAAACATGACATATGATGGTATTTTTTATTTTAATCATTTTTATTATAATTTATTTATTTTTTTTTTTCTTGTCAATTTTAAATTAATGTAAAACTAGAAATTCATTGGTGAATTATAGACAATAAAATGAAAGAGTATTGTAAATGTTTCAATTTGTAAATGATTAAATATCTTAATAAACATTTTAGATAATAAATATGTTAAATGTGTTCACTCCTTTCTTATTCCTTTGTTTGTTTGTGATTTTTATCAATAATTTTTGTTCATTTTTTATTCTTTTACTAGCATTTTATATGCCCTCAATTGAAATAAATACATCATTTTAAATTACATAGACAAGAGTACTGAACTACGCTCCTATACACATAAATAAACTGAAATTGTAAAATGTGATACAAAGCGATTTACGTAGTTACTTAAAGTAGTCGCAAAGTAAATATAAATACATACTACAATATAATATTTACCCATTGTTATTTAAGTACACATTCAAATTAAAGACGACAGAATATATAGACAATGCCCAGATTCCATGGGCGAGTCGCAATTTGTCTTTCGAGAAGGACTTTAAGCTCAAAAGACCTAGCTATGTATTTAAGTTTTCCTATGCTTTATTGGCTAAGCTTCTGACACCGTTAAACATGACAAGCTTATGGAAATTCGTCAAATTTTGGGTGTAGATAACAAAGAAATATACTCATGTACAAGCATCAACGGTGATATGACGGATAAAATATGTATCTCACGAGGTGTGTGTTTTCTGTGAACTCTGTTAAGGTGTAATTAACAACAATATGAGTTATGATTACGAAGCAACTCTTACAGCAGAAGTTTAATAGATTTACAAGAAATAAAATATATAAACATTTAAATTAGTAACATGCACTCAATATTTAACAACACTTCTATCTTTCGAAAGAAACATTTTCAGTGTCTTTCAAAACATATCAATGAAAACTGGGATAATCCCAGGAAATAAAATACTGTATAGATACAATTCATAATACTTTATTTAAGTATAAAAAGGTATTTTATAGTGAATTTACACCAAAGTGATTCATTAAGAATTGATTTTGCGTTTACACAGGCGAATCTAATTCTTGAACAGCTGTTTTTTGTTTTGCTTATACATATAGCCATTGTACATTGCGCAGACGTTGTGCTAATTTCAAACGTAAAATTTGTGGAATTATTATTAAGAATATTTTGCGGTTTGTGCAAGTAGTTGTTACAACTCCTTTTTTCATTCCTGCTACGTGGTTTATTAAAATTGTATCAAAACATTTACTATTTGATATTAAATGACATCAAAATCAGCTATTTGTGCTTTGTTTTGAAAGAAAAAAAAAAACAGGAATTCTGTCGAAAATTAAAGTTCCGATTGGACATTTGTCCATGAGGTTGTTGTCCGATTCAATGGTCAATTCAACAAAGAATCGATTCTGTAAATTGTGAAAGTTCACTATAACAGTCATTACCTCAATATGAAGACTAAAATTCGCTTTCTAAATAAATCTGCTTAGTCAATGCAACTTACACTATGCCATGGAAACCTGGATTTTAAAAAAAACAGATATCAATAAGTTTTAGCATTTGAAATGTAGCACTTTCTCCTTGCCTCCTTGAAAATACCATGGACGGATCGTGCTACCAACAATGAAGTTCAAAGAATAAAATAATATTGAGAGCTATTAGCAACTAAATACAACCAATTAAACAAAGAAAATAGATGGAAACCGTAGAATTGACAAAATGTAAATAAGAAAGATACTCACTCATTGCACTATTACACATTTAGCTCGTGCTGAAATAAACTCAATCTGCACATTTCTTGCATTGCATACACTCCTGGTCAGACTTTGGTATTGACTGAATTTGTTACATATACAGTAATTTTATTTCAAATAAAAATATACCTCCTTGTGAATAGTAAGTATATCTGTAGATGCTTATCTCTTAATTCGTTATCAATAAGTATTGGTTTGATTCTCTGCAATAAAACCACAACTCAGGCTATGACATCATTTGCTTTCAATTCTTATAGTAGCGTAAATTAATGCATTGCTTGCTTAAAAAACGAAAGATTATATTGTATATCGTATAAAAGAGGAATAAAATGAAAGTTGCAGTAGGAAGCGGAAACAACAGCAGCAACGGTAACGGCCGTGGGAACGTCAACCATGCCAAGCAAAGCCATAGTAAACAGAGCATTAACAAGCTGACGTTGCAAAAGAGTACAACTGACGCTGACGAGAACAAAAAAAAAAAAAAGAGAAGAGAAAAACGAAAGGAAGGACTAAAAGAAAGACATTAAAAAAGGGAAACCAGGCTAAAAATAAAATGGCAACTAGCAACAAAAGGTGGTCAACGTGTTTATGCCAAACATGGGCTGCCAACTGCCAACAACAGAAACGAGCAAACGAAGCTTAACGTCTCAAGTGGATGAAGATGAAAGGCTGCAGGCGCACTAAGCGGCATCAGGTTGTATTGGTAAGTGGGGGTATAAAGGAAAAATTTTTCGTTTTTACACCTTTGCACTTTGCTTACTCACATGTGCAGGAGATTGTGTACTGTGCTTAGCTGCTTCTTGTATATGAAAGTATGAGTGTGTGCTGCACATAATCATGTCATATAAACGGACAGCTTTGCAAGGATGTTTAAAAAGGACATGCAATGATGATGAGGACATGACTACATACTGTTGCTGCTGCTACTGGTGGTGCTGCTGCTTCTTGACTTTAGCCTTTGGCGGCAAGTTGATCTGACACGTGAGTGCACCCACAGATGCTTTACTACAGCTTGCATTTGCTCGCGCTTCTGCTTTGTCAGATTCTGTTGTTGCTTGTCACTTGTCGGTATTGTCCTTTTTCCTCACGTATATCCACACACACACACACACAGAGGAAATTTTAACAAAAGTTTTCACTTTGTTCTCTACTTTGTTCTTGTGGCTCGTCATAGTCCTTGTCGTCCGTGTCTCGAATTCATGCCAGCTGACGTTTCTCTACTGTTCTCTTCTCATCTGTTCTGTTCTGTTCTATTGTGTAGAATAGCATTTTTTGTTCACTACACCAATATCATCATCATCAACATCAGCATCATCGACTGAGAAATAACGATATGTCGTACAGCAACCCACCTTTACATGCTGTTTTGGTGTTAAAGTAACAACAAGCGCCATATTGACTTATGAAATATTTTATGACTATAAGAAAAGTAAAACTTACAAAACAAAAAAAAAAAAAAAAAACAAAAAAGATCTTACCGAACGTTAACTATAAAAATTATTAATATCCTGGATCAAGCGACGACGATGAGCTCAACATGACAGTTAACTGAGTGATTTATTTATTGTTACACATTATTATTAAGTATGGTTTTTACTACACTCCATCTTTTGTTTGTCAGTGTATGTGTATGCGGTCTGTGTGGTTCCTCATTGTTATTACAATACATTTAAAGAAGTTATTCGTAAATAAAACTTATTATTTACAAAATCCTTGCCTTGCAACAACTCACCTCATGTCACCTTCATAGAATTCGCTGAATATCCTAAATAGAAACAAATAAAAATGCAGTTGATTTTTTCCGGTTAAAAAAATTGGTTTTCCAATGATGTAATGATTGGAATAAAGCGTTGGAAATGTAGGTTTAAGTACTATGTATTAGCATTTATCATGCAATTTAGAAGATGGGTGATGTTCGGACTTCTATTCTACTCTTCCAATATTGCTCTGAAGAGCTGTTCGGTTTTTGGGTTTGCCTTTGAGATTACTTAGATTTATATAATTGCTTCGAGTTAGTATCCTTGTTATTGTCCTATTATAATATGAGTTGCAAATATAATCTATAAATGCTAAGAGAGTGGCTCTTGCTGGAGATGCATTCTCTAATCATGATAAGTAGATAATTGCCTATATTTAAAATTAACTAGAAATGATTATATGATTATACTCATTGGATTTTTTATCGCTATCATATATAAAAAATGTAGTAATAAGCAAAGAATATAAAAGAATTTTGCAATAATTAAAATCTTACATTGTCAGGCATAGGTTAAAGTGAATAAAGCTTATAAGCCCTTCCTTGAATTTAAATTTAATTAAGTTCCCAGTTTTCTTTTCTTTAACACTTTTCATTTTTTGTTTTTATTCCCATATTAAGAATGCTTTAATCTCGGCCTATGCGTTATACAACTCACTTTTTGCGAATGCTAACAAAAGTTCCAATAAATCTTTTATCAGATTATTCAACTGAATTCCTTGAACTTGTGTGATCAGTACAATCAAACAAGTAAAAGGAAGGTTAACTTTTGGTATGCCGATGTACGCTCCTCTGATTGAGCATTCAGAAATATTTGATTTATGTTTAAGGTATAGTCAATACACATATTCCATTTCAGCGCTGAGACCGAAATATTTGTATGGGAGCTTTACGATCCAGTAATCCTAAATTTAAATTTCAGTTCGATTACACTAAAACAACAAAGTTTTTCTAAGAACATGAATTTGAATTTGGTTTGTAGTATGTTGTTGGTTTCAACTTTAAACGTAGAATAGATCATTATAAGATAAGGTTTTAAAAAAATTATGTAGAACGACCTATTCAAGTGAGCAGCAGTGTATATATATATACATATACGCAAACATCTCCATGTATAATCGTTACTAAATAAGCTTCTTATGTATTGTACACGTATGTAAACATTTTCGAAAAACGAGTCACGCGACACAAGTTTTACGTTTTAAACAAAAACAAAATTGAGAGAATTCTTTGACTCTCTTGTTGTTTCTTCACGAGCCAAAAGTATTTTTGAAAACCTTCGTTATTTCTTCACATTGCGACGCATTCGATGCGACCTGTTGCCCTGTTCATTTTTGACCGAATATCATCGATCGAGCATGAGTTTTTATCGTGAAATCGAAAGTGATCGTCGCGATCCATGATGTGTCTGTCTGTCTGTCCATTTCAAATTCATTGTCAGTAAAATGTTATTGCTGAGAAACTTGCTGCGGCTACTGTTCTCCTGATTATAAAGCAAAGCATGATGTCGATTTCTACATAAAAATCGAAAGTCGTTCGTCGATTTCTTTCAACGACCGATCGAGTTGAAAGTGTTTTCAACATTTTATTCAAGTCCATGACGTTGACCCCGTTTCTTGCCCTTGCCGACAACAATATCATTGTCGTTTGTTATTCGGCACAAGGTACGCTCTCTATCTACATACTTCGCGCTCAAGGGAAGGTCAACGCTCTGAAATAGTGTCACGTTCATGGCTTTGTACATTAGTAGACTTTTTCAAGTGCCAGCGAATATTGAATGTTGTTATGACATTTCGTTGTGGGTCGATAAACTGGGAAGCGTTCCAGCGTTGAATTACTTCGAAAAGTTGAAATTTTTGATTGAAAGAAAAATCAGAAGAGTAATGCTTGTATCAGGCGAACAGTTAAAACAAAACGCAATTGACGCAGTACAATCATTCCAAAGTAACGAAAAATTTAAAATTTTTGGCGGTTGTTGAACTCAAAAAAGAGAGGGAGCTTGTGTGTGTTGCGTGAGAGCGCGTACAATTTATGAGAGCGGAATGCTTATAGCTCCAATTGCCAACGCACGAATGTTGGAAAGAGAAAGATAGACAGAGAGAGGGAGAGGGAGAGCAAGAATTTAATTAAGAACACACATGCAAGATGAATGACAATAGCGTAAAGAGAGCAAGAGCACAGAAATGTATTGCGTGCTTTGAAATTTCGGCAATTGAATCTGACATACAACGATCGATGTACAACACGGTGAATGCTACTTAGATATATTCAATTTGGTTTCAAGTTTCACATATCGTTCAATTATCTCTATATTTAGTGAAAAATTCTTTTATTCTCAATGAAAATATCACAAATTTAAATATACATATATATTTTTGCTTAGACTAATTTTAGTTACTAATATCAAACGCAATAAGAATTTACTATAGGGAAAGTTGTTTTTATATGCAGCATAAAGGCATTATGTTTAAAATTTAAAAATAAAAATCATGCAGGCAATGGAAGAACTGTAACCAAATCTTATTTCAATTATTATTGTACGACTGATGTTCCTAGTCAATTGACTATTGCTGTAAGAACAGTATTTGAATGAGGCGATAAGAGAATGCGAATTCCAACTGTACTCTTTGCTGTTGTTCTTAATTGAATATTGTTGTTAAATACTTTTTGTTATTGTTTAAAAAAAAGATATGTGTGCAGAAGAAAACAAATTACACTTGAAAGAAATTTTTTTTTCAAAAATTTAAGGTAAATTTATGTCATATTTTAAATTCTGATACAGTGAATAAAAGATATTTTTTTCGTTTAATACAAAATTATAAACTTTTTGTAACAAAAGCACAGAATCACCAGAAAGGTAGATGCTGACAATGACGGCATAACCATTTACTTTTTTTTCCCCCAATTCCAGCGACTTTTAAGCTTATCACCTAGTGATCAACAGTTTTTTTTAAGGACCTCATTCCAGCTTTAGTCATTTTATGTGTGTAGTTCTTATATATTAATTTCTGCTGAACAATCTCAGATGTCAAGGATGTGAAACCCATATTGATTTTCGTTACCCATGTTCACACCATTTATGATTTTTTTTACTATTTAGATTAAAATAGTTTTCTTCGAATTAGATTAGGGAATGACGGAAGCTAGTCAACTTGTCATACTACCTCGCTGGAAGGTAGAAAAGAAAGCATCTTCCCCTTTTTTATGTAGTTTTTTTATTGGTAATACATATTTGTCAAAATTCGTATGATCACCAAACATTTGATTTGCTCGGGAGCAAGCTTTTTCAGGAGAATCATAAATCCCGGCTATATGAGTTTAAATATATTACATTTTATTATTAAACGCCATGATTGCACCGAGACAACCAGGTAATTTACCCATACTCATTTACACAGCTCTTAATCAATATCATACAATACATTTTTTTTTAAATATGATTATTTAATATTATTTATATTGTAATTCTTCTGATTCTTCTCTGATGATCTGATTCCTCCGAATGTTTAAGAGCCGCTGTTTTGGTGCACTTGTTTTGCTTTAATTTTTAAAGCAGTCGTGAGAAAAATAGAAGCTGATAAGCTGATTGATCATGAAATTTTTACACTGAGAGTATTACTTCTGCATACATTCAGGGTAAACTGTGTATTAAACTTGAGGGTGTCAAACACTTTATATTATCAAGTCATTCAATGATGAACCTGTAAACTTTTAAGACAAAAATGTCTTGTGATTTTGTACCTCTGTTGCTTTGCATTGACAATGTATTATTGAGAGAGGCAAATCCAAAGTTTAATATGACCGATTTGTCCAGCGTGGAACAGTGTATTCCACTGCCTTTGATGCTAACTGTAACACAAGCGCTTGCCACCGCTGTTACTTACGTACATTACAATAAGATATAAGTACAACTTACTTTCAACTCTCTCTTTTCTCTACATTACTTTACTTTGTATGACGCTTGAAAAGCGCGGTTTGGCGATTCGATTCACGAATGAATTGTCGTCGTCGTTGGTCTAATATTTTCTGTCTTTTTGTTACAAAAAGTTTATAAATTTGCTTTAAACAAATTTTATTTATGGATTTCGAAAATGTGTTGCCCTTAAATTGTTTATAAAATTTGTGTTATTGTTTATAAAAAAAACCAACAAATTTTAAGCTTCCTTTTAATATTATATTGACTTATGTTAGCTAATGCTTTATGCGAATATGAAGCATAATGGTTGTATCAAAAATTTAATGAGACACAACACAAACTTGACTTTGATTTTCTGGGTCATGGTTTTTTGAAAAAGTCTTCGGTGATTGATTGAGGAGGAAGAGAGAGGGTATAGAGTTGAATTTTTTCTAACTAGATATCGGATTTCACTTTCGCTTTTTTATTACTTTAAGGAAATCAAAGTGGTTTTCGTAACCAAATGAATAGGAGCCCATTAAAATAAGACACACGATTCCCATTTTTTACCCAAAAATACCGTTTTGGATAAAATCATAAAAGCACAACAAAAACGGCATTTTTTTTTTATTTTCAGCTTTTCTGTGTCAAGTGCGAAAGAAACAAAGGCAACAAAATCAACAACAACCCCAACAACGAGATAGCAATACTAAGACTATCGTAAATGATCGTGTGTGCGAAGAGTTTCACCGCTGCATTCATGCGTATGAGTAAATGAATAAGCATGATTTTGGATATAATATTGTAAAAGGTAAAATTTTGATGGGTCATTCAACTCAGGTGAGAGCGTCTATCAGGTTGATCATGCCATGAGAGAGCGACTATTTAAGAATGTGTGGTTGTTGTTGACGTTGTGGGGCCATTGAACCTTTTGGTGAGTGAGCGTGTCGGAAATATTTATATCTTATGATATAATGTAGCAGATGTGTAAGTTTTAAACTCATGAAAAATGTTAATCTTGACACAAATTATAAGGCAATGAATGGAAATCCTCATTATGTATTTCGATTTGTTCGTTTGCTGTACTTTAGGTTGTAAACTGATCCCTTAAATTCTTGTACAATTGTACACCAAACGAGACAACAATGTGTCCAAAAATTTGAACTGTAAAGCTTTTTTAACGTACAAAAGGAGAGATCAGGGGCCCCATAAAGTTTTTATATTCTTGATCATAGAACCCTCATTTTTTGAGCTAAATATCTGAGACTTTGCACAAAGATTTCTTTCTACAAAACGCTGGACTTTGTCGGAAAAAGCCGAATCGGTCCACTAGAGGTGACCTCCCACACAAATCCTCCATTACAATTCAGGTTCGTCCTTTTATTTTGCACACTGTCACTATAAGTTTCCAATCCATCTCCACCAACCATATATATTTCAAAGTCCTAGGATAAGTGGATCGTACAGCTCCCACACAAATATTTCGGTTTCACTGTTACATCTCATTCTCCACCTCAATACAATCCTCCAGACTATCAATGGAGGTTATAGGAGTTGTTCCAAGTAAAATATTGAACAAAATCTATCCTCTTCGAATGACTGCTTCTTGATGTCTTTATCTCATGCTTCTATACAAAAAAAAAAAATTTTCCACATACTTGGTTCAAAAAATTCGACTCACAAGCCAATTTCTTCGAGTAATGGAAGTTCGACTTATGGAAGAAAATTGTATAAAATTTGTGCTCAAAAATGTAAAGTAAATTAAACAAATTAACTAAAAACATGGCTATAAGCAATAAATTTGTGGGCCTTAATTTATTTTTTATTTAACAATTTTCTTTAATAAATTAAATAAATTCGATTTTGATTTAACGGCGCACTAACTTGTTAACCTTCGATTCAAATTATTTTAAGTTTACTTGACAAACCATTTAGAGGTTCGTCATTCATTCGTCTGTCTCGAAACTAGGCCCATCGACTTTTATGTTGAATATACTCAACTGATACAAACTTTAGTGTTTTAGCAAATAAATAAAAATAAATAAATAAATCTCAAGGTTTTTTTTTTTTAGGGGGAATTGAAACAATTTATTTGTATAATATTTTTTTTTTGCTTCGATCGGTAAATGTTTTTATCAAAAATATGTTTGCATATATTGCTGTTAACCTGATCGAAAAAGAACGAATTGTGTCCTGTCATTTGTATATAAAATTTGCAAAAAAAAAATTTTAAGAAAGCATGTATAAATAAGATGCGCGATAACAATTTAATACTCGTACAGTAAGCGTACGTTTTATGTCACAGCAAGTTAGGTGGTTAGTCTATGATATGTTTATGTTATTTTTTTTAAGTTTTATTCTTTATATCTTAAGTGTGTAGTGGGGAGGGACAAAAACTATTTTCTCATATCTCTCTACAGTTCAACGAACTCTATTCGTTTATATCTATGAATCTTAACTACGAATAGTGTTCCGCATTTTGTATAGGTACAGCTCTCTTTCTGGCTTTGTCTGTTCGCCAAGTTCGGTCAAGTTCACCACTAAAATCTTGACTTGAGTCAAACTATAAAGTTAACTGGCTGCTGACTGGTTAACCTTCGACGGAGTCATGCGTGTGTAATCGGTCATGCGCGATGAGTTTAAATAATTACACTATTCTTTGTATTCATGTATGGTATGTTATCTTGTCGTTGTAGGCCTATGACCACAAGATACAATTTTTATATTATTTTTATTTTTATATAAGAATCTCAAGGTTCAAGTAAAAATGTTTCTTTTGGATTGTATTTGTATCTTGTATTTCGTATTTCTGTTTACCTAACACACGCAGAATCATTTGGATCCTGTAAATTACGAAATGAGTACGATTGGGTTTAATGAGAGCGAGTTTTATATTTTTATTCATTTTATGTTTTGTATACTGGAAATGAATACTTGGGGGCTTAGTACTGGTTATTATCTTGTTGTTTTATGTTCTGACAGGAAAATAGATTGTTGTATTCGCTTCTACATTATAGTATACATGTCAAGGTTCTTATGAAATTGTGAAATTGTGTAGGCTACGAAGTATTTTTGCTGTTTCCCTGTGATAAACTAGAACAAATAGATGAGTATTCTTAGTGACTTATTTTGCAGAAAGCTTTTTCATTCATTATAATGGGAAAATGTAGATAAAGTGGAGGTTTTTACAAAAATTTGTAGGCTTAAAATGCTGCAATCCTAGGTTGTGGATTTAGAAATAGATAAGTACAATAGTTCTGATGTGAAGTCACTAAACTATGATTCTTATTATGAAGTTAAGTGAGTGCAGATGGAATTCATCTTAAACATAATTTGGGATGATCATAGGTATTGAACTAAAGCTTTAATTAATTTTTCTTTATTTGTATTCTACATAACTTCAAAGATATATTTAGTATATTTATACATTGTTAGATTGTTGCAATCTTTGAAAACCAAGTTTTATTAGAAGTTTATTCAACTTTTGATTGAACTAACAGCAGCAATAATAGTTTATGCATATCAATATGAAAAAATAGAACTCCTACATGATTTGTGTTCAGAAAATAAAAGTAATACAATAGGTAAAATAGAAAACTTGGATACACAGTATAATTTTTGTTAGTTAAAAAAATTGGAAGATATTTTTATTTATTTAGTTTTTTATTTATTATTATGTGTACTCTCGTATTTGATAAAAATGTATAATCTTTTTGCTTCACAATAAACGACACGGAAAAAAAATCACTTAAAACAATATCAAAACAAAAAAAAAATAATCATAAACCTTGGTCACTTGTTAATTATTTTATTTTCGTCGAGTTTTCCCAAGGTTTTCACATGCAAAGTGAACACAATGAAACATGAAAAATGTACTACAAGGTTTTTGTTTTAATTAATACTTAAGGTAAACATATGTATACGAAATTATTTATAGTATATTTTATATACATAATATAAATGTTTTTTGTTTTTTATAAATATACATACATATGTGTATATTTTTTTCCTTCTTCTTTTTCTTATATGAATAATATAAAGCAAGTCGAGGTGTGACATGTGCTGTTGGCCTGGCCAAAATAGAATCATAACTGCGTCTAAATAAGTCTAGACTTAGTAGTTTGTTTATTTCATATTAATTCATTTAATTGAATAAAGATAACGACAAACAATTTTATTTTAACCCGAACAATTATTATACTATTTCCATGCTAAAAGACACCCTACCCATTTAAGTGTTCTAAATTCAAGAAAAGATACTCAAATAATCTGATAAATAGTTCTTAATGTTACTAAAACTATTAGCGAAAAAGTCTACACCCAACAATTTATAGTTCGGATACAATGAGCGATGATTGCCTTCAAACCTTATAAGGCACATGATTAGTTTTTTCGTACTATTTGGAACCGGCGCGCAGCTTTATGGAATAGGTAGACAACGTTTGTCATCGTCACTTTATGTTAAAAGATTGGACGGGGCGTTGCCGAGCAGCATGTTTTAACATTGAACTTTATGATAATCAAAATGTAGCGTGCCGCTTACTACTCAAAGACAGATACAAATACAAAAACCACACGCACCAACCAAACCAAGAAAATATTATTCATACACAATGAAAGAAACAATTAATATTCAAGGTTAACCAGAAATAAAAAATACAATTTAAACATAAATGAAGAAGAGGAAAACAATAAAAAAAAAAATAAAAAAACCAAACCAGAAATTGTTTAAGCATTTCAAGTTCAACAATACACTTTTTTTCTTTTTTTTTTTTTTATTTTGATAATGAAGCTTTATTTTGGTTGAGAAGAAGAAGTCTGTTTACAAAAAGTTTTGGTTTCATAGGTATATAGATACACTTTAAATGATCTTAAGTTCATATTCATTCTATTAAGTGATTTGTAAAGATTTTCAAGCATTTTGTAGTGTAATTACTGTTAAAATATAAAGATTATTTAGAATTATAAGAAATAAAAAGAATTTCTTAATTATTATCTACTAAACCAAAAAAAAAAAACAAAATATTTCAGTTTCATACGAATTCTAATGGAACAGACCTGAGGCAACATAATTTTTATGCGTATAATGACCCCATCTGTTTGCTATGTCTTTCTTCTTTTCTTCAATTCACAAATCCGTCACTTTCCAGTACCCAAAACTACTACAAACTATAAATATTCAACAAAGTTCATTGGCCTCTCCTCTCTCTCATTGTCGAAAATCATAATGAATCTACAAAAATGCTTTAAAAAAAATGAAATTCATTCTGTTTTTGTTGTTAGGAATGTATGCTCCCTTATTATGCTGTCGGCCTGTTCCAATGCTCCCTCATAATTTCCTATGTTTTTACCTAAACTTAGGTAAGCAGTTCACAAAGTGATTTCGAAAGTTTTGTCTCTTAGCTTGTAATCGGGTCGGTGGTCTTATTTTTCTTTCCAATACATACGATTTGTTTTTATGATTTATTCATGTGTTTACTTACACCACGCACTTCACTTTCGATTTTAAAGTTTGCTAGGAAATGTATTATAGTTTGGAATAGGCGTACAGCAAAGGGCCGCAAGGGCTTGACTTTTTCAAGTTGATAAGTTCCATTGAGTGCGTAAATATCTTACTCACTCAGACATCATATTACCATCTCTTTTGCACGTTCATATGATCATCAATGAACAAGTTTTGTCCAATCTTCGGGTTCACTCTGAAATTCATTACTATATCGTCAAGCTTGGTCGTCGTTGGTTGTTTTGGTTGACCTACTTTGTAAATGAATATGTTTCATTTTTTGGTGATGTCTGCTTATGTATTTTTGGTAATTTGATGCTGCTTGGTATATTTGCTTATACACTTCTATGTTATGTATAGTAAGAACTATAAATCGGGCAGAGTCTTGCAAAGAAATTCATTGTATATAATTGTCTAGAAGCCCGCACCTATTATAAAGAGTCAATCGATTTTTAAGACTTTGATATAGAATTGCAAACAGAAGGTTTTCTTCTACAAATAATAATAATAAACTAATCTATTCAACGTGAATATTTTTTATTATTATTCAGTCGCAAGTTGCAAGGATCAATTCACCATCAATTGCTACAAAGCCCCAAAAAGGATGACAAATTTATATATTTTTTGAAATGTGTATGCAAACTTTGCTTAAAGCGAACTAAACAATTTGTTTATCTGTAAATATCATAATGGTTTTTAATTGATATTATTCGAAATTTTTCTTTTAAAATGAAGAATGAATGAAATGAAGAAAGAATCTTCTAAATACAACACAGTTTATATGTTGCCAAACATTTTTTATCTTATTAGAAGAGAGATATGTAAGTCTACTGATGGGTAGAATAATAATAGTATCACATAACGACCGCAAGGCAAACAATTTCAAATTGGGGATCAATTTGTTTCATACACCTTTTCTTTCAAATTTTTTTTTTTTTTTTTTTCAAAATTCTTTTACATCTTATGAGTTTATCCTCTTTTCAACACAACTCTATCAACATTCCTTATTCTTAAAATGCAAGGCATATCTTTCAATCTTTTTGTATTGCATGCTAATATATTTGCAATTCTCTTGCAAATCTTGAAAAATTACTTAATATCCCATAAACAATATTTTACATCACGGCTCTTGTAACATTTAAACAACTAATATATTTTTACAACATTCTTAATCAAATTTGTTTTTGTCTTTTGTTTACCTCTCGCCCCATAGAGCTCATCATGGCTCTACGGAATGTCAACGTACGTGTACCGGAGGCTGTTAAACGCGGCGATAATGCGCTCTTAATCTGCAATTATGACATCGAAAACGATACGCTTTACACGGTTAAATGGTATCATAGACGACGAGAATTTTATAGGTATACACCGAAAGAGAATCCAGCATGGAAAACATTCTCCAAAGCGAATGAAATTGACGTTGAGGTAAGTAAAATGCTTAAGATGCTGATACACGCGAACGCTTTAGGGTATGCTGAGGTGGTGCCCCACGAAACGAACTGAGTATTGTCATTTTAACGCCTTTTTAAATCTGAAGGATTATGTTAAGTAGACTCTTATGTTTGCATATGTATACGTATATGAGTATATGTGTGTTTGTGTGCAATTACAAGTCATTACAATAATAACAACCACAAGTGCAACAACACGAATGCGTTACTGTTGTATGCAACTTTTAAGTATGCAATGGATTCCCTTCATCTCAGTCTATTAGTGGATTGATCCATGAATCGAAGTACTTTGGTTTATTTGTTTACTTTTTCGAAATGTTAAAAAGTTTTAATTAACAATTTCGACTTTTGAGTGCAATTTTTTATTTACTTAAACAAACACACGGAAATGTACTCACTCATACAAGGACTACACACATGTAAAGAGTGTCCTTTCATTTCGATGAGAGCATTTAACTGATTTAAGCCGTCACTTCGATTTTACATTTTCTCGCGTCCTTATACAAATTAATACCTTTGACTTAAAATGTTGCTATTTGTTGCTACTTAAAAATGTATACAAACAAAATATGAAGTGAAAGCAAAAACGTATTAATAAATAATCACAAATGCATATTTATATGAAATGTGTAAATGAAAATGAAAAAACATATTTGGAGTCTTATTTCGTTTCTTTTTTTTTTAAATGAACATTCCAAACTTTGGAAATCAGTGTCTTCTGAGATATTCAAAATATATACTCACATAAATAATTTGTTTGACACTCTACTGGATTTTTACTTACCAACATTTCTCTTATGTCAGCTTAAAAAGGAGATTTTCGTTTTTTATATTGCCTGAAATTTTATGTACATCTGTGTCTGTTTCTTTATGTATTGGAAATTAATTGAGCGAAAAAGTAAAATAATAACAAGGATAAAGTGACCTCAAGAGTTGTAAAAGAAAAAATTTATGACAAGTAATGATATTATAAAGTATGTAAATATGAGTTATTTATTACACAAATGTCTTTAAGATGGTTTTTTTAAAAAAAAAAACAAATTTAAACAAACAAGACTGAACCGAATCATATCATATTTATAGGTTCATATTCTGTATCTTTTAGTAAGAAAAAAAATACTTCATACTAAACCTGGGACAATTTTAACTCATGAAAAACCATTCTGTATGAATATGTATTTCTCGCTAATTTAAATTAAGTTTCGCATTACTAGTTAACAATATCACGAAAGCCTTATCTGTCACTTTTTAGATCTTATTTCCATAGCATCGTTGTTTAGTTTTTGTTAATAAAAGAGTATTAAAAAATAATCTGCTGAAAAACTGGATCAAGAAATTGTGTTCACTATCCAAAATTTCTATCTAGACTTAATGTGTCAGAATACCAGCAACAATTTTGTATGGTTTCCAATAACAGTTTCATCAATGTTTTAAGTGGAAACAAACAGAAAAATGAGAACACAAAGTTTTTTCAACGAGGCGGCCAGTCTATTAGTTTCTAAAGACTAAATGTTCATTCATTTTACCAGACTTGTTGAAACATACACTCATGTATTTTATTCTTGAATTTTTTTGCCGGAAATCGACCGTCACAAAGCAAATAATAGAATAGAAATGATGCATAAAATCAGTGAGAAACAAAAAAAGTGCGGATGGGTTTGTCCGATCAGCATAAGCTAACAATTTGCACCATCCTCAAGAATAAGGACAGGATGAAGCGAATAGATGCTTTAAAGGTAGTGACAAGAATACTCGTATCTTCGCAAAGATCACGTCTTCTATATGATATTTAATGAAAGCTTCATTTGATTTGATTACTTCTGATTGTCTTATTCCTTGCTAGAAGATCAAGAAGATTCAAGTTCTGGCTATGTAATTCTTTCGACTTGGAATGCATTATCCTATTTTGCATAACATTATATGGAGAAAGTGGTTTCGCTTAACGATTGTTTCGACTGTTTGATAATGCAAAATACTAAATATATATAAATATTTCTGATTATGAATGATTTTTTCTTTGGGTTTTTGTATATCTTTTCTCCCTCTTTGTACTATTAAAAACATAATGTTCAATATCTAGACTATTTAAATCAATATTAATCTCAGTGGCATGAAACAGCAGCATGTCTACATAAATTTAAAGTGAATAAATAAATAAATAATAAATGATTTGTAAAAACTTTTGAGAATAATAATATTTAACTAAAAAAAATTTAAATTTAACTAAAGGTTTCCAGCTTTACAGATTGTCTTTTATTTATTTGCAAAATAAATTCTTCGATTTTTTTTAGTGAAATGAAATAACTGAATTCAATCTTATGCTTTGCCTTTGTGACCATGGACATTTTTTAAAATTGACAGTTAATATTTTTTAGCGATGCCATTAACAAAAGTGCACAGCTGTTTCTTGGTACAAATAAAATAAATGCTGCAAAAAAAGTATCTGGTGTCTGTAAGACACACACACACACACACATACACACATTTGGCGTAATTAAATTGTGCAAGCAGTTTTACTTGAATTTATTTACGTTGCATGAACTTGCTTTTTTCGAAACAATTTTATTTTATACATATCTGTTTCTGTTGTCTGTCTGTCTGTTTGTCGGTCTATCAGTCAGTCTATATATGGGTCCTTCTCCCTTGATGTGCGTAAGCCCGGTGGCAACTTACTTTCACATAAATTACTCAGACACCACGCGAATGAGTGAACGATGGACTATATGCATGCATATGCATTGTGTATGGAATGATCGGACTGGTCGGGTTTGGACTTCCTTGGCAACATATTTATTTAAATATTGTATATTCCATTCATATAAATTAAACTTACTCGCTCACTCACTCACTTTTATTTTGTACATTGTATGTTTGCATATTCCACAGACAACTCAGTCAAATGCCAGTCATGTGTTGCTCCGAAATGTGCCAACCTCGATTTCCGGTAAATTTGCATGCGAGGTATCCGCCGATGCGCCATCTTTTCACACCTCCATCGTTGCCGCCGAAATGGAAGTTGTCGGTGAGTGAATTTTCTTCAATTCTTTCTGTCTTTTTCTATTTTTTTTGTTTTTTTTTTTTTTTTCACTCTTTACACACTTTTGACATATTAGCATATTTTCAATTGAACATTTAAATTTTTTCTTTTTACCTCGTTTCAGAGCTGCCCACACAGCGGCCCATAATAACTGGTATACATTCACGCTATCGCCTCGGAGATATTATCAATGGTAATTGCTCGTCGGACTATTCGAAACCGGCTGCTAATTTAACTTGGTGGATTAATGATTTACAGGTGTGTTATATATAATGTTTACATACATATATGAATTTTAGATAATTTTAGCTATGACAATTAACAATTTCCTTTTTTCGCCATTTATATTAACATTGATAATATTGTTTAAAGTTAGCAACTAATAATTCATCAGAGATAAGACTTATTATACACCTGGAATATATATACATTTTAAATTATTATTTATTTATTTATTTATTGTATAATAGAAAACTTAATTCTAATATGGAGCGAATAGATATTGAATTGAACTGTAACACGTTGAAGAACATCTTATATAGGAAATGATCAACATTCAAACTATTCTCAGCTTACAAAATGAATCTTAGATTTTTCATTGCAATGTATAAACTCTCTGAAAACTTCTGTCCTTGTATCCTTATTGCTTCAACTAGGGAGCGTGCACACTTTTTGTTCAAAATTGATTGGATCTGTTACAGTGAATGCTTGCAAACTCTTTGGTAGTAAACTTTATAAGAGTTAAGTAAATTACAGCAAAAGACAATTGTGAGGGTATAAATATTAAAAAAAAGAACATAAAGAAAATTTCAATTCGATTACACTAAACCTGTAAATGTGTTTTATCCAAGTCAGGCAGCCAATATATTTGGTATATTGGATTTATTGGATCAGTGGTTATGAAGCCAAACTTATTAATATTATTCTTAATTTAAATTAAAATTTTCTTCGCTTTTTTTAACCTTAAAAGCTATTATATTGTATTTTCACAATTTCACGAGATCGAAAACCTATCACCAGAACAACAATACTTAATGCTTAAAAGCAATTTCTTTGGCCACCAACAACATCAACAACGAGTACAATAGATAGACCAGACGCTGAAATATCG
Organism: Amiota minor; assembly: GCA_037043295.1. NCBI lineage: Eukaryota > Metazoa > Arthropoda > Insecta > Diptera > Drosophilidae > Amiota > Amiota minor. Next base: position 571,830 of record JBAMAW010002206.1, read on the forward strand.
CCGTCAATTTAAGCAAATTCCCCAATTGTGATTTCTTTTTTGAAGTTTGACGTTTCTCCAGATATCACATACATATCAGAGATCATTCTGAAGGTGGACCAAGTCTGCTACCTCAGTCTAATTCAGGCGTACACATATAAAATCCCTCACGGCTTGTTGTGTAAATTAAACAGGCAACTATAACCAATGAGTAAACTATTCTTATCAAATAATATACTAATTTACTGGCAATCAGTGGCACTGACTTGACTCTAGGACGTACCGTGTGGGGAGGCATCACTGAAAGCACAGGCTTGCCAAAACAAGGCCTTTATACAAATCGCATGAGACTAATATTTTGTCTGCAACACTTCCCTGCATAGAGACCTTAAATTACTTCTAGTCTATCGAAAAAAAACTAATGAGTACAAATTCCAAATAATTGTACAATCCATCATAAATGGTTAATTTGGATATACTGTACAATTTGTCTTAATAATTTTTTTTAATTCATCGGCTTATTTTATTAACAATGAACATTTACTCAACTTGCTTTTTGTCACATATTAAATATTTGAAATTTCACTTAATTTAGTGTGAAGAAATAATATCACAATAGGGATGATCAGATTGATGAGTTTAGCTGTCCGTTTATTCATTTCTATTGAAACTAAGCTCTCTGCTTTCGTTATTTATTTTTTTTTTTTTATCTTTTTCTCTTTCTGAAATCAAAAAGTTGCTAATAGACAGTGGAAATTCTTTTAATAACTGAAACGATATGATCTTATTGAGAGTCAGTGCAGAGGGCATAGTTTTGTAAAGCAGTTTATGAAAGTTTATGTATTCGGAGAAGAAGTATGGAATGCAAATAACAACAATAGTCAAGTCGATCTTTTATACAGAAAACTCAATTAATTTTAAATGATATTTTCACGATTTTCAATTAAAAAATCTGCACGTTTATATAAAATACTTATATTTATTTATATTTTTACAAACAACTTTGTCTAGCTTATGTTTATATATGGGTAATTAAAAAAATTAATTAACACATAATCTACTTCAAAAACTGAAGAATTTATTGACTCCACCAGTTTTGGTTTATATGGTAACTAAATATGGATGATATTCATATGTGGAACTTATTTGCATGCTTAAATACTATGCAGAAGCAGAGTCAAACATCAGTCTAAAATGATACTACATTTCACTCAAATGTGAAGTGTATAACAAAAATCAACTGTAATTGGAGTATACAAACAGCTTAGAAAATACGTATACGTACGATCAACATCTTTGGAAGCTGTTTTTTGTTAATGTTTTTTAACAAATTGTTATAAACAATTCCATTGGATTGTGTACAATTTATAAACTTTTTGTATCAAGCGCACAGAAAACATAATACAACGATCGACAACGAATGATTGCTCAAAGAAACACCAACAACAAAAATATATATTGTGTGTATTTTTAACGATTGCGACGACGACGACATTGACTATAATAAGCGATATCGGCGGCACTAATTATCGTTTGTCGAAAGCGTTTGGGCGGCGGGCAAGCGACGTTCATATGTTAAATAAGCGCTCGGCACGTGCATTTGATAAGCAAATGTTTTCTTCATATATACATACCTACATACGAGTATAGTACACATTAGACATACTCTTATACATATATAATACAATTGTGTGTACTTGTGAGAAGCATCAAGTGTTGTTCGCTCCGAATCGGAAACGAAGGCATCTGTTAAGATCGCTTTGTACTCTACAAGTTTGTAGTTCTACATTATGTAAAGCAGCGTTTCCTAAGCTATTATTGAGAGCGCGCAAAACAATTTTCACAATAAGTTTACACTCCCAATATATATTTCAAATAATAGTAATAATAAATATATCAAAGCAAACCCATAATTTTGTTACATTATAAAATTGTATATGATAGAAAAGCTTGTCACAAGATTTTGGTATTTAAATTTCTTTTAAACTACTATCTCTACTTACAATAAAATTAAATTCAACATACATATAAAGGGATTTCGAATTTGAGGTATTTTTTCAAATTCGACAGCATGCCAATTTGCTTTACTTTCCAATAACTTTTTATGTCATATACAATTTTATAACCTAATCAATATAAATTATCTTCAGTTTAAAGCATTGAAATGTAAGGTTGTTTAAAATTTTTTTGTTTCTTTATCTGTATTAATTTATTTTTTTTTTTTTAAGTTTTCGATGGACATGTTTCTAAAATAAAAGTTTGTTTTTATAAATTTTTGAAGTTTGTTTTTATAAATATGTGTTCGCAACACCGACATGATTTTGTTTACTTCTCTATATGCTCATTCTTCCTGTTATGCATTTGCCTGCTCCAAATACAAACATTGCTTGTGGTAATGTACTTGTAATGTGATAATAGCACAGCAGATTGCAGTCATTTCCGGTGGATTTTAGAGATTTCAGCTCAATTGGTTGTCAAGAACTGGTTTTAATCAGCTTATAAACTTTGCCTACTAACTAACATACAAAGCAAATTAAATAAAAGGTTTTAAAAAATGGGAAAATTCATTCTTTCCGATGTTTTAATTGGCCGTTTTCATTGACAAGAACATCATGGCTAAGCCAGTGCAAACGCGCTTATTGTGATGTGCTTGCCCATGTCATGTTTACTGCAGAGCTCATCTCTCAAATCTGATCTAATGAGAAATTCAAATCAAGAGAAGTAAAAGTAGTAATCTTCAAATGTAACAATTAATTAAAGTCATTCATATTTGGTTTATAGTGTTTTTTTCTTTTTTTTTTTTTTCATCTTCATCATAAACTTTTTGCTAGTCATAAATTTGAAATGAAATTCTGAATAAATACTGTGGGAAAACAGAAATCGTAATCGTAAAAAGACAGATCAAAAAGGAAACCAAACCAAATCGAATCGAAGCCAATGCTCTCGATATCAATAACATTGCAATTATTTCAATATTTTTCACCATTTCCATTTAAGTGCAACATAAATCAACATAAGCAAAACTAATGAAATTTTTTCGTTGTGTTGCATGCCACTCAGTCATGGCAGCATTCTTTACTTTCTCTCCGCGTTTCACTCTCTCTCTCTCCTTCTTGTTCTTCATCTTTCTTTAGTACACATTTCTTTTTGATATTTTTTTGTTTTTTCTTTTTGGAGCTTTGAGCCAATGTGACTGCCAAATCTGTTGGTCATTTGCACAAAGCGTCTGGCGAGGGAATCGTACAAGCCAAAATGGTTTCTGGGTTAAAGTTTGTGCCATCGAGAGTTTTTGTTCACAAAAAATACTAACGAATGTGTTTTGGTCTTCGCCTAGAGTTTTTCTTTTACTTATTTTTTTTTTTTTTTATTTTGTTGCTTTTCTTGATTTCCCATTAAACTGCGACAAGAAAATTGAATTCAAAATCTATTCGAATCACTTTGTGTTATGGACAAGGCGACGACGACAAACGAAGGCGAGATATAATATTTTCTTTTAAGAAGCGTAGGTTAAAAGGGATTAGATATACGAGTATATATTATAATGTGATGTCCTCAGGGTCTGTCCCCTTAAACTCTACGCCACTGTTTTGTTGCACAGAAAAATGAAACAAATATATAAAAACCTTAACCACTAAATGGCTAAAGTCGAGAAAACGTTTAGTAAAGAACAAAAGTCTTTTGGAAAAAGTAAAGTAGACAACTTCTGAAGAGATGCAAAAACAAAAAGAGAATAAGCAACAATATCTTATGAACGAACGGCAGCCGTGTTGGATGTGACATATGTTTCAACTTTACTGTGATTTCTTTCTGATTTGATTTTGGCTTTCTCTATTTGCCCTACTATTTTTTTTTTGTTTTTTCCCTGAATTTTACTGTATCCATCTCTACATATTGTATTTGCCTCATCTTTAAATTTATGTTTCATCATAAATTATTGGATATTTTTAGGTTTTTGCTTGGGCGGAAGAAAATCAAATTATAAAAATTTTAAGTTTGATTTTAAAATGCAAAAAAAAAAAATAATAATAATAATAGGAAGAAGAGAATCTCATAATCTTCTAATACTTAAAATATCTGCGCAAATAGCAGAATATTTCCATATTTTATTTGAACGCAACCGAGATCCGACAATCTTTTGATTTGTGTTCTATTGGATTGCCTTCCTTGTTTTTTGCATTTTCGACTCTTATTTTGCATTGAAAATTGCAAATGAAAAATGGAATGTGCGATTTGTTTGTTGAGGGTGGTTTCTGTTGCTGCCGCAACTAATAATGGTCGGAGAAAACAATTTTCAATTTGAAAATGGTCAATATGGCATAAATCAATATTCTTTGCTCTTTTTTGGAATTCAATTTATTCTCTCTTTCTCTTTTGAAATTCGTCTGGCATCGATTGTACAAAAGGTGAAAATCGCAATTTGTGCACACTTATTAATACAAAGAGAAGTGATTTTATATTTTATTGCATATTTTCAAGCAATAATAAAGTTTTTTTTCCTTTTCATTTTGATTGAATTTTAGGTTCCTCAAAACTATTTGCGTACTTACGATATTCAACGACATCTTGCAGAGCATTTGGAGTCATCTGTGCTGGAGATTAACTTTGTCGTGACTCTGCATCATTTTATTAAAGGACGCCTAAAGGTATGCAACAAATTTTTATTCGATATTATTGGACTTAAGCTTACATACAAAATTGCTATTTTTTTCTATGTTTTGCAGCTCAAGTGTACAGCACGCATACATGATCTGTATGGACAAGAATCTGAAAAACTTATTGAAGAGGATCGTCCACGAATTTTGGCCTCTGGTCGTTCTCCTGAGATGAATATGTATCCCTTTGATCATGCTGACAACGGTGAGGGCTACGATGAAGAGAACGAATGGTTTTTAACCCTGTATAAGAGTGAGTACAGCAGCTTTTAGGGATAGGCAGTAAATCGTAGCACAAAGGAAAGAAAAATTGAAGTAAAGGGGTCCAAAGCTAATGTATACGAAATCTATAAAAGAAAACTTAGAACAAACAAAATAAATAATATGTAAGAACACGCATCAATCAATAATTCATTTGATTAACAAGCAAAACGTTATTGAAGCATTCAAAATGTTGTTCTATGCTTAAAAATTAACCCAAATACAAATCCAAGATAAGCAAATAAACTCACACATAGTCAAAGATAAGAAATCCTCAACAAAACTAACAAACTATAAAGATTCACAAGCTTATGTTCATACTACATGTAATGGCACACAACTGACCAATATATGTAGTATTGTATGTCTGTCTGATCGACTGGCAGACTAACTGACTGACCAGGACACGTACATAGTATTGTAGAAATGCTCTTGTTTCCCTTCTAAGCCACGTTATCAATCTTGTTTGTGGCTCTTAGTATAAACTTGTTTGTGTTTTCTTTTTACTAAAATCCCATAAAATCTTTACATGATTGTTTTGTAACTAACACACGCGTCTATAATAGACACAGATACACAAATACAGTTATTCTATGAGCGAGTGTTGGGGCTAAGAGTCATTTTGCCATTAGAATGATATAGTGAACGGTATTAAATCAAAGTTAGTGAAAAATGTTTTACAAAGAAAAGAAAAAAAACACAAACAAAAAAAGCAGAAATCAAATAACGAAAGAGAGTGAATGTCTTTCATACACAGCAGCAGGAAATACCTTATTAGATGAAAAGTTGTTGTTGCTATTGGTGTTGGTTTTGTGCCAGGGTTTCCAAGGCTGCTCTCTTGCCACTGTTATAGACAATTTATTAATGTACAATGCTAAGCTACATGCAATTAATTCAAAGATTAATTTTACCAGCGGGAGCTTTAGATATATGCAATATGTACAACGAAACATGTTGCTATTGCTATTTGTAATAAGCCAACTTATGGTTGCCCTCATCCTATTCGCACGCTCGAAAGCGCAGCGTGATACCAACAGTTGGTAGTTTATTTAATCCCAAGTAGCTGCTACGCTTACATTTCACTCGAATCAGAAATAGTAAAAACAAAAAGAATAAGATTGTTTATACCAGAAAAAAGAAAATAATTTTGACAATACAAAATATTAATTTTTCTTTTCTTCAACCCTCTGTGTTCTATTTATTATTTCAGATGCTCCATCAGTGGCAAGTTCAATGTTGCTTTTGACGCCAGGACATCGATATATTATGACTTATCTCATGTTATTGTCATTTATGTCAATCTTAGAAAAGTTTTGCAGTAAAATATCCTTCAAGAAATCAACAAAACAAATATTTCGAAAAGAACTTCGAAGGCAAACTATTTCACGGTGATTGGTTTATTTCATTCAATCAAATTTACAAATATTTCTAAGAAATTAATTATTAACATCAGAATCAGCATCATCATGTTGTATGACGAACAATAAGGAGGATTACAATGGAAAACGTTGAAGCATTACTTATTTCCTTAAACTTCATAAACTTAGGTTGTTCTTTCATAGAATCTTTAAGACTCAGAAAATCTAAAGACAAGATTAGAATTCAAGAGATAATGATTGTAAACAGAAAATTATTGAATCATTAAAAAGATTTAATTTGATTGGAAACTCCAAAAATAATGACATGATTTTGTTAATTATAAAAAAATAAATTTCAACAAAAACTGTTTTATTAGTTTGTGTAAATAGATGAAATGATGCTTATTAATACTAAATGATGGATTTTGTATTGTATTTTTGTTTTTTGTAGTAGATGAGAAAATTTATATTTTTATTTCATTTTATTGTAGTGAAATTATTTTGTGTATTTGAACTAAATATTGTAAGTCAGAATAAGTTATTAAAAATATAGAATATTAAAAACTAATATGAATGATAAATGATTCTAAAAACAGTACTGAGTGTCGTTAATTTATATAAACTTAAATAAGTATAATAAAACATAATGAAAAAATATTAAGAGAATTTATAAGATCACCCAGCTCATTAAATATAAGAAAATTCATATAGTCATCATCATCATCCCAGAAATATTCTTAGATAAACAAATAATAATTGTAGATGAAAATGTAAAGCCAAATTATTCTGAAATGTCTTAAGAAATAAAGAAAATTGTCATCTCTATATTTGAAGATGAAATGAAGTAAAATTATAGATTTTATACCTACGACAGTGTGAAATTTCCGCCTTTTCAAAAACCAATCAGTTCTCTTATTTACGAAATTTCTCTGATCTATTTTTTTAAGAAAAAAAAATTACAAAACAATAGCTGAAAATACTTATACTCAACATTGAATGATACCTTACAGTATTTACTTTTCAGACATGTTTAGCAACAACAAAAATACCGCAAATCGGACTAATACAACCCACAAAAATACAAAAATTTGGATTCTTATTAAATACACCTCGTAATATATGTAAGAATTAAAAAGTCTTTAGAATTACAATACTTACGCAAGAATTATATATTAAGAATTAAGAGTATGGAGAATCTAAAAGAAAACCATTTAATATAAATAAACATTCATGTATGAGTAATGTAAATCCATGAAAAAGATAGACCCTAAAACCGTATATAAGTATGTAATAATGAAATGAAAAACAAATTAGCCAATCAAAATATGTATGTAAAATCAATAAAAACTGAAAGAAAGTTGGTCAAGATGTTTTAATCCATTTTATGTTGATACTGATCTATTGGAGATTCTTTCATTTCTGTTTCTGTTTTTTGTTTTTCTTGTTTTGAGGTGTTGCCGTATACAACAATAATAGAAACAGTAATTAATTTATTTTTTAACTACATTGTATTTAGTCTCAAATACAACTTGGCACCACTGTTTCCTGGTTCTAATGCTGTTGTGTTTCGGTTTCTGTTGCAAATGTAATAAATTCTGAATGTGTTTCTTTTTTATGAGGGAACTGGCCTTTAGTTCTATGTGACAATCCTAAATTCACTTTAAAAAAGTTTAAAGTATTTAAATATAATGCACTTTCATTAAAAATTTTAAATAATTTAAAAAAAGTGAAACAGTCAACCATTCTTAACTCATATGATATTGTGATATTCTTGAAAGCGTTTAGAGTATACATTATTATCACATTTCACACATTTTCATATAATGTTGCTATGGTACAATAAATGCCACATTGATAACGAATGCTGACCGAATTAGGTTCGTGTCTCAGACCATTACAACCAATCAATATCAACCCTTTTTCGTCACATAAGGCTCATGAATTGTAGTTACAGTACCACAGCACTTTATCATTCTATCGGACGAGCAGCAGTCAAAGAGTTTTCTTTTCTTCTGAATTTTTTTCATCGAAATAACTCCTACATGGTTCACTTGATCATAAAGCTGCGGCTATACGTAAACTTTGGTAACAGCTTCTACATACTTGTATGATGCCCATATAATGATAAGTGTTCCAAGCAAGACTGAAATATTCAGAATAGAGCAAACAAGACAAGAGAAGTGAAGTGACAAAGCAAAGAACTATGTTAAAAAAAAAATCATTTACATATCAAAGCAGAGAAGAAAAATTTCTGCATGCAAACAACAAATATGAACAAGTATCTAAATTTTTTAGACTTCTATTAGCAACGCACGCTGTCAAATGATTTTATTGAAACCAAAATCATTTTCACCGAGTTCATAAACGCATGCAAAAGTATATTTATGTGGCCAAATGGGTCAGTCCTGATGTCAATGTATCTCACACAGCGGGACATTCAATGACTGAATTCAAAGAAGATTTTCTTACTTGCAGTTCAAACACAAAGAGAAATATCATATAACAACGCAAAACCGCCCAAAGTGATCATCGATCATTTAAAAAATGCAAGCCCATTTTTTGTACACATTCAGTTAATGTCGCCTTTTTGTAACATGTTTTAAAATCGTTTTCTAGGACTCACTTCTATTCTAGTTGAACAAAGTAAACATCTCAACTTTACTTATTCTAAAGATAACTCGCTTACTTTATTGGAAATTCTTTTGAAATTTAGTAAGGTAATAATAAGTAAAAATGATGCGATCTTTAACTCGCCTATACCATAAGTACGAGATTACAGGAAATTTGAACCTTTAGATTAAAGTTGTGTTTCATTTTCTTAGTAATAGCTGGAAATGGGTTAGTATTTATTTTTGGCAAATAGTGGTTGTTTTTTGTAAAATGAGGAAAGCGTCGAAAATTGCATTTAGTATGTTTAGATTCTTAGTTTTATGATAAGAAGCAATCGTGCGAAGATAATCTGTTTCAGTTTATGTTCTCCAATTATTTATTATGAAGACTTTGCAGGCATTTAGCAATACAGAAACAAATTTCTACAGTATATTCAGTAAAAAAAAAAAATAAAAATAAACTTATTAAGATATATTTCTAAACTTCATGTTATACTCGTACTTATATCCATATAGTGATCTTATAATTTTATAAGCACCTACACCACTAAAACTTACTGAAAAGTTGAATTTTGAGAAAATTTTTATTTGTAACCGAAGTTTATAAAGTGAGTGTTAAACTAAGTAAACTCTTGCATTACAATTGGTAAAACTGATTAAAATTAAAATTCTCATTATGAGTAAATAAATTTTGACTTTGTCAACTTCTTTCCCATGTCGAACCTTCCATTGGCTTGGAAACAATCCAAAAAATAAATTGAAAGAAAAACCTCCATTATATTGTTTCGGTGTGTTTTGTAAAAGTTAAATTACTTAATTTTAATGCAATGACAATGAACAAAAAGTTGAAAGAAGTTAAAGTGATTTTCGAACAAAAAAGAACATTTTACTCTTCTCAGCAAAAAATCAAAATCAAATTCTTGTTTTATGAAAAACTTTAACAAGTCTCAGACATCTCAAAAACAGCCTACATTTTACATTAAAATCACAAAAATTTGTTGTTGGCTCAAATTGCGTATGAAAAAGTAATTAAAGAAAAATTTTTTTGTTTGTGATTATTATTGAAAAAAGAAATCACAGTTTCATGTGTTTGACATATTATTTTTTTTGAATTTTCAACAGAAAATGTTACTCAAATAATTATGCACTTATGTGTGTGATGATAATTAAAAGTGTCTTAATATTTGTAAATTAAATCACACTTGAACCACTATTAATCAGTGAAGAACAATAATCTAAAGGAAGTACATAGTTAGAATATCAGGAGAAAGGTTAAAAGAAAGTCCTATGTTATGAACTTCAAAATAAAGAGTGCGCAAAATTTTAATTTGATGACATTTTAATTAAATGACATTTGTGTAATATTATTTTTTTATTATGCAACTTTTAGTATTTTTGTAAGCAATAAACAAAACTGTCTATATAACTTCAGCTCTACTAATGAATCGTTCCTTTCGATAAAAAAGTAAAATTATTGGTAGTAAAGATCAATGAAATATTATTGAATAATTTCCTCATCATTTCGGCGTTAAAATGTCTTACAATGACACCAATATGAATGGCTAAACTCGCTTGCGTTAATCAATATTCCCATTGACTATGTTCATTTCCATGTCAATGGGTGACGTTTGACTGACAGCATCCAAATCAAATGTTGACAAGTTGAGGGCAGACATCGAACATGTCTTCAACAATGACAAGAACATTGAAAATTTTGATAGGCAAATGTCACATTTTGAATATGAATTAGTACGATTATATGTGAATTCAACTTGGCACTTTAACTTGTTGGAAGAAAATTGGTTTCTGTTCTTAATAAGTTGACTGTCTGTAGTCCATTTTTTTTGATTTAAAGATAAGCAAAATGGTTCCACAATAAAACTAAATTCTCTTTAAAAGATCGTTTGAAAGAATTCTGTAAACAAACGAGTATATCGCATATTTGCATAGCTTTTTCGTACCAGGAAATATACTTTTAAATACGTAAAGATATGCAACATTTTTCCCACTTTTTTAATAGTTTACAAACAGTAATAAAGTAATACAATAAAAGAAACGCAATCTCACTCAAACACACACATACACACAAATAAATTGTGCCCTTCTATTACTTTTAATTAACACAAACTAACACAATTTCAGCATTTCCACTTCCGGATGCCATTAAATGAGAAAAGGCATTAAAATCAACATGAAGGCGAACAATAGAACGAGTAGTAATGATAGTAAATGGCACATTAAAACTACTACTGCACTTGGTCAAATGTAACACGGAAAAACAACAATGGACAAAAAAAAAGGCAAGAAAAATTTGAGTCAACTTCTACAAATAGAGAGAGAGAGAGAGAGAGAAGGAGAGAGACAGATATTCCAACTCAAATGTATGCATCTGTGTGTAAGTAATATACTCGTATAAGAACTGGTATAGTTGATGATTTCCAAGTGCCATATTAACTGAAGCCGAAGCCAGAAGTGGTCACTTAATTACCAAACTCTTGAGTGTACTAAGCAAAGTACGGAAAGTGTCTGTCATTAGGCGCAAACGTCAATGACACTTATGTGAAGTGTTTTTTTCTGGTTTTCTTTCTTCAGATTCAGTTTCTGATATTAGCTTAATATGTTGCTTAGTATTGTTAATAACCATAAAATTGCATCCTTTTTTTCACTTCTGACTATAACATATGATGGGCAACAAAGCAGAGTTGTATCTTAAGGATATGCAATTAGTGGCAAATATCTTAATCTGCCTTTGATTTTATAAAAGCAATGAGCTCATGTACCTAATTTATCAATGCAATGACAAATGTTCTTTTCATAGAAATATAATCCCTTAGAAGCAATCAGTTTGTTTGTTTTATTCTTGTATTATTATCTCTCTCTATATCAAAGAAATGAGCAATGTCACCATCTAATGTAAAAAGAACTAATTTCAATGTCTCAAACACATTGTCAAAGGTGCACTGTACTGTCTGAATGTGTTTGCGTTGTCTTGTAAACATTAAGTTGACATGAAATACACGGCAAATAAAGTAAATGCTGTTCATATTTCTGTGTATAATTCCTCTTTTTTCTGTGTGGTTGCAGTTGAGTACAAAGGATATGTTTACAAATTGAAAAAAAAAAATGTCTGTTTGAATTATAGCTGATGGTTGTGTATGAAGCACAGTGGGTCAGAAAATATTAATAAAAATGTACAAGAAATAAAAATTAACGTATTTATTCTTTTGAAATTTTAACAAATTTTACAAATCAAAATACGAAAAAACTGAAACTACTAAATCTATAATAAGATCAACATTTAAAGCCCAAATTGCTAATATTTAGTTAATATTCTGAGGAAAAGAGCTAATTTTTCAAGAGTTTTTTGGAAGTTACTCTGTTAGGGACTTAAAGATATTTTGTCTATTGTTTTCGATGAAAATGGTCCTTTGCTCGTTAGGTCTCCTTAGCCATGTTTGCAACTGTTTCTTAGGTAGATTTACCTACTTACCAACTGTTCCACAGGTAGACCACATTTAAAGAACTTATCAAGATGAAGAGATCATCATTTAAACTGAAGGAACAAAAACTGTTGATAATTGGTTGACATTAATATTTTGAAAAACAAATACGAGGTGGATGTCATTTAAGCGATTTTTATTGATTGACCCTGGCATTTTTTTTTTTTTTTTTTTTTTTAATGCAAATTTTACGCTTTTCAGCCACTGTGCAACATATAATAGGTTGTTTCACGGTCAGTTAGCGTGCAGACACTGCCTGTTTGTATCGAGACGGACATGAAGTTGCTTCTTGCTTTTCCCATTGAATCGTGTGTTACATGTGCGCTCTTAACCATGATACTGCCTCATACTCAAAGATGAGATGAAGAGTGAATAAAGAAAAACAGGAACTACTACAATATACAATATACACATAAAGTAGCTTCAGCGTAAATCTGACATGAAACATTTCCGTGACAAGCAAATTTTACGCTCAAACTGTGCGCACGCTTTGCTTTTTACATGAACTTCATGCCACTCCAGCCAGGACGTTTCCTGTTGCACTTCAAGGAATAAACACATAAACAAGAAAAGGAAGAAAAAAGAACAGAAAACGAGTTCAAAATAAATGAAACTCAAAAGTGCGCTTTGCCTTTAGCAACATTTTCTGAAATGAAAACAGAAAAAGAGAATGAACTAAATCGGTGGTGGGCAAAATGGGAAATCCAAAGCCGCGTCGCAATGGCAAATGTCTCGAAAAATGTCATTTATATGACCAAGGCTGCTGGCTGGCTGACTGGCTGGCTGACTTCCTTACTAGCAACAAGATGAGCCTGGGTGGCATCCTCATGGATATAGCGCCAAATTACCTACGTATTGTCAAGGGAGATGCAACCATACCCGCCACTTTTCCCCACAACTTTAACTTCGACTTTAGCTTTAGTCTGCATTTGTTTGTTCGAGTGTTTATTCTCATTTTCATGCACCGTCAATGTCCCATTTTGCTGCCACATCCCACTAACTCATCATTTATATCGTTTCATGGTTCTAGAGTTAGTAATTGCCTTGTCGCAGTCGGCGTCCAGGACGCTCACGATTCGAGTTGGATTCGTTCTTCTTTGTTCTGACAACCAGCATGACAGCATTAGCCAATGCTTAGTTCTCGTAGCTCACATTTTGTGTTGTCTGCTCTTAGGCGGTGCTTTGATTATTACTTGCTTTTATAGATTAGTTACAAACACAATGTGACAGCAATGTAAGTATTTTGTTAAATTTCAAAACAGTTTAATGTGCTTGGGGTTCGCCACCAATCACTTAAATATTCTAGAAAGTTTTTCCTTCTGAGTATCACTCAACAGCCTATTGATTTTTTAAACAAAAACCATTAAAACTTTACAAACATTTAGTTAAACACTTAATGTAGAATAATTTTAGGCAAATTAACCCAACTATTTACAAGTGGTTTTAATGTGGTTTACTTAAAGAAGTCTATTGATGATAATATAAAGGATGAAAAATTTCTAAGGTTTAATTTCTAATTTAAAATTTTCCAGGTGAACCACAACAATTTATTTCCAACACAAGACCTCATTTTAAGCACAGATAGATTTACATACGAATATATGCAAACACAGATACACACGAAAACACACATGCAAATACACATGAGTAAGCTTTTGATTCATAAGTCGACTTAAGTCTAGGCCAAATTTAATTTTCAATATATGTAATGTCTCTTAGTAAACCTTTTTGTTCAGTTTTATTTTGGTTTTTTTTGTTTTTTCTTTTTTTTTTATCCTTCTGCAAATGAAATGGGTAGTGATTTTCTCGTGAGTCGAGAGAAACTGCGAAACCATCATAGAATACTTAATTAAAAAATTAAAATTTGTTTTTGTTTAAGTTGTTCATATGTTTTTGTTGTTACAATATACCACAAGAGTTGTGGGTAGAATATGGGGATGTGTAAATTTCTAAGTTGGAAAATGAAATAAAAAACCAAACGAGTATGTTAAACACACGAGACGAGAAATCTCATAAAGAGTTTGGCAGGTGTCTGTCTTATTCAGTTATACGAGTATAATATTTCATGTGTGTGTTTGCTTATTTGTTATGCGATTTAATGAAATGCTTCATTTGAAATTTTAATGATGTTGTCTTTATTGAGGTTAATTAACATTTCTAATTGTTGGTCGCTTAGTGGTAAAGGTTACTTTCAAAGCTTAGCATACAACGAAGACAAAATATACTCATCTCACAAAATATTGAATAATAAACTGGAAGCCTTGTAATTTGTATTCAGTTTCTGTTACAGAACTTATTTCATTTTTCTACTATTGTATCTTTGAATGATAAATCAAGAACTAAAAGAACTTCGAAAACCAAAGATTGAATGTAAATTTTTTGGCATTTTGAACTTGCTTTACATAGTACAAAGCAACGTCGAAATTCCTATCCTAGACAACATTAAACTAAACAAGTTTTGAAAATCAATAATGCTAAGAATTATTGGTCATAATATAAGAAACGGAAACAGACATCGATTGCTTCTGAATGGTGAATCGGATGATGTAATGGATATCAATGTTTCTAATGCAAGATCAAGAAGTTCTTTGCGAAGAAACACAGAACGTGAAGTTCATATTAGTCATGACAGGGAAAGATATAGATCTCAGAGAGTGACAAAATGGTCCAAATGCATGTATATAATGACTCCTAATTTGTAGTCATATATGTTAAGTTCTGTCTTGAATTACAATTCTTCTATTTAAAATAAAGAATTGAAGAATGAAGCTGTAAATGTCGGTTGTCTCCGAAAATTGATCCGCTGTTATATTAAATATGAAGTTAAAGGCCTTTTCTTGAGAAGGTGAAATAAAATAAAAAGGTTTCGCCAATGTAACATTATTTTCAAATGACCGTACGAAGCATAGCAGGCCTTTAGTACATCTTTATATATATAATTCTTCTGTGAGTGTGTATGTCACTGAACTTCTCTTAAATGACTGGACCGATTTTGATGAAATTTTTTGTGTGTGTTCAAGGGGATCTGAGAATGCTTTAGATTCACAATTTATATATATAATTCTTCTGTGAGTGTGTATGTCACTGAACTTTTCTTAAACGACTGGACCGATTTTGATGAAATTTTTTGTGTGTGTTCAAGGGGATCTGAGAATGGTTTAGATTCACAATATATGTATATATTAGTGTGTTAGTTACACTATTTATAACTCAAGAACGGTTGAACCGATTTGGCTGAAAATTGGTGGGGAGGTAGCTTAGAACTAGGAGACGGACATAGGATATCCCGTTTCAGTGGGACGTGACATAAAACGAGAAGGAATGGATTTGCAAACCGTAATAGCTACAGAGTTGAAATTTTTACAGAATATGTAGTAGTTCTATCCGGTAATTAGCAACAAATACTAAAACTAAAATATTTTTAAAAACTGAAAGGGGTCCCCATACAAGAAATATTTTGGTTTGTATGGCAGCTAAACGACCCAGTAATCCCACGATCTTGAAATTTCGATGTTTGGTAGCTATGCATCAGAGACTTATATTGTGAAATTTCAGTTTGATCAGTCCACTAGGGAGGGTACTTCCCATACAAACCCACCATTAAAACTCAGTTTCTTATTCGAAAAACTTTTTTTGTTCTATCGAACTGATATTTAGACACTATAAGTTCTTGACATAGGCGCTACACATCTATCAATCAAATCGGCCAACTAGGAGGAGTATCTCCCATACAAACCTACCATTAAAATTCAGGTTCCTATTCGGTAAACTTTTTTGTTTTTTGAACTATTGAACTGAAATTAGTGTCTAACTATAAGTTTCTGTTATAGGCGCGGTACATTTGTTGGAAGCAGTCAAATCAGACTAATAGAGGGGGTACCTCCCATAAAACCACAATCTGGTACTGAACCCTCCGTGTACGAGTCTGACTCGCACTTGGCCCATTTTTTATTTTTATCGGCGGTCTCGTCTACAGCGCTCCATTCCTTTCTCTGTTATAGCTCCCATCCCTACATATCTCCTTGATTTTCATCAAAGGAAGAAATGTTTCCATACGTATATGCTCTCTTATCTTTTTTGTGCGAGGGCGTAGCAACGCACGCCGGGATAACTAGTATTTTATTATTTTTCTTACAAATTAAATTCTTTTTAAGTCTTATCCAGTTTCCCCAGACTTAATCATAATTTGAAAGAAATAACAATTATTGCAAATGACATTTTTGTATATGAAAACATATTTTTGGAGTATTTCCGCTATTGAAATTCTCGACTCTGATCGTATTTTATGTGCCTTTATTTTCTATACAATCTTAATTAAATTTTAGTCACCAAATTTAGGTTGAACAAAACAAAAACAAAAAAAAAAGAAAAAAGGAAAAAGAAAATCGAGGGTCTGCATTTGACTGCCTTCTAATTGAACTTTACTGCCATGAGTAAACAAACGTGTTACTTTAATGGCTTTGATATACAAAAATAAGCAGAAAAAATAATAACAATAAATATTTCTTTGGTAATTTAAATCCATTGGCATTTCGTTCAATCCAATCCAATCAATAGTAAGTTGTGACTTTTGTTAATCATACGCAGTGTAATCACATTACATCAAGGAAACAAAATAAAGAATTATGTTTAGCAAAATAAAAAAAAAAATACAAATAAATTTCATCTAATGCATACATTGACGTCGTCGTCATTTAATTTGTGGCATATGGAACGTGACACAACTTTCTTTTGATATTTTTCTTTACTTTTACTGGGCTTTCTTCGTGGTAACCGAAATATTTAAGGCGGCACCGAAGGTGTGTTCTTAATTTACTTAGATGTAATTAATATGCACGAATGATGCCATCAAATTGTGCGTTGCATACTTATAGGCATCAAATGCTTTGGAATGACTTCTAATGTGATTACATTTGCGAATTATTTAATGATTAGTTGGTTAATAGATTGTGCGCCAAATAATAATTATGTATTTGATTTTATTAGTTAAACATCCTTAATGATGGTAATAAAAAGGGAAAAGTAAAATTGAATGAAAACGGTAGCACATGTGAGAATGGGAAATAGGAGAGCAAAACATCGTTTTCAGATTTTTATTGAGTTCTATGAAAATCTGTTGCTACAAGCAAAATATTTGATGGATTTTCTCTAATATGGCAATAAGGGGCGGTGATGTTATGTATCTGATGTACAACAGGTTTTTGCAAGATGAGTAAAAGCAAAAACAAAACAGGATTTATCAACATAGGGATTTCTTGCAGCTTTAAAACAATTTATCAGATTTAAAGGAAAACCAGTTAAAATATGGTCAATCATAATACTATCAACTTTATATGTGGAAAAAATGAGCTCATTGAACTCAAGCAGTTATTTTCTGAAAATCTTTACAACAGTCAAGTTGCAGCAATATGCCTGGAAAATGGAATCGACTGGAAGTTTATACATTCATGTTCAACACACTTTGTAGGCCTTTTTACCATTTCTGTATCATTGTGATCAGAAGATTCTGCAAAACGATAGTACTTATGGAACACAATGAGAAGAAGTTTGATGTTCTATAGGTCATTCTTTCTTACAACTTGCAAAAGTAATTTTATTTGGTATTCTTTGAGCCTCCAGATATTCTCATATTAAATCATTATATCTTATACAATTCATGAGTGACATAACATTTACATACTACAATCTTATCTTGAGATATTTGCAACGCATTTGTTTATTCACGTCTTGCAAAGTAAAGAATTTCAATGGATTAAGTGAATATTTTGTTCACATTCTTTAAGTTTCACTCTTTGTTTTGTTGGAAAATGTAATTTTCTAGCAATTTACCAAAATTGACAAATAAACTGACATATTCACATACAAACACACACATACGCAGTGATGTATACACACATGTGTATCTAAGAATCTTTGAATGTGATTGTATGTTGTGCTGTGTTATGTCCATAAATAGCGCAGATAGACAATAATTTGAAAATTGATGATGTGCACATAATAAAGTGTCAAATATCAACAGAGCAACAACAGCGAGATCAACATCTATACTAGTGTGCCATTGTCAACATCATCAACAGCAACAGCAACAGCAACAGCAGCAGCAACATACAAGTATAACGAAAATAACACGCCAACAGCATGACAATCAGCATTGTTGCCTGATGCTTGACATCATACAACTCATGATTGACTGAATTCATTTCAGTGGGTGATAAATGGGCAATGGAGTAAAATACTCGCGTATAGGAATATAGGATGAGAACGGGAGATTTGACAAATATGTATAAATAATGTGAAAAAATGAAAATTGACAAAATTGATTGCGCGCATGAAAATTGAAAGGTATTTGTTGTTTTTGTTGTTGTCGCGTTTTTCTTAATTCATTTTATTTTTTCATTTTTCATTTTATTCACATCGTCAAATAATTTTTCACCTTTAAACGAATTTTTATTGTTTTTCACATATTCAACAATAACATCCTTTGCACATTATCATCATCATCATCGTCTTCATCATATTCAATATCATGATCAGAAACATCAACATCAAAATGTTGTTCATCATCATTGTCATTTTGATTGCCACCTTCATCAAGTAACGCCACGCCACGCCAAGCAACGCAATGACGACGACATAAAGTGAAGTAGGTACGGTACTTTCAATGTTGACATGCAATTTAATATTTCTTCAAGCATTTTGAGTATTGATGTATGTGAGACCATGCCGTCTATTCTTTTGTGTATGTATTTGTTTTAGAAACTCTCACCCTGTAGATACATTCTTCTTCACATAGACAAATGTTCGTTAAGTGTTTCAAATTTTGTTAGTATTTTATCTCGAACGCACAGTTATGTACTCCTATAGCTCCCTAAGTGAGTTGTGTGTGTATGAGTACAAAATCCTTTTACGTATGTAGTTGTTGTCTTCATAAAATGGTTGCTTATTCATATTTATATATGTGTCAGTTAAATGTGTGTAGAGTGAAACGAAAATGTAAAAAAAAAATGATAAATAAGAAATAGGAACAAAGCAGGAATTTCAATAAAATTTTACATCAATTTTCTGTTGACAAACTTAAGTGCATTAACATAATAAATAAATTTAAAAAATACTCAAATAAAACATAAGAAAATTTTTTATAGTCAAAAAATGTTTGCAAAACACAAAAAATATTTACTACCTTTTTATGTTATGTTTTGTGTGCTATGTTATGTTATGCTAAGGCTCATATTTAAATATGAGGACAATTGAAATGGACATAAATGTACATTTATGAACTATTGACTAAAAAAGAAAAAAACAAAAAAAAAAACTTGGCTTCATTGGGACTGCAGACTGAAATGAAAACTACATGCTATGAAAAAACATTGCCTTTTTATTAAATTTTGTCTGAGTTAGTTGTTGAGAATAATGAAATTACACAGAATTTCTTTATGAGTATTTTGAAAATGGAAATTGAAGAAAGAGGCACGATTTCGTGAGCGATTTGTCAAATACAAATATTCATTTTATATTCCTTGTTTGGCTTCTGCTCTCACATCGCAAATACATTACCAGCGACTCCGCAGCAGAACACTCTCTTACATATTTTGCTTGATGTGCAGGGAAGCACGAAGCTTACGAGATAACTGTTTTGATTATACCAGAAACAGCAGTCGGCTCAGCCGTATTTAGTATTTTGGCTTCTGTAGAATGAGGAATGCACGAGAGAGTGAGAAATGTCAGATTATGTAATTGTCTCTGAGTGTGAATACAAGCAAATCAACAATAATTAACGCGGCAGAGCTCTTTCGTATAATAGCAGTAAAAGCAAGCAACATAGCGACGACGTTAACGTGCATGGCTGTTTGTGTTAACAAGCAAGCAAATCCAAAACAAAAAAAAAAAAAAATGAGCACAATAGTAGCTCAGCGCACCTAATAAAGTTTTTACTAAAAAAAAAAGTTATTGCATGCAAAACAACATAATTTTGAAGCTAATATCAATGAATTTGGTTATATTTTCTTTGAAAAAGCTTCCCATAGTTGTGCATTTATTGTATGTCATAAGAAAATAAGAACAAGGAATCTTACTTAGTTTGATTATCAGAATACATCAGAAAGACGTAAAATCTTACATGTTATGCCAAACAATAATGTTTGGATCTTCACAGATAAAAATGTTCGTAATATTTTGTGAAAATTTTTTAATTTTTCTTTTTAAAGAAGTGATGTTTGCACTGAAAAAGCAAGAATATTAATAAACCTCTGCTCATAACATGATCAATGCTGAATGCAAAGAAAGAAAACGAATAATAATTTATAACATTCAGAAACCATGAACAATTTTTAAAGAAATGTTTAAGCAATATTTCATCATCCGTGGCAAGTATTTTTCTAAGCCATGTATTATGGACATCAGATGCCATGCTATAAAATTAATAATAAAATGTTTGTTAAAAACGAAAACATACGACCAAACCATAAAAATTTAACCATTAATATCATGTATTAATGAAATTACATTTAAATGCTAAGATTTCTTACTCCTTCTTTCAATTGCTTAAAATAAATACTTACTATGTGCACTTGTGAGCACTTAAAGTATAAACAAATAAAACATGAAAATTTAAAAGAAAGGAAGAAAATTGTTGTAAAAAGTATATAATTCCGCACGTTTTCCATCTAATAAAAGAAGTACTCAGCAAGGACCATGCATTGCCACAATTACCTAACATCATACAATTTTTCCATTGCCTTTCTACCACTTTTTGTGTCGTCAACCGCATGTGGTAAAATTAACGCTTTACCAACAGCGCGCCTGCCTCAACACCATCAGAGCCATCAGTTCCATCATCTCCATTTACACCATCAGCACTACCTCAACATCTCCGCCATCATCTTCTATGCCATGAACATTTTCAAACGTATATTAAGGAGAGCACAACAAGTTCGATAAGGAAAAGGCATACGCACATACGTGGACCACATAATGTGTAAAGTGCCGGCATATCCTTTTGCGTAGAAGTTGTTGCTTCCTCAAAGCACGCTTAAAGGCTGCTAGGACGCCCCATTGCCTTCTAAAGCGATTTCTTTATAAAAATGTTTATACATTAGCACAACACACATACACATATAAAAAGTTAGATACAGGGCATGTATGCATGTGTGTATGTGTGTGTGTCACAGGTGCAGATTATATTGAAAATTATTCGTGAAGGCAACTAACCCATGGAGTTGGAAAAACATAAGAAAAGCTACTATAAAAATTGATTGCATACTTTGTGGCATAAAATGTCTGCCTCTACCATGTGTATGGAATTGTGTGCCCGTGTTGGTAACCTTGTTATTTACCTATAATGGTTCATTTTCTTGGTAGTCTTACTACAAGTTTTACCTTACTTTGAATGAAAACTCAACTCATTCTAAATGGTAGCAAATGATGTTTCACACAATTTATTAAATAAACATTAGTAAGTACATTCGATGCATTTAAGTGTATTTTCTTGATCAAAAGATATTCATTTCGAAGTGATGACATTGCTCAGATAGATTAACATATTTAGGTTAGTAGATAACTTTCCATTTGTTTAATAGTCCGGCACTTGTATAATCTCCCATCCAAGCAATTCATTAAGTGCTGTAACATAGTCACGGTATACGAAATTATTGAGTCCCATATTTTCATGATATGAGCGTAGATTGTCATACATCGCTATTATAACAATGATCATGATCATGACAAATAATAAGATTATGATCCACAACAAAATGAGACATGCCATTAAACGTTTGAAATGTTCGCACTCATAATAGGCAGAATCATTGAAATACATATATAATTTTGAAGCGATCCTTTCCAGCTGAATCGACACCTTTAATATCCAAGGCAAAAGCATTAAAAATCCAATGCGACGCCAAACACGCACTGACGCAAACTTCACACGTCGCAATATTAATTCAAGTTCACCGCTCGAACGTAGTTTTACAATTCCATAACCATAATATAGCATACACAAGACACCCAATGATAGAGGAATATCCAAAAATATATCTATTACGCTTGGCATGATCATCTTCGAAAACACTTCACATGATTGGTTTATTGTGAAGGCTCTGATATCTACAAAATTTTTTCGCACAATTACTAAGCTTGGTTCCACGCTTAAAATAAAATTAATAAACGCACAGAAAATGAAAATCCGTAGTCTATGATTCATTTTTAAGATTTTTTTCGTATACAACAACAAATTTTGAATAGTAAAACTAGGAAATTATTTACTTAGATTTAAAAGGCATGCTATTTATAAATGAAAAATATTGATGAAAGTTTTCGTTCGTTCGTTTCGATGAAGATTTATTTCAGTTTTCAACAGAAATTAGGAAAATCGAAAAACTCACAAATAAAATGATTTAATTTCAATTTATTGTTTTTTTTTTTTTTTTTTGGTAACAATTTTCAAAGTCAAAAAGTTCTCACTTGACATGCAATGAGGACCACTTGGAACAAAGATAAAATGCTGCTGATTGCCGCTGCCGCTTCAAAAGTGGATAGAAAATGATATAGCCGACATAGAGATGCACTTAAATGTCAAGTATTATTATCAGAATACAGTCGTTTTGATGAAGTCACTGCTTGACTGGTTCGAAGACATGTCCATCGTTTGCCATCATAACTGACTTCTGCGACTAGCTGACGCCGGTATACTATATAATTGTAACGAGCAACCGGCAATGAGTACTTCCGCCTTTCGCCATCTTTGTTTGAGTGTGTCCCAAGCAACATAGTGTTCTGTTCAACATAATGATGTAAAATGCTGATATTGATGATGATGATGTTGACATGGAATTTCTATTGTTGTTATTGTCTGTAAGTTGGCTTTATTATTTCCACATTGTTGATTCGACTCGTAGTCAACATTACTTTGTTGTATATCTATACTTTGACTACGCCACTTACTATAAATTCATCACATCTCTTCTCATATATTTTTCTAAAAATTTTCTTCAATGTTTCCCTGTAAAATTTTTAAAGCAATAAAATGTTTTAAGAAATATAAGAATCAACTAAAAACCTTAAATAAATATAAATTTGCAAATATGCATATTCGAATATCGATTTATAATAAGTTTGATGCCTTTTACTACTTTCCTTGCCTTTATTCCTTTTGGTTTGTAGGATTTAAAGAAATTTTAAAACAATTATGTTTCTCATCCGCAGTGTAAACCGCAAGTAACATGGTGATGTAAGTGTAGTTATTTCATTTTCAATTTTATCTGTAAGAGTTCATTTCAGCTTTTAACTCACAATCTTCTGGAGCCTTTTGCCTGATGGCTCAGTAGGATTCCTGCTGCTTCATTGCCATGTTCCTGTGGTGTTGGTCGAACATTTTGTGGTTTAGTATTGAATGAAGTTTACTTCAATTGTTATTTGGCTGCAATGCAGTGAACTGGTCTGTTGAATACATATTTCATTGCATATTTGAATGCAGAATTTTATATGTAAATAATTTTAAAATTTTTATGTTCCAAAAATATAAAAAATATTAAATATTAAAACCTTTACCAATAACTATTGTAAGTACAATTCCTAAAATCCATTATGTTTTTAAGGCTTAAGGCTATTAATGCATGGAAGAAACTTCTAAGAATTTTATAAAATATATGTATGATATAAATTGTTGTAGCCATTAATATATTCAAATGCATTAATCATTTAATTTCCTATTAAAATTTTATGTTCTTCATTAAAATTATTATTATGATATGAATTACAGATTTCTTAAATAAATCATTTACCTAAGATTCAGATTTTCTTTCTCACTAACGTAACCTCAATAATTTGTAGGTATCAGCCTTAACTTCAACCTTTAAATCAAACTTATGTGACTAACGTGACTGTACTCGACTCAAAGCTGTAACAACAGAATTGTCGTTGTCAATTGTCGTAGCGCACACAATGCGCTCCATTAAACTTTTCATATACCAAGCATACCTTAAGCCACGCATATTTCAATATTTATATACCAATCTGGAACACCCACCAGTTCTTGCAAACGCAGCATGAGTTAGTAACTCACATACAAGCAATAAATTATATATGTATATTTGCAATATATGTTTATACTACATACTCGCGTTCATACATAGAAAACGCGTTCCAGATATGCCAAGCAACTTGACTTAGCTGGTATCAGCTATAGCTCAATTCAACTTAACTCAACTCGTTTCTACTCCAAGTCGACCAACATAAATGCAAGTTTCTATTTCCAAAGTGCTTAACATACTTTCGTTATTCTGCCTTCCTTTTTTTTTTTTTGTAGATTTTTCTTTACCTGAATCGCGCTAAACTGAACTGAACTGAACCAAACCAAACCAAACTGAGCTCAACTGAACTGAGCCTGAAACTGTATCTCATTGAGACATCTAAAGCTGAAATTGAAGCCTTTATTTGAATCACATACGCACGTGCAAACAAACTTTCACGTATGTAAGTTTGATAAACGAGACATAGTAGGGTCGAGAAACTCAAGTCGAGTACACAGTCAAATTCCAAAGACCCACATTAAAAACTTTTACTTACTTTGCTAAAGACTTAACTGTAGAAAGTTATATTGGTACTTGTTTGCACACATACATATGTACGAATATATGTGAAAGTGGGAGAGATTTAAGTAAGTGGGAGGAAGAAATAGATGTAATTATTCTTATGTCAAAAGCCGCAAAAGAATTTAAGACTTGATTTTTCAGATTTTCCTACTATAAAAAGATAATAAAACATTATAATGAAGAAGTTTCGTTGGTATAATTTTAAAAAATACAATATTTTAAGTACAAAGACTCATTAATACTCAAATATTTAACTTTCATCTCTCAAGATTTTAAACATATTTTGGAAAAATGATTGGTCACGGTTAAGTGAAAACTTGATTTTATAGGGAAATTTCTCATGTTGATTAGGTGTTCCAATAATCGGACGACTTATTGAGATGTTTTCTGTGTAAGTCGATGGGATGTGATTGCATCAAATGTCAGCTAGATATCTCAAAAGCTGAGAAACTATTGTATTTTGTATTGATTGAAATTACAAAAAATTGATTAGTGAATTGTGCAATAGTAGCAAAGGAACATTAAAGCATCATAAATAAAAGTATAAGTTTCATTTACTTAAAAATTCACAAAGATATTGTCCTACTTAAAAATACCAATTAATTTTATTTATTTGAAGCTGAGATAGAGATAGATGCACCAAAGGACTGTATAAACTCATATCTCAATTATTCACACATAAACTTTATCTCAATGTATGGATAAGGTGAAGCTTCATTTTAAACGAGCTCCTTGTTCTGATTATATCTATCTGATGTGGTGGGTGGGTCCTTTATTGAATGATTAGACCGAATGAATTTTCATTTTCAATTATTGTACTTTGCTTTGATTTGCTTTGGCTATGTGAATAAATATTCCTTCTGAGATGTGATTCAATTCGATTCAATTTGATTTGCTTCGCTTTGATTTGATTTACTAATTTTCAATTTTACACGTTGCACAAGCAAAACGCAAATCATCCTTAAGCAGGGTGATAGTGATAGCATACCGTCTTAAAAAAATTCTTCAACTCTTCAGTTTTGATGAGGGAAGGATTTGTAGAGCACGTGATCCTATTTATGTATGTGTATTTGTTTCTCCTTTCCAGGCTTTTGTGAAATTTTAATTAAAATTGCATTTTCTTGCATTTAATTAAAAGCTTACGCTCGAAGGCGAGCAAGCGAATGATGGTTGAGTGAAAAAGAATGCGCAGGGGCAAAGGGTACGAATGAGTGGCATAAGAAAAACTGAACTCAAGCAGAAAAGTATCTATATGTTTGCATATGTAAATGTAAAAGTGAGATATATATATATGTGCTTGTGTGTATGTGTGTGTGTGTGTGTGCACATCAAACAAGCTTCAAATGCACATACTATGTACTGATGAAATGGTTAAAAAGAGCTTTGAGTAGTAAGTTAGTGAGTTGTGCATTGGTGGGTGGTTTAAGGATCAACAAAGCAGCCATTGTAGCTATTTCTGAAAGGATAAAAAGATAAATTCAACTCAGGAGCAAATTTTTGTTTACACTGACAGCCTACTAAATGCAACAATAACAGCTTCTGTCAAAATAAACAACTAATCTGTTTATAAATACATATGAGCGTAAGTCTCTATGTGTGTGTGTAATTGTTTTTCAAGTAAACACTCTTCATATAGACAAAGCTAATTCGATCCAGTCAGGTGTATTTCAAACATGTGCGTGTCAAAGCAAGTGTCTATGCAGTGTGTTTCTTTCTGCAAGAGATACGAGTACTTCTTATCTATTGTTTTTGAGAAAACATAGAAGTATCTCACTTCAAACAATAACAATTGATTATATTTTCATTACGGTCTCATTTTTCAATGCCACCAGCCCTAAGGTATGAATCGCTTTTATTTCAATTCAAAACAAAAGATAAAGATAATAAAGTTTTGAAGGATTTCATTCATTTCATTGAAAATTTTGATTTTCTTCTCTATTTTGCCTTGGACTTTTCGCTACAATTTGGTCATTAACATTTTTATTTCATTGAAAATTTTTAATTTGGTTTTTTTGTTTTTGTGGTTTTACGCATGATAACCAAATTAATTTTACCGTCAAGAAAATGAATACTCATTTATATGCGGTTTTCAATTGCAGAATCAGCACAATAGATGGAAATTTTGTGAATCATTTTCATGAATTTTCCAATATCATCAAACTACAATACAATAGTGTTTTAGTAAACTGCAAACTAATGGTCAACGGTCATATTTTAGAATGTAGTTGCAAATTATATTTCGGTTTTAATTTTGAAAAATCCTTGTAAGTAATAATTATTGATAATTACAATATATACAATGTGACAGAAACTAGAGATACAAACTTTAAAAAATCATTAAAAAATGTAATAAAATCAAGGAATATTTTGTAATTCTTCTATCTATTTACAATATAATAAATTACAAAGGCAATTGAAATTTAAAACTCAAATCAATAAAAAACAATATAATATAAAAATGCATTTTACCCCAACAAAGGTCCTTCTGGAGTGGGTAGCCTCGTCTACACAGATACACTTACCTACGTACCTTGGTGAGAATAATGAATTTCGATATTGTCATTGTACTTATTTGTCCTGGTGTTGCATGAATATATAAATATAAAGTGCCCAGTGCTCTTGAGTGCACTCGATAATCAGCAATATTCTAGACCATGAACAACAGAAGTATCTGTGACTGGTTACATTTCAAATTGAAGTCGTAACGCATTTGCACAAGACGACGTCAACACCCCCAAAATACTCAGTTATAATCATCACTTAAAATATATATTTCTTAGTTTTGCATTTTTAAATTGTGTGAATTTAAATTATTATGGCATGCAAATAATTCAATTTATTCTCTATTATTTTCATAGTTTCCATTTTATTTAAAGTATAAATAATGTAATCAGCAAAGGCTTTTATAAATTATCAAACCTTAAATTCTACTTTAAACTAATTCAAGTCAAGTAATTTGTTTTCTTTAAATGTTGGCAACAATGGTCAACCTTACGACCCTGGAGCAAAGCCAGCCCCAAGTTCAGAAAAACAAGTAGCGGATATAAAAATATATATATAAACTATAAAACCAAAATAACCGCCATCAATGAACCACAATTGTATTTGTTTGCAAATAACAGAACGTTATCTGCGACTATTTATCTTTATCTACACCGAGATACACAAGGAGACTATTCTACACTCCTAGAACACTGAGCATTATGAACTGTTGGAAGACAATGAAGAAAAGAGAAGATGGTTGCGGTGACGATGACGGTGACGGTGACGGTGATGCTAGTAAAGGCAGACTAAAAGTACTACCAGGCGCCAAGTGCAAAATCATGCTCATGATGATGATGATGATGATGATGATAATAAGAAGCAAAGTCAGTGGATGTAAGCGAGAAAAGAATTGAGTCGGAATCGAGAAGTAGTATAAAGACAATAATCACGGTTACTGCTTACTTCTGGTTGTTGTTATTTCATTGCCCCAACCGTGTAAGTTGAGTTTCTTTGCTGGTACTTGGGTATTATTATTGCTTTGACAATGAAAATGCAATAAGCATCTCTACAAAGGTCTCTTGATAACGCAGTGATAATCATGGAAAACAAAAAATAAATAATCCATTAAATTTTTTATTTTATAAAAGTAACAACAAAATATTGGTATAAAAACAAAACTGAATTTAATGACATCAAAGTTGAGTCTTATAACCCCAAAAAGGCATTCAGCTTTGCTAATTACTTTGATTACTAACAAATCTGTACATTTAAAGGACTTTCATAATTTTATTGTTTAATTTTTAATACAATAATTTCAACTTAGAAAATAATCTGCTTTCAAATCAAATTCAATAAAATCGGTTTAGTCTTTTTTCCTCTGTTACACATTTAAAGGGATTTTCATCTTATATTCCCAGCCAGTTTTTCTTTATTTCTCTTTTATTCTCTTTCTTCCAACATAATGAAATATAACCAAAAGCGATTTAGCGGAAGTTGATTGCGCCTAAAACCATGCAAATGAAATTTAATGGAAAATTTATTTTAATATATTTTTTTTTGGTTTTGTTTTGCTTTCGCTTTATGTTGACTTCAATTCAATAAATTTCGCTTTAATTTTCATATTCATTTCGGTTTTGTATTTTAATTTATATTTTTTTTTTTTATACAAACAAAGAAATTCGTTAGCTTTGTGTAGGATTTTTATTTATTATTATTTTTTTTTTTTTTTCTTTCAATTTGCTTAATTATGACATGTTTTTTGCTTTTTCTGTTTAGAGACAATTGAATTTCTATCGAAAGTTATTGTAAAATGTGTAAAAGGATATTGAACAATAAAAAAAAATATTTATGTATGAAAATATTTTCAAATATAATTTAATTTACCAGAAACTCTATTATATTTACAGTTCAGAAAAATTTTAACTGTACTTTGCTGATGGAATATAGATTGATTGATTTGATTTTTATAAAATTCACGAATAATATGATTGATCCTATATACATAATTACTAGACCTGGGGTCAAATCAATTTGGAACAATAAGACAGATGAACTCATCCGAAGCTGATCAAGCTGCCTTCGAATTACACAAAAATAAAATTAAAATTAAATTGTAACAATAAGTAATAAAGATAAAGAGACAATGGAGCAATTGCTTTGGTCTAACACGAGACTCTGATATCTAGGCACCCAATATCTAGAACCAATTGATATTACAGATACATTTTGATGATTACTTGAATTTAGAAAGAACTGTAATTATGGGGTTTATGACAATAAACCAAATCGAGCTCACAGTGACGATCTAAGTGGATTCAACTCAATTGAGATGATTGGAAATAGAACTAAATGTTATTAAATTTGTTGTCACCCGCCTCGATATACAACACTAACTTTGCCAATAGTCAAATTCTTAACAAATCTTCTTCACCATTATGTCAACGTAGCTATCTAGGTATCCTCTATACTATTAATAAAAAAACCCTTTATTTTACCTTTATTTCCATCCTAAGTAATTAACAGTATCACATAGACACGTCGCGACAATTAAGTATAAGTACTAGTTCTGAAAAATGATTAAAATGGAATGTTTTTAAAAACTTTTTATGCAAAGTAGTCTCCTGTCGCTTTAATATAATTGTTCCATCGATTCAAATGCGATGTTAAACTCGTTTTGCTTTCCAAGCACATGTCAAACCTCTTTGGATGTTCATTATGTCTTCGAAGTGATTTCCAATTCGCATTTTGGCGTTTATTTCTGGATTCAATTGAAAGCAATAAGCTTCGTTTCATTCACGTAACAGGTTCAGGAAGTTCTGGTTTCTCTATGAAATGAATGACACAAAGTGATTTCTGGTTATCATTTTTGTTTTGCCCAATTCCCCGTAAAGATTGAGTCGAATTGTTTTTCTATTAATACGCAAAACCTCTTTCACCATTACTAGTGAATCATTGTGGTCCTTACCTAAAAAAATGTCTATTTTTTTCAGGGAATACGAGTTAGTAAGTCACATTTTCCGTCCTCTAGTGAATTTCTGTCATGCTCCATATACTCGCACATTTCGTTAGATGCAAGGTCAAACATTTTAAAGGCTTCTCTTGTTCTCTCTTGTATGTTTTGGAAACCTTTGATTTTTAACTGTCACATCATCAGAAGCACCTATGTAATTTGTTCCTACATTCAAATTTACATATTTACGTATATAAAATCGAGTTTAAACCTTTCATATTCCCACGCACTCATACAGTATGTTAAGTGAAACAAGAGAAATTAATTAGCGTTGGCTATTATAAATGTCATTATAAAACTGTCAACTCCAATATGGTACACTTTATTATTTTACCCGGACTATTGTACAATAAATGTATGTGCAATAAATGCACAGATAATGTGTCTTCATATAAAAGAATTTTTTATAAAAAAAAAAAGATAAACTGAATCATTCAAATAGGCCCAAATTTTAAATACAATTTTTATGTATTGTATTTAATATAAAAAAAGATTTCGTTGTGCAAAATATTTGGTTGAAACAATAAACAAAACATTTAATTTTGCTAAAGTATTTTTCTTTTTTTAACTTCTTTTTTTTTTATAATTTTAAATTGTGAACCAGAAAATTATGGCTGCGTTAATGAGTTTCGAACGCGAAACAATGAAACCAAACCAAACCGAGGAGAATTGAGTTGAGTTGAGTTGAGTTGAGTTGAAGCGGCAGCAGCGTGTGAAACAATGACAACAATTTTTGCAAACATGTACCACAATTAAAAATGGAAATACATACATACACACACACACACACACTCAGACACATAATACACTGATAGTATATACAAAATATAATAAATGGCCAAATAATTGCATACAATAAATTATTAAAGTATTTGTTTGCATATTTGAATAGCAAACATCGTAGACACTGAGGACTTTCAAGTGTTTTTAAGTAACACTGAGATAGCCACAAAATAAATTTAATTATTTATATATAAATATGTACAATGTATTGTATATAAATAAAAACATATCAAACACTACAATATAATAAAATAAAGGTTCCGGATATATGAATAAAGTTCGATCAATGCCAAAGGATTAAATATTTTGAGTGAGTGTTGTCCGATGAATAGCCCCAATACCCATTTGCAAATCGCTTTCGATCAGTAAAAAATAACGAAATATCCACGCACTCATAGTGAAATTGAAATTTAACAATGGCATCATACAATCGATACACATATGCAGCACTTTTAGCAACAAAGAAGTCAAAGTACGAATATCCAATATATAAATCAATATTGGCAATTTAAAATTGGCTCGTGCACGAGCGCAGCCAATATCCGGAACTCCAATAGCGTGGTATCAAGTGCATGTAACAAAGATGGGTAAATATGGGAATATGAAATAATGTCATTCACCCATGTATTGTGTGTTTTGGAGTAGAAAGCAAATGCAGAACAGAATATTCTTGATGACACACCACGCAAAACAGCGGAGTAAAGTAAAGTAAGCAAACAGACTGCGTTAACTTAAGCAAACAATAATCTTCGCGCACTCCCCAATGTTTATATTATACACTTGATTTGCTGCTTAGTTGGGGGAAGCTATTATGTTCAGGGAGTTTGATGGATTTATGTTAAATTCGTGAGTTTGTTTTCTCCTTTAACATAAGCTTGAATTAGCGTGTACAGATATGGAACAATATTACACTTGGACAATTCAGTGGTTGACGGGAAAAGCAATAAATTATGCAAAATAGTATTTATTTAGAACAAATAAGGATTACGGATGGCGCAGATATCTTATTCTTGAATTTCTATGAAAAGAGGCCCATAGCCAAATTATCAAAAGTAGAAATGTAACTGTACAGATTACCAAAGGATAACCCAAGCAAGATTCTTTGAAAACAAGTGATTAGAGACTTTAGAAGATAAGAGGGAGAAGAAGAAGAACGCTTGCTATGAGATCCGTGTCTTACATCAGGAGTCTGCAACCTTTTAGGTTCCTTGTACCGTATTGAAAGAAGTCTAATTTGGGCTGCTTGGAAGTTGGCGAGCAAAAGAATATTTTATTGGTTTATGTTGGCGAGTTGTTGTGTTTTCTTTGTTACTTGGAACGCACTAATACGGCTCTGGGTCCACGGGTTGGACATCCCTGTAGTACATCTACCAACTTGTAAGTTTGTCAAGTTAAATACTATTGTAATATTATCGGTAATCATAAGTAGATAATTGTCAAGTAGGGAAGTGAGCAAGTGGAGTCCAATTTTCATAAGCCTAAGATAAAGTCGAGTCGACTTAAATTGCATCTGCTCTTGTAAGCTTTCATTTCGCAAGTGGCTTCAAAATTTGTTTGTGCTGCCTGCCGATAACACAATTGTCAAATATTACTCGATTAACGTTATCTGGTATGTATTACAGTACAACAAAGCACAACAAGACACCCAAATTGAACAGTTTTCCCTCAAAGTAGTAGTTTCAATCAATAAAAATGTTTCATAACATTTAAAAAAAAAAAAAACCTAAATTTTCATTAATCCTTTGAGAAAGGATTAGAAATAATAATACATCCAAAAATAACTATTGTTAAATTGGAAATAGCTGATTAATGACCTATTCAAAGTATCAACATTTCGAATTCTCCTTTCCGAAGCTCTACTGATTAATTAATGTCTCACTCGATGTATGTAAATGATTTGAATAATTTAGTCAGTGAATTACAAAGGATATAATAAATGTCCACAATCTTTCTCATCATCTTAAATTGTTTAGTAATCATGATACAACTTTTATTGGAATAAATTAAGTAAGAAAAACAATATTTTCCAATCACTTGAAATATTTTTCATTCATTTCTTAACGAGATGATGTTTCGAGAAATGGAGAAAAATCTGAAAAAAAGGCGAAAAAATAATATAATACACAAGCGTATTATGTTTTAAGATGTCAGAACATGAAATAATGTTCAACATACCAAGATTTTTTTCTAAATTTTTCATCAAATGGTAATAAAGAAAAAAAAAAATTGTAAAAGGAAAGCAATTCGAAAAACAGTTTAAGTGCGATAATTAAGTGTAAATTACACTCTTTGTGAATAAATAAAAGAAACGTGAATCAATCAGAGAAGGTATGCAAATGGAACGTCATGAAAAAGTTCGTAATCTCTTTTCTTGTTCATTTACTACAATTTTCTTTTAGTATTTATTTTGTATTTGTATTTTTATTTTTTTTTTTTTTGTTTTTTTGTTTTCTGTTATTCAAGTTAAATGGGAAAATCAGTTAAAGAATGCGCCTCTGATTGAATTAGCACGAACAACCGAACATCGTTAACAAAGTAAACACTTTATCGTGATATTTTTTCATTTTCTCCCTGATCCTTTTCAGTTTGTTTTGGTTCCAGTTTATTTTTTATTTTTTTTTTTCTTGTTTTTCTTTGTTTTGATAAAATAGTTGTCATTATTTTTTATTGCGTACACATTGAAATTCAATTCAATTTAGTTATCGACCGCACGTATTTGTTTGTTAAATAGTAATTAACATAAATCAATGCAAATTGTTGCTCGTTAATCAAACATTTCTATTTGTATAAAATTTTGTATGCTGAAATTCTAGACTACTATTTATTTTTTGCTTTCTCTTTTGTATGGATATTTGGTTTGGTTCCTTTTGATAAATTAATTGATATGCTTTTGTTGTCGGGGAACAATTTCAAATAAATTTATTGTATTTACTCATTTTAACTTGTCGAACATAAATCATGCAATAAAGTAATTCGCCCCAATGGAACCATAAAACAATGAGGCCATTTGAATGCACTGCAACATGTTATAAAAATATTACGAATATATACAATGTGTATTAAGAATCATATTTAGAATGAAAGCATGATAAAAATTCGCTTATCTAGAAACTACTAGAATTAAAATAATGGAAATGTGTGAGCTGACAACAAAAAAAACAAAAAAAAAACAAAATCACTAAAGACTCTTTATAATAGAAGGGCAGTTCAATTAGTCAATTACTTTTTGAATTTGCCACGTATTGTTTATAACAGTCTGTTTACTAAATTTTGAGCAAACTGCGTCTTTGGTTTGTGCTTCACAGCAATTGAAAGCTGATAACCTCGTGAATTTCGACGAAAATGGAACATAAGTAAATTTCCATTCCATTCCATAAAATGATATTGGACGATTGGAAATTAAAAGTGCTTGAGGTGGCTGAGATTGAAGGCATCTCAACTGAGTTGGTACATCACATTTTACAGGAATATATGGACAAAAAGCACAAAGAACATACGATTGACCAAAAACGCAACCGTGTGGTCACACGAAAGGAGTGTTTTGCGATGTTTAACCACAATATAAACGAGTTTTTTGCTTTGTTTCGTTCCGTTCCATGGACGAAACATGAATCCATCACAACACCATGGACCAAGGAACAGTGAAACCAGTGGACAAACTTGCACCAAAAAAAAAAATCATGATGAATCTAACGGTTTTTGAATTGAATGTACAATTTGGTGAGGTTGCCTCTTTCAATTGTTCAATTCCATTTTGTGGGTTTAATTTTAAAAATCTCATAAACAAGTAAACAAAATTTTTTAATGATTCTCATGAGAATCCAATTTCGAGTTATATATCCCTCTTACGTATTAGGTGAGTAGTATAATGCAAAAAAATATGAAAATATTATTTATTACTCACAGATGCATATATTCATTTTTTTATTTTATAGATGATTTTGTGATGCAAACGGTAAACAATTTATGACTCTCTATTTCGAAATGATTTCCAGCACAAAATCATTTCATATTTTTGGCTATTCATTTTATTAGATTTTCCGTTTATATCTTTTTGTATCCAACAATCAAACTTGTTTCAAACCAAAAACAAATAAAATTACTCAAGACGACTTTCGAGAAATGAATAACAAATATAAACATATAAAAAATTCTTGCTAAAAAATTCTTAATAAATGCAATATACTACTATATATTTAAATAAAGAAAAATTCTTTCGTTAATAAAAAAATAAAGAAAAAATAAATTTTCCAACTTGAAAGGAAATAACAGAAATCAGTCAAGCAGAAGCTATGAAAAATATTATAATTTATTTTCATTGTGTTTTTATTATAAATTTTAAGTTTCGTAGTACAAATATTTATTTTCTTTTTTGCTCTAGAATATAATGCATAACTATTTCAATATATTTGTGCGTGCTAGTATAAGTAAATATTTCATAAAAGAAAATTGGCATTAATTGTTTATTTGCTGGAGCGTAAAAATCCTATTTAAAATGCATTAAAATGCATGATTTTATGCCACTTTGATTTTTAAATATTATGAATACGCAAAATCGTTTAATCAAACGTGTGAAATTGCAGCAGAAATGATTTAAATTAATTTAAATAATAAGAAAAAAAACAATTTAAATTAGGAGAACATAAAGAAATAAACTTGTTAAAATGATAAGTTTAGTTTCATCGAAGCTTGGATACACTATGTATGAGATCTGCAATTTAAAAATTAATCATATCTGATGAGGTTTATAGTGGTTGGATCAATCTAAAATATCGGTTAATATAATACAAAGACTTTGTTAAAAAATGTATCTCTTTACCTAAAAAAATATATAAATACTCTAAATTTCATTAGGAAATCTTGGAGTATCAGATACTATATTGTTTATATAAGTTGTTTTACTTGTTGTTTGTATCATTTATTTATAATTTTTTTATGGTCTACATAACATAACATCACATCAACTATGTTTAATGTAGATTGTAAAATTAAGTAATAAAAGTTGAAATGTACGTGTATTAAAAAAAATTACAAAATATTATTTAATAATCATATTTATTACAGAATAATTTTTTTTCAATCATCATTTGCATAAAAGTATTAAATAATTAATACATTTATTACAGATTCTTTAACCTGTTCATGTTGTTTTAAATCTCACCTCTAAAAATAATCCTTAATATTAATTAAATGAAATTAAATACTAGTATCAATTTTAAACTCTACTCTTTGAGGAGAAGTATACTAACTAAAAACAATATTGTAAGGCATCTTCTTACTCACTTTAAATAAGTAATAAATATAATTGATTATGCATACATCGATGTAGAATCGACTTATGTATGTTCTATGCTAATAATTATGATTGCTCATCTGTTCTATACACCACACCACACACTAACAATATATACAATAAAGTGGAGATACATATGAGCCACTGAGCCCAACAAATGTTAATGAGAAGTGAAAGCTATCGATGACATTTATAAGCAGCTTTGTACCTGCCAACTTACAAGTGACTTCGGCAGGGCTTATGTATGTTCCAAATTATATGTCTTTTCCATATTTGAACGAAAGTAGGCACATGTGTGTGTGTGTGTTTGTGTGTATGTTTATGTAGATATTTAACAAGAAAACACTGTCATAAATCCCAAAAGACATACATCGACATACATATCCATACCATAATTAATAAGGATTAATTGATATGCTAAACTTGACTATAGTCAAAACTTAATTAATTAATAGCAACGACAATGTTACCCTGCTGCTTATCTCTGAGTTATTGTGTATAAGTACGTACACAGTACTATATGTCTACCATATATGATTTCATATCAAACATTATATTATATGCAGTTCAAATTTATGCACTAATGCTCGCGGTTATCAATATAGCATCCATTGGCCATTTTGAGTAATGAACACATTCGTGTTACCTGCATTTGGCAATCGTTCCAAATTCAGTCAGGTTGTCTGTTTGTGTGTGTGTGTGTGTGTGTGTGTGTGTGTGTATCGATGCTTTGAGCCTTTAAATGTCATAAATAAGCCAGTTTTTAATTAACATTTTAATTAGTAGCACCTCAATTTATTATTTAGTTGTACATTGAATTCATTAATCCAGTCACATAAACAAAACCTGTCAACGTTGCGTAGATTTTAAGCTATTGTACAAAATTGAATAAATGAAATTCATTTACAATCGAATTGGTATTTGTATTGTTTGTATGTTTTCAAATTATTATTATTAATTATTGTTTATTTAAAAATGTAAATTTATTTATTTAGCAACTTTGTACAATTAAACTTACTTAATGAATATTAATTTATACTTGTATATATTTTCGACTTTTACTAATATACTAAATGTTTTTAAGTAGCAGCATTTAAAAAAAATTACTAAAATTTTTATAAAAAAATTACAATGCAATTATAAATTGGATGACATATTAAAAGTAGTAAATATAAATCAGTTTAAAAAACTTTTATTATTTATTATCAATTCATCGATAATTGAAAATACTTTTACGATAATTCTCAGCGTTGGACAGATGCTGCAAGTTGCTGTTCAAGTAGCATCGATATGTTATTTGTTCAAGGAAGAAGAATAAAAAAAAAAGAATCCAACTGATTGAAGAATGGCAATAAGGAAAAAACTAATAATAATCAGATGAAATATTTATATTTATGTATAAATAAAAAAATTTTAACTTTTGTAACAATCAAGAAATCTGCAACTACGAAATCTCGAAATGTCCAACATTTGGAGCCACCATTGAATGAAGTTTTATAGTAGTAAATAGTAGAAAACATTTACATGTGCTTAGACAAACGGCTTTAACATTTGTTAGAAAGCCTTTGAAGAAACAAATAGAAATCCAGAGTGATCCAAAGCTAACATATTTTATAAGAATATATTTTTCAGTTTCAATTGCAAAATGAATTGAATTTGCTGATTAATGAAGATGACGCTATGCTCCATTCAAGCGATCGTTTAATACTGCAGTATTCAATGATAAAAAATCTTGACTGCCAAATGAATATATATACAATATATATACAATATACTTATAATGCTTACTGTTAGAATTAATGCTCTATCGCACAACAAGTTCACTCACAAATTTAATGGTATCTGGCAGAGATAAAGTTGCCTGTCAAACAAAATAAACAGCGATCGTAAGTCAAAACGTTTTGAGTATTTTTAGGTTCAGATTTCATTTGGCGTCACTAGGCAACCCTTCGCCGATATATAAAAGGGAACACTAGTCAAACAGACTTATTTTGTGCTTGGGATCTTTTGAATTCCCTAAGTTTGCAAGAGAAACTTTTCCAAGCATTAATCCACAGTGTATACTCATATGTATGTTAAGTACATACATATTCAGACTCATATATAAAACAGAAATTGAGATGAGAACTACATATTACACTTTTCATTTTCAATTAGTATTAGTATTAATATAAATTCTAAATAAAATTCCCATGGCTCTCAAATTACATGCCTGCTGTTTTAGATGATATCTTTTTGAATCAAAGTTCAAACTATTAAAAAGCTAACAACAAACTTATCCACTGAGTAATGAGGTAACCAACTAACTGAGACTAACTAGAAACTAGTACATGAAAACTAAATTAGCTTACTAATAGCGAGTGTCAAACTTTGGATACGCGAAACTAACAAAAAAGGCAAATTACTCAAAGCGCTAGTACAAGTAATGTGATGTAGCCATATATCAACGAAATGCCCTTAAGCCATTTACCTAATTTAATTAAACTATGTGTTAGTTCAATTAGTGTTGGGCCGCAAGTTTTACAAAAAAAAATAGAAAAGGAAAAGTACTAAAACAATGATTTTAAAATAGAGTCAGTCAGTCAGTCACAAGGAATGGTGAAAAAAGTAGAGGAGGGCAATTTTTAGTGTGCCCCAAAGCATGCAAAATAATTAACTACATGCAACAATTTGCCAGTACAATATAGCAGAAGTGGTAGTGAAGACAAAATGGTTCGAGGGATTCAGAGTTACAACGTGTGGGCGTTTGAAGTTGCTCGTAAAAGTGTTAAATTGAAAATCAGATGGTCAAAGCCATGCCAAGGCAAGCCATACTATTACGTACTGCTATGTCAGGTGAGACAGATGACAAGGGGCCCCCATGAATAATGCCAGGCCGTGATATTGAACTGGACTTAAACGAATTTATATAAGTAGTAGGTATACTCGTATTGTAAGTGTGTTTGTAGTGAGGGAAAAATGAAAGGCGGCTACAAAATGAAAATCTGCATTTAATTTATTGATGCAACGCAGTTTTTCGACAAAGCTCAGCAAACCCTGTAAGCATATAAGTTAACAAACGAACGAGCAAAGCGAGCGCGTGAATAAATGTTACTACGCCACCGCCTAAATGTATGCAACGCAAAAATTGTTAAATACGCGTTTAATCTGCATAGGCGGAATTGTATCCGTCTCCACTGATGTCTCTCTGCGTTTACTTCCGTGCCTGCATTCCCGTCTCCATTCCTTTTGCCCATCAGTCTGTTCATAGTTTAGGTGTTTTGTTAACTATTATAGCATTTGCAGTCAGTCGGTTGGCCGATTGGTCTGTTTGTTTCCCTGCCTACACGTCTTTACCCGTCTATCATCCTTATGATATGCGAACACAAATTTTAAACACTTTGCATTTTTGTTTCGATTTTTGCACCCGCCTCTTGCTGCCACGCCCCCTTGCGGCTGTTAGTTGTTAGCAGATCTGTTTTGCGTGTTATTGTCATTTTGTCCGTGTCCATCTGTCTGTCTGTATTTCTCTATATCTGTCTGTTTGTATGTCTGTTTGTTTGCTTCTGTATCTGTTTGCCAATGCTTGGCAAATGCATTCGTCGCATTATTTCGTTTTTGGATTCAAGTTTTCTCTTGTCGGTCCTTTTTTTTTTAATTTTTTCTATTTTGTTTTTTGGTGATTTGCAACACTAAGCTCATTGTAAATGCCAACGGTGCGTATGAGTGCTTTGATCTGAATTTATTCGATTCAAATACAGAGTTGTTCGTTGGATTTATGTTGTCCATGCATAAATTGCTTCAGCCTCTGGATTTTTGGTAGATTGTTTTATTGTTATGTGTTGTTTGAAGGTTAATACTTTCAAATGGCCCTAAATTTGTTACATATTTCAATTGCCAAGCAATTGTTTTTCAGTAGCAATCTAAATAAACTTTAATATTTCGTTCATATTTTTGTATTTTGTATAGTATAAATGAACCTTATAACTTAAGAAAAATCATATGCTTGTGACTAAAGTCAACAGCCTTAGGGCTCATATTAAAATGAGTATGAGTAACTTCGGTGAATATATTGTAAGAGAAGAATCTACAATGTATGCATCTAAAGTGAAAACAATTAAATGACAAACAACTCAATTTCAACAATACTCTATATACATACATATGTACAAAAATACTTATACTTTGAAACCCATTCACACATCTTTGTGTAGACATATGGCTATGTCATCTTTGTAACCCAAATAAAGACTCACACATTTAAATATGTTTTCCCCAGACATTTGTTGTTTGACAACAAAGAAGAAAAAGTTTTAACCGAAAGCGACCCCAAAAGCATAAAAAGTCATCTGGTGAATGTGTCACTTTTCAACATACTCGTATATAGTAGTGACTCCGTAAGAGACGCCACAAACCCTAGCACCATTTTATATTCCATTCCTCAGTTTCATACAGTTCTGCATATATTTACACGCAACTTGATTATTTGTGGTGTTAAATATCACTCTGTCTCATTGTCTGTCATTCTGTTTATCGCTCTGGAAATTCTTTTCATCTTCCTCTTACTGTTTTCCTCTGCATCTGTATTTATTTGTTTATTTGTTTGAATTTCATTGTGTGTGTGTGTGTGTGTTTACTACTTGAGAAAAATATGTTTTGCATTTAAATGGCATTTTCACCAGACTTTTTTCATACCTTTCACATGCACAAATACCTTTGTGTATTTGTACATTTCTGTATCTGTTTGTGTATACAAGGCGTTTGAGTGATGATTATGTTTTTGTTATTGTTCTCACATGCATACATACATATATCAAAAGATTGTAAATGTGTTGAAAGATCATTGTGGGCGCGATAATGTCACACGGCAAACCTGATTATAGAACGAGTAACACCTGAAATCATTCAGAACTTGACTCTCAAAAGACACAAAAATGAATCAAAAGACAAAAGTTCTTACACGCATCATAATAAAATTCCAGAGACAAGTTGTGCGTGTTGGAATTATTTTCGTTTTTTTTTTTTTATAGTACATAGGAATGACCCGCTGTGATTCGCTACCTCAAAGAATGAATGAATTAAATTTTTTCTCGTGTGGAATGACAACCACAACACAATTTCATGTGCCAAAACATTGATGGGCAATAAAACAAAAAAAAAAACAAAAAAAAAACAAAGGGAATGTAAAGTTTCTGTTCAATTTGTTTGGAATTTTTGCTATTGTATTATTATCTTTATTAAAAGAAACATGTTTTATGCTAGCCAAATCTTTTTGAAGTTTCAAGAAATGATGGTTACTCCTTTTTACTAAAACCAAAATAATTTCAACAAATTTATGACCTCAAAAACATAATTTATAATATCATAATTAATTACAAAGCTGAAATCAGTTCTTGGTGGTTAATTATAATATCAAAATACTAATTTACGTTTAATGAATTTAAATTAGATGTCAAATTTATGGACGTGACACGTGGATAGAAAATTTTGAAAATTTAAAAATAAAAATCTCTAAAATAAATAAATCGCGTGAAAAAAGTCTTAAAAATCTTATATTGTATTTCCATTTGACAAATGTCGAGGCCTAACAATATAGAGAAAAGGATTTAGGACATAGAGGAAAGAGGACAATTGAAGTTGAAATAGAACCAAAAAATGTCAAAAAAGAAAACATAACCTAAAGACCAAAAGGCAAAAGGACAAAGGACAAAACGCTAATCAGCATTTTGCACACGTTTTATATTGGCAACGCAAAAGTCATTTATTCAATTTGTATATCAGTTTATGGTACAGTGGCATAGCCTCTGTTCTTAAGCCACAGACGGGTAGTCAGTCAGTAATCTAATCAAAAATAGTAGAGAAACCTTACAAAATCATATACTCGTACTAAATAAACAGCCAACCTAGTCTGCCTTGGTGGCAAGCAAATACAATATAGAAATCATTGCTCAAATTGAGGACTTTTATAAGATTTAGATTTTTAATTAATATAAACTTTGTTATGGATTAAATTAAATTAATTTTCTTTTAGCTCCAATATCTCCGTGTGGCCACAACAAAGACTTTTGCACTTTTTCTATATTTATTGAGTTTCTTTATTAAATGGAAAATAGATTTTTATTATAATATTTCATTTTATGCAAATAACTTTCCTTATGAAATTTTAGAAACAATATTTATTTTTAAGCAGCCCACAAAAATCTTTCTTAATAAAGATTATTTTTACAATATTTTATATTATTTTCTCTCTTTCCAATTTGAGGTTTCCACAATATTTTACAAAATGAAGAAATTAAATTAAAGTTTGCTTTAAATTTAATTTACGAAATATTAAGTATAATGCAAACTTTTTTGTTTGACCTGATTTTCGAAATATTCCATTCCAGTGATTCTTTAAATTGTTGTATCATTTGGTTTTTTGTTTTTTCTTGCGTACTTTACTATGACAGGCAATGCAAACAATACAATTAAATCTGTGTTATCTCCGTAACTGTTATGATTATCGCTATTAAATTTTAACAGCTGAAGATTGCATCAAAAAGTTGAGTTCAAAAAAATGGCACATACCATAATTTTGCGCAAAGGGGTCGACATCATTATTTTATCATTTGTCAGTTAAAAGAATCGGGGCTAATGAAAGGATCATAAATCGAGAGTGAGTCATAAGTTGATAATTTGGCTTTCAATTCTAGAAATATTAAATCAATATATTTGTAAATATATATATAATTCTATATTGTGAGATTCTGTGCATATCTTTATATATATATTATAATTCTTCTGTGAGTGTGTATGTCACTGAACTTCTCTTAAACGACTGGACCGATTTTGATGAAATTTTTTGTGTGTGTTCAAGGGGATCTGAGAATGATTTAGATTCACAATCTTTATATATATAATTCTTCTGTGAGTGTGTATGTCACTGAACTTCTCTTATGTGTGTTCATATTGAGTCTTATGCGCGGCTATACCGTTCGTTCATCTGATTGCAATGACATTTTGTGAATGCGTGCATGGTTGGTTTTAGCCTTGAACATAACAGAGTACTTTTGGATTCGATATGTGACGCTGTTGTCGAGAAATTGGTGGATCAAATACTGCATTTGATTTGTCTGATTCTGCGCAATGTACTACAGTTAGTTTTGAATAAATTAAAGGACTCAATAATACAATAACACGTAAGGCAAGACCAAGGAGCTGTGCATTGTTGTGGATTTGGTAAGTCACTGGAATTATTAATGTGACTGACTATCCATTTAGCCAAATTAAAGTGCAGCGGGAAGCAAAAATGAAATACCAGAATTGCAATTCAACTTATTAATAGCGATGGTGCGAAACCGCAACTGTAGGGTATGGCCCAATCCACTTGCGTTCTACTGAAAGTGAAGTTTAAGGAATCCGATTGGCCGTACGACGTCGGGCAGGATACCCTAGTCAAATATAATATCTGTACAACATAAACTTGGTCTGCATCAGAACCAATCAAGATTACATATAAATTTCGGATTAATAATTAGTTCTTAGAATGTAGTTGACAGTTTAACAAAGACTTTTGTACTTTCAAGGAAACATTGCTTTTAATGCGGAGTATCTACACTTTGGAGAGAGATAAAAAGGATTTTTTTCGTCAGTATATGACAAATGGATGAATCAAGAATCTATTACTACACATATGAATCAAAAAATTCGTCAGCACCTGGCAAAATTCGTTCATAGTGTCCAACA
Source organism: Amiota minor (assembly GCA_037043295.1). Lineage (NCBI taxonomy): Eukaryota > Metazoa > Arthropoda > Insecta > Diptera > Drosophilidae > Amiota > Amiota minor. The sequence goes on from JBAMAW010002206.1 coordinate 616,050, forward strand.
ACTCAAAATTATATTATGAATTAATTATATAAAATACGCTTCGAATTGTTTCTTCCCCTATTGTAACCTTCAGATCTCGGACTCACTGACTACTAACTTTTCCAGACATCAATAAGGTTATTTAACTCAAATAAAGAAGTGACTGTTCATACTTGATCATATTTTGAGATCAAAATGAAATTATCTTGCTTAACTTAGAATGCATATTGATCGAGGGGTTGAGGGTTGGTTCAATATTGTTGTCATTGTATTCAGGTTTTCTTAGTAAGTCGATATTAAATATGATTATGATTTTATACTTGTACTTTCCTTAGTTAATTGTAAACAATAATCAAATCAATTACTAAAAGTCTGTTGACAAAAGGAATGCACTTATCACTTTAAAAACGTGATATGAACCCAATGTTGTTTCTTTTTTGTTTGTATTTTGTTTATAATATTGTTTTAACTTCCTCAAAAAAAAGGTATTCTTCCTCAATTTATGTATGCATTCATGTTTAACTATTTTACTCACATAGATCGACATGTAAACACTTTTATGCACCATTAAATGCAATTGTAATGTGTAACTATTTTCTTTCAATTATTCCATGCTACTGTGTCTTCTATTTGTAGTATAAGTAAGAGTACCTTTATTTCTATTTTATTCTGGTACGACTATGTATCATCAAAAAAAAAATATATATATATTTATAAAAATGAGAAAAAAGAATTCAAAAAACAATAGTCTCGACTAAATTGAAATAAAATAAATTTATCGTTTCCATGCAAAAGGTTGGTTTAATAAGAAAACTAAATTCTTATGTTCTCAAAAATAAAATTGTTAAAATAATACAAATTTCCTATGCAAAAATGAAAGTCTCTCTATGTATTGTTTATCTTAGATATATTAGATTGATAACAATTTTAAATCTTTTCAAACTACCCACTTTTAATTCATATGCAATACAATGACACAACTGTACAAGTAGTTTGTCTGTCTTAAGTGTGAAAATATTGAAAGCTTGGCTAGAAATGTGTTCTAAATGAATGTTGCCGTTTATCTTCTTGTTTGTTGTTTGTTTTCATAGCCTAGTCCTTGTTTAAGATTCGCGTTGTGGTTGTGGTCTCATGTTGTGAACGACAAAGGACACTTTATTTGGGATTCATGTTATTACTACGAAGAAAGCAATTGCATGTGTCCTTTTGTTGTTGTTGTTGTTGTACTAAATTTCTGTTTACAATTTTCTTGGTAAATAACATTTGGTTTTTATGAAAGTAAGAAGACACAGATATATGAACACTTATGAGTATAGAAACTTTAATGTAAGTGAATCGAGACTTGAATCCTGCCTATGAAGTATTTTAAAGCAAGATACTTTCACAATAAATGAACTAAATTTTAGAAGAAAAAAATTCTTTTTACTTTAAAGGCTTCTGTTGCACTAGTTCACCGGTTTAATAAAAAACTTACTTGCAATTAAAAATTGATAGATATATTCATTTCATTTTGAAATCTAATTTTTTTTTAATATCATTCTACCTTTAATTCTAAATATTTTGGTAAATACTCTAATATATTTCTAATAAACCTCAATATAAAGCAAAAGAATCACACATTTGCCTTTGCCAAATATTATCTGTTATTCATTGCGATGTCTATGTCTAGTATGTATCTTACTTTTGCTTTACTTTGCCCGAAGGTGTGAAGATTACAAATTGCAATTTATTTGTTGTTCAAGCTGAAAATGTCTGATTAATTTATCTATTCTTCGTTTTGCTGCACTAAGCTTTCGAAATCGTAAATATTCTCATCATATCCACTTTAAATTTACAATAACAACCTATGCAAATATGTATCTTTGTCTACTGATATATTGGACACACATACACATAAGTGAGAGTTGAGAGTTCAACTATGTAAGTACGAGTATTACTATTTACAATCCTGGACCACAAGATACTAAAGCAAGCTACGAATATAGAATGCAAGGGCGTAGGACACAGTTGTTACTTTGAGATATTTTGTTGATTTTGGTATTTTGAGATATGTTTGCTGATTTGCGTTTTTGGATTTGGTTTTAGCTAAACAAAAATACCAATTCGAAGAATGAAAGTGTTGTTATTATACCCTGTAATCTTATAGTACAATATATGGGTAGGTGGTTATATTAAGTTTATGCAATTGTATGTAACAACCAGAATATGAAGATTAAGACACCAGAAAGTATATTATGTTGTTGACATGATATTGATTCTGTTGGCTGTTGTTGGAGCAAATATAGTTTGTCATACACCTACTCCCATTTTAGAAAAATTGCAAACAAAAAAATCAATTGCTCTAATAATCCGATTATTTTATAAATTATACTTTCAAAGCACCATAAAAGAAAATCATTTTATTTGAATTTACAGAAAATATTGTATCTTGAAACTTTGATAGATAAAGGGGACCCTTTTACTATATCCAACAGATAATAAAATGAGTTTTTATCAAGATTTTCATTCATGAATTGTAGAACTCAATAGTCGACAGAAGCACCCTCTTATTTTATTGTTTTTGTGAATTTAAGGTTCATTTGGGTATGAAGCTAAACTTCGTCAACTTAAACTTTTTTGCATCAATTGGAAAAAAATTAAAAAACAAAATTTTTGTTTTCTTTAGCACACAAAAAGTAGTGCGTGCTTCATGTATGTTTCACATGTTTTGCTCTTTCGCAAAGCTCTTGCAACAAAATGTAAATTTATGTCAACGAAATAAGCAAAGTTCCATGGGAAAAACAATCAGATACCATGGACCACGCATTCCTAAACATTCATTCTCTGCACATTCCGTAAGCTGACAGCGAATATCACATTGACCGGTAACAAAATCAACACCGAAATGCGAGTGCATCCAGCAAACTGATCTGATTCTTTATTTTCGTATCCTCGAAATGCTCAACTCAAAATTTTCTGGACATTTTTGGCAACATCAAAGTAAGTGGAAAACCTTATTTTACACACACGCACACACATATGTACATATATTGCCATAATGTGTATGTGTTTGTCAATTGGATTGAGATGCGTGCGTGTTTTTCTATTCCAGTGCCAAAACCTCCCCTTAAGCAATTGACATCGTTTCGTACATCGTTTCATTGGTTAGCAAACACTAAAAATTTTGGCTAGAATCAGGTGAAAATGCAAAATGAAAATCACACCTTTGCATACATGAACATAACATACATGTATATGTATATGTTGTGTGTGTGTGTGTGTTGAAGTAATAGAGAAGGTAACGCTTTTGACACTTGAATCGGTGACGTTGCAACTTGCTTTGCATAGACATTAGGGATTTGTGACAATAACAAACGAACAAAAATGAGGGAAACCAACGAAAACAAGTTGCAAATTTTCGTGGTTTTACGCCTCACAATTTCCCTAATTTTTTGGCGTTTTTCCGTGATACTCCAACAAGCCACCAAGTTAACAAGAACCTGCAATGGTTCGATTTTTGGACTTTTAGATTCTTTTTTTCATATCATGGCCTAATTTACCATAGGAATTCTAAAAGCTTTTGACAGCCCTTGATTAAATCGTAGTCATCAAATTTTTTGGTACGTTCAAGGCTTTGAGTTGATTAAAATGAACTAAGACTTTCAATTGACTCCATTAATATAGAACTTTTTGAATTTTTTATGCCATCTAACAAAAGATAAGGCTTTCGTCAGTTTAACATATTGAATGCATAATTCAAATCATAATTTTATATCTCTACTCTAACCGGAGGTTCCCGGTTTTTCTCAAGAGTTTATATGAGATTGTGTGGTAGTTGAGATAAAAGGATATCACTGTATCACTTTGATTACTCACATTTCACTGTATGTTTTTATGCATTCAGTGCACTTCACTGATAAGGAACCTACAATGTTGCAGAACATGCCACATTCTCGACTGTTGTGGACTCTTCTAGAAATATTTAAAGGGCGACACATCCAACCCTTATATCTTCAAAATCACGTCCTTCAGGTAAAAATGGAAACCTTCCTCATTAATGGTTGATGGAGGGCTACCGCATCATATAACCGACACTCATTTGAGAGTTGTATATTTTCTTTTATAATTGATTATAATGATTTATATTCACTAATCACTCCCTTCTTCCAATACTTTTCAATGATTTTTATTTATTATGTTTTTCGCTGTAAAATATTTCCTTTCTTTATATGAAAATGTGTGTGTGTTCCATTGGCTCCCAAATGATTTTCTAGTTAGATGAATATTTTCTAATTGAAAGTAAATACATTATATTTAGTAGCAAAATAGCAAAAAAATGTTTCTATTGTTCATTGAATTGAAAGTTTTGAATGAAAGTTTCCAGCCATAGTAGTAGTTCAAATTGATTTGGGGTTGGCATGTCAATACGCTAGAGAATTTACTTAACTAATATTATCGAACTCAAATACAAATAAATTAGCTGCAAATTATGATTGATGAAGTTGTGTAAATAATTTTACTTAATAACTGTTTGACTTAGTTAGAAGTAATGTAATGTAATGCAAAGCAACGCAAAACTATGGAAAAGTTGAAAACGGCAAAAAAAAAAAAGGACTTAACTTCTTTAGATACTTTATGCCGCTAGAAGATCCAGGAAGCTAGCTAACCATTACCTTTTACTTATGCTTATCACATTGCAACCAGCATCCTTTTCAACATTTTCAACATTTTTGCCTCCTTATTCATGCATCCGTCCAACTATTCTTCCTTTCTTTTATTCTTTTTTATGCTATCAGTTTGTATATTTGAATTGAGTGTTGCATTTTCTGCCTGAAGGAGCCCAAAAGTAACACTCCAGACAAGTGCCAAAGTGGGTGGTAGATGTTTTTGACTAGTTTTGAACCGTTTTGGTGGCCTACAGATATAGCAAGGCAATAAAGGTTAATAGCACTCTAAGCAATTGAATAAGGTATAGGCAAGCAAGCAGCAGGTGAACATCAAAATTATGGAAATTTTCGTTAAAGTTTTCTTGGCTCCTTCCTTTTTCTTTGGCAATTGGGATTAAAGACCAAGCAATAGAAATGAACTAGAAATTTAAAAATGTTTTCTTTCTGTAGTAACTAGATGTAGTAAGATTCAATCCAATATTACGATTTTTCCCTACTTTTGTTTATTTCCCCAAACAAAATTCAAGTCAATTTACCTAAATAGTTGCAGTGTTGTTTAATTCTGTTTAGTTTCATCTCCGTTGGGTATAATTTGCTATATACACAAATACACACTTGCGCATGTATATATTCGTATGTATGTGTGGCTTGCATTTGAACCTAAACATAACACGGTGTTGGTCTTCAATCTTTTTTCTCTTGTAGGTACATGATGTTGGCAGTGACAGCAACAGCATCAGTTACAGAACATGTTGCATAGTCTACAACATGTTTCACAGTCAGATACTGTAGTGTATTTATAATACTCGTACATACATTAATACGCACACACATATGCTTGTGTCTTGTATATTCTACTCGTATCTATCTATCTCTGTTGTAAATGTCGGCTTAACTAAGTAAAAGAATAAAAACAAGAAAAAAAAAAAAAAAAAAAGAAGAGAAATTATTTCTAGTATAGAATTCAAGATAGAAAGATATGTTTGAGTACATGTGATGAAACGAAGGCCAACTTAAAAACAATGTGTATCATGTAGGCTTTGAAACCTTTGACTAGTTAATTACTGAGTCCTTATAATGCAACTACCGCCTTTAAACTCTATAGTAATAGATTTTTTTTTTTTCCAATTTTATATTTAATTTTCGTGATTGTCATCTTATCTTAGTCAACCATACGAGTATTCATTAGAAAATATCTTCTGTCAGTTTCATTGTGTGAATAGAAAGGACTGTGAAGACATTAAAACCAATCTTCTGTAAAACAAAATTTCACGCAGTTGCAAAGCTTTTATGGAATAACTTGTCTAATTAATTAAAAGTGTTGCGACAAGTGTCTTAACGTTGCGATAACTTAATTAACGCAAGTATTTTCCTTATTTTGCTTCGGTTTACTTTTCTTTTACTTTTTCATATTTTCCTTCATCTTATTTCTTCTTTCTTCTCTGTGGTTGGTAAATTAACTAATGTTGGAACTTTTTGCATCTTGAAAAGAATTTAAGGCGAGGAAAGTAAGTTACGATAATTAATAATAAAGTCTGCAGCATTGAGCTTGAAATTATGAGGATACATTAAGTGTGGATGATCTTAAATTTACTATTATTGTATTAAAATGTGATAATAAGTAAATTTATTAAATTCATTTTTCATAAATACTATAAATATTTAAAAAGTTATGACTCATGGAATAATCTTCTAGGCTTCAAGGCCAATCTTTTTCAAGAAATAACACTTACAGGTGTATAAAGTTTCTCTTCATTCCATTTCAAGAAGCATAACTGTGCATCTCAATGTCCTTCGAAATCACGCTTTTATGTGTGTGTGTGGAATTGTGTAGCATTGTAAGCAAATTAATACAAACGTTTCTGAACTTCAGTCCTTGCAATGTTGAATTTCTCACACAGTTTCTGGCAGCCAGCGCTGGTAACATTGATAAACAAATAAGCAAACACAAATATTGACACATATACACATATACACTCACAATCACAGTGAAACAGCCACTCAAGTGGCAAGAGGCATTCACATAGATACTCTGTTCAAATGTATGTATATGTTTGCATGAGTGTTTACGAGTATGTACTACATATTTATAAGTTTTGGCCTTCAGCGCTAAAACATTTTTATTTAATCGTTATTTAACTACGCTTAGGGTGTCATTCTTGTTTCATTTACCTGGATGTTTCATGTTGACATATTAAAAAATCAAACAAAAAAAAAGAAATGGAACTCATGAATGATATTCTCAGTAATATTTTCTTCTTTGAAATTTCGCAAAACATAAGGCCTTCCAAATTCATTACTATGATGCATTAACTAGTTTCAAATAGGAAATAATATATAAGGGAAACGGCCAAGAGAGCTCAATTTCTCAGGCCAGATAAATGCAACAGAACTATGCCTTAGAAAAGTAATTCGAATGTGCTACTGTCAATCAGCATATAAATGGTACATTTACTCTGAAAGTAAGACTGCACATCATGCACTCAATGCCTTCGATATCAAGTCAAGGCTTGTTTGGAATTATCTAACACTACTTAAACGATGGGATCGATTAATAAATAAATATTTTATTCTAATTAGAATACCTGGACACAGTTGATGTCATGGGCAGTTGAACTCATCAGAAAAAGAGTTGCAAAAGATTTTATTATAGCAAAACCATTTTATGCACTGCAATATTGTTTGCACATGAAATATAATAGAAAAGCGAAAACCTTCATGTCTATTAGCTTTCGCAAAATAACACTAGCAATACTAGGGATAATTCGCCAGTTATAAAACACTTACATAATATGGGGATTAATCGGATTTAGCAATGTAGATTATTTCATGAAAAAGAGGAGAGAGCAAAGTATTTACTGTGAAGGCTATATTTGAACCAGACATCGCAATCTGCATAACCAGTAAACGGAACCAAATGAAATTGCATATTTGCCTACGAAGGACATCTTGGAACTCTTAATAAATACCAGAATCACAGAGCAACTGTAATAAATAAATTTGTCATAATAGGGTCCATCGAGGCAGCACAGATGAAGTGAATTAGATCCACGTTCTCCCCCTTATCAAATATAATATAAAATTATACAATCAGTATAAATTTTATGTTTTTTGATTTTCTTCCCAATTCTTTGAAATATTTCTTTATTTTATCAAACATTCACCATTCTTTTATTTATTGAAGAGATTCTTAATAAAATATTCAACTCAAAACATTTCGTCTCGTTTCCCCCTTTAAGTTTTTATTGACAACCAACCCTTAAGTGAATTTTGTACAATACATCATATTTTCATTCTCTCATTGGTACAGTATTCGAAGATGCTTTCATAAAACTTTTTGCATTGTAAAATGGTAATTTTTGTTTTGAAAAAAGAATTTTATAAAGTACAATTTTTGGCGCAAAACATAGCCACAGTCATAGCAAAAAGTGAAAAGTTTAAGAAAGTGTTGCTGCATTTATTCTTGTTGTTATCGCAGGTGTGGCAACTCTGTTTCTATTGTTCTCGTTGGTGTTATTGTTGCTATGTACTGATGTTGCTCTCGTGAATTTGTTGCATATTGTTTTATTGTTTGCACAGTTCATTTTATTTGATAAAGAATAAATTATATGTAGTATTTTACTTGAGTTTATTTCATATTCTCTTCCATATTCCATTTTTATGATGCAAAAGTTTTCCGCTCAACTTCAAACTTAATATTATTCTGGCATTATTCAATGTAAAAATGTTGCTGATGTTGTTCTTACTTATCGAACTTTTAATTGAAGCAAGCTGACGGCTGTTGGTGTTATCTCGGTATAATATTTATTTTTATTTGAAATGATGGGCACAGAGTGACTATGAACATGACACATTGTGCAGGCACTCAATCCCACTGAGAAGAAATTGAAAAGAAAATACTGGCAAACATTATATTTAAATATACTTTTAATTATGAATGGAAAAATGCAATGAAAAAAGGTATATAGTATAGTGTATATACTAGTACATGAAAAGGATGTCTAGTCAAGTAAATTAGATTACTAGACTTGTCGAAACTTGAAGAGGAAATATGACTAAGCAATGAAAAATTTATTTTTTTATGGGTTGCTAAAGATAATTAGCTATAATTAGTATATTGAATTCTCTCAATAAAGTAAAAAAACTGAATATAAGCTTACCGTCCCCTGATATTGTTTTATGACATTTATTGGAATTTTCCGAAACATGAATAAAATGGTTTTTTATGCATTTAATTGCAATTAATTTATAAATAGAAACAAATGTCAAAATATTTCTTTACATTCATCAATCAAGTCATTTTTTCTTTTATCTTTTATTGGAATAATCATGATTTTGATGATTATTTTCCGTTAGCAAACAATAAGTGACCTCATGCGGTGATGAATATCACAAGAAACCAACAGTCAACATGAAATTCAGATGTTTATAACTTGATTGTCTGTTTCTTGTAAGTAGACAGGTTTTTATCTATTGAAAGGACAATGGAACTATTACAATAGAAGTAAAGAAAGGGCAAAGTTATATGAATAGTATTTAAACATGACCAATTTATTGGGTGTATCAACATCACATATTGAATATATTCAAATAAATAAGTACAATAATTTTAAGGAACATTTAATATTTCAGAAGAGTCTGTTTTGCTTTATTTCGCAAATCATTTACTAAGCATATAATTGAAAGAAATATGAAATTGCGTGCTCATGGAAAGACATGTGTGTATCTTATAACATTAACGATGTTAGTACATTATTACATACATGTTTTTGACATGCATAAAGGCAGAGATATTTAATTATGTTCTCATTATTATTGTTGTGTATTTATTTTTAACTTGTGTACCCATCTTGAGTTAATATTTATTTGTATTTTATTGCAAAAGTGGAGGCGTTTAATGTTGTTGACATGGAAAACACACGCCAACAAGCTCAATTGCACAAAGGACATGAATGCAAACACACATATATCTACTATATTCTACTACAAATGAATGCCTGCTTTGGTTAAGGATTAACGCTCACATTCATCTCATCCACTTAAACTTGACATAATGATGTTGCGTTCTATTGTATGTTAAGGAGTAGCCCCCGTTTTATTTGTTTAGCACTCATAATCGTGTTCTCATTTACTCAGTTAAATATATATACACCACATACTCGTATACACAGATACAAATTCACATGTCAGTCAACACAGAAGCATAGAATACAGAGAAGAAGGAAGGTAAGGAAGGACAGGAAAAAAAACTTTCAAGAAGCGATTTTTTCGCACGCAAGTTCAACTTGACATCAAGAGAATGAAATACATGGACATTAGTGATACGAGTATACTGTGAGAGACAAATAGTAAAAAAGATAAACAGATAGGATTGGAGACGGGAGACGGGAGGCAGGTGCATGTTAGCAATTTTTGTTTTGTTATCTTTTTTAATTAGCAAACAAAATTGTATGTGAATTTGTCTTGTCATTGTTATAATGACTTCTTTCACCAACGTGAATGCCAAAGGTGAAAGAATGCTTATTAAATTCTATCCACTGACATGTAGATCAAGTAAGGCTGCACGTGTGTATCTAGAAGTAAAGTAAATACTTACCCAGTCTATATGACCACATAAAAAGTGGTCTCGAATTAATGAGTTCTTCTATATGAGATCACGAGGAACACATTTGTATCATAACAAACAAACACCAAACCATTCTCTGGACCTCACAGACACAAAATAATAGCTAAGGAAATTATTATACTGAAGTTTGGAGGAGCAATGGACCAACTCCACCAGATAAGACCAAAGAAAATGGCTATTAGAACTTGATAGAAGTATAGCTATAATTTTACTTCATAACTTGGGAAGATAACAGACTCAAGAATAAACAAAAAAAAAAACAATATCTTTTCCTCGAAAGTCTGTTGAATGTGCAATCAGAAACAATAAACTTCGCTATGTTGTCTTTTATTGAACAATTGAGATTTGATAATCTGAATATTTTTTTTTTTTTTTTTGCAAAACCTCTCAACACATAACATCATACAATATCTTGTAGATACAATATCTTGTTTTTTATGAAGAATTCCCGTTCTTAATTTCATTCCATTTGTTTTTTTTTTACATTGCTTTTTTCTTTCTTCATTTTTTTCGTTTCGCGTAAATAAATTTCACAACATGACATTTATTACTGACCCTTAAGCTAGCCGACCACCTACAACCGTCGTTGTAGTATTTTCATTTCTCTGAGTATTGCGGCTCAAACTTTTTATTTACTTTTTTTCTCTCTGCCTCCGTTTCTATCTTTATTTCTTCCTTTTTTTTTTGATTTTTATTATTTTTTATCCTGCGGCAGATATTTTCATTGCATTTCTTTTTTGATTTATTTCAACGTTCAGTTTGCATATTTGCTTTGTTATTTTCATTTCGTTTTTTTTTTTTTCGTAATTTTCTTTTGTTTTTATTTGATTTTGTTGCCATGAATGAATGAATGAAGAAGACCAGTTGCTATTTTCAGAACCATAAAACAATAATCCTAAGGGCCCAAATACAGAGCACAAACGACGCGTTGAAATTGTATAAATAATTTATAAAATTATATATTTTAGATAAGAAATGAAAAAGTATTGTAAGAGATTGTAAATAGAAAGAAATTATTGTCCAAAGTAGAAATAGTTAATTACATAAAAAGTGAATGCTTCAAGATGTGAATTAATGAGCTACAATACAATATTTCATATGAAGTCATATGCTGACTATAGATGGTCTAAGATAAGTTGTTTGTTCGGAACCCCACATAAACCTAAGACCATATGATCATTGTTAGGAACAGGAGATATTCTGGCCATTGATAATATTTCTTTAGTAAACTCTAACTAACTTTTTTTGTAAAAAGCCATAAGAATTTTGTAACTTTTTGTTTATTTTAAATAATTTTGAATGCTTTATACCAGTAAAATTTATTACTACATCTACTATGCAGATATAAAATTTAATTTCGACTAAAATCTGATATACCCATGACTGACTCCACTACTTCAAACCAAAGAACAAACAAAGAAGGCAAAGCATAGTAAAATGCACTCACTTATAGTTCTACATCACATAGTTTAAAAAGTTTCTACAGACATGGATCGGCCTCACAAAAGTTGGCAACATAATAAGTAGCAATTTTTGGTTTCCGGTATCCGGATACACTCACCCTACTCGTATCTTTGGCCTATCTCTCATTTACTGCTAGTTCGAGTGTTGCTCTCTTTTCTGACTTTTTTTGTTTTTAATTTTCTACTTCACATTGGATAACTAACTTACAACATTAACAAGTATAAAATTACGGCAAAAGTGAGAGATAAGTCCGGTGAAAAGATTCTAGTTAAACTAACTTACTATAATGTTGCATTTTGTAAATTTGATTCCAAGCTAAGTTGGTTTGTTCCATTTGTGTTCTACTTTGAATACTAAGTAATATTGAATTGCACACAATATTATGAAAATGATAACATTGAATGGCTGCAACTGCTTCTCTTATTAATAAATGATATGATAAAAGTTAGCCATTTTGTCTAGTGCAGGTGACAACCAACACATCCGTTTCCGTTTGACTTGCATCGCAAACTGCCACTGCCACTGCCACTGCTGCTGTTGTTATTGTTGTATGTATTGTATGTAAATATCTTTAGTTGCATATGATTTTTTTCTTCTTTCTTTTGTTTTTTTTTTTTTTTTTTTTTGCCATTTACACAGATATACACTGGTCTTGCTTCTCTTCTTTTGCCTGCCATGTTCCTCTTATTTTCTACCTTGCACTTTGTCATTGTAGATCGCTTATCTACATGATATGTGAGGGTAACAATGTCGACCCAAACATGTTGCGCCAACCCTTTTAAAAGTGCAATTCTCAGTCTCAATGCTGGTAGTGTTGGCACATAGTATGTGGGTGTCATTTATATACGACTGTGTGTATGTATGCGTACGTGCGTGATTGTGTGTATGTTCTTTGATTTTATCTCGTTGTATGCTGTTGACTTGTTGACTTTCTGGTTAACTGTTGAAATGTTTATGACTTCATTATGTGCGATAAAAGTTATAATTTTTAATATGTGAGTAACAATACAATGCAATTGTGATGATGGTGTACGTGAGTATGTATATTTTATTGTTTATAGGCGAAATAATAGATAAAGGTGTTGAACACATACTTACCATTAATTTTAATGTTATTTTTAGTAAACTAACTTATTTGTAGTACAATGCAAGACAATGTTTTTTATCAGTGAACTCAGTCAGGTGGAACACAATTTATTGATATGATTTTGATATTCATAAATTTTTGCAATCAACTGGGATGATTCTATATTTAATTCATAAGATTATTAGTGTTGTGTTTCTGTTTTTAAATGAAATTTTTCTTATGGTAAAACAAGCTATCGTTTTTCAAACAAAATATATTTTTATTGCTACCTATGAGCATCTACTACTCTTGCGGCAAAAGACAGATTCCTTAGTTGAAAGATTTTACACCGGGAAGCTTTGCGTATTAGGTTACTATTTCCTGGGGTCATCGTCCGAAGCAAATATTAATTCACACTCTTCAAATCTTGTGTATAAACAGAACAGCGAACTGCTTTTAGCATTTACAGTAAAATTTTTTTTTTTTTTTTTGGGAAAGATTTTATTGTCCTTTGATCTTCAGTTTCGGTAATCATCCACGTGCTTTACTTGTTATTGAGATCTTCTAAGTATCCAAATTCCCACCGCTCATGATGGAACACTTTTCCTCCTATATGGCCAAGGTCCAGGCATCTTCTTCTATAAGAAGACGTGATTAATTCCCACAGAATTTCCAATCTCGTGCATGCAAATCACTTTGGTCTATTGACAAATTTAAAAATCTTTTTTCATAAGATAATTTGTGGATATTAAAAAACCAAAGAAAGTGTTTTGCGACACTTTAAAAAAAGAAGAATCAACAAACAAACAAGAGAAGTTTGTTGACTTTCCTATGGTAGTCATTTTATTATTAGCAACTTATACTTATTTACATGGTTCCATGATTCCATGTCGCTTTTTCCTTGTACCTTGGATATTTTTTCCTTTTTTTGTTTTGTTGTCTTTTTGTTGGAAGTTGTGTCATTACATATAGTCATGTGATTCTGGAATAACAGCTAAAGAGGCAAGCAACAAAAATTGGTAGATTTGCGCACGTAGACGCGACGCGTTCTAGTCATTCGAATGAGGTCACTGTAAGTAAAATGAAAATCATTACCATCATTGTCATCGTCATCATCGTTATCATCAGTGAAGTCAGAGTTGAAGTCACAGCTATATTAGTCGTAGACGGAGTCGAAGTCGTTGTTATTGTTGGCTGTTATTGTCGACGAGGAACTTGGAAAGGAAACCCCGACACACACAAAAACTCATAGAATCATTTCATTTCCTTTATGTTATTACAAGTTTGGGGGATCTGAAAGAGGCATTCAAATGTACTCTGTATGCGATCCTTTTATGTGAATAGGCACATTTATTATACTCACATGTATGTGAATGTAAAACTTTTTACATTTTTTTTCTGTTGCTTTTTGCTACTTGAACTATTTGTTTTTATTGCTCAATGTTGAAATTTTGTGTACACTAAAACTAAAAATGTGAAAATTGCTCATTTCAAATGTTCAAATAGCAAAAATATCACAAACATACTCAAACTCACTCATATTAAAGGATGTTTACTATAAATTCTATTGTATCTCCATATCTGTGTATATATATGTGCAGTTGTTTGTTAAAAATATGAAAGTAAATTGCCTGTCAAAAATTTGTAGCCAATTTGTTTTGTCAAATAATGAAAATTTACTGATTATTATCAGTTTTCACAAACATCGCTCGTCCCCTCTTTTGTTTGTTGTTGCTTGGTTAGAATAAAATTTCTTCGCAATTTCATTTATTTATAAAATACATTATTCAATATTTAATATTTTTGAATAACTTAAAATATGATTAGCTGTAATTTTATAATATTGTAATAATAATATATTTAAATTTAAATTTATTTATCCAAACTTTATTTCAAGTCAATTGTTCCCTTTCATAATCAGTGTCTGGTTTTGAATTCGTTTTATAATTGAAATGTCCTCAGTATGTTAGCTCAAATTCTAGAGGAAATTCATTCAGGTTTTATTTATTTTTAATATGTTGTCATCTTAAAATGGCGAACTAAGTTTGTGTTGAGTACCTCTTAGAGGAAACCTTTATTAACATAAATTTACGCACTTGCTAATGAACTTATTCATGCAGAAATTTTAATTACTAAGGCACACAATATGAGTTGTTTGTCTGATTTGTTTAATTTATTAATATGCGTTGTAAGTTGACATTTGAAATCATTTCGTATATTTTCGTTTAATAGTCTTTAGAAATGCAAAAATATATTAGACAAAAACTCATAAATATTATACATCCGGGTGATACCACTCCCCTTGTTCATCACACACAGGTGCATGGTTTGAAAAGGAATTGAAGAAATGGAAATAGAGAAAATGAATTTTAATAGCATTCGGCATCCCATGTTACTAAGTATATGCAAAAAGAGTTCCGCTTACTTAGCTCAGTAATGACTTAAAAATACCTTCCATCACAGCTTATATCCATTCCCTTCAGCAAATTCTTCATTAAGACCAGTCTAATATGTTGGGGAAGATATATTTTATCGATGTGTACTTCAAAAATAAGACATGATAAAGAAAAAAGATATCCACTGCCTACATATTACAAATAATTGAAAACTATAACAACATTAAGTTTTCCAGGTACTGAAATCATGTCACGCAGTATTATTTTTCCGTTCGGTGCAATATTTTCTATATCGTGTAAATTTTAAGTATTATTACGAAGCAACGCTACTTTAAACTAAGAAATATGATATATGTTCAAGCATTAATTCTAGCATCCATTCTAATATCCTGTGTTATTGTATATCTATTCTAGTATTTATTCTACTATACTTTCTTATTCTTTCTAATATCTATTCATTTATCTATTCCAATATCAATGTGAGGGATTTTGGGTCTGTATAAAAATAGCTGGATAACTTAAAGAAAACTAAAATAGTGTGACGGATAGAGAGAATGGGCTTAATCAATTCTACTAAAGGTAAACAAAAAACATAAGTTATTTATAAATCAAGACTTGTCTCACTAATATAATATTTCTTCCATTGTAGAAAAATCTAGTTAAATCAATGTATTCAAACAATTACAACGCAGTAATTAAGATGAAAACAAACACAAATAGTAAATAGCTGCGTACTCAATAAAGCAAATATAGAAGAGGAAATGCAAATAACAAAGTATCGGCAATCATCATCATCATCATCATCATCATCAGTACCTGGCAAAAAACACTTCATTAATTGTTCCATAATATTAAATGCACACTTCATGCGCCTATGAAGCAAATACGGAAGCAATTTATGTTTAGGTAAATATTATTTCATTATTTCACAATCCGTAGGCTAAACATATTGTGTGCCAACAAAACAATTATGTTATAAAATTTTCTATAGTATTCTCTTTCACACTCAAAACATTTTTCTATAAATTATATCTATTTTTTTCTCTTTTGTTTTCGAAAATTTTCATAAAATTGCGCTTGAAATTATGCAAATAGAAAATTATGAACTCAAACACCTAGGATATTTTGGTGTGATGCATATATTGTACAAGTATTCATCGACTTCAATATAAATTAACTTAATATGCGCCGATTTGTTGAAAATTCTGTTAATTTATTTGTTTATTGAATGTAATAAAAGCAAAAACAAACACACAAAAATAAAAAAAAAATCAAGTATCTAAAAGAAGCCACTGTCATAATACTATGTATATACATTCTATGTTACTCATCGACCACATTCCCGAGGTATGCAAATTATTGATTGTGGGTATTATTATGAATTTTGCAAACTTCGATTTGCATCAAATAGAAAATGAACCGAAACAAAAGCAACAACAGAAACAACAATGATGATAAGGACATAAATTTTAACATTTTACAAAGTATGTGATTGCATTTTTTCTAGAAATACTCATTTGGTTTTGTGGAATTGGTTATTTTGTGCTTAGAATATGAGAAAATATTTTAATTAGAAAATGTCATCAAATATTGCAACAAAATATGTAGAAAAAAAAAAGAAAGGAAATAAATTTCATTAAAATCAAACATTTTATAAATTAATTTTAAATTTGTTTGTCTTAACTCCAATGGATGCAAATTAAATTTTATCAGTGAAGTAAACAAGTTCATTGATGCATCAAGAAGTTTCTTAAAAAGTTTTGAGTAGCTTGCTCTATTGTTACTACTACTTTGAAACTAATTTCAGGATTCAGAAATAAAGTTGAGTGTCCAATTTAATTGTTACATTGCAACTAATAAATAGAACTTTCACATAGTTTTCGATATATTTTTTGCCATTATACTCCTACTTAAATACAAAGACATAGAGGATAAGCAGAAAGACAATAAATTAGGTTAAATTCTGTTCAGTTGAGTTAAAAATCGATAAATGGATCATACCTAGTGAGGTATGCAGTAAAAACCAGATTGAAAAATGGACAGCTAAGTAGTTGACATAAATGTAAAAGAAGTGCTTCAGCTATCAAATAATGCGCGGCAGATTTAGTCAACCAGGTAGTCACATTATTTAACGCCAAAAGTATTGAGTTCAAAATATTTAAATTTGTTGGTCAATACTATGATGGAGCCAGTGTAATGAACGGTGTGTATAATGGTGTATAAACTAAACTGATTAAGAACATTCAGCCTAATTGAAAATTTATAGAAGTGACTTCGAGCCATTTAAGTGCAAAGCAAGTGAAACTTCAAGAAAATATGGTATAGATCCCTATTTTCAAGAAAAAGGAAAAGGAAAGTTAAGAAATAATTTGATAAATTTGAGCTATACACTGTTAATATTTTATACAATTCCTGTCACTGCCGAGGGGGTGAACGATCACTTGGCAAATTAAAAATGAATAAAAATTATTTAAGAAACATTGTAAGCCAAGCGCGAATTCGACATTTATCGCTAAGAGCAGTTCAAACATACGAATCACGTCTGGATTTTACCAGAAGCTGCGAAAAGATTATAAAATAATTTGTTCATTTGGTTTTAGTAGGAAGGTTTGACCTTCACATTATTAATCATTTATTTCAATATTTACATCCTTCATAGTAGGTCTGGAATAGGGCTGTCGTAGTGTCAAGTCGAACCATACATGTATGTAGGTAGTAAGTAGCTTTGCTTTTGGTAATGATGAAGTATATTTGCACAATAATTACAAATAATTCAATCAACCAATGTGTTCAGAGTGTTCCTTTTATTTTTCTTTCCTTTCCAGTATCAACTGTCATTGTATCCAATGATTTTATTTATTTAATTTCCAATTTAGCCGTTGAAAACTTTTCTCAAACTTGTTAAATATGAAAGCATAAAATTTAATACAATTACGATTATTATCAGTACTCAATGTTAACTACCGGAAAACCAATTCCAATTTAAGTTCTTAAATGAATTGGCATTATCTTGAACTAAATTCAGATCCCTTCATACTAAACGCTATTAAGTCCAGGTGCTTAAGCCTTTTGTCACACTAAGCTGCTTTGTCGCAATCAAGAAAAAAAGAGAAATAATTCGAAAGAAATAAAAAAACAGAAATATTAAATCCATAAGAAGTAGTAACAATAATTTTTGCTGTTATCGCAGTCAGTAAGTCTTCTTATTGAGTGCTCTTCGTCCTTGGACAAATCAAATAAGTAACTATTTCAAACAAACGAAACCAACTTTCTTGGGAAAAACAATGATCTCTCTTTGTAAGATATGTCGTTGTATGTGGATTGTTTGCTGCATTCAAGACATTGTCCTTTTCATTTTGACGGCTTCAAACTTTACTTTTGATGAAAAGTTTTCCAAATGTTTGAGTGTTTATCTCTCACTCACCGAAACGGTGTCCCAATTTCTTTGCCATTCCATTTTAGGTCTTCTCATTGTGTGTAATTCCACATTAAAGCTAAGTTTAAGCGGATTACAAATTTGTTGACGACATTCGGACAAAGCTGACTGAATAAATTGTAAATGGTACAGGCCAAGAGGAAACATGCACACAGTTGATTCCGATGCCTTGAGTTTTGTGGTTTTATTGAGGGCAACATTTTAGATTTATTACGCACAAACAATTGGTTCTATCGCATTTACCATTTACTAAGAAGAGAATTTTAATGTTCTTGCAACTTGATTACTCATCTTAGAATTGCATTAATCCCCTGCTAATTCTTCTCTAAACTTTTTATTTCAAACTCAATGTAATAAAAATTAAATTACTATTAAAGCATGAGGAGCTTACAACGATTCCTAATCTATTTGCTCTTTACTTAAGGAAAGATATCCTTGACTATACACTTAAATGATCATATGAATAATAAAATAATTAGTGATGCTTTAATCCTTAACTCATAACTTAAAGGTGTTTAAAGAAATTTTATATTTAATAATTTGATGCTAGTTCAGAACAAATGCAAAAAATACCCAATATACATTTTTACATGATAATGAAAGTAACAATCAACTTTTGTATTTTAACATTTATTGTTTCTATTTTTTTCCGAAGTTCTAGTTAATGAATTTTGGGTGTGATCTGATTTTCAAATTCTGTTAACATTGACAGAGCTGTAATATATCAATACCAACAAGAAAATCAGTATATTTTTAATAAGAACAATCAAAGAACCAACTTTCACTTCACATTTCTGGAACGTTTTATTATCACTTGACAAGAATAAAGTATAAAGTACTACTTACATTTGCCATGACTACAAAAGCCAAAATTTCATCAACATGACGAAGACAAAGAATTGATTGTACTTTGTTGAGATATTTGCTAGAGAAAAGGATCAAATAAAAGGAAAACAAAGAATGCAAGTGGAATGGACGCAATGGCAACCAATTAATAATGGTTAAATTAAAAAGCGAGTACCGAACTAAAGTTTTTGTTGAAATGTTTACTTTTGTGTTAAATACATAATTCGAAATTGAAAAAGAAAAAATAACAAGAAGAGAAGGGAATGGAATGGAAAACTTGAAAAGAAATTTCTATGCTGAGTCTTGCGACTTTGTGAATGGCGAATTGTGAGTGGTGAATGGTCTGTTGCTATTATTAACTGCTTGTTTCATGTCCTTTTAATCTTTTGCAAACAATGCTTATGCTTAACTTTCAAAAGGAAAACTACTGATGGACTTGAATACCATGATCAACATAGTTCGCCCTCGTCCTCGTCCTCGTCATCCTCATCACCATGGGCAAAAGTATCAGTGCTTAGAATATTCTTGGGTACGGCCAAGTGTAGATTTCTGTTGTTTGATATTCTGCAGCGTGGTTCATGGATACTACGCTGAGCAGTGTCAGCAGGATAACAGGATAACTGTCGAATGAATTGATATTGTTTACTTTTAATTAAAAACAATTTGCTTCGCTGATTTTACGACGAACTATGATGCTTCGATGCCGAAATAATCGACAGACAAAACACACAGCAACATCATCAACACCAACAACAACAACAACAACAACAACAGCAGCAGCAGTGTAACAATGAACCACAGAATTTGACTTAAAAACACCAAAAGGATTGCCAACGACAATGATGGCTATAATGAAAATGATAATCTTGATGAGTCTTAAGTTTCGTAAGTATCGAAACTGGTATTGTGGAATATTGTAGTATAAACCTGGTTAAAATGAACATAAAAATGATGCTTATTGTCATCATGATTATGATTCTTATTAAAATGGAATATAGTACAGTAGAATTGGAAAATCGTGAGATCATTTAAAGGCGATTGTAAGAGGCTAATGTCATACCAATATAAATGTAAATTTAAAAAAACAATTTTCCTTTTTATATGGCAATTCATTTTAATCAAATATCTTTCGTAAGCGAACACACGTTCGCTATACTTTGCATTTAATAGCCACAGTGTCACATTAAATCGCCTGAAAGCATGCCACAATATTTTTAGAAAAATTCATAGGCTTTGTATGTGTGTGTGGTGGTGGTTTGCGCAAATTGCATTTACACAACTTTCTTATCCTTTTTGCATATATTTTTTATGTTTTTTCTTATTTACTTATTTATTGTATGCTTATTTTTTGTTGCACACAAATTGGATTTTGCTGCGTTTTGCTTATTATCCTGTGCTTACACCATAGAAATATATATATTTACTATATTTATCCTTTCATTTTGTACACGTACAAATGGCATATAGAAGCAATAGCAATAGCAGTAGAAGTAGGAAAATTGGTGGCGGCTTTGAAGGCGGCATTGCCATTTTGTTTGCATACAATTCTTACAATTCTTCGTTCCATTATTCGTTTGAGTCGAGTTTATGTCGTTGTACCACATAATTTAGTTTTCATTTTTCACCTCTCTTACTCTTCTACTACAGTACCACCATCATCATCATTCCTCCATCATCCACATTATCATCTTCATTATAATCATCATAGCATTGCATTGTCGTCTTTTGTTGCACTTTTCTCCTTAGTATTTTATTTCTTTTTTTTTTTTTTCCTTTCGAGTTATGTTTTGTGTTCAAATTAGCTGTGCAACGTGATAATATTCGAGTGAAATTATGCAAAGTGTACTTGCGCCGCGTTGTGTACAGAAGTTTATTGTCTGAAAATGCGCAGATTATGCAATGTTACTGGGCGGAACACAAGACAGGCCTTATCCATGGTTTTATGAATGGTTGTGCTGGTCCATAGATGGGAGATTCGAGTAGTTGGATGTCATTGCTTACATTATAGTTTTATCTGTACATTATTTTAATGAAAACGAAGAGTAATGAAGAATTATTATAAAAAATGCATATATATTCTTCAGTCATAATCAACAAAATTTTAAACACAATTGATATTATGTTCTTTACAAAATTTCCCATTTATTTCAAGTTTCTTTGATTTTCGTACTTCTTTTCTTGAAAGAAAATTTACTTGCATCTAGATAAATTATTAAGAAAAAATTTCCCAAAAGGTTAACACGTGATAAATATTCTAAGTGCAACGTTAGCAAAATGAACTATTGGAATGTTCAGTATTCTTTCATTCACTATATACTTTTTGAATCCAACTTGATCACGACTAAGGACACAAGAACGGGATGAATGAATATCCTCGAACTTGGAGATTGCAATGAAAAATCAAAGTAAAGAAACGTCAAGAGTTAAATTGTTTATGTGTCTGTGGGGAAGCGATTAGTGTTAATGGGTTTTTTTTTTTTTGTTAGAAATGTGAAGTTTGTAAAGTTCTTTTGGAAGATCTTCTTTTATGCGCTCCTTTGCGCCCTGAAAGTATGCAATTGTGTTGAAATCACACACATATGAGCAATCGATAAAATTCTTAGACACACATCAACACATTTGTGTGTTTGGCAATGCGTACATTGGTATGCGAGCAATATATTTAAAATTTCTTTCTTTCTTTCTTCATATATGTTCTATACATATACGTAAGCTCGTTTCTTTCACACACAATTGGATAAAAAAGCGGAAAAATTTAAGTGCAAATGCTGAGATTGCAGCATCGTGGCAGGCAGAAGCAGCATGATGTATATTGCTTGCACCAACAACATTCGGCGACATTCACGCCAAGTCCAAGGAACCGACATACAACAACAAAATAACCACTTACATGCATTACTATATATGGCTATATGTGTGTTGTGATGGTGTGCTTTGGCATTTCATGTTTAAATGTCAATTTTCCAAACGAAGGAAGCCGGACTACAGTTAAGTACGAGTACATACAAGTAAGGACTTTCTACAGCAGTGCAGCAAATGTCCAGTCTCTTGGCAGTTCTTGTTAGACTTGGTTGTCTGAATTCTTGTGCGTCTGCTTCTACCTTGGTCCACAACGCCACCTTCCTTACTCTTCTTTTCCATCTATTGTGTGTATGTCTCTTTGTGAATGTTTTGCAATTTCATTCTTCATTTCTCATTCATCGCATCCATTTATTTTTCAATTTTATATTACTTTACATCAACGTTTGACTTGATCAAACTGAGAATCAGAAGAAAATAACTGGCAATAAAATTATTAACATGAAATGACAATATATTGTTGCATTAAGTAGTGTCATTTGAAATATTTTTAAATATTTTTGCCTTAAATTCTCGACTTTTTTATTTCATATCTTTCTGAAGACCATTGTGCCTCATAATGTGATATTTTTCATACCCTAAACGATGATATTTTGTGGCACATGCCAATGTCTTCTGGACTCACATTTTATGCGCCATTTGTATAATAAACAAAACATTTCGAAAATAAAGCAACGACAAAAGTTGCCAAGAGCCATTGAATGAACCTAACAAATTCAACTTGCTAAAAAAGCCTAAACAAAAAGCCGAAAAAAATAAATAAGTAGAAGCGAATGAAAATAATAAAAATAACAATTTTAATTATTTCATTAAATTGCAAAACAAAAACGCCTAAATAAACATTTGCAATGTTCACCTGTACAACAAAACCTTTGCACATGCATATTGTCGTTTTGGTTTTGTGTCCTTGTAAACAAAAATATGTTGCTCAAGTTCATTGAGCTCCCCTTTAAGATAACATATCTTTCTTTATTATAAATTTCTTGTAAAGATTTGAGTTTCTTTCATTATTTCATTCAAGGGATACAGTTTCTTTTAACGTCATTTAAAGAATTTTTTTTTTTTTTTTTTTGGTTTTATATTTGTGCCAAGTTTAACTTTACTTTCAATTAACTTAAGGTTTTAAATAACACAAACTGGAAACACCTCATAAAATTTGTATAACGTAGTTTATGCAATACTTTGAAACACCAGTCGTGTTGCTTATAAAGCAATTAACGCCTCCACCATTGTATGTAGACCAAGGCATGTAGTAATTATACGCAACATAAAAAGGAAACTCGCCGCTTTCTCAATTTTACTCAGTGCTCATTTATCGAAATTAATAATAATAAATCAACGGAACGACCGACCCAAGTCGGCAATTAGCTGAAACTATGAAACCTTGCAAAGGTGTAATTAATTTTATGAAATTTTAAAACATTTTCTTGTTTTAGCTTGAGGAAAGCCATGTAGAATATCTTCGAAGAAATATGTATCATCATACAAAATGGAACAGATGTTATTTTTATAATGATAGTATTACAAGTTTGTCATAAAGTTTGTAACACACGGAAGGAGATATCGGAGACCCCTCGACGAGACGAGTTGATTAAGCCATGTCCGTCTGTCTGTCTATCCGTATGTATAAACGCAAACTAGTCCCTCAGTTGTTTAACTATAGAGCTTAAATTATGTATGAAGATTTCTTTTCAGAAGTAGATTTGACTGAATCTGCCGAATCGGATCCGTAGCGGGATACAAACAACACATTACTCATCAGGCTGTTAAAAGAAAAACTTTTTTGTGTTTTGCATTATCGAACTGAAATTAAGATACTATAAGTTCTTGTTCCATGTCCACCAAACATGTAAACTTCTAGACCCTAAGATTACTAGATTCTATAGCTCCCATAGAAGTCCAAATTCAAATTCAGGTTCTTAATAGAAAAAGTTTATGATTTTTGTATTATTGAACTGAAATTTAGATAATATAAATTTCTGACCAATCTCTAGTAATATAAATTTCATAAATCTAGGGTTACTGGATCGTCTAGCTCCTTTACAAATACCTCAGTCCCAGTATTGAAATTCTGTATTTGTATTCACTGTGTATGCTCAATCACAGTGGCGTAAGTAAAAATGTTTTATAGGAGTGCGCGAAAAGTATGACAACATCGGAATAGTCGAAATTACCTTCTTTTTTCTTTTTTTCTGTTGTTTGTATTTAGTAAAATGCTCTTTAATTTGAATTTTGTTTGCTATTAAATTTCTTAAATTGAAATCAAAAATATTTCCTTACAAACCAACAATTGTAATGAATATATTTTGTATTTTCCCGTTACATATTATATATATATATATATATATATAAACTTCTACATATAATAATAATATACACTTGTTAATATCATATATAGTGTACAATGCTTTATTTGTTTAGTCCGTTGTTTGTAAAGCATAAAGCATGAATCGAAGAGTTGTATTAAAATAGTAAGATTAATTGAATACACATAGCTCCTCCCTTCATCCATCTGAGCTCTACATTTCCTTCCTTAGTTTTTAAATTAAGATATTTACCTGAGCATCATAGAAAGATTTAAAAAGATTATTGTTTGCAAAGAAAAATGTATTATTGTACATTTTAATATTGTGGTTTGTATTTATTTTGGTAAAAAATCAATAAACATTTTAATATTAAAGAAATGTAACATTTTCCATTGTCTTCAATTTTATTCAAATGAATATTTTCTTTTTTTTATATTTACTAATCTCACTTAAAATACAATTTCATTGAAAGTAACCAAATGTTGAATTCATGTTCATTGCAGATTTGATTCTTTCAAAATAAATAATAATCTTACATACAAGTCTAAAGAAAAAGATTTTCTGATATTCTGATTTCAAAAAATATTGTATGTATAAGATTATGAACATACCTATGATTCAAAGTTTAAGAGACTTTTAAAATTTCAATCAATAAATGCTAAAAGTTTTCTATTCGAAAATTATAAATACTTATGTTGAAAGTATAGAAAGCTAATGAAAATATTTTATTTTATTTAAACTGCTTAGACTTAAGAGCACTAGCTGCCAAGACTTTAAGCTCTAGCCCGGTAATGCAATCAACTTCTTCTTGGTTGTTTCTCTGAGAGAGTCCCCCAATCCTTTGCAAACTTCATGACCCAAATATAAAATCTGTTCAAAATGTTATTGATATTATTCGTTTAATAAGTATAAGATTCTTTTTAAAAGCTTAGACACGTTAAAATAATTAAATCATTATGAAATAATGTATTTCTTTTCTTCGATCAGGGAAACTGTTAGGTAAAATCACGGAACTGACGACCCCGTCTTCACCGATTTGTGTGAAAATTTGGCCTGTAAATACAAGGGGACTCTTAGTGCTGCTGGTTACAAATTTGATGGACCAAGGCGTAAAGAGATGCCTAGGGTGCCTACTCTGAAGTAATACATAAAGCAGTTCCAGAATAAGCATATTGGCCAGGGGTAGAGGAGGGTGGTATAGTGGATACATTACACTTAGGTATAGTCACGGCTATATTCTTCCATACCTTATATGGCGAAAAAAAAAATATCCCATCATATACAGAAGAAGATAATTACATATTTTGATTAAATTTGTAACCTGAAAAATAAGCAGTTTATAAAACATTAATAAGTATATCTTCCACATAATTACTACGTTTATTCAATCTGAGGCATATAATATTTACATAAAGTATCTTCGCCGTATCCGTCTATCTGAAAGCGCTAAATTTAAAAAATACCGAACGTAATTTAATACGGTTTTTAACAATTGATGGAGTGATTCAGCAGGAAGGTTTTAGGTGTACAAGTGATTAAAGTATTGTGTAAATTGGCTGAAATATGACGATGATTGTTAAAGATGTAGAAAAAAATTATGGCATCTATTGTATTAACCATATGACCAAAGTGTCAATAATGCCTTAGAATTCAAAAAGCAGTTAATGCAGTGTGAAGCAGTTCTCGACATGATTGTATCCGGCATCTTTTGATGACATTATTTTTGGAGTCATCTGGATAGTTCTTAGCTATATGAACATAGAACGGTGGCGCGGTTGTCAAGATACAGACAGATTTTCAATATTTATGACTATTTCAATGCGAATTGTGTTGCCCGATTTAATGTTTTTCTATATTTCTTTAAAAAAGTGGCATAGTTTTTAATAAATTCAATTGATATGATGATCAATTCATAAAAATTTCATTCATTTTAAATCATTGAAATTTAATTGGAAAACAACACTTACCTTTCTTTGTTCACCAAATTTATCCAGTAATATAAAATGATGATGATGTTGATTTTCAATCACATGGAAACACAAAAGAATATAATTTATTGTATCTGAGTACATGATCTTTGTGTGTTTATATTATGAAAATATTTAACTAGTACAATAATTTAATCCAAAAACAATAAAGTTAAGGGAGAAATGAAGAAATGAAATTTGATGATGCAGTTGCACAAATGCAATCAACATCAATGAAGATGAAGACAATGATGAATAACACGAAAATAGACAGAATGAAGGACATTTAATCTGTTACAATAAAATCAAATGGCATGTGTCCGTGTGGTGTGTGTGTGTGTGTGTGTGTGTGTGTATGTTTATTTCAAAAGGCAAACGTAAAGTATTTAGTACAAATTTGCATATAAACTTTTCATTGTCGTCTCCTTGAACATATTACAATAATTTTCCTGATTAAATATATTTATTTGCCAAACTACTAGTTCAGGATAAATATAATAATTTCATTCCAAGGAAGGAAAACTTCTTTTTATCTCCCTGATTCTTAGTATAAACAATCCGCATAAGCAATTACAAATGCTAATTAAGTATTTATTTGAAGCTAATTTTGATGACAATGTAGGCTTCATTAAAGAGCTTATTCAGTATTAAATTGCCAATTATAAATTCTGTCTAAATATTTCAGTTTACTTAAACTCAATTCAAATGAAATTTATGTTCTTTGGTAAACCAATCAAGAAATTAAATAAGTAAAATCACAAATTAGCAAAACTTAACTAGAAATTATTAATAACATCATTAAAGAATAAAATTATTCTTTTTCAGAATTTACTGCTGCTTTCAGAATTATATTAAGATATTTTAGGATATTTCAAAATGTGCAATGATGACTTTGACCTATTATACATACATAACTTTGAGAATGGACTAAACTATATCATTTCATCCATAATTCAAATCAATTTTAAAGGACTATTATCTCAATATAAACAAATATTTGGGTGTGAAAGTTATCTACTATATTTTATATTCAGTCTTTTTATTAACTAAAACACTACAAGACAAATTTAATTCATATAACCGAACCACACCTGAGACAATATCAACAATTTATCATGTTTGTCAATAACAACAACGACGACATCTACATTTTTATTGTATTTCCCTACATACCACCAACAGCAACAACAGCAAAATGAGCGAAATTTGTCACATTTAGTCAAAAGTTTGTAACCCAAAACACGCCTAAAATTGATGAACGAACGAACGAACGAACGAACGAGTTGAGCAACCAAAGTACTCATAGTATGACATACACTGAGCGAAAACAAGACAACCCAAGCAGTAAATAAACATATTGTATCCTATGTGTGGAACAGGAAAAATGTTAATACCACAAAATTCAATCAATCTAATTGCAACACTTTGTTTCATCAAGAACTAGTACGTTATGGTAGAAGAAGTTTATATGAGTGAGTGCACTAACGTTGAGGCTGGAGGAGATTGTTGTTTGGTGCACTAAATTCTTGAAGAGCACAACAAAGTCAGAAAACAATGTAAAGCAGTTGAAATTTATTCGTCATTGAGTGTGTTAGGAAACCAAAATCGAAGAGAAGACTACGCTATGTTGCAAATAACAAGTAGGTATGTTGCAATGAGTCACAACGACAGCTGGGGCAACATGCTGTTAAAAGAAGAACGCCTTCCTGTTTATCCAAATGTACTGTTCAGGTAAAAGTTTATGCACTTAATTAAGCCCCTCAAAAACTTAGTACAAAGTTTAGCAATAGAGTGCGTTTTGTGCGTCTTTTCGCAAAATGAGGCAATACGGTTGTCGAACAAAATGTTGTCTTACCATCCAAGAGGGTCGATCGTATGATAAATACATTTCATCAAATTTTATTTTCAAATTGCGAAATCCAAGTTGCCTTTGACAAATATTGTATTACAATAATATTATTCAGTCAACTTCTACAATTGAATATTCGAATATTTTTTTTGTAAATTTATCATAAATGTATAGTCTCGACTTTATTAAATATAAATATTGTATAATGATACGCAAATATTTTAAGACCATAGCGGAGGAATGTGACATTAAAAACAGTTTTGACATATTTTCCCAGTATGCAAAGATGCACGAAAGTCTGTTAAAGTGTGAGGTATGCAAGGAAAATTATTTTCCCTTCGTCTTCTGGGTAATTTTCATATGGAGCATTAGGAATATAGTAAGTTTTAGATTTGAATAATAATATATTTGTATTGGGTAATGCAGATTTTTTATTGTTCTTTAGTTCCTTTATATAAAAAAAATTTTCATATTGCACCAGGAAATCATCAAAATAAAGAACAAAAATCTTACCATTCGCGAATCTGGACTCATTGGCATAATTATCAAGCTAATTGTTTGGATGACCATGCTCTATGGATTAGCTAGCGTAAGTTGTTTCATAAGCTTCAACTAGTATAAAGAATTATATTATTTAAATAATTATGACAGGCAAATCCCACTGCTATTTTGCCATGGTTAGGTATTTCTATTTTGGAATGCGTTCAAAAGATATACATATCCATGAAATATTTGATACGCGGCGACCAAAATGTCAGGCCGGCAACTGGAATAATCAATTTTCTAGTGCGTATTTATATGATTTATCTTGTGACTTGTCTCAGGATGCGTTTCCAATTAGCGATTGATAGAAACAATGTCGATAAAATATATTTAATACCATCATTTTAAAAAGAATATTTGTGAATTTCTCTTTGCTTTCTGAATAAAAATTTATAGTTTATTTATTTTATTGTTTTTTTTTTTTATTATTTGTTTTTATTTTATATTAATATAAGCAAAAGGCAAAACAAAAATGAACATCGGTTGCATTGATGATTATATAAATTTCAGAAAAACCAGAATCATAAAAAAAGTTGTCGTATAAAATTTGAAATCAGAATAATCTCATATCAATTAAAAGAATATATTTGACCCTCTTGCAATAAGACTTGCTGTAGTTGAAACGCCTTCTTGATAAAAAGAAGTCCGTCGTAGCTACATCTATATTTTTACTATTGTTTTGGTCTCTCTGAATAGAAATCATTGATCAATCAATCAATAAAAAATAAATTCTTTTAATACAAGGAATGTCATAATTTATTGAGATTTGAATCATTTGTAGTAATCATGGAAATCAAACTAAAATCAAATCACCCTAATAATTCATGATTCTTTATAGTCTTGAACATATCCATTTTATATTTTTAAAGGTTAATTTATATTCACTAATTGCCTGTATCAGAAGTATCTGGCAGTATCATAAATTTAATCACTTACATTCGTGTAAACATTTTCTGAATGTATTATTTCTTCCTACGTATACCAACCAATCGTTCTATCAATTGGAAATATGCATTTTAAAGAAAAAAAAAAGGCGTTATGAGTTAATGTTAACATTAATAGAAAGAGATATAATTAATTGCCAATGATAAGGCAAAAACACAATTTAATATAAATAAACCAATATAATTATTTATTAATATTTTGTAATGGATGTTTTGCATTTAATTGGCTTTGAAACTTTTACTCATGGATTTTATTTTCGAATTTAAACTTTTAACTTTTAAAGCATAGATTAATAATATTAAAATTAAATAATGGAAGAAATACTGGAAATTGTTTATGAAACCAAACACATGCGCAACGACACGATTTTACACAGAAATGTAGATTTTTATTACACAGGCGTTCTCAGTCGAGAACAGTTGTTTTTTGTTTTGGTTATACAAAGAAATGCGCCATTATCAGTTGATAAATAATAGCGCGCAATAAAACTCACCTAAAAAGTAGACAAAATCACCAAAAAAATTGGCAACAATGGCAAAAATAAAAATTGGCAACAGTGCGCAAAGTGACCGAATACTCCCATCTATCCATCGTCTAAAACTAACAGAGACATAGACCATCTAACAACTACAACAATTTCATCTTGTTGTTGAATTAGACGGTCTATGATACGTCAGTGCAAGACTCTGCGTCTTCTTTGTGTAAATACATTATAGGTATTTATCGCGTGTATTCTCACGATGAAAATATGACAATTAATTGTATATTGTTGATTAAACTTCTTGCAGTTTGTATTCTTTTCATATGAACAAAAGAAAAAATATAGAAATAGTTTTAAAAGCAAATATTATTAACTGCAATAAATGCTTAAAAATATTTTTTTTTGGTTTTGGGTTTTAGTTGGCAAAGCGGTTTCATCTTATAATCAGTCAATCGTTGAAAGTTGATTAAAATCGGCTATTTATTTTGATGTTGTATTTAAAAAAATATTCAACATTTCATATTTTCATCGCCAAACCTCACGCCTTGAATACCCTAAATATATACGTGTATTTTTTTTTTTTTTTTTTTATTGTAATAAAAATATAATTCTTATAAAAATACACTTTTTATATCCTTGACCACAAAATGAGTTTCGACTTAGAATTTGGCAGTGGTTTTGTTATTTTGAATAAGGCTGACAATTGTCGAAAGAATGAGACCCAAGGGCTGTGTTAGTTTATCCAAAATTTTGTCGAAGCCATTTTCTGTCATCATCTGGCGTGACTAATGCGGTTATTTACTAAAGTTAGAGTTGATAACATTAAGAAAAGGCAAGAATAACCACAACAATAGCAAGTTTGGGTTATATTATATAAGAATATGTCATAAATTTATTATGTCATAAATTATCTTTGTAAGTAAAAGCATCTTTGTGGTAAATACCAAAAAAGGAGGATTTCTCACTGTTTTTGGTGTGTGAAAAAAATTATTCATATGGTATGTAGTTATTTATTTGTTTATATTAAGAGTTTATTTGAATCTTGAATTTTAGAGCAAAAAATTTTTATAACAATTAACTTTTAATTGATGTGGGAGGTTTTGAATAACAATCTCATATAAATTCTTCACTTAAAGTCAATAAGTAAATCCAAACGTATTCATTGCTGTTTGATATAATCAACTTTTACATTACTTGTATTTGTACATATAAGTACTTCCTTCGATACAAAACTTTTCATAAAAATCATGGACTATTTTTTTGTTTTCTTTGTTAGAGTTATTTTAAAAGTTTTTGATTTGTTTGATAAAATTTTGTTTTTCAGTTCGAAAGTGGGTCCCCCTTTCTCAAGCTTCGTCCCTTCGTGCAGCTGATAACCTTCTTCAGGTTCTGCTTAATTCGAAAGGATTTTAAATTAATACAAATTGTAGTTACTTCATTTCTTCTTACTTTCTTTTCCTTTGTTTTTATTTTTTTTTCCTTTACATTCTTCAACACTTCAATTCTTCACACAGTTCATAACAAAAACGAAACAAAACAGAACAGAACAAAAGTGAGTGAGTTTAGTTCGTAAATTCTTACTTCCCTACTACTATTGTATATCATCTTCATATAAAATTTCGAATTTTCTATTTGTTGTTGTTTCATGTTCCCTGCGATCTCGTATCCACTTGAGTTATAATTGAAAATATTGTGTGAAGCAGCTGCGTTTGTGCTTATGCTTGGTTTTAATTAAATTTTCCTGTCCGCAAGTTTAATAGGTAAAGTTGAAAAATGACTGAAGGAATACTTTACTATAAATTGTACTATGTAAAACCTACTATACTCGTATGCCTGATGTTTGAATATACAATTAGTACAAAAATATTTCTTGGAATAAAAGACAGAGAGAGAGAGCGAGTTTTGAAGTGCTGAAATTTGTAAAGTTGCTATGATATTAAGCCAAATGTATTGTAATATGCAAAAGTTGCCTAAAACAATGAGTACATTTTTGAATGTACTCAAATCAAGGATCATAATCATCTACTGAATGCCTCACTCTCATGTGTCTCATTTATTTTGTGACAATTTGTTATAGTATAGTGATGAGATCCTAAAAGTGAAATGTATGTGCGTCTTAGAGTCCATAAATGGGATTATAGGATTCATTCATCCATCAAATAAATGATCTTTTTTAATTTAATTTTTGTTTTCGTTATTACAAAAATTTATATGACTATATAGAATATTCACTTGGCGATTATTATTAAGTTGCTGGTAACTTTCAACTTAGAAGGTCATTAGGATAGAGCCTCTTTAAACGACGTCTCCTCACATCATGAGTGAGGATTGCTACGAGGCGATTTGGATGGCCAAACCAAGTAGACGCAGTTAAGCGACGAGGTGCTTTGTTTTAGCAGGCCTGGATTGTCTGAACATTGCTTGCAGCAGCAATGCCTCAGATTTGAATTGCGTAACGCCAAGCAAGTGCCGCTACTTGTCTGTAAATTGTACTGGATGGCCGTAGCAACCATTCAAACCTATGCAACTTTGATTACCAATATGCGGTTGTGGCTTAAATATGGGCGCGGATTTGTCAACCTGCGGAATGATGTTGGGCAAGTGTCACGCCTCAATGTTAACACGTAATTCACCAATTTCTTTGGGTTTACTCCGATATTACAACGCATGGCCCAACCGTGAAAGAAATCCTGTAGTATCTCTGAAGCTTCTGGGCTGAGGTAGAGTTTACTATAATGAATGTGTTGTGCGTATACATATGCACCAATGATGGCTTCATCTAAGTCAATTGTTTGTTGTATATAGCGAGTAAAGAAGGGCTATAACATGCCAGCACTGATCTTTCTTACTGATGGATTCGTGTCTCACACGTTGACAAAAAAGGCTTGACCACATAGTTAGCTTTGTAGTTGAGCGTGCTGTTTAGCTGGAAGGCATTTGCAATCTTGTGAAACAGACGTCAATCCAGAACTTTAGACATCCATAACACAATATAACCGAATAGATTATTGAATAATCTTCTCAGGTTTATGTTTTGTATATATCAATTTCACTATGACATATTGATAACGATAACCATTTATTTCTATAATTACTACAATAAATACAATTTTCATTAAATTTTTCAAAAGGTTTATTAAAGAATGATTTAAATTTGTTGCCACGTTATATACTAAAATATCTGTCTCCCCATCGCAGTCTTAGTGTTTCCCTTTTTGTATGCAGTTAAGATCGTCGCCATTATTCCTAACAATCTAAATCATCCATCATACGCTTGATGTGCTGTTAAAAAGTCGTTGCGTCGTTGCTTTTTGACTGAACTTCACTGAAAGGATTTAAAAGAAGCAAAGTTAGCTGCTTTTTGGAAATCCTTGTTGGAGTGTTTCCTTCTCTAGACTTCTTTTTATGCAATTTTTGCTTTGCTGCTTGCAAATTGAGTGACATTTTGATGATGGAACAAAATACAAAAGCAACTACGTCTTCTTTAAACCAGCAAACGATAATATTATAAACTCTCAAAGACTTCACTTTGATTTTAGAGTCAAACAACCAACAACCAACTACAAAACTGTAGAAGAAAAAAAAAAAACAAGTACAATTTACCTAAGTAAACTTCTTTGCAAGCTTTCAACTTGTTCTTTTGCTCTTTATGTAATAACTTTTTTAAAGGTTCTTCTGAGGACAACCAATTTAAATATAGAGAAAAATTTAAATCTATACAATTTGACAAAATTTAAATTATTTTATTCATTTGCATTTCTTGTTTTTTGTGCTGTTTATTTTATGGAAAAGCAAAACATGAAAAATATGTTCACTTAAAATGCAAATAAATTATTTGTCTGCAAATAAAGACTCAATGCAAGCAAAGGCGGAGTTCAAAACAAAAGTCACAAGAAATACGAATATTTAAACAAATAAAGTGTGTAGTGCAACCAAGTAAGAAATTAAGACATAAGAATCGGAGGTACTCACTTGTACTCGCATACCAAACATGCATGAACCATGCGTAAAACTTTATGAAAAACAATCATATGTACAATATTTCATAAATATTTCAGAAAGTAAATTTAAAATTTGTGTACGAGTGCTTTTTTTTTTTTCATTATTTCTGTTTTTGTAAAAGTTGAAAAGAAAGTAATAAACAAATAATTAAAATTGTGTTGACTCGTCTTTGGTATAAAGAAAATGTGTAATTCAGATAAACAAAATTTTTGCAAAGATAGACAAGCGTGTTGTTGAGGCAGATATTAGTAATGGTTATTCCTTAGTTATTTTAATTCATTCTACAAATTTATCGTCAGCGCCAAAAGAAAACCAGATCCCCTAAAGGAAGTCTGATAAGCTTCCGGTGGATCGACTACGAAGATGTGAACAACAGTGCGTAAGGGCTCATCTTCGTCTGCATAGCTTTGCCAGAAATCATGTTGCGAATGGAGCTCAATTCATCCCAAAGTGCAGTAGCTCAAAAAGTTATCCTTAGCCAGAGTGGTGCGTCAAATCAACCTACGGTATTAGCTTCTTAGTCCCAACCATTGATACTCTAGAGGCTTTAGTTTTTTTAGTGTTTATGAAATACTGAACTAATAGAAAACTAAACATTAAATAAACTTTAAAAATTAAGCTCAATGGAGGCCAAGGCCTTAAATTATCAATAGAAGAATAATCATTTAAACGCCAATTTACTTTGCTTTTGCTGCTGTCTCTTTAAATGCGAAGCAGGTAATACCAAGATTAATTTCAACTAAGCTGAATGGCAAAACTCCAATTTTTTCTATTATATTTTTCATTTACTGCTGACGACATTGAATGAAAAAGAAGAAAAAAAAGCAAAAATATTGAAAAGAAAAGGAAATAAAAGCAGTTAAGAAGTTAGTAAGCAGATACAGACGGGATACGGGATACAGAAAAAGGGGCAAAGCCGCTTTGATGTTATTGCAGCAAATTAGCTAAAAAAAAATCTAGCTTGCTTTTAACTTTATTTCCAACGCTTTCAGTTAAACCAACTGTGTCTGAGCCAACTTTGTGCACCTTTTCTTTGCTTTTTCAAATATTTTTCTTGGATTTTGTTATATGTTCCTTTCTCCGCCCCAATCGAAACAAAAAGTCTCCTTTACAATTTTCTATCAGAAAAAAATATCAAGAAAAAACATCAGTTGATATTAAGTTTATCGTGGGACGATCGAAAAGAGGAAGAAGTTGAAAGGATTTTGGTGTGCACACAAATAAAAAATAGAAAAATAATAGGAAGAAAATAAGAGGAGGACATAAAAAATTCGCTAAAAATAATTTAACTTAAATTGAGTGCGAGCATGTGTAGAATTTCAAATAAATTTTCAGTTCGAATTCGTATAATAGTATGTGGTAGTATGAGATGATGTAAAAGTAGAAAGGAAATGAAGTCATGTTCACAATTATCTTTTACATTTGTTCTTTTTTTTTTCTACTATTTTATACTTTGCCTTAACACAAAGGAAAGTTTAAATATATTTAAGCTGATTTCATTTAACGTTGTTTTGCAGTGCGTATATTATTATTAGTTGATTATTAGAGATTTATACATAAATAAATTGAAGTTACAAAGTTTCAATGTGGAGAAATTAAGACACTATAGAGATGCACTAATTTTCAACTGTATGTACGAAACTCACATTCTTATAATAGTAAGCTCTGCCACAAAGTAAGGACTGGAACGGAAACTGCGACAATTTGCTTATTTTCCATCGATTAAAGGAAATGATTGGCTACTGGCCATCCACATATGTACAAGGTAAGTGTGGTTTCAGAATCAGCCCTCATCAAATACTTTCTGATAGTGCAAAAGCTCAGCAGATTGAATTAAAATGTAAGGCACCTAGCAAAGAAAGTTCTTCAAAGTATACGCTGTGTAAAAATAGACAACATGAGCATTCAATAGATTACTTTCGATGCCCGAAGTACCCTGTAATCATGCAATGCCATAAAAGATATGAATGAAATAACAATTAAGAAAAAACATTGCGAATCGACCTCAATTGGAAGTCGTGTCATGTTTGCGTTTATTAATTTTTTTTTTTTACCATACATTTAAATACAATCTTATTAAACTATAGTAAAGAGAGTATTAAAAATCGTTATTATTATTTAAAATTTTTTTTATAAAAATTTACCCGTTCTTTTTACTTCCGCAAGATATTCAGCCCAATTATTATGAGGACCAGTTGTTTTGCTTGGATTAAAGTAATATATTAACCTCATTAATTTGCCCTAAACAAAAATTACAAAAAATTATCAAATTTATGAATAGAGGAAAATATGATATGATTATATAACTTACTGGACTTGGGCGACGTGAAAATGTTATGCGTATAAAACTGACCAAATGTGCTTCAAAGTTAAAACATTTATTAGAATCTAATTCATATGACATTTCAGTAAAATCATTTTCTTCCACTGCTGTTTCTATTTTCGCAACCCTAAATTTTCTATGCTCACATCTTAGGAGAAGACTATTGATGTGCACCGGTTGATGTAGGGAAAAAATCATGAATGCCGAATCTGTGATATCTTTTGAAATTGTTGTTAACGCCACATTACTGTCATACTTCCAACCATCCTGATGTCCAGACATCGCACGTTGTATACTGTAAATGGGAGCAACGAACCCATCGAAGAGCATGGGTACTGAGACAAATTTGTAATCGGTCTCAATTTTTTCAATACGATAGTGCTGAAAATTTATATTATTAAACATTAATTAAAGATTAAAGTTTTCTTATATCTCTTACGTTTTTCTCCATATAATAGGGCACAATACAGATATAGCGAACCGGTATTAGGTCAAAGTATAGAAATTGTTGTGAATAGCATTTGTATTTGCTGTAATTAATAATTTGTTTCCATTCTCTACAGTCAGTTGAGACTTCCACATGATAGGAGCAAACACATTCCCCGAGATCTATAAAAAGATGATTGATCATGCGGTCCCTCTGCAATTCGAAGTATGTTGGACGCTGTGATTCTCTAACTTCAGAAACTGTCAACGCATCTCCATAGGCAGAGATCGGTGCTAATCTTTCGAACTTTTGTTGAATACGATGAGTTTTACCCTCGCGAAATGGTAAATCCTTTAATGCCTTTATATTTATTATGATCTCATCAATCTCTTTCTCTGTTAAGACACCTGTAGGTTGCACATGCGTTCGCAGTTCATCTATTTGCATCAAATTAAACCGTATGTAGGGAATTACATACTAAATGAAGTATTTAGATTAGTACCATGTCTTTTATAAAAATTATTGTACCTCACACGAAACCCACCTTGAACTCGTCCTCTGTGTGTGTTTCACTCCATTTCATAACAGATTTGAAAATATCTAATTCATAACCACGAAATGAATCACGTTTGATAATATCAGCAAGAGCCTCCTGAATTTGTGTATTTGAAAAGACAAAAGTGAAAAGTGAAAAGTGAAAATATTTAAGATTATTACTCTTCTTGAGGTCTCTTACTTTGTTCAACAATTTGAAGCTTTCCTTCTGGAGTATTTGATCAGCATTCTTATCCAGGACTTGCAAATATGTGTTATAGAACGAATCTTGTGAATAAAGAAGTGCAACATTCATGAGCATGCCATAGTTCTCCTTAGTGAACCGTTGGCATAGAGTTGGTAGTAGCACAGTTTTAAAATCATCAAAGCAATATTCAGTGGCAAGATGTAGTACTTCAACTAAGGCTTCTTCTGTATACAACTGCAAATTCAAAATACCAGTATACACATATTCCAAGATAACTTTAAATGCATCTGGATTCACATCCAGTTCAATTTCAGACTTTTGTGCTTCACTAAATCCGCCATAGAGCATAACGCGAAAATATTCAAATCTTGAGGCCAAAATTACTCGATGTGCTGGAAAACGTTGGCCCTTAATAAGAAATGTAACGTCGGCGAATTCGGAGTTCATACAGAGTCTCCTTGTAACTGCCGTCAAAGTGTCTAAAATAATAGAATAAATAAATTTTTAATTCTTTCATTTAAAAGTTCAAGTACTTACATGAATGGTCAATACGTTGACACATATATTGTGGTGGCAGCAGCAATTCCGCCATGATAATCTATAGAAAGAAATAACATTTATTTTTAATAGTATTTTTATATTTAAGTACTGAAACTAAAATTGTGAATCAAATTATCCGCATATATTTGTAATATGCATTTCAATTTTTA
Organism: Amiota minor; assembly: GCA_037043295.1. Taxonomy (NCBI): domain Eukaryota; kingdom Metazoa; phylum Arthropoda; class Insecta; order Diptera; family Drosophilidae; genus Amiota; species Amiota minor. The sequence goes on from JBAMAW010002206.1 coordinate 654,663, forward strand.
CACAAAGTCTTCTCTTTTCTTTTTACTCAATTATTGAGCGGCAGAGCATCCCATTTTATAATAATAAATTCTTCAAAACCACTACAGAGCGGCTGAATAAAAGTTGCACATACCAATTAAATCACATATCATTTAATTTATAAAAAATCAGACTTTGAAAAGCAATAGATACGAAAAATTTTAAATTATTGTAGAACACAAATCTGCCATAACAAAAATGTAAGTATCTATCACACCACCAAGAAAAAGTCTGTACAACAAGAAAACACATGATTTCACATAAACAAAAGACAACTCAAAAAACTCACATTTAAATGTTTTCAGTTCTAAAAAAAATAATTTTATCGAAACAAAACTATTTTAAATTAATCTTTATTACCAATTGCGAATATTTTGTTGTTTTTTATTTCACATAAAATTAAAAATTTCCACAATATTTTTCCTTTTCAGTTAACAAAGAAGTTTTTTTTTTCTTTTTTTCAAACAACTCAGGAAAATCCTCTCAATTTTTCTCTTCAAAGAGAACACCAACTTCTACACAGAAAGTAAGTAATACAAGTGAGGGTATCGGGTATCATTCAGGTAGAAACATTAGAAATTTCATTTGCAACAGGTCAAAATTTTGGAAAAAGGATGAGCGCTTGCTATCTTTCTCTTTTATTCGCATTACTTATTTAGGGTAGAAAAGAGCGTGGGTTAGAGGGTAGAATAAGTAAAATACTCAAACTCAGAGTTAGAAAAATAGTAGATACACAACAAATTTTAAGTAGTTCAAAAAAAAGTATACAATGTGCATTGATTTCATCATTAGAATCATCCTTGTATGTGTGACATTATGAACAACGTCGTTTTTATCGGAAATTAAATATTTAGCATAAGAAGTAAATAGGTACAATGCCTGCATAGAATCGCTGGTGATAATACGGAGCAACTACATCCAATATGTTAAAGATGAATGAGAGTTTGGCTTGGAATCAAAGCAGCTGGGTGGCTGACGCATAGTCAAGGCAACACCGCAGACTGTTAAATTTTAAGGGTAATTTTCTAGGCCAATCAATACGATTGTTCCTATCTATTTATGAGTATCAATATGCTTTATTTCGTTTCATTTCATTAAACTATTCTTATATCTTAAGCTATGTAAAAGGGATCAGTTGATCACTCAAACTATTGCACATAACTATTATGAAAAATTTAATTTTATACATCACAATTTTCTTCTCTTTAGGCAACAGTACCAAAAAAAAAAATATGGGCCAAGTGCGAGTCAGAATCGTACACGAAGGGTTCCGTACCAGATTGGGATTTGATTTGACTGATTCCAAAAAATATACCGCGTTTTATAGTCCAAAAAACAAAAAAGTTTTTCTATAAGAACCTGAATTTTAATTGTGGGTTTGTATGGAAGTTTCTGATATATAACCACCAACCTTCCAAAATTCAAGATTGTTGGATTACTGAATCGTATAGCTGCCATACAAACGAAAATGTTTCTTGTATGGGGACCCCTTTAAATTTATATAAAATTTTAGTTTTAGTATTTGTGAAAATTTCAACTCTCTAGCTATTGCGGCTTATGAGATATGGCTAGAGGACCGACGGACAACGAACCCTGCAATAGGGTTCCTTTTGGTACACTTTGGATATGGAACCCTAAAAAATATAAATTTCAGAGTTGATGAAATAATGAAAAAAAAAAACAAAAATTATTTCCATTTTTTCATTGATCACATTTTCGCTTAGTTCCTATAATAGTCATAGAAAAGAGAAACTGAATACTCTTCGTTGAAACTGTTGTCAAAGAAGAAGAATTAATCTAAAACTAATATTATTTTGAAATAAAAAAATTTCTTTAGCCAAAGCGAAAACATAAAAATTAGAGTAATTGTGTCAATATCAGTTTCTTAAGAATAACTTTTAGGTTAATATTCGATCCATAATACAATAATTACCAATGGCACATTCTGAGCATTTGGGTGATGAGCATCAAGCGAAGTCTAGCGAGTTGGAAAAATCTAATGGAGGAGATATGGAATGTAAGTTAAATATATTGTAACCAAAGATCCGATAAAAGAACAATACTTTTTTGGTCTAGTCATTTCATCAGCAATGGAGTATATGGATCCAGAATTCCGAGAATGGTTGCAGAAGCAAGTGTCGAATTCACCCTCGGAAAAGTTGTCATCCAAAAGCAGTAATATTTCATTGCCAAATGTGGATTGTATTGGCACATTTAAAAGTGAATTGGATGAATTTGGTACATTGAAAAATATACCAAATCGAGTTCCATCATTTCTGCCCAGAAGTATTCTTAAGCAAGCAAGTACACCTGTTTCAAGAATCCAAGAAATAAAGGAAATTAGCAGCAGTGAAGACAGTAACCTCAATATAGTTGATGCTGCCGATGATGGTGATCAGCCTCTTATCGATAAAATCAGTAAAACCAACCATTGGGACAATTGTGAAGAAAACCGGAAAGAGTCTGATCTAGCAGCAAAGAAAACGGCTTTAGAGAAATCTATACTTTATAGTGCTAAAGCCGTTGAGCAGTTGTTAACCAATGTGGGTACGACCAATTGGAATTGGCGCAATAGTGATGGTAACCCTAGTACTTTCCCGATATTAAAACCTAACCCCCAAAATGTTTTGGAGATTTCACATGAACCGATAAATTGCCCACATTGTGATGCCATTATAAGTCCCTCGGCTATTATGTATCACTTCCTTATGCAGCATGTCAGAAACGGGGAAATCTTCTTTATGGAAATACATATAAAGCAACGTTGCTTATATACCTTTGAACCATCAAAATTTGAGTTTCGGAAGAATATTGCACTCAGTCTGTTTGCATATGGTAGTGTCAAGACAGCAAACAACACTGGAGGGCTTATTTATCGCGGTCTAGCATTACCAAATTCACCGCTTCCACCACAATTTGAAAACCTACAGAACTATTCCCCAGTCATTCTCATGGCGTGTCGCACATCATTGGCGGCAAACTTCGGAAGCCTTGAGTGGGACGAAATGCTTTCCGCTGTTCATAAAGATGAGCATGATCTTTGGATATTTTGGGTTGTTTCAACCGAAATGGTTAAACCATTATATGCAACAATAACTGTATTCAATCGCATCCTGGACGAATCGCTCAGCCGTTGCGTAAAAGTACGCAGTCTGAGTGATTCTCAGAAGTGCTATGACTTTCTTCAAAACGATTTCAATCGCCTTGACATAACTTACGCCAGTGTAAAATATATGTCAAATGATTTTACCTGCCCCATTATACTAGAAGTATTGTTTAATGAATGATAAGCAAAACGTGAAATCCGAAATTTTAATGGAACAAAATGCAACACAATTCATAGTACCATAGTATTTGTAACATTGTAAAAAAAAAAAAAAAAAATTGAACTCTCTGCATAAATTTAATAGCGTTTTGTTGTTTCGGTTATTAAATTAAATTAATTAAATTCTGCTTTAAGATCTCAAAGTGTTTCTTTTGCTTGATTATGTTAGCCTGAAAGTGTCTGGGATTTCCCACCTTTGGCAACAATAGATTGTAAAGTATCTAGGGAGAATTCATTGAAAATACTTTATATAGATAAAGATAGATGGCATTGCCTTTGGTCAAAGCTGTTATAAAACGAGGTCTAATTAACCTACAGAAAGACTGAAAGTTTGTTTTGATTCGTTTTCATACTTGACCAAAATTTTCAATATCTTCATAGCCTTTGTGTTCTAAGATCTACTCAGTACTAAATATAATAGGGTACTTGAATTATTGACATTCCAAAATCTAATCATTTATTCAAAGTATCTCAAATATTGTATCCTTTGTTACCCATTATAAATATTTAACATGATATAAACACCGATTACTTTTGCCTTGCAATGTCAATTGCTGACACACAATGCTTTAAATCCCTTAAATTCATTTTATCTAAGCTTACAAGTGACGTTGGTTACGAGCGATTATTAGTAGCTTAAATTATTGACCTCTCTCTTTCATGAAGAGAAAAATTTCACCCATTTAATAGTATTATACCGTATTATGGTTATATTTTGACTGTTTTCACAAGTTCTAGTTTCTCTTTGCCATAACCCCATGGCGGTGTGCCTTAATTTTTAACTTCCATAAGTTTACGTACCACAGGCTTCACTATGAGCAATTCAACATTCTACTCACAACAACACAATTTCATTATGATGAAGTGTTTAATAATACAAAGTTCGGTATTATTCTCTGGGGCATCATTAGCGTTTAGTTTTGATTTCGCTTGTTGAGGTGCGCGCATTACCAACAAAATGTATTATAAAAATTAAATTTCATTTTATTTCGCTTTCTACTTTATTTGAATACCATGTAATCAGAATGAAAACGAAATTACAAATGTTAGATGCATTCAAGACTTTGATAAACCTGACATAACTCAAAAGTAATATGCACAAAAGATAGGAAATTGGTTTATAATCAATATTTTGGCTCATGTTCATTGTTCTAATCCCAAAGCAATAAGCCCGGAACTTTTCCAAAAGACTCAATTTACAAAATTATATGATACCATGAGCATCAAATATCTTTGTATAACATAAACACTTTGACCTTGTCACAAATGTTGAATGAATTCATACACTCAACTTGGGAAAAGGGGTTAAAGGTCATCATCATACAGATGTATGTTTGTACAAACAACTCCCGACGACAACAAAGAGCTTTTATGATGTAAATTTTTGTCATGAAATTGAATGCACATCAAGACAATAATGATGAAAATAACGATGATGATCGTTATGATGACACACACACACACACACACACACACATCATATGGCCATGAATAGTGGCGCCCATATTCATTAATCAAAGTTTGACAACAGCTGCAAAGAATTTGCATTTTCTAACACAGACCAGAAGAAAGGGTTTAATATTTGGTATCCAGCAAAAGAATGAAGACTATCATCATAAGGTTAAAAATGATTCCTTTGTTATATGTACCTTCTATCCTATCCTATCATTTTATTTTTCATATTTAATATATACAATACAAATACAAATATAAATAGAACTTTCTCTTTCACAGAGTTACAATGCTTCAAAATACAATGTAAACAAAATCTCGTTGACACTTTTTATGGTAAAGCATAGCAAGGCATTGACTTTTTAATAAACATCAATTTAAATAGAATTTTCGGCAAGCGTTTTTAGTAAATGATTTTTTTTTTTTCGGATCTTAAAGAGTTTTTTTCCTATTTATTTGCTTTCCATCACCTCTCAATCAATTTTGACCGCCGTTTGCCTCAAAGGATTCTGATTTTATGCCAAAATAGGGCAAGTTGCTTACTTTTTCTTAATGTTGTTGTTGTTATTATTATTATCCTGTCATGCCTGTCAGGCGTAAAGGAGTTGAAATTGAAAAATATTTAGACAAAGTTTTCCTCATTCTCTTCTTTCATATTGTATGGAAAAAACAGGGAAAAAAATCATATAGAAGTCAATTTTTTAAAGAACTTTTTTTTTTTTTCTTTGCAAAGAAAATTTTGCAAAGTTTAAACTTTTTCATTGGTTGTCAGAGCAAATTCGCTTGGGAAAAGGCAAAAAAGTTTCGCTGCATAGGGGAACAGAACTGAATTTTCATTGTAATTTTGCCAAAAAAAACACATACCATATATGTATAAGTAGCATAGTGAGGGAGCTCGGTATGCGTTCGTTACTTTTGCTGCGTTGTCCTTCGCCTGTGAATTTTGTTGTTGTGGCTACAAATTACAAATTGATTATACGATCAACAAATGTGTTAATGTGGCATTGTTTGAAAACAAGCAACAAAGAGGAAAAACAAACTTTGCCTTGAATCGATTCGATGACTATGACGATGGCGATGGCGATGGCGATGACGCGAACCCCATGTGCATGAGAGAGTCTGTGTAACCAGAGCAGGTTTACTTCTTGTATTTTGACCATAATATTTCACAATAATACCAACAACAGCGAAAACATATGAGAAAGTTTTTGAAAAGTGCTTTCAGCACATTTATTTTCGTTTGCTATCCGCAACCACGCTTCCTAACGTTTTAATGCTTTTGATGCCATTCACCAACCATCATTCTTTTAGACCCTTTGTCCCTCTGTCTTACTCAGTCCCTTTCGTACTATGGTTTTTCCATGAAACTCGCTGACAGCAATGCAAAAAAACTTTTCCTACGCAATTTATTATGGTGTGGCACTCTCTCATACTCTCTTTCTCTTACTCTCTCAGAATTGCTTGGACACTAATCTACCAGCAATAACACCCACTAGTCAATTACACAAGTATGTGGTATTGCAGGGATATCATGCCAAAATGGTTGCTTTACTCCTGCATCGTCTCCTTGATATTCCTTTTTTTTTCAGCATGGTTTGCAATAAAGTTTTGAGTAAAATGTATTCGAGTGCTTCGATAGTAACTCTGAAATGTTGATTAGATCTTGACCTTGTATAATTTGACATCAACTTTCTGAATTTCAAAAATCAATATATTTTTATATAACTTATTTTCATTACTCAAATCTGCACATGAGCCGAAAATTTTCATCTAAAACAGAACTTAAAATTTATCAGATGTAAAAGAATAAAATGTGTTCAATGAACCTCGATTATCTGGTTTTGTGTCGATATCTGTTGACCAAAATGTATATTTCTATTAACTGTACCTTTACCTCTAATAAGTATTTATTTATTAGAATTAAGATTATAATTATAGATTATAACTTAGTATTTAATATGAGTAATAGAGAGAGGCCCTCAGCTCAGGCGAAAGTTAAGAAGGAAAGGAGGAAATTAGAAAAGTGCAGGACCACACTTGCCTTGAGCGGGAATCGAACCCACGATTCTTGGGATGTCAGCTCATCTGGGCTAACGAACCAGTCACCTCTAGTAAGTATATTTTCATGATAAAATTGTTTAGTGCATCCGAAATCTGATTTTTATAGCATTGAATTTCTCGTTTATTATTTGCAAATTCTCTTCAATTCATTGTCTCTGACATTTTTCTCAGAATACACTCCATATATCCTGCTTTACACATTTGGTTGACAATCATTTGGTCATAGTAATGACATAAGGATTTATTTACATACAATAAAATTTACATAACATCGATTATATGGAACTTAATGCTTCATATCGATGTCTTCTTCGTCTTATATATATCAGTATCAATATGATAGATCATTGAAGAGTTAGTTGCCTAAGCACAACATGATACGAATTCATTGTTTCCAAATTATGTTTTACATGTCAATGTTTCCGACCTAAAGTAACAACTTTTCACCAAATACAAGAATAAGAAACTAAAACATTTATTTATGAATCCATTCCATTAGTGGAAGCTAAGAAACATAGAAGTCTAAAAACCAAATATTATATTATTTAAATTAATACAAACATTCTCTTTTGGCTTCCACTTTTTTTTTTTTTGTTATTTTTTGTTTTTGATTTCCATCAAAAATGAATCATTAATATTTAAATGTACATTTACTTATAAATGTTTGTCTATAGAAGTGGAACCTACTTTATATTTATGCGCAGCTCAAAGTATCAATAAATTCCTTCTTCACAACGATGGAATCGAGTTTGGAACCAAAACCATTTGTTCACTTTACATAAGAGCATCATTCTACTTATATTAAAATATGTATACCCTCTAAGACACACACGTACACTACGCACTTTTGGTTAACAATCGAATCTTATTGTATCGTAGAGATTTGCATAGATTTTGCGTAGGCAAGCATAATTTTTTAATAGTCCACAAGACTTTATGTGATTGGTGTTTCTTCAAAGTCAAACAAACAACCATGGTATATCGTAGTAATCTATGTACTCTAAGTATCTCTGTTACCTGTTTATATTTGGATGTAGGCCTAGTTTTACCTAGAATGTACGCCTCGTTATGTAGCTTCGTTAACCCAGATTTTAGTAACTAACAAAAAACCGAATCAAAAGAAATTCTGCCTTGCAAACCTTGCCTTACATGTAATGTGGCTTCAATTATTAAAAATGAAAGTTTTGTGTGTACAAGGTAGGGTGTAAAAGACAGAGGAGTCAAGTCTTGGTAAGCATAAGCACGCATGCAATAATCTAATGCAAAATTCGCACATACATATATAGGTACACCATCATAACACACAGCATACATACATAGATACACAGAGTTATACAATTGAAATTGCAGCATAGAAACCTACTAATGGCTGAAAAAGTATTCCATTGCATACTTTTAGGTTTTTCTCTCCTTTATTTTACTCAATGCAACTATTTTCATTCATTTCATTTCTGGTCTTTTTCGTTTGTTTCTTATTTCTTTCGTTCTTCTGTTCTGCTCCTTTTTCAGCTATTTCTTTCAAGCAAAAATACCAAGTGAAAGCGAAACTTATATAAAGCAAAGTTAGGCATTGTTTTTGTGAAAATTTTTATAAAAAGTGAAATTTGTACACATTTTATAAATAATGGAATAAAAAAAATAGAAAACGCATTAACTTCGGTTCTGATGAATATTAAATACCCTTCATGTCAACTTAACTGAAAGATTTTTTAACATTTACACCTTCATGGAAAAAACATCATCAGGGCCGTGGCCATCAATACCCGACCATTTAGGAAAATAATCATAAAATATGCATTGCACCTCGGGTATCTTTTTCTTCTACAAATAAATGATGAACTTGAGAGTATATAAAATTGAGCTCAAAACTAAAGTTTAGAGCTTTTTGTGATGGACATCAGAATTTCATCTCTTTTTTCCCAATTTATAAGGCAATAAATGGTTCTTTTGGTTTTCGTTTCTGCATCACTAAACAAAACAATACTCAGACCACTAGTTGATGTGGGATTACGCTAAAATTCCCCTTTCTGCCTAAACAGTCCAGAGCTTGTTACAAAGTGTACGATACCTGTTTGCCAATATCTTTTATGAAAAAGGATCTTAAGCTGGAGATATGATAAATGCTATGCACAAAGAGACTTAACCGTTTCTTTTTTTTGCATGATTCTCTATTTGGCAATTGCCATGGAAGTGTCTTACCAAACTCTTACTATGTTGTAATGCATTGCAAATATTCCAACTAAATGAAAATACCCTTCACCATGTTGTGAGGGTATTTTAAATATATATATTTGTATGACAAACATATTTATGTATATGGAAATTTAGCTCATGGTCAGTCGATTGAAGCGAAAGTGAAAGAAAATATAGTTTCTCCCCATAATTTTTTTCCTCACTCTTCTATTGCCAAATGAGAATGAGAAAAATGTTTAAAAAAAAGGGGTTTGTGTGAGTTTCAGAACGTTTGCCATGTGTAACATGTGTTTGTTAGTTTGAAAGTGACTTTGAAGCTACTAAAATTTTTTTTGTATTTTGTTTTGCATTTTTCTATATTTTTTTTTATTTTTAGTTTTTCACTATTACGCAATATTTTGTCATATGTGAGAGGAAATGTTTGGAAAACACAAAAATAAATTGAAGTGACATCATTTTTATTTTTTTTTGTGAATGGCAACCAACACTTCAACTCAACTCAATTCAAATAAAAAAGAGAAATTAAAATAAATTTTTAATTTTTTTTCAAAAATCAATAAATGACAAAATATTTTCATTAGAATTTCCAAGTGAACTAAAAGCACTCCAACTGTCACTACTTGAGCTTAGAAATTAAGTCTGGTCAAACAAGGACCATGGAAACGTAAGAAGAAGAGAAGAGGTTTTTATAGTTTTGTGTGAAAATATCACTGAAGCAATGTGAATTTTGCATAAAATCATTTTCACTGCACAAAATTAACTATTGAAAAACACTTTAGTTGACAGTTTACGCTAAACTAAAGAAGGTTAAAAGTTTATACAACTTTATATTATACTTTCAGGCATCAGCATATAAACCAAGCAAGCGGAATAAAACAGGAATAGAACAGAGAAAAACAGAGCACGGTATAATCGTAATTATGTTTGTAGTTTTAACATGTCATCGTCTTCTAAATTCACATCATGAAATTTAGTGTTATTTACATGTGGTTGTTGTCATGTGTGGCTTTGAATTCAGAGAATGCAATGTATTTAATGAGGATTAGTTGAGGCTTTAATGCAGCAAAGTATGTTAGTGAGTAGCATCAAAAGTGTTAATATTTGTTTAGATAAGAATAAATCAGAGTTTAATTCTGGATTTCAATTATTTTTGTTGTTGTTGTTGTGTGTTAACAACTTTACAGATATGAAAAGCATATTTACTGAAGCTGAATTACTTTATTTGATTGATTACATTGCTTTTTGATATGTTGGTTTCCTCTCGGTCAACCCAACCATGCTTTAGACATCATTTTCATATCTTCATACAATATTTTCAATTATTTATTTTTCATACCAATTATTATTTTTATTATTAATTTTTTTTTTTTTTTCCAGCTGTTGCACTTTCTCTATAAATAAAGCAATTTCAATAATTCAGAAACACATTTAAGTTTTGTGAGTCATAAACAATTTGAATTGAATTGAAAACCTAACAACAGGAAAAGCAATTGTTCCTGTTGAAGGAAGAAAAAGAAACAAAAACGAAAACAAATTCAAAGAAATTATACCGACAATAAGGACAACCGAAAAAACACATGCAAACAAGTCTCAACGCACTAAACGAACTTGACGAAAGACGAACACAACGCTCAGAAACAAGTGAAAGCAACAAGAAACACGAATTTCAAAAGAAGAAAAGAAATTCATAAAAAAAAAAACAGAATTAAGAAAAAACTAAATATAAGAAAAGCCCGCTTGAAAACGTTTAGAGGAAGGAAGGAAACAGCTGGAAGACGTACTCGGAAGCTTGGTTGTGTTGTTGGCGCTGTCTGAAGTCTGTCATTCGGTTTTGCTACGCCAGCATACCATGGGTGCCCTACATACCCAAAATGTTGACAATTCCCCCAACTCTATCTACGAACAAAAAAATAAATAAAATAAAAGACTTGACGCCTTCTCTTTCTTTTTTTTCTTTTTTTTTTTTTTTTTTTATACAAAATTTGACTTCTTTAGATTTGCGTTACATTAACGTTAGCATTGCCATTGGACCATTACTTTACTTCAGATCGTGCTCGACTTGAGCTTTCATTGTCATTGCGGTGGCTGCTGCTGTCACTTCCGTTTGCTGCCAACTTTGACTTCCTGTCAATGGCGTCAGCTGCAGCTGCTTTGACGCCTGTTTTTATTGTTCATATTCCTTTTGTTGTTTTTGTTGTTGGAATTGTTATTGTTATTATTGTTGATGTTGCTGTTGTTGGTATCGGATTTGGGTGATTTTCTTTTTCACAAATTTATTCTGTCGCTTGTGCGATGACGAAAACTTACAATTGAATTAAGAAATTTTCTTCTTGTTTTTATTATTTTTATTCAAAAGACAGTTTTCTTGGAATCTTTTATTTTATATTTTTATTTAATTTTATTATTTCATAGAATAGAGATTTTGTTATATTGCAATGACTAAGTTGAGAAATTTTGAGATTTCCATATCCACCACACATTGAATTCTTTATAATCTTTGATATTTAAATTTGATAAAATTGCATCATGTTCTTAATGTCATTTTTTTGTTTGGTTTCCTGATTTCATCCTTTGGGTTAACCCAATAATTTTTCCCCAAAATAAACTTTTCTAGATTTACGAATATTTCCATACCGATTATTCTATAAAATTATTTCGGAAAAGAACAATATCTTTGAATCTTGATTGTCTTTCAATTTCTGATTTGCTATTTTGAGATGTTTTCATATTGTTTTATTTTTATATAATTCATTATTGAGTTACCATGTTGTTTTTTTTTTTTTTTTTTTGCTGTTTTCTAAAATTCTCAGGAAAAACTTTAAAATGTTTGCCAATATGATGACATATTACTTTCAGCAACCTCAAAGGGTGGCACTTGGCTTTCTTATTGTCTTTCTTTTAATCTCTTTTAGTATTAGTAAGTATATTGTACAACTTAATCTTCTCTAAGCAAATCAATACATTTGTAAGTCATATTAATGATTTCATGGAGTCAGTAACAAGGCCAAGTTTTATCTTTTCTTTACAATATGGATAAGTCAGTTCTGCTGATTCCCTCAATTAAATCGACTTATTTCGGTCAAGTAAATTTACATGATGCCATCAATACTTGAACTCATTAATTTATCTTCTTGAAAGATAAGAAAATGAGAAAAAGAAAAAATGGAATATTATTAACGCGTTCTTCAAAAAGCAATACGAACCATAATAAAACAAAAGCCATGAACAAACACAAAAACAAGAGGGAAGCTGAAGAAAAAATGAATGATAAAAAGTAGCACAAAAGCGGATTTTCATTCAAGGTGAAAGCAATCAATCAATATTCATGAAATCAGATTTAATTTAAGCGCATTTAAGTGGATGGCGAGAACTTATCGGAGCCTTGAAGTTCTCGTTGCCAATACCACGACGCCAGCAACCCAACGGAAGTCGAAAATAAAAACTTTGTCTCATAGACAAAAGTGAGGAGCTTGAAGTGAAGGGAAGCGACGAGGCATAAAATAAATAATAAGAAAGCGTAACTAAATAAATGAGCGAAGGACAGAAAAAGAAAGATGGGAAAAGAAAAAAAGAAAACATAAAAAGAATGTCAGAATTAAGCTGATGTTTTCATGCAGAAGGCAAATGAGCGGAAGCTGTGCCAATCATTAGATGAAGCAAGACTTGTAAAGCGTCAAGCGCCAAGCACCAAGATGAGTCACATTGATGAAAAAAAATCAGGAAAGAAGAAGGCTCTGTTTGGAACCCAAGACTCATTTTGTCACAAAGTCCTATAAATTTTCCTTTTAAATTTTTGTTCTTGTTGCTATGTTGCCACTTATTATTATTGTATTATTATTATTATTATTGCTGTTGTGGTGCTAATTGTATGCCCACCCAATGTGAGTGGAGTGACAGAAAACAGCACCCCCGGTAAACCCTTGGCAGCCACTCAATATTCATGTAGGAGTTGCTAAGAGATTTCGGAGATGTCGACTGAATGATAGAGGCCGAAGAATTATGTGATGGCCTTAGTGACTAAGGACTAAGGTACGACGTGACGTGGCGTGCAGAAAACAAAGCTTCCAGTTTTATTTCAATTTCGCAGGAGCATGAAAAAATAAATGAAACATGCAAATAAAATTATTACGCACAATTTGAAGAAATTGTGCTTGACGCTTGCCTGATATTGAAAAAAAAAAAGTAATAAGAATTGGAAAAAGAAAACAAAATTTGGATTTGATTGGTTTGATCTTGAATTTAAATTGTTTGTAACCATTCATATGAGCATAATCCTCTCCAATTATTTTTAATGATACGAGTATGTGGCACAAGTTAGTGAACTTGCTTGAAAGTGTTCAAGCTCCTGTTAAGTTAAGTTTCATGCCAGATATCCAACATCCAACATCTAACATCCAACGTACAACAAACAATAAAACACATGCAGCAGAAGATAAATGGCGTCAAGATGCAATTATTTGTGCACTTTTCACATCCAACAACAATTCACCAAAGTAGGCGAGTTTTCCATTTTACTTTTTATAACTTTTCTTTATGTTTTGTTTTCAAGACAATTCTTTTGCGCTTCGTCGCTGACACTAAGTACATTAACTACTTGCATAGAATTTTCTTGTTTTTCTCTTATATTTTTTTCATCTTTTCTCTATTTCCTTTAATTTTTCCGGCTGCTGCATTTTCACATGTTGTACAAGTTCTTATTATTGTTCTTGTTGTTGTTTGCGACTCTCATATGTCTGCAGATGCTTTTTGGCTTTCCTTGTCATCGTCGTCGCTTTGTAGTCGTCCTCGTTGTGCCTTGTAGACATAAATAAGGATTTCTCCTGCTGCTTGTGACTTGATCCTTGCATACTTTACTTTAACATACATACATATAAATGTGTATGTGTATATACTTACATATATGGTACATGTATTTTACATAATAGTATTTGTTTTTCATGTAAGTAGAGCTTTTGTTTTGAGTCAACATTATCATGAAAATATCATGCGCCCTAAAACTAAGAAGAAGTAAATAAACCCACTTTTCTGTTCTCCTTTGTCTGTGTCAGTTTCAAAATTATTGATTTATGTTGATTTCAAACACGATAACAACTATAACAACCTCAAATTTCCACAATTTAATAAGCGCCAATGGTGAAATGAAAATGAAAAGCACAAGAAAATATTCAGTATTCTGACGAGAAAAAGTGATAACAAGGTTATTAGATTGATTGAACAAATAATAAATTTGTGAATGCTTCGTTTTGTTGAGGATAAGAAATTCTCAAAGAAGAGAGAATCTTTGTCACAAACTTCGAGAAATATAATAACATGAATATAATAACAATAAAATAAATAAATAAATATCCAAAGAGCTAAAAGTTCTGCATCGGAAATGCAAAGCAAATTGAGAAAATATTGAATTTAGTTTGTTTATATTTTGATATGTAATTCAATTGGTAACTTCATTACCGTTATTGTTTGGACCAACATCTAGGAAAACTGTCTCTCTCTCTCTCTTTCTCTCTCTTTCATTTTCTCTGTTAGGTATATTTAAAATGAGTAAAGTTTTATTTGAAATGAACTATTTGTATGTATAATTTAATTGGAACGAATTGCATTTTTTTGAGGATATTAAATTATGTCTTTCATTTCATAAGATTGACTTTAAAATATTTATGGGATTATCATAGACTAAAAATAATCCATATTTTTACTGAACTAATAATGTTATTTTGACCAATTGAAAAATCAAATTTAAGATATTTTTTATATTTTTATTTGTATTTACATGTTGATGTTATTTATATGAAGAAATTATCAATAGAAAATTGACTGGGTATAGAATAAAATAAGATCTGGTCTTTCAAAATAGAAGTTCAAGAAAACAGAAAGCAAAAAAATTGCTGAAATAAAGCAACAATATAGGACAAATCAATACAAATGAGCAGAATCAACGGTTGTCTTATGACTTTCTGTAATAAAAAGAAAGCTAAAGTTGAAGAGTTAAAGGACTCAAGCATTGTAAATGATACCGATAATTAGAAGTGTCCGGTAAAAAACTGGAAAGTTGAGCAACAAGAGATGACATTTATGAACTTAAGAAGTCAGCAAAGGCAGAAAACGAAAGTTTAAAAAAGGATTGACTAATTTGAAGGAAATGTAAACAGGAAGAGGAAGTTTTGATCAATAAGAGTAAGCAAATGCAATGTGACGCTTATGCTGCAAAATATCCTAAATATTGAGGCGCGTCAACTTTGTGAAAGATATAATGAAATGGAAATGGAATGGACAATCAGCATCGTAAAACAAAAACTAACATGGTTTATACTGAAATAAAAAATTAAATAAAATATTATTATTATTTAATAAAAAACTATAAAAAATATTCAATAATTTGCACCAATTTCTTTTATACTTTCCCAAGTTTATTAATCCAAATCAAGCTCCTCTTTAATCTTATACACATTTGAAATGCAATACAAAATCACCATATATGTCACATTACCTTCACACACCTGGCTCTTGATTCCTTAAATATTCATAGTCATCAAATGCAATAAATAAAATAAAACATAAGATATCATATTAAATTTGATTCAACGATGCTTACATACCTTTCACATTCGATTTCTTCAATAAATTTTTTAAATTTTAATTGAAATATCTTAACATATACTAACTCATCATAGCTCAATGCATTATATGGTAGCTACATGTATCAAATATCAGTCTCTCAAACTGTTTAATTTTTACAAATCATTAAGAAAAAGTTAACTTTGGTCTTAATGAAACATATTTACAATTTACTAGTTTTTGAAATATTTTACGAACATCTATAATTTTCAATTTAATCATGTAATTGAAGTTAATTTGGTATAGTACATATATATATTATTTCTATCATTCAGTAATCGTGGGACTCTGTTTTGACATATTGTATTTTTACTTATGACAATAAATATGAGAACATAGCAAAATCTACTCTCCTTCTTATACTGATTTCACATACAGTTTATACAATATTTTGCTATGTATAAGGTTCTTATATGTCACAAACATCTTGTAAAATTGATAATAACTAAAAATATTCCCAACAATACAGATGAATGGTATACAAATTTATAAAAAGAAATTACAATGACATGGCAAAGCGATGTTATATAAAATACATTTTTTCAGTCAGTCAGCAAATAATTAAACTGAAAGTGGGAAAAATGAATTCAAACGATTACGTTTTCAAAAGGAATGAGAGAGTAAAGGAAAGGATGTAGATACTTACTACTATGTAGTATAATAAGTTACGTATGCAATCGCTACTCCGAAGAGTGTTTATATAATATATGAATACTTATATATATATTTTTTTTTTTTATTATTTTAAACTCATTGAATGTTATTTTATGCTGATGATGTGGTTTTTTATGTGGGGTGGGTGATTGTATGTGAGTTGTATAGCTTTAATTGAATACTGTTCTTCATTTTTAACTTAATTATCTTTAAATTAAATGAAAATAAGTGATATAAAAATAGGACAATGACGTACAGTAGTTTATATTGTAGGTAGTTTTCATGACCATTGAATTTTTCTTTAAAGTTTTTCGTTTTTCAATAAAGGAAACAAAACTTCCGCTTACAAAGCATTGTTAATGAAGTCCTTAATTAAGTTTAATAAAATTTTGAAGTAGTACATCATTTTTCATACTTCAATAAAACAAGGACAATACAAAATAAATATTTAGAGAATTATAAGTTGCTTAATGAGGCTTAATCAAGCCAAAAAAAAAAAAAGGGGGGGAAGCACTCACCAAAGGAAGGCAATAAAGGGTGTTAATGTACCATATATGTATATGGTATATGTGTATGTTTCTGTGTGAGCGTGTGCGTGATCCCAACACCTTTCAGCAATTCATGTAGTGGAAACTAAAAGCTCATACAAAAAAGAAACCAAAAATTTGGGGTAAGCAAGAGTAACCAATGTTGCAATACCAAAGCTAATATACGTTGAATGTTTGGCAGGAGGAGGAAGCATGTTGACTGAACTCAAGTGACACACATAAGCACAAATACACTCACAGCTTTATAACATAGATACACAAGTATACTAATCTCTGTTTTCATTACATTCTATTCAAGGACTACCATACATATTCAAAGGCGAATGGAAAAAAACGAATGAAAATAAAATGTTCACCATATTCAAAGTGTTAGGTCATTTTTCATGTTGACCCTTTTGCAAACTGTGAGCTACTTTATCTTTAATGTTGCTGATGCTGCTATTGCTGTTGTTGTTACTACTATTGTTGTTGTTGTTGTTGTTATTATGTTTTGTTTTTTTTTATCCTGTGAGCATCATCGCTCGTTGACCTTTTTTCCAAACGGATTTGTAAATTTGTGAAGCATTTTTTAATGTGCTTAATTTTATTTCGCCTTTTTTTTTCCGAACTATCACCCAAATGTTTTCTCTTTTGCTCTTCACACTTTGATTGTTGTTATTCATACAAAAGTATCTAGATACAACTGGCAAAACAGCTTACAGAAGTAACAGGAGCAGCAGCAGTCAACAGTGACTTAGTTTTGTTGTTCGTGTAATTTCTCTTATTGTCCTTGATGTTGTTAGTAATGTCGTCGTACATCACACAAGCGGCTTTATTGGTCAGCAGGGGTTAAGCTAGTTAGTTTTGGAGTCATTAAATAGCATCATGGGTGGGTCGCAGAGATGAAGGTATGTATGCGCGGAGTCCTCGAAGTTTATGTATATCGAAAGGATGCGTTAAGTATGCGTTTGTGTAATCTCATCAATGTGAGTGTGTTATTACAACAGTTTAAGGAATTACATACATCTAATGGTCGGAGGATGGATTATGTGCTTAATTTGAAATGCTAATTTTATTAGTTTAAAGAATGAAAGCGTTAATTCAATATGTTAAGTTCAAGGAAATTTAAATATTTTATATCAGTTTGGATTCCAATTTCAATTTTCGCGGTGATTTGAATTAAAACTACAATTGTTTTCAACTTTAAAGCCTTTACCATTAACTAACGAACATCTTAAGACAACTCTAAACCTTGGACATCTAATTAGATAGTACACTTTTTATGTATTTTTAACATTACGGAAAATTTTCTCTGCTTAGGAACAATTCATTAACATTTCGTTAACATTTATTGGGTCTGTTATCATATGATGGGAATTTTACTCTTACACTGTAAAGGATATTCTAAGTTGGAGCTTTTGAAATTTATAAATTTACGAACATTATTTGTTTGTCCCAAAAAAAAGAGTAAAAATCCAAAAGGAATTTTCATGAAGTGGATAGCCTTCGTTTAAAAAACGGGGATATGTTAACTTACAGTACAAGATGAGGACACTAAATGAAAATATTTTCTTTTAATAAGTTCTTCACAACAAAATGTTAAGACAGACTGGCATCTTTGAACAAAGCTGTGATTAACTTGTGTCGGAATTGCTTGCCATGTCAACGCGCGAAGATCGGGACACATAATCATCTGTTACATAACAAAATTATCGTTCCCAACGGTACTAGATTTGATCATGTGCACTTTGATATCGTGGTTATGCCTGTACAACAAAATTTTCTTTAATGTCTAATCATGATTGATGGTTTTTCACGATAGCCAGAAGCTATTCCGATTATCAACATAACTGCCGAAACCAATGCACATGTTTTTTGGTCACAATGGATTTCACGGGTCGGAACACCGAAAACCACTACCACGGATCAATCCACTCAATTCGAGTCAGCTTTGTTTAAAGAACTAGAAAATCTCGTTGGTAGCAAACAAACTGGTCGTGTGACAGCTATCACCCGCAGTCAAATGGTTTAATTGAATTGTGGGTGGCATCGAATGTTTGAAGCTGCGTTGATATGCAACGCTGATACTCTGTGGCCTCACCTACTTCCAGCTGTGCTTTTAGGACTTCGCACTTACTTTGAAGAAGCTATACGGCTGCAAAAATGCTATATGGAGCACTGATACGCTTGCTAAATAAATTCTTTAATGACATGGATGCCACACCATCCTGGGCTAATTTTATAATAAGTTTCGTGAGCATAGAGAAAAATTCGACCTACCTGCTTAAATTCAGAAAAGAAATGGCATTTGAACGTCAAGTTGATTGCATTTATAATATTATGAGTATATCTACCATGTGATCAAAGCGCTTGTGGTGAATGTGAAGCTTGTACAAATAAGCACCTGCTCGACCGTGATTTATGAAGATGCCAACTTTATAGTTAACAATACAAGTATTGACGCCAAGGAAACAGAAGCAGAAGGTTTATAGCTGTGACCAGTTAAACCTCAATCTTCACAGGGGTATAGGTATTCTCTCTGGCTGATTGGGTTGTTTCAAATGATACGTTTACCATTCTGTTATTATTGTAGTTTGGCCAATTTAGTATACAACAAAACAAGACTAATATTGAAGCAGCACAAGCCGCCAGCTGAACCGCAAAACTCAATGTGCGTGATAGTTTAATGACTGAATGAGTTCGTATACTACAGATGACGCAATATTATGACTCGGTCAACACGCTCAACTTAAAATTTATTAAGGCAAAGTGTTGCCTTAATTGAAATTATGTCTTTTTTGAGCAAAAAATATCTTTAAATTACTTTAAGTTCATTGAGAAGGTAGCAAACATCAATGGAGCCCAAGCAAAGAACCAACCAAATAAATATCAGCAATTAATAGCAAATCCGACACAGCAAAATTACCTCAATATAAATAGGTTTGAGATTACGAACAATTAATCATTTCATTCTGTGATAAAACCAAAAAATTTGAATCATCTACAAAGATAGATAGATGAAGGCAGCCAATGTTAGCATGATGATGACGATGATAATGATGATGATGAAGGAAGTCGACTGTGGCCACAAACGTGAATACATTGCATTCTACTATTTCATCACTTGGCTATACTATACAGTTTAATTTGGCTGGCTTAGATTTGCTTGGGGTTTAATTTGATTAAAAGCATTTTAATGGTTCAACTGAGCGCAGACAAACATTCGTTTGTTGGTTGCTTTTTGCTTACTTGCCTTCGGTTTAGTTTGACTTAAATCAAATTCGCTTCACTTTGTTTTACTTGGTTTGAATTTCGGTGCAGCAAAAGTTTGCATTGCATGTGGCTTCCTCACACATTCCCTCGAAGTAGATGTTCGCATACCCATGAGTAAACATAGTTATCTGCAGCATTTAACGCATGTGTTTGCATGAGGCATGTGTTTGCAGCTCACCTCCGGAACGTTAAAGGAAATGCAATTCTGGATAGTTGGGTTAGTCTGTAAACCATTCAGTCATTCAGTCATTCAGTCAGTCAGTCAGTCATTCATTGATGCTGTCGTCTTTTGATCATACTTACTTTTCTTTTGCCATTCCATGCCAAGACATTAAGACAAGTTTTCTGCACCTTCAGCACCGAATGCAAAAAGAAGCAACTTTCCATTTGTTTGTGCGTGTGAGCCCTTTTTCGGAATCTTACGTGAGTTAAAATTTTCTTTTCCATGTTTGTTTTCCTTTCTATCATTTTCTTTTTAATTTTTACTTCTATTTCATTTCTCTTTTAGCATTTTTCGCATACAACAGAACAGCGACAGCAGCTGCAGCAGTGGGAAAAGTTCAAAATGCAAGAAAATGTGTTACCACCTGCATTTTGGTTTTAAAAAAAAAGTTTTTCATTTGATTTTTGCTCAAACGTTCACTCCTAGACCTTTGAAATCTATTCCATATATTTGACTTACATAAAGAATTTCTACCATTTTCTTTTCTTTTCTTTTTTCCATTTGTTTTTCTTATCTTAAGTTTGACATTGACTACTGCAACTTCTGTTGTTGCTGCTGTGGTTTTTAGCTGTTGCTGCCTTTCCGTTCCATACCTTTACAACTTCCGCTTGACCGGAAATGCACACACAAATTCTAACATACACAATCACACACTCTCTCTCTCTCTCTCTCTCTTCTTTATAGTAATGAGTATAGTAAAAGTTTTCTTTTTTATGATCATCTTATTCTTGGTAACTTCCCTGCAAAGACATTTGTATTTGAAAGTTTCTTGAAAGCTATTGGTCATTTCGGATTGAACGGACTTGACTAACCTCTTGATTTGGTTGTTTTGTCCCTTTGCCCTTTTGCTTTGTAGCATTTAACAAACTTTGATGCGGGTTTTGCATACTACTGAATAGTTGCTTCAACATATTCTTTTAGTGTAATAACAATTTACAATTTAAAATATTAGGAATCACAATCGGAACTTTACTGGTACTATACCTTAGGTCTTAGGTTTACAACATAAGCAGCATCACAATGGGAATAATTTTAGCCATATTAGTGTGTCATTCGAGTTGTTGAAACACAATGTTATGCATAGTTACTACCATCAGATGAATTGTCTTAAGAAAGTTTAACCATCATGTCTCGCAGTTATAAGTAGTTTCATAGTAAAAAAAAAGGATTGTCAAGTCTTCAACAAATGTTACTCTAAAAAAGAAAAACAAAGTTTCCTGGAATGGTAAATAGACTATTAGATTTTGGAAATCATTGGATGTCATTTTCTTATTATCATTTTTCAATTTTGAATAATTTGTCTGTAGTGGTTGTTGACCTTATTGAAAATGGATAAATCTCAGAATGTATTTTCATTGTCCAAAGTGTATTCTCTCTAATTTTTAATAAATTCCTACAAAGGTACACAGACTGCAGTAAAATCGGCTTACTTTAACTTAATGTCATTATTAATTCACTTTGTTCTAAGTACTAATCAAGGACTTTTTGTAACTTTCCAAATTATATTTTACATTAATTAAAAGTTAACTCGAAAAAGCTTTTGCTTTTGCTTTTGCTTAAAGTTTCTTTTGCTCTTCTCTCTACTCGTATTTAAAAATCCTGTTTTAACAACAAAACACGAAACAAAACTTATCTTCATTTGAGTTTTAATTGAATTTAGCAACACCTGAAAGTTGCTTTAGTTTTCTTTCCTTTGCATTTCACTTAATGTGTATGCATTCAACTCAAGCGCAGCGTCAGTAAGTTTTTTGTTTACTTATGTTAACTTAACTTTTGGTCTTTTAGTCACTAAGAAAAATAAATGAAATAAGAATTACTTAACATCATTTGAAACTAAACATCTAAACGAAATGTCCAACAAAATTATCAACATGTCGAGCTGCCAAAAAGTATGCAAGTATAAAATGATTTGAGTCAACTCCACTCCACTCAAATCAAGTCGACTTGACTCAATCAGTAAGATGTTGGCAAGCAAAATGCATTTTTAATTTATCATTTATTCATATATTTTCTCCTTCATGATTTGTTTACCCTTTTAAATTTTCTCCCTTTACGCCGTTTCTTTCCGTTTGAGTGTTTCGCTTTTAATAGTTTTAAGCTTAACATCAATTGTTTGTGCTTTGTAGTATGAGCATGTTGTAATGCTTACAAAATGCACGTAGAAATATCGTAAAATATATTTTTACAACTTAAAACAAACCAAAAAAAAAAAAAGAAAAAAAGTTTTAACCAATTTTTATTTTGTTTTCCCTTTTTTAAGTTCTTCGTCTACTATTTCTCTCCCTCCGTTTTGAGTCAGAGAAGCTTGTGAAAAAGTTTTTTCCATAGCTATTTTCCATGCTGGTGCGTGTTATCTTGTTAAAGCAAAACTTCAACTTTTCCAAAAAGTCAGCTTTAGACGATGTCTACATCTCGTCCTATCTTGCGCCCATACTCATCATCATCATCTATGTTCTCCATAGTGTCCTCCATAGTACATAGTATCTATTCTCTATGGTGTCGCGTTTGTTAAGTGCAATGCTTTCTAATGCCAAGGAAAATTGCAACCAGCATAAAATATGTTAGAATGTGTTATGTAAGCCAAAACAAAAGGAGTAAAGTAAAGGTGCTGCAAGGACGCAGCAAGGTGTTTGGAGGGTCAGATGGCCAGAAGGAAGGAAGGAAGGAATGAAGGAAAGATTGCAACTGCAACAAAGAACCGAACTGAACCGAACCAAACAAAACATAAATTTACTTAAGTAAGTGTTTAAAAGAAAAATATGAAAAAAGAATAAAAAGTGCAAAAAGTTACATGCTGATTTTTCATTGCCTGCCTTCCTTCATGTCCTGTTTGTTCCATGTTCTTTCAATATCTTTGTCTGTTGAAGGATAATGGCAAAGGCAAAGGTTGTGTGTTGGCATCGCTGTTAGTTGAAATATGCAAAAGTGTAAGACATCACTCAGTACAGTGAAATTTACTAGTTCAGTTCTGAACTGTTCTGTTCAGTTTGGTTCGCTTCGTTTCAGTTGAGTTGACTTGAGCTGAGTTGAGTTCAGTTCCTCATAGTTTTGATACTGGTCAAATGCTTTTCTTACTGATAGTTATTTATCCTGCATTTTCTTTTTCGATTCTTGTTGTTTTCCATTCGTTGCATTTTTATATTATTTTTTGTAAATTCACTTCTTTTTTCCTTATTTCCTTTAAGTTAACGAGCTGTAACTGAAGTTTTGTTGATGGCTAAAGTTCTTAGTTAGCGCGTAAATGTGAAAAACAAATAAAGTTTCTTTTTAAACAACAAATGGCACCCATTTTTTTTTTTTTTCTTGCTTCACTTATAGTTGGAGTACATACATATATTGAAATATTAATAATATTGTGATTTGAGAGAAAAAAGGAACCATTGTTTTGATCATAAAGTCAAAGATCTTTTAAATAATTTAAGTCTGAGAAATCTTTTCCAGGAAGGAGACAAAAGATTTGATCCCCAAGAAATCAAAGAAACTAGTATGTGGGTGATCTCTCGGACTGAGAATGACGACTACTCATATATCATTTAATAAAATGATTATTGTCTCCCATTTACTTGTTAACATACATTTTGGATATATGTACTTGTATATTCTACTTGAGAGTGAAATTCCATATACATTTCCATTTTTCATCTAAAGAAACAAATCTTTAAGGTCAAAATCTTCATTAACTTTTTCTAGCATCTTATCTTAGTAGATTATAATATCATTCTACTATTCTATACCATGATTTTAATCAATTAAATTTAAGACTTCATCCAAACCATACAATTTTTACTGTAAATTCCATAAATATAAATACAAAGATAAATAATTCATAATTTCCAAGACTAAAACATTATAATTATGCATTTCAAGGTTCCTCCTTCTTCCATAGAAAAGTATTCAAAAAGACCGCTTAGCGTCATTAAAAACCCTTTTTGAACATTAAAAAACCTTCAAAAGTATGCTACACAAAAATATTTGAAATTTGTTGGTAGTCAAAAATAAATAAAAATGTGTAAATAAAAATCAAATTATATATGTATTCCCATACTACTATACACACTAATTGCAAGTTCACACACACACACACACACACACACTCATGTAAACCACTCAAAGTCGAGGGGTTGCTATACTCACACATCTTTCTTTCACTACTTTTACACGAAGTGACTCAAATCGTGTTAAATACATGTGAATGATTGTCAAGGGAGGTGGAGGCATGTTGCCTCAAAGTATGCAAACACAAAACTCTGCTTGATTGCTTAATACATAATAATTTTGTGATGATGTGAATTTACTTTTATTTCTCATTTGAGGTTTTTGCTTCCCTCGTTTTACCTTCTCCTTTTTGGTATTTTGGTTGCTGTTTTTCATCTTTTCCTTTTACTTTTGTTTTTTTATTTTTTTGCCTGGAAACATGGAAAAGGAAAATTATTAAACAAAAAAAAAACACATACAAATAAATAAATAAACAACAACAGCAATAACAACAAGTGTCATATACTTAACACAGGTGAATTGTATTTGTGTCCTTACTCCTCATTGTATTCGATTTTTCTTTTTTTGTGTTGTTGCCTTCTTTATCAGGAAAACAAAAAATATATTGTATTTTCTTTTCACTGTCAACCAACCGAACTAAATATTCATAAGTATTTGTGTGAGAAAGTGTGCATATATGTGTGTTTGTGTGTATGATTGTATTGTGCCCTTCATGTCGCACATAACGATAAAAATGTAAATTTATGAAGTTTTAATCAATTTGGGGAATTCGCATGCAAACATTTTCTTACCCAAAGGCATTTGCTTCTTGCCCCTTTTTTGTTATTTCATTCTCTTCTCTTTTTGAATTTCTTCTTAAGCGATTTAATGAAGATACTTTTTATTCTTTTGCCTATATGCTTTGTTTGGTCCCTGCTCGTATAACAGTCGTCATCGTCGCAAAGTAATAAAGACCTCAATAAAATTTTAATTTAGTGTTATTTGTCACATGGGGTCCGACCTTCTGTCCACAAACTGATTGCAATTGTATAGAGAACTCATAAGCTTTATTTAGTTAGAACCCAAAAGGGAATCAGTGAACAATCTGTTTTGAAAGCTTATTACGACAAAGGTGTGTAAATGGTTTTGTGGAATTGGTGCACAAATAAAATAAATTACATTAAAATATTATTGTATTTTATTTCTTGGGACACAAATAAACTCTAATCAGATTTGTCATGTAACAACATATGTACCATATGAATGCAATATTATGTAAGAACGATTCCACTTTTTAAATGAAATGAATTATCAAAATTTAAATTTCACTTTGACATCATTGGATGAGTTTATTATGACCAGACCACTGACAGTTTAACGCAAAACAAAAAAGTAAAATCATCATCACAAATATTGTACAAGGCAGACAGAATCTGAGCGGACAGGGGTTTGCTCTCTGTGCCAAAAGACAAACATAAAGAGCACTCAAAATATTGTTGATTGTTTTATGCAGACACACGCATCATTGTATCTATCTATCTATGTACACATATATATGTAAATATATACCTCTGCGTGCATGTGTATATTGTATCTACATTGTATGTGTAAATGTATGCGTTGGGCTTTATAGATGCATTTTTTTTTCCTGTCTTTGTTGACCTACGAAACAAAAAGCATCAAAACACGTAGTTATACGTTTTCTGCTTAGAAAAAATTGCACAGTTTTTAGACTCTTTATTCTGTTGTTGTTATTGTTGCTGTTGTTGTTGTTGTTGTCATTCTATCTTTTATTTTGTTTTGTTGTTGTTGTTATTGTTGCTATTGTTATTGGTAGGCATAGTACCAAGCAAAGTCGAAGGCGAGCTTAGGCTGATGAAAACGAAGCTAGTTTTATGCATTCAATTTTTATTTTGTAATTTTTGTTATATTTTTTACAGTTTTTTCTCTTTCCCTACATCTTTGGATCTCCTCTTTCTATGTTTGTCTTTTTCTCTCTCTCTCTCTCTCTCTCTCTCTCTCTCTCTCTCTCTCTCTCTTTATCTCTACATTCAATGTGTAACTCGTTATTTGAAGCCATTGAAGCTGCCATTTTGTTTGCATTTGTTTTTTGTTTTTATTTTCTATTTCTATGCAATCCAGTCGTTTTAAGATTTTCTCTTTCTATTTTTTTTTTTTTTTTGTATTTCTTTTTTCAAAGAACAATAATTGCTGCCATCAGTGTCCTTTCATGTTGTTTTCCCTTTCCAATAGATTTTTAGCCATGATTTTGTGGATTTATTCGATGGTCGCTTCCATTTCATTTGGTTTGGTTTGTTTTGGGGATTTTCAAATGTGTTTTCCGAGTGTGCTCTTTAGATCCAAGGGTCATTAAATTGTAGACATGTGAAAATTATTATTGAAACTCGATTTCGTGTTGTTTGTTTTCTTTTTATTCATTGATTTATTTTTGCATACTCCATGGGCTTGCATATTTTACGTTTTTACTGAAAACTGTTGAATGTCAACTTCTAATGAAATTTCAAACGAATTAAAAATTAAACATTTTGTTGACATTTTTGTTAAGGGAAATAGAATCTAAAACTATAGATTTTGGAAGGCTCACAAAGTAATTTTCCCAAATAGCTTTTCATCCTTAAACAAACCACATACAATTAAAGCAATTTGTAAACACACTTCACTAACACTTCCATATCAATAGCGAAGACGAAGACTGAGAAAAACAAAATACTCAAAACAACACAATAATATGAAGAGAAAAAATCAGATTCCTTATAATTTTTTTTTTTTTTTTACTCAGTTTTATGGTCTTTCATTTTCGTTTACTAGTATTCAATATATGCAGACTTCATACCTTTTATCAGCATTTGTTTTATTTCCGACAGCGGAACCAGAAACGGAAATTTCTCGTTTCAGTACATTTCCGTTTTGTGCTTGTGCCTCAGTATGTGTCTGTTATATACTTATTTATATATACATATGTACATGTATATGTGTGTATATATTTGTATATTGATTGTGGCATAAACAAATTTTTTTACAGAAAAAAAAAAAAAAAATGCAAAAGAAAACGTTTAAAAAGAAACACAGAAATTGCCTCTTACGTTTACCAAAATAAATGAAAAATAAACAAATGTAAGGAAAGGAAAAGGATGAGGCAGACAGTGGCATAAAACATAATAAAGAAATTTCCGAATTCATTTTCATTGAAGAAATTTATGTTTTTGACTATTTCTCAATTTTTTTGCAATAAAAGCTGAAATACTTTTTCCAACACAAAATTGGTGATCCTAAGAATATTTTTCAAAATTTTCCATTCTCCATTGACAGCGTCTTACTAAGGATCTTCTTATTAACAAGAATATTATGCCAAGGATGTATAAACTTGCTCATCAGTAGCAAGCAATACCAAAGGTATTTTGAGGAAGATAATTGTTTTATTGTCACTTTTTAAGAACCTGAAAATCATATCATCTGGATGCTTGATTGATCTGATCTGATTGTTGTTGACCTTAATGCAAGAAGATAAATCATGACATGGATGGATGGATCATAACATAAAGGAGATGACCAATCTTGTAGGCGATCATATTTGAATAGATTTCTAGTTGACTTACGGACAGATCATGTCCGCTTCTGTTTCGCAAGTGAAGTGTCTTCTGTTCACTCAATACTTAGAATAGACTAAGCTTGATTACCTTCTCACAACAAAGGAAATAAAATGAATTTCACTAAGATTTGATTTTAATTACTTCACATATTTGTCAAAAATACTTTGAATAAAACTTATTCAACTTATTTTATAATAAAATTTATAATATTTCTATTCAAAAGTCTTAAATCCTAAACTCTTCTCTTCAAGGCATAAATAAAAGTCTAAAATATTAAAAAATATAATTCACTCGGGAGTCGTAGGCCCCAGCAGCTAGTTACTCGTTAAAATCAGTATTAAGTTTAGTATTATATATTAGACTAGAGTACACAGCCCGACGTCGCACAGGCAACCGAAATCCTTAAACTTGTGTGATCTCAGTACGATCATGAATAGAAAAGTTGAATTATATTTTTGGTCTTTCATTCTCGCTTCCCCCTGCCGCTTTTTTTTTTTTGGACAACCGGACAGACACAGAAAAAATTCCAGTGACTTGACAAATGAACAGCAACGTACACCTGGCCTTGTCTTCAGTATTATTGTATTATAGAGTCTTTCAATTTATTCAAAACAATTTGTAGTGCGTTGCACAGCACTTGAAATACTTTTGAAAAAATGAGACGAATCGAATAATTTAATTCAAAAATTGGCATAGTATCCTTAGGGGATTAACGCAGGCGACCTGATTAATTTAAAAATATGTCTCTAAGCTTTATATGCAACAATTGATTCACCAATTACGCGACAACTGCCCCAAATATCGGATCTAAAACTATCCTATGTCCAAGGCGGGAACCAACTATTCACATACAAAAAATTTCATTGCAATCAGAAGAATGGTATTGCCGCGCATAAGACTCGAACAAACAAACAAAGTTTAATTTTTATATAATAGATATACATACATATTGTGAATCTAAACCATTCTCAGATCCCCTTGAACACACACAAAAAATTTCATCAAAATCGGTCCAGTCGTTTAAGAGAAGTTCAGTGACATACACACTCACAGAAGAATTATATATATAAAGATTTAATTATGATAAATAAATAAATAATAATTCACTCAGTGTACAATTTAATAAATTCATCACTCAACATACTCATTCACTCATTTCATTGAGACTTTTAAAGCATAACGTGTCAATACAAATGATAACTTGTCAAGCCTTTAAGTAAGTAAATATGTACCATACTGTACCACATACATTCCACACATCTGTATGTATATACATATTTTACTAAGAAGTAGTGACACGACATGGCTTTTCTTAATAAACAATGTTCTTTTTTACCTATTGAGACAGTTAAAGTGATTTATTGCTTTCAATTGTTCTGCTCTAGTTCTTTTACTAGTGTATCTTTTTAGTACAATAATGCGGGTATGAAGTTCCAATATCTGAGTGGGAGAAATAAGTACAAGCATGTTTTTCAATTGAGTTTATGATTATTTTTATTGTTAGTATTTTGAGTGAACTGATTTATGTTTTCCATAAGAATTATGGGTAACTGTAGGTTATGATTTTAATTAAAATGATTTCAATCAGAATGTTGATAGGATGAGTTGTAGTTTTTTTGTTTTTTACTCATCTCAAATTAAATTAAATATTAAAATTCTGCATTAAATATGTAATTTCATATCACTTGTTGCTCTTTAATATTGTTCTTACTTTAGCCATAAAATGGCTTTTGTAATATTTTACTGAGCGCTCAGTTATTAACGAATTAACCAGATGGAGTACATTAATCGTGTCTAAGAGAGGAAGCCTGTCGACAAGTCGCGGTTGTTAACTTTCGCGCAATGATAATGGCTCATAAATAACAACAGCAACTGACTAACTACTCTCGAACATTCTGTATTAAGTATTGTACTTCACAACTTGGGCGCGAACTTACAATTCTACTACTACCATCACTGGCAAACTCGTTCAAGTGAAGTGCGTGTATTGACACAGTTTGCAAATGGTTTTGGTTCTGGTATAACTTCTGGTTTAGGCCTATGTTATTTACACTATTATTGTATTCTGTTTGTTGCTGCTGTTGTATTTTTAGCCGCGTTTTATGCACATTATAAGGCAATGCTCCATACCACGCACATTGAAATATGGTCGAAGCAAAGTAGTTTATAAAATGAACACAGAAGTAAAGAAATCTCAATGGAATACAAAGAATTTATGTTCTTACAGAAGTATATATAAACATACGCATGGATAAGGAAATCCATTGTATACACTAGATATCAACCCTTTGTAAAAGAAAAAAAAGTAAATGATATGAAAAATGTTAAGAATATACAATAATTTTAAATATGAAATTTCTAATTTAAAAAAAAAAAACCGCGATTCAATGCTACATTGACGCCGTATCTAATATCAGGAACAGATTCACTTTATGGTATTTTGTGTATGCATTTCCATCTCTTCCTTCAAATTCATCATCATTCCGTAAATGACAAGTTTATATATTTAAATATGATTTACTAATAAAATATAACACAACTTTCAAGAGTTTCAGCTTGGTCCTTATGTTTCTAACAGATTCACTTTTTAACCACTTCATCCGAAAGGTCTTAAGACTACTTCATTTCTATGTCAGTTCTGTTGAAGACGAATTCACAAAATCTTCAAATCCAGTTATGATAATTTACAGGCCCGAGGCTTTCAATAAACCAAGTACACTTAATTTGTATTCCATCTACATTTCCCTTTCTCTCATTCAGAAAACAGATTGCTAAACAAATAAAAGTTGGGGGTAGCAGGAATGTAATCAAGCTTAGTAAACTCTAAATTCCGCTTGCACTAAACCGCTAGCTTTGATAAATCTCACCACGTTACCTCCATTCAACTAAGTTTTGGTTATCCATTCTTATTCTACATATAATACTCATTCTTATTAAAAAGGTGTCGCAAAACAGTGTCTTCTTCAAAACAGAAGTAAAGATTCAAATTCATGACCGGATGATATGGACATCTAAAATTTTTTGGTTTAGAAATATCGAATTTCCTAAGCAAAAAATGGATGAAAACTTGAAGATTTTCGGTCAACCAATTCTCGGTTTTGCCTTCTACTACTTTGTCTACTTCATCAGCAAAAGGCTTTTATACTTATTTTCATTTTTCTTTCTTTTGCTCTTTTACTTTTCCTTAGAAATTGTTCAGTGATACTTGAATGAAATTGCATTTTCTTTTTAATTTGATTAATAGCATAAGCCTTTAGACTCTTTTCTGTTCTTATTCCAGAAGAAGGACGATGAATCCTTGAAAATTTATACAATTCAAAAAATTAATTAATGCCAATTTGTAAAATCGAAATTGGAAACTTGAATGCGTCTATTGAAGTCGATGTCGATGTCGATGTCTATGTTGAAGGCAAAGCCAACGCCAAAAAAAAAAACAAGGATTTGCATACAAAATGCTAATCAATGGAAAGTGTTATTGTACTACTTGCAAAGAAATACGGGTCACTGGCGTCAAAGGCAAGCAGAAATTTAAATGAGAAAAAGCACAAAAGTGTGAAAAATTTACAAATTTCACAATTGAAATAATTAGCATCCTGGCAAAAGTTCTGGCCAACTTGATTTCAAATATTTTTTTTTGTATTCGGAAAGAAAAGCATAAAAAATCTGTTGATGACGTTGACAATGATTTTTGGATTGTAATAATAAATGCGACGTAATTAGCATTTTTCGATTGAGTTCATTTGAGTATTTTTTGCCTGATACCCTACTCTTTTTTTTTTTTTTCATTTACAAATGGCCATGTGCATATTGTTTGTTTTTGGTTATGTAACATTCTCTTCTTTATGATATTAATGTTAATTTAGTTAATTTTTCAATTTATTTAATGGGTTCAAATTAATTTTTATTTTTATTTACACTTACTGAGTTGATAAACTATTCGACCATAACCAACCAACCAAAAAAAAAAATTGTTGGGTTTTACTTTGTTTATTCTATTGAAAAATATGCAAATTGGTTTATGCCATACAAATTTCCACTTGAATGTTTTTACTTACCATTTTTCTACCTTTCACTTGCAGGACACACCTCTTGTGCTTACTTTGTTTACAATCTGAATCGGATCAAGTTGCGCAGTATAAAATGACAATGTTGGTGATGCCTGGCATCTGCAAACATTTTTTTCCAATGATGTCCATTTATTAATTAATTAATTTGTACACGGGTCACCTTTCGAGACACTTGAATAACAGTTCACAATGCAAATTTTCACATTAAATGTCGAAAATAAATACAATCGAAATAATCTCTCTTACTCATTTAATCAAAATCACAGACTTTGAATTAATTTTTTTCCATGCACCAATATTAGGATTTCTTTTCTGTTTCTCTAAATGAAAAACTTTTGTTTGTCGGCGTCATTTATGCTAGTAGACTTAGGTTGCCTTTGACATTACTTTGATAGGGCAAAGACATTATTATACTTACTTCAAAGTTACTGTGTGTTTTTTGAAGTTATTCTTTTCTTGGCTTTGTTTTTCTTTTCTTTTGTATCCATTTGAGCAAAGGATGAAGTTCATGTTTTCTCGGAGTGTTTTCTTTTGTTGCTTTATGTCTTCAAATAAACTAAAGTGTAAATAAAATTACAACTTGTCTTATTCTTACATATGCAACTTCACTGACTTTTCTTGTAATACTTTCTTATTTCAAACTTTTGATTAGAGTTTTCTAATTTTTAGTTTTTATTTTAGTTTGTTTAGTTTCATTCTTTTTCTAGTTTTGTTTACTACACATGCTGTTATATTGTAATAAATAGTTAAGAAGCATGGCAAAATTTGGTAATATGATCATGTGTATAATGTATATTTTAACAAGTTCTGTCAGGTGGCTTTCTTCAATATCAAATTTGAAGGTAAATTTCATCCATCATCATACTTGTATATCCATTTAATATGTATACTTTTTAATATAAACTACGAATAAAAGAAAAATAAATTATAAATCAAATTTCTTTAGAAGAAAAGGATAAAGGGATAAAGCAGCAGGCAATAAGAAATCATAGGTATCATTTTCAGTTGAAATCATTAAGTGAATGATGAGTTTGAGTGAGCTTTAGAAGCATTTATAATTCCTTTTATTCATATAAAAATATGCCATACATTTCTTTTAGCTCAAATTGAATTTTTTCTAGTGGAAAAGAGAAGCACGAATTTTATTATGAGCTCATTCAGGTTCTGGTTATTATCCTTTTACGTTACTCACCAACGTACCCACTCCCACCTAACCTTGCGTTTCAACCTTATTTTTCTTTTTTAGCATGTAATTATATTTTAATAAAAAGATGAAAAAAAATTTAATGCGGTTATTAAAAAACCAACGGCGACGCACATAATCCGGTAACCTTAAAGAAAAGGGGAAAATGTAGAATAACACGAAGAATAATACAATAATTTCCAAAAGCGTATAAAAGAAATAGCTTCGCTACTTTGCCATTATATTTCCATTGACTATTATTTAAACATTTTTCACATGCAAGTAAGGAGAAAAAAAATGCTGTAATCATGTTTATTCAACTGTTAGATACCCTTTCTGAAAACTCATAGATAAAACAAAAGAAGACAAGTATTTTGTAGCAAAGCAGTAGAAAATCAATAAATCCTTTTTTAGGGTTCCGGACCCAAAGAGTACCAAGGGGAAACTTCGTTGTTCGTCCGTCCGTTCTCGGATCATATCTCATGAACCGCATTAGCTAGACAGTTTAAATTTTTATAGAATGTGTAGTCCGTGTATTAGCAAAAAATTCTAAAACTAAAATATTTTTAGAAACTCAAATGGGGTCCCCATAAGAAACATTTTGTTTTATATGGCACTACAAGTTTCTGATATAGGCACGATACATTTGTTGGGATCAGTCAAATCGGATCACTAGGGGGAGTACCGCCCATATAAACTCCTATCTGGTACGGAAACCTCCGTGTTCGAGTCTGACCCGCAGTTGGCCCATATTTTTTCTCATGTTCTAAGATTCCTTTAAGTTTCTATTGGGTTGAATTTAAGGATTAGAATTTGTAAAAAATTGCAGAGTTACATAAAGAATTTTTTGTATAAAGTTTGTTTCATAATCATACGACACCTAAAGATAAAATATACCACGCTTAAGTAAATACTGTTTTCAATTAGAATCATTACATATGTTTTTTGTTGAAGCTACTGGATGCAAAACATTCTAAATGTTTGGTTTAACTCGATGAGGAAGAGGAATTTTTAACTTCCATAGGTCAAAGGAGGCACCATCGATTTATTATTTAGTGATAATCCTTCAACACAAAGATTCGAATGGATAAAGGAACTTTTTTTCTAAATGGTATATTATATTCTCTCATTCTGCGAGAATCAAAAGAATTTTTTTTTTTTTTGTTTTGATATCGTTATCCTGTTTCATAGTCTGTAGAACCGATTAACATACAATTGGTGACAAACTTGACATAACAAGATCGAAATGCATTATTTAGTTCTTTAAAAAAGATGCTACCCAAAATCATCAGATTACCTAAATCAGTTTTTTTTTTTTTTTCGTGTTGATCATTTTTAAGAATCTTACATTCCTCTTTCTTTACGCTATTAGATTGGACAAACTTTATGTACTTAAAATATTAAAATTATAGTGAATCTGGTAACATATTTGCGATATAATGTTTAACATCCCATATAACAAATAATGTTAGTCCTTAACAAGGAAATATAAACAGTATTCACATAAAGAAATTACACCCGACCAAATACATCTCTCTAGAGCAAAACAGACTGAAAATTGGTCTAATTTTATCGGGATGATAGATATTTTTTTTTCCAATTTCGAAATAAAAATTAATGGAATAATATACACTTGTATAAAATATTATAAGATGTTAAACATTTAAATCATTTCAAATGAAATTGTAGGCTTAATTTTTGTTTTTTATTAATAATGAAATATTATTCCTATGGAGCATGCGCCAATATTTATGCATTTCTTTTCTGTATATTGTGTTATAACATTGAAATCGTAAAAATAATTTAGCGTTGCTTCTACTCTATGTTATGCCACGTTGGCCTTTTTGGACTTTTGAAAATGTTGTTGCTTGCTGCAAGGATGCAAGGATATGCCATGAAAGCCCACAGAAACACCTTGAAACCATTTGTAAACAGAAAAATATTAAAATTGCAATTTCACTTCTTTGGTTAGTTTTCTTTTTTTCATCTCATCTCATCTCATCTTTACCCTTTCCATTCCTTGTTTTTTGTATTATACTTAGTTTCTGGTGCTAAATAAAATAATATTTCCAACTATACTCTGTTCTTAAGCGAAATTGAAGGCGCTTTCGCCTTTTAACGTTTATTTCAAATTTTTCATTTGTGTTTCTTTCCATATTTTTTTTTTTGTAATCTTTTTGTGTTTGTGTATGCGGATTTAGTTTTTTATCGCCATGTAACTTTGTTGCTTGTTTGTAGGATGAAAAAAAGAAAACCAACACACAAACACAAATTTAAACACACGCACTCAGTTCTATGCTCTTCGCGATCCTGCTTTTTTTTTTTTGTATGCTTAAGTGAGCCTCGTCTTTTTGTTTTCTCTTCTTTTATCCTTCGAGCCTGTACCTTTTTAATGCCTGTTTCACTATACGAATATGTATATGCAGTGACATCTGTTGGAAATTTATAGTATGCAAAACTTGAATTTCATGCACACTTTTCTTTCAATTTCAGAGTTTTTCATTTATTATTTGTTTCTTTATTTTCATGTTTGTTTGTTGTTGTTATTCTTGTGTTTGTTACTGTTGTTGTTGCTCCAAAAAGAAAATATGTTTTAGTGGTTTTATGGATGATTTTAGTTTTTAGCTTTTCTTTTCCATTTTCTTTGTTTTTTTCTATATGTGTTTTGCGGCAGTAAAATTGTTTTCCCAAAAGGGAATCTGTCATAAAACATGAAATTTATTTAGCTGACTTATTACTTTGAGGGCAAAAACAACAAAAAATTATGGTAATGTGTGAAAATTTTTATAAAAAATGAAATATTGGCTAACATATTTTCAAATTACAACATTTTAAACTGCACAAAGGCATATTTACTGCTATTGTAGTTCAATATGTATAATACATACATAGCTTCCATTTAGGCAGTCCGGCAAACGTTTCGTTAACTCGTATTTCAATTTACAGTAGCCTTGTGAAATCATTAAAAACTGTTTAAATTTTTATCATATTTAGTCTACAAATTATTATGATCTTCCTTTATCAAAGGAACATTAATTAAAGTAACAAACTTTTGTGTCTATGAAAAAAATGGTAAATTATCTGTGCTCATCATGCACTTTTTTTTTGCGTAATGAAACCATCACCGAAAAGCTTGATAAATACTATGAGGGGGTCGTCCAGAAATCGTCGATTAAATCTATGGAAAGATATTAGACGATCGGATATTAAAAATGTAAGGTGGCTGAAAATTTAGACATAAAAAACCTATTTGCTCGGTGACTGACACGATTGCTCACAATGGATCATAAGCTCAACATTAATCCATCATAATACATTAGAGTTCAAGGAAGAGTTAAAAAAGATATAACAAGCATCAATGAAAATTATTCAAAGCTGTTGGACAGATTGGACATTGATTTGAAGCAAAAATTAGCGCATCTGTTGACAATACACATTTGTAGTCACCATGGAAAAAATCCATAAATTAAGTTACGAACTTATAACCCATTCAGCATATTCTCTAAATTTAGCCCTCTTCAATTATTTCCTGTTCTCATTTGGATCGAATGAAGAAGTCATCACTGAAACAAACGCATATTTGAGGGCCTTGAGAAAACTTATTATTTGGAAAGGAAAAAGAACTAAACTAAAAGAACATTTTCTAATGACTTATTGACCCTCCATCGTAGATATTAGTTTATCTAAGTACAGTTGGAAACAAAGTGATGGCGTTTTGTAGTTTTGATATCAATGAATCTTTTGTCATTGTTACTGCGTTCAGGTATTGTTGGGGTCTTCAGAAATAAATGCTCTACACTTCACTATGGTTTGTGCTCTCCAATAGGGATAGAGTTAGGAGATTAAATGGGTTTGCACGTGCAGTATTTTTGAGACGTCGTCCGATTTTAGCCTGAGACTGTCCGATATGTGTGTGTGTGAATGTTGTTGGTTAGTGTTCCCCCCGGGGTAACCAGTCCCTGAGCTTCATGGAGCTCTACTGGTAGTAACTTGGTTACGCTGCCTGACCAGAGGTATTTTCTGGTACCACGGGCGTCTGGCTTGTAGCGGTCTCAGCCTACTACCCTTTCGCCTAAAGTCCTTGTGACAGTGGGGACATATGCTCGCCTGATTCTTATCAAATGAATGCTGCCAAGTTGGCGAAAGAGGTAGGAATAGACCTCGCTCCCAACAGTGAGGAAGCTGTAGTATAGCTTTATACTGTGCCATCTGTGGGCTACCAACCTGCATGCTATTCCAAAGAGTTATGTGCAAATTTGGGCCACCAACCCATGAACTTTATGGAGTTCGAATTTGGTAGTACCTCGGGTACGAAGTCTGACCAGAGGCTATTTTCTGGTACCACGGGTGGTCAGGAGCCCACGGAACTTGTTTCCGTCCTGGTACTACACTTCACTAAGGTTTGCAATGAGACATACAACAAGAGAGCCTGCTACCAATTACCTATTGTTTCAATTTGAATTTTTGTCAAAAAGAAAACGCACATAAACATTTAATTTTATCTGTTGTAAGCAGAATACGGATAAGGTCGGACACTGCTTTAACCTTTAACTTTCTTAAATCAAACGACACTATATTCGTATGTTGCCACATGACTCTTTTCACATTGACAATATTTAAATTAAACTTTGCAGGTCATTGCTATCATGGTAAGTTCTCCTCTTCTCCCACTTGTTTTCTAACATCGCTTCCAATCTGTGGTATTTAAGGAACCTTACTATAAGCAAATCGTTGTTCTACCCACGTATTAATAAAGGCGCAAAATGCCAATCATTGAAAATATCAATGACTTTTATGTAAATGCCATATATCTCTTAGCCCAATAAAACATTTTTCTCTATCACAGACTTTCCTATCAACTCGATCTGCTTAACCATGATAATAAATTCTTTTATGATTTCAAATATTTATTTCAGCACTTCCTAGTGGAATTCTTTTCGAATATATCATTTCAGCATAAGTATTTCCAAGTAATCAATGTTAGTTGTGTGTGCTATTGTACTGACTACATTCTGGAATACTTTAATGAGAATGAAGGATGGTGTAAAACTCGCTGTAATATAAGTTTGACAAATCATGTTTGATTTAATCTTACAATATATGATTAGAGTTCTCAATGATAAGCTTAGTTTAGGAAATACTTCTTTCCTCACATAAATCACTTTCTATTTATGACTCAACATTCAAAATCAGTTGAATAGATTTCAAAATATCTTTATAAAGTTTTACAAGTCTTTAGTACAACGTAAATTCAATAAATCGCACCTTAGTGGATTGAAAACTTTATTAGATTTAACTTTGTTATTCTCACTTTGTTTTTTTCAAAAGAATCCAAAAAATTTTAACTTAAAGTATTTTTTGTTAAATATAAAATTCGATTTTACAACTTTCCTATTAAAATTCGATGAACGAAACCATTTAACCTTCGAGTTCACCTAACTAATTTTCACTAATGTACAAGAGCTCAAAACTAATAAAATTTACGTTCATCCTTGAAGGATTTTCTCTAAACATCTTCACATTTAAGGCAAGGAAGAGGATAACGTGAAGCAAAAAGATGCTATAAAGACGACTTCATCGACGTTGAAGGGATCAATATAAACACACACACACACACGCGCGCAGAGCATGTAATGCAAAAATATATAGAGCACGACCTAACAAAATGAATAGACCTACAGACAGACAGACTGAAAGACAGTTAAGTGCCATCGAATTTCAATTCAATTTTTGAGCGAAAAAAAAAAAAATTAAAAGCGAAAGGAGCGCAAAATAATTCCATGGCAACAAAATTCATACGCAGGAATTTTCAAAAAACGAAAAACCAAGTAAATTTGAGGAAGTTCGCAGAAGCTTGTAAGGATTTATGTGCCTTTGACTTTGCAAAAAAGGAATGTATGGCCATCCTTATGGGTGTTAGCATGCTACACTGCCCCTTATTTTTGGCTTCTTCAGCTCTAAGTCAGAAAGCCTTGTGTTGAGTGCGTTTGCCATTGAATGAATGGCGATGGGAAAAAAAAAAAAAAAAAGTAATAATACAATAAGCTAAAAAGGAATGGCAGAATACTTGCCAGGATAGCAAGCGCATCAAATACAATTTATTATCAATACAAGACATGTGCTTATGTGAGCGCGTTGTCAAAGGATTTCGTTATTGACGGTAAGAAACAAATATCAAAGTCAAAAGAAAAAGGCGAAAGGAAAAAAATGGGATGAGGTAGATACAATGTTTGTATTTACTTTGAATGCGGAATGTGCGTAAGGCAAAATCTTTATTTTTCTTTCCTTACTTTTTTTTTTTTTGTTCAAGTTTTGTGTATCACGTTTCAAACATAAACGCGTTAAGGACACGAGCATGTTCCTTACTTTCTATACAAGACATACCTACATAGATACAAGGAACAACACACATATACAGACGGACACATATTTACACAATAGGTGAATGTGAAAGAGAATGAGAAGAAATGGCCAGAAAACCGCGCTTAAATTCACTTTAGCGCATTGAATTACGTCTTGTGTATATCTCATTTTAGGCAGCTCTAACACACACACACATACACAGATAGACTAACTATTGCATGTGTATATGTGGGTATATATTTATATAACATTGATATACTAAGTGTATATACTTTGCATTAAGGACTTTAGCAGCTATTTTAAGGCTTTAGCACTTTGCAACTCAAGTGATTTTCACAAAAGAACAAAAAATATAAGGAAACATAAAGAAATTGTGCGAAAAAATGTTTTCTTTCCTTTCTTCCCATCTTTTCTTTCATGTCTTTTCTGTTTTTTTGTTTTCTTTTTATGTGAAATAAGGTATTTATTTGCTTATCCTGCTTTTATCCTTTGGTTCATAATATTATTATAGCTTATAATGTGCGCGTAATTGAAACCATTTGGCAATTTATACCTTTTTTATCTATATGCTATATTTGTAAGAGAGACGGCACAGGCACACTTCATTGAATTAATAGTGCAGCTTTAGTTTTTTAAATTTAAAATAAAACTATTTTTTATGTTCGTGAATTAAGAGATATTAACATTTTTAGATACCTCAAATGCTAGACTATGAAACTCTTAACAATATTCATAGCTATATTGCTGTGTTCTTTATGATATCTACTTTATATATGTATTTTCTTTTTAAAATGTATGCAGAATTTAATTCTAGAATTTCTCTATTTCTTTTCTCATGCAAAATAGGTTTTGCAATCTTTACTTAACCCCACATATCAAAAGGATATTCGTGCATTCTTTGTATATCCATGACATGGCATATCTAACTAATCTACTAAGCTCACCATTGTTCGCAAGACGTCAACCTGTTTATTGTGTTTCAGTGAAGAAACTCAGTGAAAAGATATAAAATTTGAATTTACATTTCTCTTTATGGCACTGACACTTGGCTAATCATAATAATAATAAAATCAAAATCTAAATCACAAAGACATACAACTTGGTCATTGTGTATGATGATGACTTAAGAGAACAAAGACTTTACTTTTAAAATGAGATAACTTCAGGTATCATACACAATACTTAACTTAATACTTTAACTGAATAAATTTATACATAAGATTATTAACATTTCGTATTTCATCCTTATAAATCTTTACATACTTTAAGTCTTAAGTGTTTCGCTTTTGAAGTGTCCACAAAAAAAGATATATTTTAATACAAATTGCCAATTGGCAACATTTCTGAAAGCTGCTCTCAGCTAAGAATTCCTTGCAACAACAACAACAACACTTTTCTTATTTTCTAACACCTGCAAAGGTATTTGTATCTATAGATACTAGATATATTGTAATACCACACAAAATTTGTATTTGTTCCCCTAAAAAAACATTCTCAGTTAGATATGTAGGTAATAGTAGTTTTCTTGGCCAACCAACAAACCAATGGTTTCTTTCCCCTAAAGAAATATACACTTATTCGACTGCTGAATGACTTGACAGCAATTTAATCTATGATGCAGTTACTCTCAAACCCATTTATTGTATTTCTATCTATTTATTATATTTATACATAAATGTGTGGGAGTGTGTGTGTGTGTGTGTGTGTGTGTGTGTGTGTGTGTGTGTGTGTGTGGAATAAATATCTATAAAAAAATAAAAATATCTTTTCTACGTTTTTTGTATTGTATATGTATATCGGTAAATGTATCTTGGGGATTTGTGTTTGATATGAAATTGCAGTAAAATGCATTTCCAATTGCCATTTAAGTTTATAAATGACATGTGAGATATTTTTTGATTACATTCATTCCATCCATATACGAGTACACACGATATTTGCATGTATTGTGTTAGATTTTTGTTGAATAACAACCACATTTTTACTCTATTTTAAGATTACTATATTTTTTCATCTATAGAATTTTAAAAATCTATGTATATTGTATTTGTTTGCTGGTACATGATAAATAAGCCTACATTCATGAGAGTATTCCTCTAAATAGAATAAATTGTCTAACAAAAACACAACAAATTTTTTTTAACCAATTGGTTACTACTCCAAATATCGAGATATTGTCCAGCAAAAGGGATTCCTCTCAAGCGTAATTCTGGACAATTAAGGAAGGAAAGGGCTCCAAAATTTTGGAAGATAAACTTTAGCGTAGAAAGCAGTACGAGTATAATAATATACCCAGTACCTAATTTCAGGATCTAATAGACGTTGAATTTACAAGCGAGGGCTTATAGACTAAATATTGAAAAATAAATTAAATTCTTATGTAACAAAATGTGCATCATTATATCAATGCAGATATACCCGATTTTTTATTATACAATATTTGTCGCAGCTTTCTTACTTTTCGGTTATGTAACTTTAGTGATATTTTGTAAATGACTATCAAGTATTGTATAATATGTTTTAATTGCATAATTTTCTATTCAGCCGTTCGCCTCCTGTAACGAACATTTACTCATTTTTGCTCGCCACATGATACTACAGGCATGGCCTTCATGGATGATATTTTTACCACGAAGCACATCGTAGCGATCGGCAAGTGATGTCAAGGTCCTAATCGCAATGCGTATTTCAGGAACGTCCTCATGGATGTAAAGAAAAAGGCAATGAAGAAGAAAGAAAAAAAAAAGTAAGGGCGATAAGAAAGATGAAAATGTTGAAATTTTTGTTAGAGAACAAATTGAGTGAACATGGCTGTGGGCAAATTAAGAAAAGGAAAACTCCCAAGAAAAACCATACAGAAGTCTGGAAATCTGTACATGCGAAGTGGAACAGTGATTCTGTTGTCGTCTATTTTGTATATTCTACATTAGTTACGAGGTCTGTTCACAAAGTATAGGGAATTTTGAATTTAAGTCGGCCATTGTGAATGTTTAGTTTAATTTTGACAGCTGTTTTCCGTACATGTATTTTGGTTCATCTTCGATTTTTGCCTACTCCAAAAAAAGGGATCAAAGAATTTGTATACATTTTTTTGTGAAATATAAAATTAAGAGCTCCAAAGCCTTTTTAAATACATTCTTCCTTAGTCTTTTTAAAGTGAGTTTACCGTAAGATTTTTTATTTTTACAAAGGTGAAAGTAACTCAAATATATTATTACACATTACAAGTGCATCAAAGAAATGTGAAACATTAAAAAAGGCATTAAAATATTGCGTCCTGGTAAACCTCTCTCTCCGCTTCACACACTAGTATTTTGTTCACTTAGTTTTACCTTTCTTGTTTTTCGTTTTTGTTTTAATACAAAAAAAAAAAAAATGTGTTGTGAAAATTTTACAGTCTTTATAATGAGTTCTTGTATTCACTCCACCTTCATCAGATATAAATTAATATTGCAATCATAAAATGTTCCTACACTAAAAGAAATTTTATTTTTTCATAAATACAATTTTCTTTTGAATTAATGAAAGGATACATTTTCTTTTGGTACGAATTTAATTACTTAGTATCTAGGTCAAGAGTGTAGAGACAAGGATTAAGAGCAACAGAACATAAGACGGAAATGATAATGGTATATCGGCTATGGAATAGGACCCAGTTCACTCGAATGGTAGAGTATAGAGATTGCAGTCACGAAAACCCATACTAGGTAGTGACATGAAAAGGATGCAACAAAGTAGTGCGATTATATTCTGCAAAAATATTTAGCGTTGTAGAAATAATTAAGCAATCTTACGGGAGAGTTGGAATGCCCGAAGGATCGGTGCAAACTTTTCTTGACAAGTCGATAGGGTACCAAAGAAGATTGGAGTAGCATCATCAGGAATTCGTTTTAATTTATAGATTTTTTCATAAACTCGTATTACATACTGTACTATTAATAAAATGTTTACTGGTGCCTCAATTGGATGACTGTATTTTACTCATAATTCTTCAATTTTTTGGATATATGCATTTGAACATTTTAGGTAAATGAATTAACTGAACGGACATGGATGACTTCTAGCCTCCATTTGATCGATTTTCTAATTGTTTCCCTTTCATTAAAGAAGACTGAAATTTTATTTCAACAATTCTTCTGTTTCTGTCAGTGTAGAATGTTACTTTAAATATACCCATCAACAATAACATTCACAACAACAAAGGAACCCTTTTGTTGATAATAATGACGAGGAAGATAATAACATTGAAGACAATGGCAATGAGGATATCAGTAGCTTTCAGCGGTCGGCCAATTTTGTTGGATCACTCTCTCTCTCTCTCTGTCTCTCTCTTTGTCCCTTCTGTATACATT
The DNA here is from genome assembly GCA_037043295.1 of Amiota minor. Lineage (NCBI taxonomy): Eukaryota > Metazoa > Arthropoda > Insecta > Diptera > Drosophilidae > Amiota > Amiota minor. The sequence continues at coordinate 698,556 of JBAMAW010002206.1, forward strand.
TTTAGACGCCATTTTCATTTTATTATTGTCTACTTTTGTTCTCCTGTTCTTTTTTGTATCATTTTTTTTTGTTAATACTCATGGTATTTATTTAATATTTTCCTTGGAATTTTATTTAATGGCTTCTGTAATGGAGAAAATTAACTAATATAAACCACCAACAATGAAGTCAAATGGGTTTAGTTTGGCCACGCTTTATTTTAAACAAATAAAATGATGTTTATAATGAAACAAAGAGTGTGCCTTCCATTATTATTAATATTATTATAACCAAGTCGCCTGGCTTGATGAATTCTTCAACACTTTTCATTTTTCTATTTTCTTTACTTTTCTTATTTTTTTTTTTTTTGGCTTACATTTCCTTGCCTTTTGTTTTCTTATTAATAAACAAACTTAATGGACAGAATTATAAGAAGGCAAAAGAAACATCTTTTTGTTTTATTATTTCTATAAGATATTCTTCTCTTTAACTTGATTTTTTTATTTTTCGTTATGTTTTTACATTTGATTTATTTTCGTTTTGAAAAGCAGTTTTTCTTAACTCAATTGATTTATAGTTTGGCTACTCGAACAAAGCAATCGAAATCGAGTTTTCGATGTTTATCGCTTTGTCAACATGATGATGACTATACATTATTATTGCTGCTGATGATGCTTGAAAAGGAATCTTCTATATACAATACTAAATATATTGTATATTATACTTAAGACCGCCACGCGCCACCATAATATTCATCTTCATTTGCGTGTATCTTCACATTCATTATATTGTAGTATATGGGCCTATTTATATCTATAATATTTGTATCTATGTATGCATATCCTTATGGAATATAAACCAGGGTTAAAATGTTACTTCTAACTTTTTTTTTATTGAAACAGTAGAACTTTTAGTAATCTCGAAAGAAAAGTAACCTAAAAATATAGCGAATATCTTTTCCTTCAAGCAAAACTGAACAATTGCATACATTTTTTTAAAACTCATTATCATTTCCATCCCTGGTATATGGTATTCCTGCTTTGGTTAAACTAGAAATTCTCTTCTACAAATGCCATTTGATTAGTTGATGACACTTGAAGTGAAGCAAACATGTATATAGCCACCCACACACTCACCTACTTACCAACCACTTATCTACTCTACACATCCCTACATTTACACTTAACCCCTATGGATAGTTATGAGTATGTAGATACGAGAATGTAGATACGCTTCGTGTTCTTGCTTGTGGCTAATTTGATAAATATGCGCGCATTTATACAAATCAATCAGCGTCATTCAACGAACTACTCAGACGACGTTTACAACAATGAATACTTATATGTTTACAAGCATATGTACGAGTATATGTAAGAAATATCTTTGTATCTTTTGTACTCTGTTTGAGCGTTAAGTTTTTATTAATGTGCGGTTAAATGTAATGAGCCGTTTGCCATTGTTGTTAGCCTTAGAAACGCATATGCATTGTATTATCTTGTGGTTAGCATAAATCTTAATTTGGAAAAGGAGAGTTTTGTGAAGATATAAAAGGATATTCATGTATCTTTAAGGCTTTTACACTAATAACTAATGTCATATATGTAAGTACACTTAATGTTTCAATATTTCATGCTTTATGAATGTTTCCAAGTGCATAACAGAATTGAACTAATTTTAAGATATAAGATAAAATTATCGTAGTGAAATGCTTTGCTTTATTTAATGTAAATAAACAGAAATCTTTATACAAACTATAAAGATGAAAGATCTTACTTCATATGGTAAAGATTTTAAAATTGACTTTTCAATAAGTTGAATTTAACGTAGCAAAATAATACTATAATCTAAATGAATAACTAACACATACATAGATATACACAAATTAGAATTGAACCACATGAGATTAAATAACATACAATTATTTGCTTTGTTGTACTTATGACACCCAAACACATTCATACATAAAGATTCAATTAAATACATAGTAGTTAGATGGATATACTTGGATAGAAGGACATTCAATGGAAGCCAACAAACACATGCTGAATATACCCTACACATAAAATTGAAAATTGAAATGATTAAATGCATTGGGTTGCCAAGAAAGTCATTACCTCTTTGAAACAAAGATGACATGAGAAGAAGCAAACAAAGGCAAAGGAAAAGTGTAAAAATTTACGCAAAAAAGAATTCACAAAACACCAAACTTAAGGAGGATTGATTTGATACCAAGCAAATATTCTGAAAATAACAAATGTTCTATTTTGATCAAGAGTTTCATTGTTGTTTCCACGACAAAAAGCACAGAAATCACATTTTTTTAAAAACTTAGTTCTTAAATGATGATCTAGAAAGAAAGTCAATGATTTTGACAATTATTTTTTTAGAACAAAGCATTTAAAGACAAGTCCTCTTCTTTTAATCGCCTTATCCTAAAGTAATGAATCTAATTTACCAACATTCCTCACCTGTATTATTCTATTGACTAGAGAAACTTCACCTTGGAAACCAGTTGCGAATATTTGAATATTATTCAGACAGTTGAAAAGTAAATATACAAGGTCTGAGTAGAAAATATTGACACAAGAGTATTAAATCGAAATTTGGTATCCTTTATCCAATATATCCAATTGTCTATCTCAACCATTTAGAAAAACATAAAATCTTTTACTTCAATTTTCATCTGAACCAACATATTGTAGTATAACCATAAAATAAGACTTCAAGGTATGAGATAAACAACCTCAACATAGTAGACCTAGATGTTAATTTCCTTATTAAATTTCATATTAAATGCAGTAGTGAAACGTCATTTGATCGTAATTACAACAGTAATTACAACATTTAAAATATGGTAAGGATAATGCCATATAATAATAGAAGATTACACACTCATGCATCCACAAACTCTCTTCTATATGTTTGTCCCATACAAGTGTGTACCAAGATAGTGAAAGGAGAAAATGCTACGTGCTTTTTAAGAAGCTGCATATTGTAGTAATGTGTCTATGGAATTGTTTGTATGTGTTGAATTAAGTAGAAGCTTTTGTCATTTGATAACTAAATGTGCAATATCCTTGTTTGTTAAAAGATATAAGTGTTTCAAAAAGATGAGTGGGGTGTGTGTGTGTGTGTGTGTGCGTGTGTCTAGGAGAGAGTGTAATATATATATATATATATTTAATAATATTTTTGTTAAAGTAGTCATTGAGGATTCCATTCTTTTGCACGCCCTCTGGTCATCATTTATTTACTATACTACAATATAATTATATCAGCAACCTACACATTCATATAATAATTTTAATTGTTTGAGTTTTCTTAAAACAATTTTAATTGGTTTCCTATTACACAGAAAGGGCACATGAGCCACAATTCAAGTCCATCATTCTAAAAGTAATTATTGTACACTCAATAAATTAATAATATTGTAATTAATGATGCATTACTCATGCATAATAAAATATATAAATTATAATTAGTATTTGTTTCATATTTCATATATATTAAATTTCAAAAGAGATTTCTCTTTACATTATTTTGCTTTTCCTAAATATGAAATTTTATTCTCTCGCCATCATCATCATCACATTATTAGAATTGTTCAACAAAATAAAAATTCAAGTTAATTAAATAATTTCACTCAAGTAATTTTAACAAACATTTTCAAACTGCATTACATCACAAATAACTCAATCCAGAGAATACCAAATAAAAGACAGAAACTTGAATTTACAATACAAAAACTTCACTTAACTTTGTCTAGCTAAGCTTATGAAACATTTTCGAATATTATTTGATAATCTAACTTTAGGAAACTGCAAATTAATGCAAATGAAGTTTTTCATATAGATACATACTTGCACATGCACATAATTATATTAAATGTGGTTAAGCTGTTGCAATAGTATTGAATATCGCAGACCCTAGAGTAGTTTTAATCACGTGGCAATTGGTAATAAGAGCCGACACGAGTCAAGTCGAGCTAATCCACTACATTCGAGGAAAATCAAGTGATGAAGTCATGCAAAGCAAAATACAATGAAAGCAATGGAAGAATCATGGAATAGCAATAACAGAACACTTATAAGTATGCAATACATAACAGACATAGTTCTATTGCCATATGCATAACCAACATAATTGTTTGCTCAGCATAAATTTATATAACAGTAACAAAAACATATTCAAAACGAATTGAATAAACCTCACTCACCTACATATGTACGAGGAAAGTCTAATAAGTTTAATAATAATATACATATAAACCTTATTTTGAGGAAGACATTGTTTTGTGTAACCTTTCTGAATGATCGAGTTCATCGAAATTACTTTCGTTGGATATTGTCGGCGTTCTTATTGCAATTGAAGTCTACTTGACTTACGACCATGTCAGTATGTATTTTGCAAGAAGAGTTATGACCTTTGTTTTGCTTCTGAATTGTATCGAGCCTGCGATTTGCACTTTAAAGCCAACAATTAAGTGTAAGCAGAACTGCAACAGAGCAAATCGAAACTGTTGTTGCTAGTGAATTGATTGCTTGGAACCTAAAGCTATGTATACACTAGGTGTATGGAACGCGATTGCAAGCAACTTAAATGCATCGGCTGCATTTTCCTTTGATGTACCGCCGTCCGCACGAACCTTATCGCAACCAAAAGAAGGCTTCGAAACATTACCTGAACATATCCATTCACTCTTGTACATTCGCGTCCATTCACCTAGTGGTTACACAGCTTTAACTGTTGCTTTTATCGATTGTCTGGTGTTATGGTTCAATACAAGGCATTTAATTTAAAGAAAACCACTTATGCTTTTTTTTTTGTTTTTGATAATCAAAATCAAATGTACTTTCATATAAAGTGTAAACCTCGAAAGAAACCAAAGTGTCATTGCATGAAGTTCACATCTGCATCATCATTTATTTTTGACTAAACAATTTTAGGATCAATCATCCACCATATGACTGACTATTAACTGTATCCAAACCTGAAGAAATTGCTCCTTGCTAAGAGATTTAATATAAATGAAGAAGTTCAAACTTAGATCTATTTTTCAGTTTTTAAGGTAAATTAATGAATCGAAAAAGTTAGAATAAACTTCAATCAAATCAATCGAAAGCATTTTTCTTTGTTAGATGAGTTTTTCCCCTATAGAGACGAAAAGCATTTGCATAGCTTAACTATTGTTTTTATCATTAAACATTTGTCAATTATAAGTCACCATGTTGCATACCAGGAGTCTATGATTGGAATTCACTCAATTTATTATGAAATAGCCAAGAAATAAGTATTTAAATTATTAAAAAAAAGAAAAAAAAATTCCATCAAGAAAGTCAAGGGTAAAATTCTATTTAAAACAATTCACTTCTTTCAACTTTTGTATACAAAAATAATATAAAGAAACAAAATAGCTCGATGAATTCCAACTTCAAAAAAAAAACTAAACAAATGAAAATCGCAAAATGTCAACAACTAAAAAAGCAATATAGTATAAAATAGTAAAAAGGAAAAACTGAATGGGGACTACAAGAAAACAAAAATATCTAAATAGAAAAACATGGAAAAAACCTGTAAAAGGGCGAGAAATGACATGTGTCCGAAACAGCTGCACTATGTTGGCTATTGTTACCCCCCAGGAAAACAACGAAACAAGCAAAATGAAAACAAAAACTAACCAAAAATATACAAGTTTATAGAAATACAATATACATATGCAAACAATTTGAATGACAACATGCTGATAGAACTGCTGTGGACCATCATAAAACAAGCTGTGCCAACTAACATGCCATAATCATCATTATATCATTGAACAAATAAACAGAGACACAGATAGACGACACTCTTACTCTCACCAACAAACAACCACCAATGACATCTGACATTCATCAACAAAAACAAAATCAAAATCAAAGAAATCATAACAACAATGAAAAGCATGCAAACTATTTAGATTCAAAACGCAAATCGACATAACATAGTTTGCATGTATTGTAGAAGAGAGAATTCAACAAAAATATATCTAAAAAACAAAAAGAAAAAAAAAAAAAGAAAAGAAAAGAAAAGAAAAATACAATACTAATATAAAAGAAAATCTATACATATAGAAAACAACATTCACAATGCATATTGAATAGATGATGTTCGTTTGTATGAATGTAGGATAAGTTTGTAGCTGTGCGATTGAGTGCAGCTGGGCGTAGTCGAGTCCATAATAGCAGCACTCAATGCTCAGAGCTCAGCACACAGATACTCACTCACACAATCATAGGATTACTAGTATGTGCAACCACAATTGCCGCAAGCAATCACCGCCTGGGGTTATGGTCACAACTGGCAATCATCAGCAACATGAAACACAACAAACTCAACACTTTTCCCGAGTTGATTTCGTATTCGAATTAATTTAAATGTGAGTATGAGAGCAAAGTTTTTAGTTGTATGGAAATGTCAATGGAATCTAAAAGAAAATTAAATCCTTAACATATATGGTTTTTTTTGTCTATGAAAGATGTGGCAATGAATAATCCTTGAATTAATTCAATTTCATATCTTTTATCCAAAATCTGAGAGGTTAGAGATATCTTAAGAAAAATATATATAATTCTATTTAAATTTTTGACAAAATGTCAATTAAAGTATTTTGGAATTCGAGAAAAGAATATACGAGTACAATAATAAGACTTTCAAGTCTGCAGAAATGAAATGCAAATAACCTTAAGATATTTGTATATCTTTTTTTTACTTAACTTAAAAATGAAACTTCATAAAGGAACATAAGTAATCACGTTATTCGTTTAAAAAATGTCGAAGTTAACAAAGAAATGAAAAATTTGTAAAAATAAATATAAAAGAAAGAACTAATACAACATAATGTTTAACATCCTTTAATCAAATAGAAAATGAAATCCAAAATTTAATGCATAAGTTGCTTAAGTGGGAATTCTTTTTTAATAAAACAATGTTTATTTATTGGACGTTTAAAAAAATTGAACAAGAGCGGGTCTTCAACTACATACGAGTATCAGTGATTACCCGCCTTTACTGTTTACTGTTTTAGTCTGTAACAAATCCAGTTTACTTTTGTATTTCCAATGAAAACTTACTTAAGTCGTCCAACGATGTATCTATTCATCAAAAAGAGATGTTTTGACTGGATTAAGGAAATGTCCCAATAAAATTTTTAGGGTGATATCATCAAAGTTTGAGTGTCAGAACCTAACAACCCCGGAAACTATGTACTAACTAAACTAATTTAATACAATTCGCTAACAATCAGTATATAGTACATAATGATTCATTGATGACTTATATTTGTTCACAGAGATGTTAACATTTGATTTGAATATATGACACTCAAATTACATAGACTAAACATAAGCAGACATAAGATATTTGCTTTGTTATCTCACATGAACAGATTTTTTGAAACTCTTACAAAAGACAAAAAATTTAGATACTCGTGTACAAAAGCCAAAAGTCACATCCACGCGTTGTCATAAAATTGTGTATAGAATAAAAGTTAATTGAAATAATGTCAGTTTACAAAGTTAAGCAATTAAATTTAGTTAAACTCTTTTGAATTTCTTGTTATTTGATATGTTATTTTAGATGTGAGTTCTTATTCAGCTTTGAATGATAATTGTCACTTCTCACTTACAATCAAATGAAGGCAAAATAAGAATTAATTTCTTAAATGCAATTATTTTCTTTAATTTATTTAAAATAAATATTTCGTTTTCAACTTGAGAAAAGTGTTTTTCAATTTTTCAATTTGTATGTTTGTGTCTGTGTGTGTGTGTGTGTGTGTGTGTGTGTGTGTGTCGTGTCGATGACAATCATTTCCTCTTTCATTACTTTTGGAATCATTCATGCATTTGCACATTTATATGTTCTATTAGCATAACAAAAGGCATACAATGCAAATACTCCTAAGTCGATTTTAAATTTTCAATTAAAATCCAATTTTCTCTCAACCAAAACTTAGACAATAGAAGCAAGTTGGTTACTGAGAGAGGAAAGCGCACATTGGTTAACAGAAATATCTCCTTCTTCTATGTAATCACCTCGTTGTCTTATTCCATGAGTTGTACTTTGTGAGTTTAAGTGTTGGAAATGTCTTAAAATACACATTTGATTTTTGTTCGGTGACGGTGGTGATGCTGTTTCTACTAATCCATTATGTGTTTGTTCTCTAATAGACGATAGAAATTCTTTCTCAGAAAATGTGTGAAAGATAAAACCAAAAATTCAATTAAAATAAACTTACATTTCAGTTTTTTTTTTCAAATGAAAGAAAAACAAATATTTCAACGATCGAAAATTTGTGAAATGAAATAAGAAAAATTGAGAAAACTCTTTTTATTTTACTAATCTATTATTATGATGATGGACTATGATTACATAAAAGTTAAGACTTTTAATGGTAAGTAATATCCCCCATAATGACGAGTCTTTTTCTGTAATGTGTTCTAGTATTTTAACATCCAAATTACAAATATGATTGTTCATAGTAGTGTGTGTATGCGAGGATAATTTTTTAATATCTTCAATATGAAATCACATTCCACAGATTCATAATAGTATGGATGGTTCCTGGTTGGTGTATCTCAGAGAATTATTCACATCAAAGATAAAAACCTTACTTCAAATGACGATAATCGTCGCAATAATGAAATAAGTCCGCAGAGGCGATGCGTTGGTTGGAGTGTGGACAAACCTGCTCTCCATAATGAATCAATACCTCAATAGTGAGGCCTGCTAAGAATAACAAAAAGAACCAGTTTAGTTTGGAGGGGGTAGGCATCATATGAGACTACTGTATCAGTCGACTTGGGCTTATAGAATATCTAAACCTTCTTAACAGACATTTTCGGAAAAGTGTACATTTTTAAGCAAGCCTTCTTTCTCCTTAGTGACTACAGAAATAGTTTAATTCAAATCAAGAATTCAAGTCTAATGATTTATAATCTGATTAGATTAGATAACTTAAGTAGAAACCTCAACATCCCAGTCCATTCGTTTTGTTTTGCAAACATAATTAACTCATAAATCTTTAGCCATCATCAATGTGACTCAAAATCGCTAATCTTTTTGGAAAAAAATTCTATTCACCTTTTGTTTGTTTAGTTGAGTTCTTATTCATTTACTTACTCACTGACTTTCACCTGCAGCAAAAGTTTGTTTTTCAGATAAGCATTGTTCGTCTACACCATTTTTATTCATTCTTTTCGGTTTCTTTTTTACATTTCTACTATATGATTTGAATGCTTTTTCTTATTTTTACAATTTATGTGTGTCAAGTTTTACAAACAAAAATATAAAGTATTTCAGGCCAGCAAACAAGTAATCTAGAAAAAAACGGACAAACTGAAAAGCAAAGTCATGTATAAAAACAAGAAGAACAAAAAGAAAAGAAAAGAAAAGTAGTATGAAAATTTACGTGCCGCATTGCACTACAAGTCAAACGGAATGGAATAGAATGAAGTGGAGTGGAGTGCGCCGGAACCGGAAGCGGAAACAGGCATTCAAAAAGTGAATAAATGAAATTGAGCAGGAAAAAGAGTCGCGCGTCAACACGAGTGCAGTAAATGCTGCTTGTTGCATGATGCCGACCGAATGCGGCAAGATTTTGGCAAGCGTTTTTAGTGTCTTTTGTGAATTATTAAATTGGCAAGAATGAATGTTGAGTGTTGGAGTGAATTATGTAAAAAAGGCGTAAAAGACACTTCCCTGAAACATTTATTTAAAATATTCTCCCCCTGTTTCAACTCTAATGAATAGAAAGAAGTTGGATTAAAAAATAAAAATATTACTAAAAGATATGCATAAATAAATTAGTATTGTGTTAAGTTTGTATATCATACAACCAATTAAATTTGTCCCCCTTAATTTCTATAGAATCATCATTTCCCTTCACTCATATACAATACTAATTTGTTTTTGAGACGCAATAATCTGTTCACTGAATGACATACGAAGGAGATATAGAAACATGACTTTTGACAAGCAAACTCCTATTTTCATTCCTTAAACAACATTCATGAAGGGAAGAGGGGTACAATTTTATTTTTTGTTCATCACTGGACATTTTTTATAAGAAACAAAAAGAATTTTAATGCCTTTTTGATTATTTAACAATGTTAAATTATTAAATGTGACTGTTTGTATTCAAAAGTCAATGCAAAGCATCAATCAAACAAACAAATAATCAAACGAACAGTCAATCAGACATTCATTTTAACACAAAAACTCTACCAACTACATGCCTATTGTAAAAGCCAAACGAATTGAACAATTGATAACAATGCAAATAATTGTCGAGCAAAGTACGCGAATTCTAATCCTAAGGAGCAAAGGAATAAAAAAAAAAAATAAAAACAAGCGAAAAAAATTTGACAAGAAACTACAATACAATGAAAGTCATAAAGGAACCGGCGGAACCTTAACAGACAAATCGTTATACGATGGTATTTTTCCACCATTGTGCTCCGCCAATCATCATTGAATTGAGCTCTCAGAATGTGGTAGTACTTCTACAAGAAAAATTATCGTTTTGCAAACTAGTGAACAAGGATTCCATAAAAAGCAAAAAAAAAAAAAAACACTGAATGCCGCTAAACATTCATTTGTAAAATGATTTCTCTTTCATTCTGCTGCTTTGCTTTCTTCGGTTCTGTCATTCTTTTCTTTTCGGTATTTGCACTTTGATCGACGCCATTGTCAAATGAACGCGAACGCACAATGATGTCCTTAAGCATAAGGATAAAAAGAAGGTGGGTAGTGTCATCATCATCGTTAGTAAGTATAAAACTCAGTGAGCTACATAGCTACTTTGACTTTGGTGCAAACAAAGTGATGACTTTAATCGCGTGCAAACATTAGACGAAGAATACAGAAACGCGTCTAACATTCTCCTTAGCTTTCTGTCGATAGTGAAAGAAGAAAAAAAGTGATGAAGAAGGAAATATTTCTACATTTGTACTCGTACAATACTTAGATTTGTCACATTTGAATGCTTTCTGCTTCCTGTCCTTTCAGTATTGAACTCACAGATGAAATATATTACAATGAAATTCAATAAATTTGATGTGACAGTTCCTTTTCTGTGCTTTGGTTTGGTATCCCTTTGTATTGTGGGCTAACTTTGCTTCCCTTTCCTCTCTTTTGTCAAACAATTTTGTGTTTTTTTGCTGATTTCGCACCAAAAAATTCCATGCTTTGTAGTTAATTTCTTGAAAGGAGAAAAAAAGGGACAAAAAAAAACTCTGCAAGTCTGTAAGTAATTCGGAATAAACTGAGTCGATTGAGTTGAGTTGAAGGAGAAAGCGCAGCACATTACGAAAGTAATTTCATTATTGCTGACAAAATGTCACACATTCAATTTTTAATGAGTATCCTTTTTGCTTGTCAATTTTCATCATTGTCATTAAATGCTCTGAGAAATTTTTATGTGAGGTATTTGACATTTTTATGAGAAGAAATTGCTGAAGCACAAAAAAAGAAGAAAAGAAAAGAGGAAAACATCAAGAGTAATACTCGTTCTACTTGTATTGGAAGAAAGATACTGTATATAGTGGGACCATAGTAAGTACAATAAGTCCGTGGAGTAACAGTAGTCACAGCATAAAAATGATGTCATTATGACTTTCCGTTTTCAATAAAAATTCTTGTGCACAACTCATGATTTTTCTTTATTTGCTTCACATACTGCAATTGTATTAAAGTTTGTATAAGTGTGGGTAAATTAAGATGGGATGAAGAGAGCATTTGCCATCCAACGAAAATTGTATAATTACATGGACCAGAATACAAACAAACATGAGGGAATTGTTCCATTTTTTATTTAACTTATTGTTATGTATCCTTACTTTTCGTGATAGGGGAGTTTTATAACTTCTTGCTCATCTCATTTATCTGTCACACAATAAGTCACATTGGGATGGGCCTTACGAAAGAAAAATGCATATGATTTTTAGATGATACCAATATTAAACAATATGTGTCAATGATAATAATTGTGATTAGAGCATTATGTTCGAAGTTTAAAATGGATTCAGTGACGCTAGTTTTGTTATTTTGCGATAATAATAAACGTCTAGTCTTAATTAAACTATATTTTTGAATTGAAACTTCTTTAGCGGCATTGGGGAAAAATTTATACTAAAAATTTGAGTGAATAAATACAAGTCGTCACGTTTTAAAATCATCTGTATCTCATGAACCGCGCTAGGTAGAGACTTCAAATTTTCACAGAATGTATATTTCTATTTCCATATCCCCAATAAATAATAAAATTTTGGAAAATCCAACGGAAAAGTCTCAACAAAGAACAACATTGGCCTAAATCAAAACATCACAAGAAGGAAAAGTTGCAGTTCGATTGACTTTCCCCTCCATAATATTTTTTGGATGTAGCTCCCAATTACTAATATATATTGGCTATGGTTATTGCCCAGATGCAGATGGTGTGGATCTGTCTTATACAACCGGACCCATGGAACGGCAGAGATTTAAGAGAGGACTAAACTCCAAAGTGACGAGAATGATATATGACCAATCAAGTATGACTTCAATTTTCGTACCTGAAAACTTAGCTCTAATGTACCTTTTTGCCAAATAATCTACCACAAATATTCTAAACGATCCATACGACTAAACAACCCATTTTTAAGTTTCTCACTCTTTCCGATTCAGAATCGCAGAGTTGCAATTGCATTGTGTAATTTTAATGGTCTGAGTTCTTGCAAATAAAATCTCGAAAACAATTCAACCAAGAGATGTGCATTGATGCACTGCATAAACTTAAACATCTCGTACATTTTTACTAAGTCAAGCTATTGAAAGCTCTCAGCCAGAAAAATTCCTTATATTCGATAGCATCAACAACAACAACAATGGTACGAACAACAAAGAAAAGTCCAAAAACTAAGGGAACTCAACTCACGCTATTTATAAACAACAAAACTTTGCTTTTACCAAAATAATAAAAAATAAATAATAAAAAAACAAAAAATAATAATAATAAAGAGAAGCAAAAAAGTTTACCCTCTCGAAAGAAGAAACCAAACTTGTTAAATTTATTACACAATTTTATACGACGAAAATACAAACGTATTGGTAAAATACTGACCCCTACCCCACTTTGCAATCTTCCCTGTTCGCAAGTAGAACAGCAAACTCACACGCGAAGTGCCAAAGCCAACGGCAACGACGATCAACATCAAGAAACATATTAATGGACATTTGGTAGTTCTTATTGCTATGCCGCTGCTAAATTCCATTAGAAAATATATTGTCAAACACTTCAGAAGTGAAGAAAATCAGCAAAACGAATAACAACAAATAAATAGCGAAAGTTAACATAAAGTTATGGACCAAATACGAGTAAAACTGTATTTCTGTTAGAGAGAAGGAGAAGGAGGATGCTTTTATTTGCGAATCAGTGTGATAAACTTCATGGATACTCGTACTACAAAAGAGTTGAAGGGGAAAGATAAATGTTACTACTATTATAAACCAATGCAACACTCAATGGTCGAAACAAAAAAAAAACAAAAAAAAAAAATAGTATAAAAAATAAACAAATAACGCAGTTACCCCAATTGAAATTTATAGCAAAAGTTGGTATTTTTATTTATTTTATTTTTACTTTTGTTTTTCATTTGACATTTTAAGTTTTATATTCGTTTTTCTCTGTGTTTTTTTCCTTCCATTACTTGATTTCCTTTGGATAAATACAAAAAAATTCAATCATTTTCAATTTCAAATTAGCTGAGAATAAAAACAAAAAATTATTATTCATTCTTAATTTTACATTTTATTAATTGTCCAAGTAACAAATCCTATGGATGGAACAGAGTGGATTTGCATTTAAGGTACTCATGTATGAAAATTTGATCAAACGCAACGTTGTGTACTTTAAATAAAACATTGAACATATTTAATTCATTCTACAAATTTATAAAATAAAAAAGTCATGAGAATATAGAGATGCTAAAATATTAAAATTATTTTTGAGTCAAAGTCTTTGTCATCCAATCACTTTTGTGCCATGAACTGCAATTAGCTCTTCATATAAGATTTCATTAAACTAAACACGTACCTTCAATAGAAACTCTTAATTGGAATACGAAACCATTTTATTTTTTTATTTACAAATATTAAATGCTCATATATTGTAATTAATTGTAGTTAAAACATAACCACTGGGTGGTTTTATGCCTTTTGCTTATCCCAATGATGATGTGTGTGACCCGTAGACCGATTTTCATTATAGTCAGTAGTGGACGAAGTTTTTAAGTGACCCTGGGTTACAAGACTAAAGGTTTCCCTCAATTGACTGTTGATTTTGTAATTATCACCTAAACATAATATGGAAAAAAACATGTTTCGAGAAGCCCTTTTTCTTAAGATCTTTCTGTTAGATCAATAAAAGTATTTTCTTTCTTGTCTTTCTCATGTGACAAAACCTCTGCTCTCCACAGTTTCACCATGAGAATGTCATGTTTGTAATAAGAAGATCTTTAAATCTTTTATAGAATCCAGTATGTTTTCATTAATTTAATGAAATTCAATATTTAAATGCCTAATATCCTAAGGTAATAATAACAAAGAGATTCTCTAACCTACATAATTTGCCTATGAAAAGCAAATGTTACAAAATTAAAATAACATGAAATAAATGATAAAACCATAAAATTTAACCACAAAATGCGTTTTGCATTTGTTGTTTATTGATTGATGGAATCTATTTTACAAAATATTTACAGTATCTCTCCTCTAAACTCTTTACCTCATAGTAGATGATGAATAAAAATAAAATAAAAACCAATAAATACAATATAGTATTGTAAATAGTACAATACTTATGTAAGAGAGTGAGTTAAAATTGTTGGATTACTCTTCTTTTGGGCATTGGGTTGGTTTGTTGATGTACCAACGAACGAACGAACGAACAACCGACCGAATGAAGAACCCAATAACGTAACAACATTTTGCGAAAACAACTTGATTAAAAAACCACAAAAACCTATTGATGGTCAATACAAAAGAAGTACACCACACAATGACCTCTATACAACCTCTGACCAGTCGAAACCCTACCACCAGGCAACCTAACCATGTCCATGCATGGATGATGGGCATGTAGAACATGATAGGGATGTAGTAGGGTACTACAATACAAGTAGTACGAGTAGCTCGGCATATGAATTGAATGGACTTGACTTAGTATAGGGATTGAAATTGGGTGAATTGTTCCTTCTTTTTATTGATATGTCGTATGCATGTGAAAAACCCGCATGGTAATTTAAATGAAATGAACAACAAATACAGAATATACAATACAATATAAGTATGTACGAATATACTGTATCTGTAACTGTTCATGTCCATGTGACATATGCACAAATGTTGCAAATACCTCGGTATAGTATACTTGTACTCGTATTTGTGGGGAAAATGGCGTTGTATTTTTTGAAATTGGTCATCGTATCTTCTTCATGTTTTTATTCTTTTTTATTGGCGTTAACAAATTGGTTTTTATTTCACAATTTTTATGCGTAACATATTTATTTACTTTGCCCTCTCGCATGCAAACAATAAATATAGTAAATATAGAAGTCAATGTGAGTAGTTACGTGCCTCAAAATAAGCAATCAGTGATGCCAATCAATGTTGACAAAAAAAAATAAATAAAAAAAAAATTTGAGAGAAGATACAACATCCATACTATGTATCATCGCTGTAAATGGACAGATTTCGAATGACTGAATTCATGAGTTTAATGACTGTGTCGATCAGTGATTGTCAATTTCCAATATCCTTCAGATACAATGCGAGAATGTTGCGTAAATAAAACTTGACATAGAGTTGTTAATGAAATGAGATTCGTATGATCAATGATGAGATGTTAATAGAATTGAAAAATATCCTACATATAGAAATCAAAGCTATTGAATGTGTTCTAATTTCGGTTGAATATCCTTCTTTAGCTTCATATTACATATTAAAAAGCATTAGAAAGGAAGTGTCTCATGTTTAGGAAATGATGGGAAGTTATTTTATGAAAGATATTGTTACGATTTTATGGTTTTATTTTTTTTGTTGTTACAAAAGCTGATGTTCTTTTGTTAGCTGACTTTTCACATTGACATAAAACAAAATCGCGAAATCACTACGAAAAAAAAAGGTCACCATCATTTTTTTTTCTCATCTTCTTCTTTTTCCAGGGATACCTTGCTCCTTGATCTCCACCTGTCGAACACTATATTTTTTGTGGTCTTTATTAATAGCAACTACAATTTACATTCCACCTGATAAAGTAGTCTCTGAAGCCAAGTTCGAGCAAATTTTTTATCAATTAGCCTCCAGTTTTTTTTTGTGTAAACCGACTTTAAGCTAACAATATCTGATGAGATCTGAAATAATAAGATAGTCACTTTCATCCCACTCTTTACACCAACCGACCCACTGGACAATCATTGTCTTGGATTATGCCATCGCTGCTTATATCAAAGAGATAGCAAGAGAACGAATAAATTATTTGAATCATATTTAAATAAATATTCAAAAAACAGGAGCCTCAGTCAATTAATAAAGGATTTGGTTTAAATTTAAAGAAATTCCGAAAGAAAGACAAATTATTGTACACAATTCAGATGAAAAGTTTTAATCCTTAGTATGAAAATGGTGTTGGTAAAGCCTATGGAAATAGGTAGACATGATCAAAGAAATTATGTACTCTATTATATTATATTACTCAAGTGAAATGTATCTTTAAACCTATTATTTATTGTTGACACTCAGTCGTTTGTGTGTAACAGTGTCTATGTGATTATTTTAGATCAAAAACTCAATGTCTACTGAAGTTGCATAATCATAATTATGGTTGAAAGCGCAAATATAATCCTCTCTTCAAAATAAAAATGATTGCAAATGATTAACCTATTCAGCAAATTCAATTTTTTGTCCAAGTGACAATGACAAACTGACAAGCCTTTCAAAACCTTTACCGCCATCAGTATCTAAAATGGATTTAAATGAAATGTTATGAGTTAATTGGCATTTCGACCATGATACTTGATAATCTGAATATAATTTAAACAATGTTTTCATGAATTAATAATTCAATTTTTAATTAAGGAAATTTATTAATATATTTTTTTTCAATAACCACAAATTTTGACAAATCAACGCTTCATAATTATTATGCAATTTATTTTATTTTTTTTTTTTTTCCCAACTAACTGATTTATTATATTGTTAATACAATGAATGCATTAAAAAAAGTATCGAGTACGAAATCTCTGTCTCGACGTAGTTGACATAATTTCATTAATTTATAAAAGTTTCTTGTTTTCTTTTTCTATTAAATGATTTTCGCATTAATAAAAAATTAAAATATACCAATGTATGAGTATAAAAATCATTGCGGTCATACATAAATTAATTAGTTCGAAAAACTAACCAAATGATGAGAAGAAGTTTAACTCTTGCATTCGTTAGATATCAATTGTGGAATCAGTTAAATCTGATGCTCTTTGATGTTCTCTAGGCAAAATATTGTAATACAAAATCGTATAAAAAGCCAATTTACGCATTGCCAACAAACCGCAAAATTGGTTGTTTCTATTTAACATTAATTTGTTTAGCATTTTGTATTATTTTTTGCTTAAATTATTTTGTTGGAAATTAAATTACAAAATTACAATAACAATGGCAAATTACTAACAAAAACAATAGCCAAAAACAACGTGAATACATTTATTATTGAATTCATAAATATTGAAACTAATTTTAATGCTAAAATAATAAACATTGGTTTCTGTGGTTTTTACAGCGATTTTATTTCTATTAAAAACAAAAACAAAAAATTATATACATACGATATACATGAATTTTTTGTTCGATATTTGAAATTATGTAAATGTGGTTAGTTTTTGTTGTGCATTGTGTATTATTTCTTTTTAAAATTTGCATGCAATGTTGTAAAATGGAATAAAAAAAATAAGTGATATTTCGCTACTAATTTATAAACAAACACATGATAAAATATTGCAAAGTAAAATAGAATCGTTTGTTTTACAAATCAAATGAGACGCCTCAAAGAATCAAACTATCAGTTTAAATACACTCCAAGCACTGAAATTGGCAACGCCCAGCAAATTTTTATATTTCTCAACACTTGCACAAAGAAAGTCCGACCAACACTCCCCTCACTCCCTTACTCCTGAACGAACGCATGTACGCATTCACTGTGGCCAAAGAAACAAATTACAAATGTTGTAAAGTGTCATTTTTCAAAGCGAATAGCATAAGAAAATCGAATTCGTTGTAAGGGAATGGAGCAGCAGTTTTAACTTCGTAAAGCACATGATAAAAAAAAAGAGAAATAATCATAATGGCATAGAGCAGGAGTTAGCAAACTTATTTAAAAATTGGTATTCTCATTATTAAAACTTTATAACTCCAGTGGTCAAGTTGCATATAATTGTATGAAATACATTTCGAAATTTGGAATGAATTATGTTAAAAGAAGGCAGATGGTAAATCTAAAGAGAATCTATGTTTCTCTAGAGCGTCCCATATACAAAATATTTGAGTTTGAGCCAACACAATTCAATTCCAAGCTGAAATCTCAAAACATATTAACGTATGTACCATTATAATAATATTGAGCAATACTTTTGAATCACATTGAGGTGAGATTGAAATTGCACAAAGCAAAACTAAGTGAAGAGACAAAAAAGTCCCAAACTGAAATTTTAAAGCGACCTTCATACGTACAATATCATAATGTAATATTTAATTTTGTGGGTTTGAGAGTTGATTGTTGTTGATTGGAATATCCAAAATGTGCTGATCATTTAACAAATTTTTGTGAATGCAAATCCCCAAAAAAAATCATAAAATGGCCCTGATTATTTCTACTGACTACTTGAGAATGCAAACTACGCGAGATAAACTAAAATCAATTGATATATCGGTTCTGGTCTGAGGGCCGCTATTTGCTAGCCCCTGGCATAGATGGTGATGACTGAAATGGTTGTAGAGTTCGTGGGTAATGGCGAAATCTTGCGTAAAAATACAATAATATGTGCGAAGGCGAAAAAAACCGAAAATAAAACAGAATTGGAAAGAAAAATGTTTCATTGAAAAAGAAGGAGAAGAAAGGATAAGGAAAAAACTAAACCAAATTCCAATTTGTCAGGAATTTGTTCAATTTCTGTTGAGCTTTTGGGTTGAATGTTTTTCTCTTATTTTACTTTTTAAGATTGTTGCTGTTGGTGCTGTTGGTGTTAATGACAGTTTAGGGGACACTTTGAATAAATGCGAAATTTTTTTGTTTTTTATTTTTTCTTTGTTTAAAAGTATAGAAAACCCAACATAACCCACAATTGTTGGTAAATAAATGTGAAGAGTATTGTAATTGCCTGCCTCGAAGTTGAAAATAAGATCAAAATAACAAACATTAGCCTTAAATTATACGAGTACTATGATTTTTTTAAATTTTTTTTTTTTTTTTGGCAAGATCTCCATTCTATGGCACCCCAGCTCTTGGCTAAAAATAGATGTAAATTTTCGAAGCTTATCTATCTGCAACCAATAATTACACCATCCGACATTTAAATAAATCCACATCCGATAACAATCGTTTCTGGTCAAATACAGTACAAGAAACATAATAATAATAATAATAGTTGTGCCAATAACTAATCAGAACGAAATACTTATAAATAAGAAAAATATCTGCAGGGCAAAAATATTGTCAAATGCCAATTGCAGACAAAAAGAAAACAAAAAAAAAAAGGTGAAATATGAAAGTTGGAAATGCAATAATAAAAAAAAAACCCACCTCCTGAACCAGTTGGTAACATCAGTTCAAAGCTGCATTGATACGACAACAAAAGGACAAGAGTCCAAAGAGATGTAAGGAAGGATGGAAAGGATATGAAGAACAGTGACGACAACGCCTAGAAAAACCACTTTAACTTTTGTAATGGGCCAACAACAATAATAGTAACGAACACCAACAGCAAGGAGTTGTAATGTAATGTAAAGTATTATGCCGCATGGCTTAGGACATTTACGGACGCGCCCTGTGGCGACTTTGAATGTGGCAACAAATTTGCAAAAATCTGTTTATGACGATGATGACGACGCCGGTTCCATCGACTTTTAAAGTAACAACGAACAACAAAAGTAAAGCATCTGATAACTCATTGGCAACATTTGGCTAAAGTGCAATAAGTGGCCACAATCGTGATCCTGTGATACTTGCTTCATGACTCCGTTTCCTTTACTTAATATGCCTGAACAAACGGAAGCGTTTTAGCCGCCGCCATTGCTTCACTCACGTCTCTGAGGCTGCGACAATGAAAGCCAGCAATGGATGCCAGTCATACCAGTGAGACGGCGGTTGGTGTCGAAGTTACGGACGGAAATGTTGGCAACAAATGTCATTAGGCGCGGTATCAACAAGGCCAAAACGTCATTTTTCTTCCCAACCTACTTGCTTCATTTCTCTCCATTTCCCTCTCAGCATGTCTTCACTTTGCTTACATTTATAGTTTTTTTCTGTTCCTGACATAAAAATGATAGATGCCAGAACTCTAATTTTTTCACTTACACTACATGCTGAGTCGTCCTGGTTCTCCTGTTTGTCGTTGTAGGTACACATGTTTGGTACGAGTATACTGCACTTTTTCACAGTTTCCAGCAAATACTCTTTGTAAATAGTTTGCATTTGCTTCCGTAATTTCATGCAGCTGTTTCGGTTTTGCTCCTAAATATTCAGTTTTCTTGTTTTCCTTATTCTTTTTTTAATTTTCTTTACTCAGAACACATGTTTTGTATTTGTTCTTGCTCTGGTTTTTTGTTGTTGTGTTTTCTCTGATGATGTAAATGGCCCGTTTTTTTAGTAGTCTTGCCACAAGTAGTTCCACTGACAATGACGACGACGCCTTTAATAGCTTTTGTGGTTAAGTTTTAATGGGTCAACGTGTTGGGCATACTATAGTTCAGGGCTGTCCGACCCGCGGCCCGAGACAAATGTGAGTGCGGCTGTCTGCGGCCCAAATGCAACCCAAGTGATGGAAGACTTTTTTTTTTATACTATCCTACAATAATATCTTCAAGTCTTCAAGTTTGAGATATTTTTTTACATTGTAATTTAAGGCAATTAGTTTTAATTATGAAGTCTTTATATATTTGAAATAAATGTCATGCAAGTTACCTGCTCTAGCACATCAATAACTTACAATTGACTACACAAACATATCTCGATAACGGGCCCCATTCACAGTAATTGCATTGCCATTTTGTTTGTCAATACAAAAATATGGAACATATTTATACTTAGTGGCACCACACTAATATCCAAATAATTCTCTAAAGAAAACTTATCAATTATAAATCACAATTTAATTTAATAAACTAAACTTATTTTCGTTTCAAGAACTCTAGCCAGAGTCCTTGTCCATACAAGGAACTCATCTCGACTGATCCATAACGATCGTGCTGCCCTTTTGATTAATTAGAGGCTCGTAGTGCTAAGTGAACTCCTTCCTCTTCAGTGTAGGAGGGACACATGTGTATTAGTTTTTTAAGAATTGTAACCTTATTGTTAGTCCTATGTATTTATATAGGAGATTCAATAAATACTATCAATATAAAAAAAAAAAGTTTCGTTTCAAATAGCAAGAAACTTAACCGATTTTTTACAGAAAATTCATCACTGTTATATTTTCTTCTTCAATATTATGCTCTTTAAAATTCTGTTCCCGTGAAATTATATCACGGAATTTACTGGGAACTTTAGTAGCACCAAGTTGTTAAAAAAGTTTTTAATAAGCAATGCTGGATGCAGTAAAGTTAGAGTGAGTCTGTGAGTGAGTGTGTGCCTTCTGTTCTCAGTGTAATAGTTCTTCTTAGTATGTAACATTTATTTAATTCTTTTCCATATAAACTAGTTAATCTTAGTGCAAACATAATATTAAACTTTATGGTAAGAAAAAATCAACTGATCAACTGAACCAATATCACAGAGAACAATATCCTTAAAGATCACGTACATGTGCAAGCATCTCTCTACTTCACAAGAATCATTAAAGTTTTATGTATGTAGAATATATTCAAATTATATATAGCAAGTGGTATTTATATTTTTATCGTCAATTTTCATATCTACTATTCATTGGAATATGATTTATTTATCAGTTTGCATCCTTGAACTATTTATCCAATAAATTGCCAATAAAATTCTATTTCTATTGTTAGCAATTTGTTGTTTGTTTCTCATCGTTTTTATTCTTACTCGTACATGCCTTTCACATTGTCATCATCATCATAATTTTGTTGCCGCACATTTTACTAATTCTGCCAAACACAAACACACCTACACACACACACACACACACACACACATGCTCGGTTTCTATGCTTGGTTGATAGGGCAAGTGGTCTTTTATCTATTCTATTATTAAATATATGTATCTCTCTCGAATGGTTATTATTACTGTACTTATCTATTTTCAAAATTGTGTGTATTTTGTCATTTCAATTGGAAACAGTTGATGCCGCCACTGCCAAATGTTGCCATTTGCCATCAGATGAATGAGCACAAATCAATGCAATTGTCATTTTAAATGAAAATAGTCATTTGTCAATAAACAAAGCATTGACAGTACCAAATGTCCTGTCCCGTCGGGCCATGTCCTTATCCCTTTTCGATGCTTTTGTAGAGTACAAATATCAGCCACAATTGTGGTCGTACGAAATTGCCGCATAAATATGTGTTTGCCTGTCCACTTGCAACTAAATTGTTGTCCTTTATTAAATTTCCGCCATGTTGAGTTCTCATATCCGTTACGACTATTTGAAAATACTCAACTAAAATCGACACATACAGTTGTCTCCCTCTCTCTATCCAAAGTTCTTCATTATTTGATGGGAAATAATATACAATTTTATCACAATGTTTATGATAAAGCGTCCAGTATGAGTGATAAGTAATAAGTGATAAGTCAAAGGTCAAATGAAAAATACATAAAGTTAAAGTTTCTTTTCATTTTTATGCTTAACTTGTCAGGTCCTTTGAAGTTGAACTACAAATTTTCTCCATTATATTGTATTACAATTAACCTTCATAAAGTAAGGATGCTACATACAATAATATGATATCTGCCAGTCACAGTGAAGAAGCAACAATGCATTTTGTTATTGTGAATTGCTACGAAATGTGCAACAAATTAAAAAATTGTGCAACAATTGAAAGCATAAGAAATTGTCAAGAAAATGCTTTACACGCACACACACACACAGACACAGACACATACTTACCCATACATTCAATATATAGACAAAAGCCAAGGAGGAGAAAAATTAAAAAAATAAAACGGAGAGCAAAGTGTAAGACAGCATATCATGACAGCAAAGAAAGAATGCAACAGACACGAACGACAGCAACAAAAGACAAGAATTGAAGGAGATAAAAGAGATGACGGAGTTGCAGCAGTGCAAACGATGGCATTAGATGAAAGCAAAAGCAGCAGAAATCAAGTGGCAATGCCATCAAAGAACGGTTAAGATAGTGCAAAGTGGTGCAACCATAAAGAACGATAATGTGGATGTGGATGTGGATGTGGATGTGGATGATACTAAGTAAGTAAGGAGTAGTAAGGACGAGGATGTAGATTATGTTGGGAGATAACAGAAAGTGCAACACTTGCTATAGTAATTGATATCACGCTAGACTGATTTGCTGCCGCTTTTTTCTCCTCTTCTATCATCTTTTCATTTCAAATTTATCTATTTCTTTATTTTACTACATATAATTTGTTGTTGCTTGTATATTACATAGCAATTCTGTGTCTTTTGAAAGCATCTCGTTGTAGATACTTTTAACAGTCTATCCTTTTTTTCTTTTTTTTTTTCTCATTTTGTGCTTTAATGGCATTTTTCTTGAAGTTTTCGCTAAGCAGAATCTCAGATTTAATTAAAATTACTAAATTAAAAAAAAAACTGATTTTTATTAAAAATATATTTTCATTATATTTTAATTATACTTTACTATTTCATTTTATACCATTAAAGTCTAATGTTTTAGTCTAATGTTAAGTTGAAGACTTAAGGCTTCATAAAGGTTACTTTCCATTGCTTTGTTAAATAAGATATTAATTAACCCAACTGAAATCAAGACAAAACTTTCACTAACGTTTACATCTTTAATTCCCATTTATATTATTTATATATTTTATTAATAGTCATTTTATTTAAAAACTCATTACATTTCTTGGTAGACTCATCAAATATTTATTCAATCGGCCTCATTACACCTCCTTTATGGGATGGGTGCTTTTTATATATCTAATCTTGTTGCTAAGCTATCGCTGATGTATCCAAATGGTAAATTAATATTTCTAATCATAACTTCTGAATTGTGTTGTTACCATATATTGAAAATATGATCTTGGGCAAAAAATGAAATAGGCTCGTGAATATTTTCATGCATTTTCATAACTTTCGACGTGGATTATCAAGATAAGAGTGTTTCGTTGAACTTAATTTTTTATAAAGCGATAAAGCATCATTGTAAAAAACATTGTAAAAAACTGGTAATCATAGTCGATGTTCGCTCCATGTCAAATTCTGACCCTGAAGTTCATCGAAAATCAATTCTTTTGCCAGAAAATATCGATGTTATGCGTGAACTAATAATGCATGATTATCATGTGACATATGTTGAGATTGAAGCATCTTTGGGCATTAGTATGACAAACATCATTAAGTTGCTAGATATAAAAAAAAAATTGTTCCCATTGATTCCCGAAAATGTTGAAAAAATACATTTAAGATGCATCAAAAGGTATGTATAACATCCACAATCTAATCTAATCTAATCTAATGTAATCAATCAGCAACCGATTGTACAGGTCTTCAAAGACGAGACAAATCCCAGTTTTGGAATTACCTTAATCGGAGTAGAAAAAGTGTTTTGAAAATTGGATGAAACGCCAGGAAAAGTGTATTGATCTTCATGAAAATCAATAAAACCAATGCTTTTTCATTATTAGAGCAGAAATATAAATAGAAAACTAGTATAAACTAGTATTAAAAACAAATGATTGAAAAAATAAAACACGCCTTTGTAAACTTTGTGAGAAAGTTAACTCTTTCAATTATCAGGGAACTGTGTGTAGAACAATTAATCTTGTCTGTAACAAATTTCATCTGAATACCTTAAAACCTGAAAGTGAAGCATGTTAAGATACAGACGGATACAACTGGAAAAACATGATCATTCCTATACTCGTACATACATAATGGGGTCTCCGAAGCACAGTCCTGAGTGTTTATAAGATCAAGCCACAGTAATTATACCTTTTTTCATCCGTGTAAAAGAAGAATAAAGATAAATTATCATATCATTTTCTTTTTTTTTATTTGTTAATATGAAGCTTCTTTCATTGCTGTCTATTTATTGACCTGCTCTAAGCACCTACAAATAGGCTATCAATTATTATCAAATAAAATACACAAAAACCTACAAAATAAAATGCTCTTATTCTGGCCGTTTATCACAACACAAAACGTGAATATCATCAAACATATAAATATGTAACATAATAGACATTTTTTTTTTTTTGTTTTGTTGGTTTAGCTGGCATACTTTCAGGCGAATACCCAAAGCAAATTCAGTCAAACAACACAAAAAAAAAAAAAAAAACTCAAAGACAACGAATTGGCAACATAGCACAAAGCGGATTGCACGAATTTTGAATTATTTTATATGGTTAGAGAGAGAGAGAGAGATACACAGATACGTTGATACATTGATATCACCATCTTCATCATCGGCATTATGTCGTACTGAGTACTGTGCTGAGTAGTGGCGTGGGTTTATTATATATAAATTACACAGAGCATTAAATGTATAATTCGATACGCTCCATTTACTATACATGCAGAATGTATCTATGAGCATATATAGATATTTATATTGTATAGACGAGTGAGTATCGTATGTGTAATACTCTTATATGCTTTATAAGTATGCACTAAATTTCGCTGAATATCGTCATAATACTTTTTCATCAATTATATGATGCGTAAGAAGGCAAAACAGCAGAAAAAATAAGAATCACAAAAGAAAAAAAGAAACGAACAATTCTTATTATGATGAGATTTACTACATCATCTTGTATTCAAAGAGCAAAAGCAATAGAAACGAGGCTACTAACTGACTGAATGAATGACAGACAGACTAACTAACTGGAAGACAAATAGACAAATTATGAATCTATGCATAGTCTTATATGTAGATAAATGAACTCATACTCTATTACTCTATAAAGACTTGGCAAACGCGCATTTTACTACTTACTAAATCCATTACAAAGTATTTACGTAGAAAATTGCTTTATAAGTATCTTTTGCTTGAGAAAAATTGATGTCCTTATTCTTGACTATGAGAAGAGAAAAAATTTCATAGGAAGATAAAACGAATTTACGGTGTGTAAGAGTTAAAATAATAATGCAGTGAACAGCATTTCACGAATTCTTTCCATCTTTCCTTTCTTTATTTTTCGTTAAAATGTCAGTGGCAAATAAGAAAATATTAAAATAGATTCATATGGAGAAAACCGAAATTTGAAGATGATTTCTATTTACTGATACAATACACTAGAGAAAAATCTGATTTGATATATTATTAAAAAACTAATCCTCTTCAGAATGAATTTCAAAAGAAACAACTCTCTTATTTATGTGATGATTAAAATATTTTAATTTCAAAAATTTAGTAAGCCTATTAAAACATACTAGTTGACGATATAAAAAAATCATCTAATTGGTGGTCAAAGATTGTAAATGTTTTCTCAATTTGTTTGGATCGGAAATGTTAATTAAAATTACATAGAATAATTGCCGATACTTATAAAAAAACCCATGATAATATATTGGTTTTATTACCCTTACATCAAACTTCTTTCCAAGTTAATTATTTTATGAACTTTTCTATTTATTTCATTAAAATTTCTTACAGTGTAAATATAAACGCAAATGCATTTCGTTAACCACATCAACATCAGAAAGCATCACTCGGTATATTCATACGTATGTCTGATATTTGGTTGAATGGTTTTCTTTCTTTTTTTCTACAACACCAACCACACCAACAATGCTGGAGATGGTGATGATCATATGGGGGACAATGATGAAGTAGTTAACATTACTCCTCTCTAACTCTTCATTTGGTTTCCCGAAGACCACAAAAAAAAAAAAAAAAACGAGTGAAAAAGTAATTCATGGAGGATTTACTTACAAAATTATTCATGTGCATTGATAATGTGAACGAGAATACTTACGAGGCTTTCAATGCCACTGAGGCAGCTTTAACTGTTGCCTCTTGATGTTGGTGATGAAAATGATGATAATGGAGATACATTTCTCTAACCATTTTCAAAAATCTTTTGTCTACATCACATCGCAAGCCTTGGTGTTGTCTTCTACTCGCAGACACACACACAGACAAACACTTACTTCCAACATAGTTAAACTTGCCCTAGACATTGTAAGTTTATCAACGACACACAAAAACACAAAATTATCTACAGCGTTTGACTGACTTTAGAATGAAATTGAGCGAGCAAGCGAGCGAGCAACTGAACGAGCATATGGATTTTGACTCGACTTCAAATAAAATAATGTGTAGAACATGGCGTATGATAAACATTAAGTATAAGCATGTGAAGGAGGCAAAGAATAAGTACACAAAGTAAATACATACCATATACAAAAGTATGAAAGCGTCTCTCTGTGTTGTTATGCCAAAAAATATATTATTATGCACATTCCTTTCTTTTTTAGCGCGTTGTCTTAGAGTTGATCCAAGTGAGTAAGTCAAAGACTTTGAGTTATTTTTTTTTTACTTACTCGATTTACATGTTTCGTTAGTTATATTGTTCACATTTTCCCTTGGCTCAGCATCAATATTTAAAATGAATTTTTTAAAGGATTTTCTGATTGAAATATATTATAATTTGTATTTACATTTTAAAGCAAAAATATTTCAAGGACTTTATAAAAATAATCATAATTTATTGAGAAAAATTAATACAAGTATGAGATTCAATATAATCTAAGCTAAAAAAAAAATGTAATTAGGCTTCACATCACAATTTATTAAAGCGATCTTGATATCATCGGCTGCATGAGATGGATTCTGTAGATCTAATGCAGATCTAAAGAGTGACACATTTTGAGTTAACAGAGAAATCATGGAGGTTGATGCATGTTTTCTGTTGTATGTTTTTTTTTTGTTATATGTATATATACATATTCATATTGTATATATAGGCGCAGCACATTTATTGACATGAGCTATATCGGACCACTAGGGGTTACGTCCCATACAAACCACGCATTAAAATTCATAAAAAAAAAACTTATTTGCTTTTTGTACTACCGAATTGAAATTAGGAAACTAAAAGTATCCCATATAGGCGCTGCATATTTCTCGGAATTAGCCAAATCAGACCACTAAGCGGGGTACGTCCCATACAAACCACCCACTAAAATTCAGGTTCTTATTAGAAAAACTTATTTGTTTTTTGTTCTATCGAACTGAAAATTAGATACTACAAATTTCTAATTAATATCCACTAAATGTGTAAATTTCAAGATCCTAGTATCCTCAGGGTGGAAATGCTGTATGTGAACTAAACAAAAGTCACATACATAATCAAATATTTCTGAATGCTATGGAACGTATGTAAAAAGTTTTCTAAGCGTGCGTGAAGAGTATATCAACTTTGGCATAGACGAAGCTAACTTTCTTTTTACTTGTTCTTCTTGATATTCTTTTTATTTTTTGAGTAATCAGGTTGCTTTAGGAAATGGAATTTCAGCCCAGATTCCCTATGTCCACCGAACATAAGTAGTACTTTAATATTGAGTAATCTTTGAACTTTGAAGAGCTAAACTGTGTACTCTTCTACATAGGGTGAGTCCCTAGAATTTGGCAATGTCTTGTTTCCTACCAATAGATACAAGAAACCATGAAAATGAGGAAACTATGAAAAACATAAATATAAAATATACTTCTAAATAGAAAGGAAAGACAGTCTGATCTGTTAACTTTAAATTAATGGTAACAAACAAAAGTGTATAGCAATTTATTATACATAAAATGAAATGAAATGATATGAAGTGTTATTAAGATTTTATATGACTTCAGTTATTACTGTTCTCTAATTTTGTTTTAAGATATTTGTTTAGTTAAATAAATTTTGTTAAATAAAGTGACAAACTTATCTTTGTTCCTAAACCCAATGACACTTGACCCATAAAAACTAAACCAAAAACAACACAACATTGATTTTCATTAGAAACTACAATTCACCATGAACTTTGGTGTAGAATTTTAAGTATGTTTCTTGAGTTTTTGTTGCAATAAAATAACTAAGATAGTAAATAACAATAGAAATTGTAACAATCAACCGATCTGGATGGATAAAAATATACGAGTATATACTAACAACAGCAACAGGAACATCATCACTGTAACCGAGTAACTACAAATATAATGACAATAAGAATCTTATTATTAAGTCACGTACATCACATGTTGTTGACATTTCTTCAATTATAAATTTTTTTTTTTGGCTTCTTTATTTTATTGTACTTTGTGTTTTCTTTTTCTTTTTTGTTTTTTTTTTTTCTAAGAGGTGTCTGTTTTGTGCATTACAGAGTAAAGTGTAGGGCATTGTAGATTTTTAAAATGTCAAAGAAATATAGTAAACGAAAATTAGACTAAAAGCATATTTCAAATGTGAAAATGGAGCCAAAGTTTGATACAAACTTCAAGTAATTTCGGGGTTTAAAGTTGAAATTTTAGTTTTATAATTTTAATACTAAACACTAACAATTTTGATTGGATTACTAAGTTTTAGTAGTTAACAGGCCACGATTAATTTGATGATTTGTAAGACAATGAATAAATTGAATATTTTACACTTTTTACAAAGAATTTACCATAATTTATTAAAAATGTACACGTGCTCATAATAAGTATTTAGAACTAACCAAGTATAATATATTGATGTGAGCTTGTTTTCGACCGTCGATATGTATGTTTCTGTGCACACTACTCTCTTAACTTAGTCCTGTCGTACACATAAAGTATGTTATAGTCAGAGGGATCCGTCATTACTTAGAGAAATAGTCTTCAAACAAAATCCAAAACAACCTCAGAGTAGAAAAATAATCAATTCGAGCAAACTCTTCCAATCTGACTCCACAGTGAGGCACGATGCTTGTCCAAGTATCACATACGGCTTAGAGATTATTCCAAAGGTGATCCTGCCAAGCGCCTTACCTGATGTACACATCCATCACGTCATGTTTCTAACGAAGTTACGGAAGTTAGTTAGTTGGCTAAACAGTGGCCCCGATCACTGCATCACTAATGAATATAGCATAAAGAACCTTCAGGCTTGCCAGAGATAACGTTCGGTTCTTCTGTCTAATCCTAGCCAAGCGACTCACCTTGTGTACACATAAGGAACATAAGGAACTTTCAGGCTTGCCAATGCAAGACTGCTCATGACAGCCCCTGGTGTTTACTCAATACCACATTATACACAGATCTCAGTACTTCAATTAGTGACTTCAAAGCATTTAAATATACTGGTTGCAACAAGGCTTCCCCTCAATGTTTCCAGACTACATTTTAATACTTTAAACTATAATTTCCACTATAGTTTCTTATATTCAAAAATTCATAAATTCATGGTTTGTCATAGCAATGAACATAATTTTCCCATGAAGCCTGAAAAGTTTTAATTTTTGTACAATATCTGAAATTTCTATATATTTTCATAAAGTAATAAAATGCTTTTGTCTTAATTTGAATATTAAGTAGAATTCTGATTAATTGTGTTAGAGTTCAACTCTGAAAGACGAAAGACAAAACATAGAATTATATAATATAGAATAGAATTTAAAATGACTGAACTCTAAATTTGAATTATTATAGTATTGATAAAAATGTCAAAATTAAAGAAATAAAATTTTTTATATAAAACTAAATTTACTACACATAAAAATCTTCTCCACTTTAGTTTACATAGAATAGTGTATTTTGTGGGCAAACGTAGCCAAATGTAAAATTTAGAAGTAACACTATTGTATAAGATTTTCTCTGTTATGCGACACGCACAACAACTTAATAAGTTCAACAGACAACACAATACAATCTTGTTACTTTAATTAAACTTATTCTCATACACAAAGTATATAAATAATATTTTGATGTTTTAATTCTCGAAGGGTTCACCAATAAAATAAAAACATCAAGTGAAATATGAACAACTTTGAACTGTGGACCACTTTGAGTGATATCATTAAAATGACTGTAAAGTAACGAACAACGCGTGAGTTCAATGTTAACAAATTTAACAAAAAAAAAATTCAAAAATTAAAAAAAAAACAGCAGCAAAATTTGTAGTAAAGTTTTCCTTTTATTGTAAAATAGAAACGCGACAAAACTAAAACGCATGGCAAACAGTTCGTAAGCAAAATACTTAATATAAAAAAACAAAAACATTGATAAATTAAAAAAAGAAAAGTTGTGTACAAATTTTCGGAAGTTTTATCAAAATTCAAAAATAAGAAAACAAAAAAAAATATAGAGTGTGAAATGATATTCCTCAAATCGAATGAGAAAAGAACACAAAAGGAATCTGAGAAAGTTGGACAATTACAACAGTTGATACAAGGTTTATAAAATATATACTAAATTGATTCCTATTAGATTAGTTTTAATTTGTATCTCTCCCTCTCTGTCTCTCTCTCTCTCGGCAGCATGTAAAGACCTGCATTTGCAGCACAATGATGATATTTTTCTGAATAAGTTTCTCAGCTTTTCGCAATGGAATGTCGAACGTGCCTATGGTGCTATACACAAGTACTATGACTTCAAACGCCTCCATCCCGAGTGGGTTGCACGCAAACCTGTGGAATCTTATCGTGAACTATTTTTTAACACCCAATCGAAATTTCTGATGCCACACTCAGATAAGAATGGCCGTGCCTTGGTTGTATTCAAAAT
This sequence comes from Amiota minor, assembly GCA_037043295.1. Taxonomy (NCBI): domain Eukaryota; kingdom Metazoa; phylum Arthropoda; class Insecta; order Diptera; family Drosophilidae; genus Amiota; species Amiota minor. The sequence continues at coordinate 730,652 of JBAMAW010002206.1, forward strand.
GATAGATGTGTTTGATCGATTTCCGAATTTCATGCAAGATCAAATAGAAATGGATGATTTGATGTTTGAGTCGTTGCTACTATTGCCGAGTGTACAAGAGTACGGAATAACAGTAATCTGTGATCTCAGGCAGTAAGAGTCAACTTAGTTTTGTGCTACACTATATATGTATAAATATGCATTTATTATTTACAGAGCCTCGACAAAGTTTCTACGTATGCTGACACCCTCCTTCATTAGAGAAATCAATCTTAAACATGAGGTTTTACCATTCCGGAACCGTATATTACATATCATACAAAGCGGATTTGTAATGACTGCAACATCATCATTAATTCTGCCACTTATGAGCAAGGAAATAAGAGAAAAGGTAAAAAGCATTCATTATTCCAATTGTATCTTTTGAATTATAATATTAACCATCGCACATCTAGTTGTTCGTACACAATGGCAAAGACTTTAAAAAGCTACGCGATATGATTGGATACGATTCATTGCCTGCGGAATATGGTGGCCCACCTCAAAATGTTCTTGACGTCAATATAATTTTCGATCATTTACTACACCATGCAAAATATCTGGAGCAATTACAAAAGTATGAAAAACGTGTTACGTCTCACGAATGCATGAATCACGATTCAAAACAAAAATAATCTGATTGAATTATAAATTAAGAAAATATTCAAATAAATATAATCGAATAAATATATTTTTTTTTTTTTGTTTTTTGTTTTTGATATCATTTATTTCAATCAATCGTTAATTGAACGATTTTAAGGGATATTTTTGATACATTGACGGATAGAAAATTTAAGTTAACAAATATTAATTAATTGTTCTATGTAAAAGGTCCGAAGGGTGGATGGAGCCTTTTCAACCTTCTTGGGGAGACAGTTCTAGTTAGAGCCAAAGCTAGAAGATTGCGCATTAAGTGTGTCATTGTATCGACTGTATGATGGTTAATTTGCTCGATAACGGAATATCCAGGTCACGATGTATAGACATTCTCCTTACATACCAGGGAGCATCCGTAATGTTAAGCAGAGCTTTGTTCTGCATGACCTGGGCTCTGTTAGTTATTGTCTTAGCTGCAAGCCCCCAGAGCTGGATGCCATAATTGTACAACGTAACCTTGGCAGATAGGTTCAAAGTACTGCCGGTTTGGATGAGCCACCTTAGCTTGTTCTATTTGCAGATATTATCCTATTTACATGCTTTGATCACGTCAAACGTCGATCCAGTATAGTGCCTTGAGGGGGACTTGTGTGCTATTAAGCGTAACCGGTGAATATAGTAAAAACGTAAATAACAAGCAAATGAAATATGTACATATAAATCATAAAACCAAAATGGTAATCTTTTGCCGATTTATGAGGACTCACCCTCAACTTTTGTCATTGAGGTTTAAGGGTCCATTGTAAACGTAAAGTATATCTAGCTCGTGGAAAGTCTTATACAATAGATGCCTTTATTTGGCTTCACACTGCAATGTTAATAAAAATGTTGATAAAAATGTGAGCCAATAGATTTGCTAATTCTGGACATAGAAGGGCTCCACTGAGGATTCTAAACACTTTAATATTTTTGCACAATTTATAATCTCTACAAAAAATATCCACCAACTACTATATATTCGAAAATTATTTCTATTAATAAATAAATAAAAACTTGTTAAATCTTAGTTGTTACATTTAGGATGTGATATCTTTTCAACTAACTGGTTGATCATTCCTGGTTCCTGCAAATTAGCCTTTTATTTCACAAGGAAATTTTACTGATTGGGCACAACAACCTTTTTTTAATTTACTCAACTTTGAGTGAAAACATGCTGTGATGGATTGCACATGTGCACACTTACCCAGGTTTAGACCGAGGTACCAAGCTTGGTTTTCCTTCGGAATGATCTCGCGCCTCAGTGAAAAGTAACAAATGAAAAATTTGCTTGAATTGATGGAAATATTGGCCGAGCATGGAATCACTGCAAGGAATTTTTTATCATCTCGAATCAGAGTTGAACAGAACGCTTGAGTATTAATGTTTATAATTACAAGGGAAATCAAATACATGAACCAAGACCCAAACCATCAAACGCTTCAAGCCTTTTGAGCTGAGCCAAATGTAATAAAGAATTCTTTCTTAAAAGGTTGCTGTATAAGCTAAATTATTTAACTTGTTTTGATTTTGTTTTGTTTGGTATTGAGAACATAAACCAAAAATCGGAAATCGATAATAAAATAACTATCAGAATGGTAATGACCCGGAAATCCGCAATTCCCATGACCATCTGTTGCCAATATTGTGATATCATACCAAATTGGCAACAAATCAATGGAAAGCAAAGAAGAAGAAGAGTGTACACAAACAATAAGGAAACAGTAAGAAAGTAAATTTGGAAATAATTTTTTATAATTATGAAATAAATTGCCAACATATAAAAGAACCAAGTATAACCATTAAAAAAATATATATATTTTTATACATACATATATTAAAAAAACAAAAAAATTACTGATATCTCAGTTTGTGCTATGTTTATTGCCTGCTTGCTTGTAAAAAGGGAATTATTGAAAGTTTAAATATATATTTTCAAAGACACCACCAACAGGATCATGAGTGGTGTCAGTGCTGTCGGCGGCTGCAGTGGTATTGGCAATGTTCCAACCGGTGGGGGCAGTGGCATTAGCACTGGCGGTAACAATGATGTCACCGGTGTAGCGGTAAGTCTCACAAATAAGACAATGTCAGAATTATATTTTCTTATACAAAATTTCAATCGGTTCCAATAGCGTTCGGTTGAAATGCCCATGGCTCAACTAGCTGACGGCTGGTTAGAACTGGAATCTGATCCTGGACTATTTACTTTGCTTTTAGAGGATTTCGGCGTACGTGATGTCCAAGTGGAGGAGGTGTATGATCTGCAAAAACCCATCGAAAGTCCATATGGCTTCATATTTCTTTTTCGCTGGATCGAAGAGCGTCGGGCTAGACGGAAGATAGTAGAAACAACAGCAGAAATTTTTGTCAAGGATGAGGAAGCGATCTCAAGTATATTCTTTGCCCAGCAAGTGGTGCCAAACAGTTGTGCAACACATGCATTGCTTTCGGTTCTACTCAACTGTAATGAGGCTGATATTCATCTAGGTGAAACGCTGAGCCGCTTGAAACAACATACAAAAGGAATGAGCCCGGAAAATAAAGGCCTCGCCATAGGCAATACACCAGAGTTAGCTTGTGCCCATAATTCACATGCCATGCCGCAGGCAAGACGTCGTCTGGAACGAACGGGCGCAGGTGTTTCAAGTTGCCGTTTTACAGGTGAAGCATTTCATTTCGTTAGTTTCGTGCCCATCAATGGCCATTTGTTTGAATTGGACGGGTTGAAACCCTATCCAATGGATCATGGTGGCTGGGAAGATAAAGAGCAATGGACAGATAAATTTCGTCGCGTCATGGCTGAGCGTTTGGGCATTGCTACTGGTGAGCAGGACATACGCTTCAATCTGATGGCTGTGGTACCAGATCGACGCATCGCTATAACGCATAAACTGAAAATGTTGCGTACAAATCAAGCAATTGTTTCCGGTACCCTGCAGAAGTTACTTAAGGTCAATAGTGAAACAAATGATGAACACAAAGTCAGCGACTGTGGTAACAGTGATGGAGCTTTTCAGCGTTCTGTAACGCCTACGCCTCTCTTAGAACCTAGTGCATTTACTGCCCGTGATTTGCAATCATTATTGAAGAATCTCGACACAGAGATTACAATAAACGAACAGCATCTTGCCGATGAGAATGATCGTCGTCATATGTTCAAGGTGCGTCCTTTACATAAGTTCGAATTGTATTAGCCTTAAATCAATTTTCTTTCACTACCAGGTCGATGCCAGCCGTCGAACACACAATTACGATAAGTTTATCTGTACATTCCTATCCATGTTAGCACATCAGGGTGTCTTGGGTGAACTCGTTTGTCAACATTTGCTGCCTTCAAAGAAAATAAGCGGCCAGAGTGCTGCCAGTCGCATAAGCAGGCAGAACAATGCAAATGCGACGAATTCAAATCAAAAACAAAAGAATGGTAAATCAACCAAAGCAGGTGGTCGCCGTCGCAAGGGACGCAACAAATGCAAAAAACGAAACTAGCTCGTCCGCAGCTCAAATATTTATATTTAAGAGTTTAGGTAAGTCACGTACATTTTCCTGTTGTACGTGTATCGTATATTTTTTTAGTTTTTCTCATTATGTTATGATTCAGTTAAAACGTTCAAGAAAAAACTATATTTTACTTTAAATAAATGATATCATAACAAATAATTCCTCAATGCAGGATGCAACTTATCTTGGCATTGTTCTTGATAGACATCTTACCAGGCGGAAACACAAAAAAGTTGAAAATAAACGTATGGAACTTAAGTGGTTAATCAGCTCGAATTATGGTCAGAGTCTTGAGTACAAGAGTATTAAACCAATTTGGACTTGGATGTGGTTAAGAAATGAAGGACAACGAAAGAGTGATTTATATTGCATTTTTACAAAGAACTCAATCAAAAATCCTTAGAACAATTACAGGCCCTCCATGGTCTATCAGTTTGTTCTAAACAGAACTTTTTGTCGTTACGATCGTTCAGCGCTTTCTCCTTTGAAGCCGTCAATATAGCATGAACCCCAAGGATACACAATAATATATAGTATTTAAAAATTAAACCATATTGTTAATCCAACTGTTTTCTGATTCGAAAATCCGGTAATCTGAAGGCTCTTCTAAAATCCAAATTAAGAGCAATTATTCAATTCGAATTGCATAGATTACTTATGTTTTGTTTTGAATTCAACGTTATAAGGAGAATAAGGTCACAGAATGTCAAATGCTAAAGCACTTACTTAAGTAAATGTGTTCTAATGAGTTCAATGAAAAATTTACATAGGAAAGTTGTAGAATTGTCCGATTTGCAAAATAAGCATTGGAGCAAAAAACGCCATTTTAAAAAGAAGCAAATTTTAATTTAAACTATTTTCTTTTTTCGAATGTCTCGATGATAAGAATGAGAACTACAATTATCACATTGGATTATCGAATTACTACTCTATGGAAAAAAAGGAACTCTGTGTCATTTCAACGATTGAACTATTGTTACCCAGGGGACCCTACATGTTTACTTACAGATTAGAATTATTAATAGTGTACTGTCATCTACAAAAGATTGAAAATCTTTGACCTGGAACATATAATGGCATTTCTTCTATGTTGGTGATCAAAGCTCAAGCCCCAAAAGGATCCAATATTATTGACCAATGATCACTAACCAGCTTACAATATACATTCCCATACTCATCACTCAATTTCAATCCATTATAAGCGAAGAATAAAACCACAATTTATCGAGCTCTCTTTATTGAAAATCAAAACAAAATACAATAAGATTTAGAAAATATTCTACAGAATTTTAAAATATTTTTCGGATTTAAAAGTTCAAAAACAAAATAAAATTGGATTTTAGGATTATAGAAATGCTATCAATTTCCAAAATTTTGTAATTTTCCATGTATTGAAAAAGTAGAATTGCGAAAGCTCGAATATTTTTTTGTCTTTTTTTTTTTTCTTTTTTTTTGTAATTTTTTAGTTTAGTTTATAATAATTTAAACATTTATAAATCATGAATATCTTTTAATTGCAAAATAATGATGGATGCGTAAACTACAAATTACAAGATATCAAAACAATGAACAATGTTAAATTTGTTGTTGTTTTAATAAAAGAAAGAAGGGATTAACACACTGTGAAGCAATGTGTACAATTTCTAGTTAAACTATGTGAATTGTGATAAAGAAATGAATGAATACATTTGTATATATGAGGAGGGGCTGGTGGTAATTAAGTTGCAATGAATCATTTGAACAGTGTTGTTTCTCCAGATAATTGTAGTTTCTTCCTCTATGATACCAGTCCAGATGATTTTGTACATAAACTAGCCAAATAGGTCTATCGTTGCTAAAAAGAACTATGTTTTGAGGAAGTAATAAATTGATGATTAACATATTTAAATTGAATAAAATAATAGAAAGCTTCGAAGGATCAGTAAACCAAACCAAACCAAATCGGGTCAATTATCCAAAGATGCCCACGATTGATGCTTTTAAGAAAGCAAAGGGCAAAGAAACATCATTCCAACATCGATAAATCCAACAAAGCAATCAAAAGTTTGATTTGCAAAGATAAACGATGAGCATAACAAAGTGGTGTCCTTGATATGGAAGAAGGAAGTGTGATGCCAATGATTGTTTTTAGTTCTCTTCGCCGGGTAATATGCGGTTGGTAATGATGATTTTATTGTGATGTTGGTTGGTTGGTTGGTAGTTTCCATCATACATCATTTTGCCTGCTTAATGTTGTAGCTGTTATAATGACAAGGCATCATCAATTCTTAAACTGAATATACACAAATGTATATAACGATTTTTGGGTTTCTTTTTTTTGTTTTTTTTTTTGTTTTAAGGATACCTTAAACCTTTTTTCTTGAATCTTGAAATCTTGGAAATCTTTCCCGTAAGAACGTTGTTTTCGTGTTTTTTTTTTTTGTGTTTTTTTTTTTTTTTTTTTTTGTGAGCTGATAAACTTTTCTTTGCACGCATACTAAGAAGTAGGTTGGTTTCCTGCGTCCAAACATTCGTTCTCATCATTTGCTTTACATATGTAACCCCTCATTGTAACAACAAACAAGAACATCTAAGGACTTGGCTTAACTTTGGTTGATTTTAGTTGTTAACTGCTGCCGACTTTTACTTATGTTGTTGTTGTACTATATCTGTTTCTACTTCTACTGTTGCTGTTGCTGCTGCTGCTACATTGAGCAACTGCTGAAACAGAGCGTCGGCAGCGGTGGCAGTCCCTTGATCTTGTCATTTTAGCTTTGTTTTGGTGTTGGTTGTGGTTAACCCTGTCTAGCCTCTGTCCTAGTTTTATTTGTTGCTGCTTAATTGCTCTTTTAAAAACGTTGAATTTTGAATTGTTTTTTCCTCGATTGCTTGCTCTTTCCTGCTATCTCACTCACTTGATGGATGATATAACACTTGCTCCCAACATTTGGTCGTTAGCTCTGTGATATTTCATTTTTTGTTTGCCTTAAATTTCGCATAGAAACTTGCAATTTGATAATAACGTACAGGTATGGAGTCCAAAATGCCAGTAAAGCTGAAGTTTTGCTGTTGTCGATTCTTTTCATACAGATTATCGCCTGAGAGATAAGTGACAACATATTTTTGGAACTCTGTTGAATTGGGATCCGAGTGATTGGCCACAAGATGATTACAAAATTGTGCAATTTGCATGAAAACAGAAGCTTCACGATCTTTAAAATACAAAGAGAAATATTGAAATTGGATCTTAACTTAAGCACTAGCACTAGCACTTACCAATTCTTCGTGAGATTTTTAGAAGCGTCAACTGCAATGTCTCATTATCGCGCTGAGCACGCAAATGACGATTGCCATGTTGAAATTCTTGTTCAAGCCAACGTATAACATTACGTGCATTTTCACTACGCTTCTTTAACTCATCGAGCTCATTAAATACTACAAGTAAAATGTAATTAATTGATATCATCATTACAATAAAATACACTACTTACCAGCATTTGGTATGAGCACAATACATTTCTTGCTCTTGACAAGATTCTTCACCATGCCATTGTATTCGGTCAATGCTTTGGCATCGACAACAATGAACGGTGTCATTACAATATTGCTTGGATTATTACGAAGCTGCTCTTCCAATGTTTCCACTTCATTTTTTAGCCATAAGCGTCCCATAAGTTCACATTTCTTCGAACGTTCTGAGCGTTCTTCATCGGCGCCACTACTCGATTGGAGATTTAATTTCTCGATTACACTGTTTGTTGTTGTTGAAGCTGAAGTGCCGCCTGTGCCTCCAGCAGCTGAAGCACCACCATCGCCAGCACCGTTGGCTGCATTAGCAATTACAGCAGCGGCCTTCTCTGCATTACGATTACGTAGATAACCCTTACGTGGAAATTTGCGTTCTTCCTCGACAGTGTCCTTTTCCTCATTGCTGGTATAACTCTTGCGCAATGCCATTCTTACGATCCGAGTAACGACGAGTTCGACCTTCGGTACGTTTACGCTGAGCATTGCGTGCGCTACGCCTCTCACGGCGACGCGATGAGTTGCTCTTCTTTTCTTCGCGTTTCTTCTTAAGATTCTCTACGAAGCGACGTGACTTAATGCAAAAACGATAATTGAACTTCTTCTGTTTGCATATGAAGAAACCGAAATCAACAAATTTAAATGCGCAATATGGACTCCTCTTGCGGTGTCACACGTTCACGTATTATAGTCTCCCAGTCGAGAGTGATCTGTGTACTTTGAAAGATGTCAAAATTCTTGAAAGCAAAATCCTCGCTAAGCGGTACATTTGTGCGCACATCGAAGAGATCACACAGAGCCTGACGCACATTTGCCGTATTGAGAAACTCACGTTCGAAATAGACTTTGCGTGTAAAGACATCAATATTGCAATAATTTACCAATTTCATAATCTTGTGTATAAACTCAGGGTTCGAGTGATAGCAACCAATGAGTATTTCATGATTGATGCGCAGCCAATCGAAAAGTATCTTTATAGCACGAATTGTTGGCTCTTTTTCAGCAAAATCAATGATAATATTGGGATCAATTTTTGAATATTTATTGCGATAGACGAATTTCCTTGGGGGTTCATCGGGATTGATAGAGGCAGCAAGGAGATTTTGTTGATTGTCTAGATTACGTGATTCGATTGTTGCTGTTGTTGTTTTATGATTAGGTTTTGAGTGATGTTGTGATTGCAAAGCAAGAGAATTAACAATATTAGAAGAATTGTTATTTAGTTGCAACACTTCAAAACTGTGTAAAAGTTCATCGGAATCGATTTCCTGAGAATTGGGTAGCTTGCCCACTTCTTCATTTGGATAGCTCTCCTCTGCCCCTGTCTCTTCTTCTTTCCTTATGTATACAATTCTTTGAAACATTAGTGATTTCTGGCCAATTCTCTTTAGAATTTCCAGCAGTAAGACGTAAACCTCCTTTTGGACGACCTAAGGCGCCAGAGAGTGTCACCTTTTTGTCATCATTTTCTATAATATTAATTTAAAGATGATTAATTTTGATTTAAACAAACAAAGACTATTTTGCCAAGTACTTACCACCCTCATCCAGTTCATGTTCTTCATTATGAGGCTCAGCTACGTCAATATCACTAAAATCAGTATCAAAGTTTGAACTAAGATCAGTATAGTCTTCTTCGTCTGTATAGAAATCAGTTTCCAATTCACTTTCCGTGTCATAGCATGAACTATCATCGGATTGGGCAACCTTACGACGACGACGACGCAAACGCATGCCACGCTTCTTGCTCTTGCAAGAAAGTGGAGTCTTTAGATCACTTTCCTTGGCTTCATCACTGGAACGCGTTGATATTGGTTCACCGCCGTGTTTATCAGTCGAATCATCATTTTTATTATGCTGCTTGCCACCACTTTCCAGTGCATTTATATCATCAACGGAATGCTGACTTTCACGTGAATCCGTGGAACATTCCTTAACCGGTTTTGGTTTTTTCTCTTTCTTTTCACCCTCACCCACGGCAGCCAACCAGTTTTTATACTCATTGCGTGACTTATGCACCAAACTATCGAATTCCTCGAACTTTTTCTCATACATCAATTGGAACTCATCATTCTCGGATTTCTTAGCGACAATTGTTTCCTCTAAGTTCACAATAAAAGCATCTATCAAATCCGAGCACATGGCAACAAGGAAAGCATTCAAAGCATAAACCTTGGGAGAATTAATCATCTTTAGCTTGGACAAACAAAAGAAGAGTATCGAAACCATTTCAAAGACACTTTTCTCATTCAAACACAACAATTTGTTGCATAGTATTTTGCGTAGATCAACAAGCACCGAATGACAAATCGAATTGAATTCCGAGACTTCTTTATCAAAAAAGAATATGTCGACAATGAGAAAGAATCGAGATAGAAAGTTCTTAATACAGAATTCCACATTATTTGGGTCCAGTTGTGATAGATATTCTGCGTGTTTGGCTAAAAGTTTGATGACATTATTTTCGCTTAGTTCGAAAGGTATCAGGCAAACTAACGAATACAAATAATGATAAATCGAATCCAAATCATTATTCTGGCCATAGTACAGAGTGCCCAGTTGATTCTGTGCCATACCAATAGCTGGATTTAGTTTAAATGCCTCCAAATAGTATTTGGCCACTTGAGCTTTTGAAAGTCTTAATTTGCTTTCAATGCGAAAATCCAAAAAATATCGATGCAAGTCCCCCAAGCTTAGCAATGAGGAATGAATTGTATCTAAAGCAAAAGATACTGCTTCCATGCTCTTATCGACCGCTTGCATTAGATCATTAATTGATGAATCGTACACAGGTTCAGCATTCAAATCAGTAATGTAACCTTCGCTTATAATCGAAAAATCTATTAAGTATTTCAAGTCCAAGTCATAGATTTCTTCCATTTTCGCTGATAGTCGCTTATAGTTGAAGATGCCAGCGCATAAGAAACGTTCCATTTTTTGCAAATTCTCCATGGCTTTTGGATCAGTAGCATTTTTTGCCAACATCTTTTTAACAAAGGCAATAAACTCATAGTAACCTCGGCGCCACATGATTTCCCTTACTTTTTTACCAACAGATTGGTAATCCCTAAATATAATTTGCTTGCAAATTTGGATAAGTTTAGCACGTAGTTCTTCGATGTCATGCTCAAATAGTTGATCCATGGTATGCATATGACGTTTGCTTTCATCCAATTGTTTCGTTATAATATATAATGATCTAAACAGATACGTGCAATAGTAAAGTCATAATGGAGGAAAGAAAATTTTGATTTCTTTGTTCATCACTTACCGATATAAATCTTTGACCTCTTGACTCAAACATCCATTGTTCGCACCAAGTCCAACACCACCACCACCACCACCATTGCTGTATGTAATACTATTGCAACGTATACGGCCGCAATCTCCGCCGCTCTGGCTGGAAGCATTGGAACCTCCAGAGCTTAAGGCTTGATCCATTGTTGTTTTTTAAACTATAAAAAATATAATGTTGATAATCCTCACTTATAAAAATACTTTTAAATTTTGTTACAATTTTGGTGCGTTGCTATGATTAAAGAAATAAATTATATTTAAAATTATGACATTTGATTTGATGGTTGCTTGACATTAAAATAAATTATCCAAAAAAAAAAAAAAACAATGTTCCATTTCTTGATAATCATTCTCTGACATTCCATCTCATAAACCGTAATAGCTAGAGAGTTGAAATTTTCAATGAATGTGTAGCATCTGCAACAAATACTAAAACTAAAATATTTTCAAAAACTTAAAGGGGTCCCTATACAAGAAACATTTTGGTTTGTATGGCAGCTATACAATCCACTAATCCCACGATCCTCAAAATGGGTGGCTGGTAGCTATACATCAGAAACTTATACTGTCGAAATTTCAGTTTGATCGAAACACTAGGGGAATATCTCCCATAACCCCAAACTGGTACTGAACCCTCTGGCCCATTTTATTCTGCTTTTGATCTCAAACTTTGCACAGACACTTCTTTCAGTTAGTCAATTGCTGAAAGTAGAAATTCCAATTGTAAACAAATATTGGAATATTTGATTTGAATGACCACAGATTCCATAGTAGATAAACGAGATTCTGTATAGAAACATAAGCAGTTCTCATGACGACAGCATCTATTCAACACATAGGGATGCCAAACTTCACTGAAGCCTACTGTAAGAGTCTCAACAAAATTATTGTTTGAAAAATAAACGGATTTTAATATTGATAGTAAAAAGATCATGTACATAATGTGGTTTCTTTTCGTACCATGTACAATTATTGTGTCTTTTTGTGCTGTGTACAATATTGCATTAAATATAACGTTTCCCAGCTCTTGAATAACAGTTGTGTTTGCTTTAGGCAGTGTTAATTTGAGACATCACTTCCGAGAAAAACACTGATGTGATCGGAATTACTCAATTGTTTATATCGACAAAAACAGACGCAAGTCTACTCGACTTTTTACAAATTGTTTCCCAATACGATTGTCTGCGACTTTACTGACTACATTTAAATGCGTGACTCATCGCCGACGAGTTCATTTTAGTATATTTTAATAGGAAATTGCTCTCAAAGTAAAAACTACACAATAACTTTGGACTGAACAACTCGGTCCAATCTATGGTTTTTATAGTCTTTGCTCTCATAGCAAACGATCCTAACGTTCATGGTAACATTTTGCCTTGTTTTATATTCCTTAGCTAATCTACCACATAACACATAAGCATAATATAGGTGATCTGCTGCTTAATTTGTACAAACACATGCAGACATTAGCATGGTCCATGTTCAAATTAACTCTTTGTATTCCGAACAAATTTTTACGTGACAACAAATCCGTATTTTCACTATATTTTGAAAATATGAGATTCTTAAATGAAAAAATGTAAATTCTTTTCATAGATATGTTTTACATTCCAATACAATACAATATAAACATAGAACAACGAAAGATACACAAATTGGATACAACGAAGTGCCAAGGTTTACTATACCACGCAAAATAATGGGACTCCCGACCAAAACACTTTTGACGCGTTATCGACATGTGTCGAGATTAAGATGCGAGGATATGCGGCATAAGAATTCGATTCCGAAAACGTGTATCAGTACCGCACTTTGTTGTGATGAAGTTTCTTTCTTTTAACCCATTTTTTTAATATCTTCGTCATTTATTTGTTTTGTATGCTGTGGGTATATGTACTTATATATACATAGGTATATATTGAATAATCAATGCATCTCAGCCGTAAGTTTGCACATACACAGAACACACGGCACACCAAAACACCAAACTGTTGTTGTATTTTCTTTTCTTTTTTTTTTTTTTTTTCGCCGTAGAAATATTTCTTATTTTCGCACGTACACAAAGCGCACGTCATAGTTTCTTTTTATTTATTTAATTGGACTTAAGCAGCAGAATTACAAGCAAATTTTATTTTTTAATGTTTACCTTATCAGTTTAATGGATTTTTTTTTCTGACGTCTGCTTATCTTCAAGAATGTGAAATTGTAAATAAAATGATTTTTTTTGTTTTCGAAGGTAAAAATTGTCCACACACACAGCTGCTTGCTTCTTTTGTTCGAATTTTGTTCAGGGTGACCGTTGTAGGTCTGGAATATTCCATTACATAAAGTACTAAAAAATACGGTTTTTCGTATTACGCAGTACAGTAGAAAAGCACAAAATAGAATTCTTGACAATTTATTTATTTTAAAAGGAAGATTATAGTTAAAAATTATGACTTAGATATTTTATGAAACAAGAGTCATTTCTATTATTCTTTCAATGGAATGTTTCGCACCAGATTGTTTATTATATATTATTATTATATTATTAAGAATTTGCTACACACCCAGACACAAAGGTAACAAAAAAGGGGACGATGCAGTTAAAGTAGTGTCGTAGTCACATACAAAGGTACAAAAGCTTCAAAGGCTTACAATCTTTACTCGTTTTCCAATTGATCAAAGCTCCATCACTCACACAAAGAGGTCTTGCGGATCTACGTACGATGCATCTTATGAACCCCCCTTATTTAAGTATCAGAAAATCTCACTATACTAACTCCAAACCCTTATCATCCCTTGTAACTGTTTCAAAAAATATGCGGAACTCTAAAACAAATTCCAACTTCATAGATTTATTAGAGTTGAAAGCCTAGTACCTAGTACTTTAATGTTAATAATCTGTTATAGTATTTGAAGAATCCAAACTGGGAGATTCTATCTACGGCGAATCCCTCGTTGGAACATTAGAATAATATAAGCGCTTCCAACGTGATAATCAGCAGACCAAATTACAACAGCATTCAGAAAATATATTAGGGTTGCCTTTGGATTAGGATGGCCCTTGATTCCCCATATTTGGCCGTAATAGTATTATTTTTATTTGTACAATGTATTTTAATTAAAAAATATTACTCGGTTTTACTTTTTTCTTAAATTTTAATAGTCCAAAAATTCGAAAAATGCTTTCGAATTCGAACTACATACTTCAACATTACAAAGTTTTTCAATTATGTGAGCTTCTACTGTATATCAAATTGGTCAACAGTGTTAAAAAGCGCTTGTTTTCTCTTAAGAGCGAAACAATTACAAGTATTTATTTAAATCTCAATTAAAGTCTTTATGTATTTAAGTATTTCTAGACACTGAACTTTTAAATTTAAACAGCGCATTTCGACTTAAAACTAAAGCTGTAATTTAATGTGAGTGGTAGAGTTTTTACCAAAGCTATAATATAAAATATAGTCTGAGCCCAGCGCTCACACACAGCTAAGTGAGTGGGAATATTTTCATTGTCAAATTAGAGAAAACATCCTTTGTTTTGTTTTACTAAATGTAGAAAATGACAACCGAGAAACGTGATGCACCAGTGTATTTTACTTGCTCCATTTGCAATATTACATCGGATAGCAATGATGATGTTTACTCTTATGGCGAGTGGATGAAGAAACAAACACTTAAAGTTCACTATTATTGTTTGGTAAGAGAAACTAATGACAATCTACATCATGATTGTTGTTATGATGATTATGGTTTTCCTAGTTACTATCCACAGATTTGGCACAACGTGGCGGTGACTCGTGTGGTATTTTGGGATTTCTAATGCGTGACATACGTCTGGAAGTGATTGCCGCCGCTAAGCGTTGTTGCATGTACTGCAAGGCACCGCATGCGAATATTTCTTGTTTTACATGCCACAAGTATTTTCATCGTTCTTGTGGTCTCGAGACACTCGCCTGTCGATTTATCTTCGAAGGTGATTTTCGTTCCTATTGCAGTGACTGCGCTCCACTTGATGACTATCAACGTGAATTGCTTGCCAATCCGCCGCAGAATATATGTTGTGCCATTTGCTTTCATACAATTGGCAATTTTCGTCTGCCGAATGTTGTTTATGGCGAATGTTGCCGCAAAGGATTTACGCATCGTGTGTGCATGCAACGTTATGCTCTGGCATCTGGCTATTATTTGCGATGCATTTGGTGTCGGAAGGTAGATTTTCGTGACCTCATACGGCAACAGAATGTTTTTGTGCCCGATCGCGATGCTCTGTGGGAACGTGAGCGTAATGCTTTTGCTGAGCTTTATCGCAGTCATATGCGTTGCGATTGGGAGCCATGTTGCTGCACCTTGGGTCGGGACTACACACGCAAGAATTGGCAATTAATTCGTTGTTCATTGTGTGCCTCATTTGGTGCACATCGTCAGTGTATTTCTGGTGGTAGCATAAAAAAGATTGACAAATTGAATTTTACATTCAAGTGTCCAACTTGCCAAAATGTAGAGAACAAACTAAATAGTCAAGCAGCGCTTGAAAGAAAGAAGGAAGTGTCGCCCAGTGACGTCAATGCTGGAGCCAAAAACAATAATAATGATCTGTCATTTTATGTGATGAAAGCAAACAATACAATCAAAACCGTATCGCCTTTAAGTGAGACACCAGTTTTCTCCGATGAAGAATCTTTGTCGTCCTGTAGCATTGTTACGGTGGTACCATCGAATTCAAATGCATTACAGCCACCAAAAGAATGCCCCCGACCACAAATGCCAAAAGAAATTTTCAAGCGTCCATTACAGTTAAAGCGTTGCTACTCATATCAAAACACACCAGAACTGTTCTATCTTGAGATTTATGAATTTGATAATTCGCCGAATCAAAAGCTTATTAAATGTGTTGGAACAGTCATCCTACGCTTTGACATTAAAGATGTGCGGATACAAGATAAAAGCCAAGGCGCATTGGAACAACTTGTGGTCAATGAATCTGATGTCCACGATCGTACAAAGGATCGTGGTGCATATGCGAAGGTAGATACCATTTTAGCAAGTTTAGATAAAAGATAATGAAATGGCATGCTTTCACATTGCGGAATGTATGGAGATTTGTTGATTATTAAAAGCGGTTTGTTTATATTACATTTTTACACACTTTTTCGCCTATTTTTCACAAGTTTTAGATATTATTGTTTGTTTTGTTTTGTTTGATAGTGGACCAACTCGATTACAATTCGATTGAGGATAACTATCGATAAGTGTCTGCTTATTTTCAAGAAAAATTGCAAATCCATTATTGTTGCCTTGCCAACTGACTCATTTTACCATTGTGGCCAACTAGATCAATTTATTGAGGGGACGTTACTTTTCAAGGGTGCATGCTACTCTTCATTAGACAATGGGCTTGGGTGCTGCAATTTTTTTTTTTTAAAGAAATTTTTACAAACAAAATATATTGTTGACTTTTAATATGATAAATGCAAATAATAATAAAATATAAATAAATTAATTTAATTAAAACCATATTAAGTCCATTAAAAAGTTAATTTGATTTATTCGATATGAGAAATGTATGTAAATGCAATTAATTAATTAATAATAATGTGGCAATTATAAGTTTATTTGGCATTTAAATAAAAAACATTTTAGATTAAATTTATTCAATAATAAAAAATGTGTGCCAAATTGTATTTAATACTAAAATCCTTGAAACTAAAAGTGACATAACGCGAAGGTTGCATTTATCAAGTTTAAATTTTGTTATGGAATAATTTTAAAATTTTTTTGGTTTCAATGTTTGTCTCCTCGCCGTTTTATGTATATAATTGTAAATAAGTATGTATAATCATAACGCTTTCTTTTCTTTTAATTTTTAATTTCTTGTCATCCCACAAGCTGCTTAAGCTGAGATTTCCATATTCATTCTTCCGTATATGTTAATTTTTTTTTTTTGTTTGCTTGTCAAAACACAAAAACAAAACAGTAATTTATTTTCTTCCATCGGCATATTGTACTATATACATACAGATATACTATTGCGCACTACCTATATGTTATGCTGGGTTTGGTTTGTTTTGTTTTGGTTTGGTTTGGTTTGTTTTTAATAAGCTTAAATATTCAGCCGATCGGAATATTATAATGCGCTGTTACGTTGAGTTGAGTTGAGTTGAGATAAAAAAGGTCTATGCATTTATTCATTATCAACTTAAGTTCAAGTTGTGAGTATAAACATCAATTTCTGTTATAGCATGCAATTAATGCTTTTTTGAATATGTTCACCCTATGTGGTGGATTATGCTATCTACTCGTATAGATAGATATTGTATGCATACAAACTTCAGATGAGAGCGACAGCAGACAGACTTTTACATGAGCTAAACGTAGTACATACATTAAATATTGACTGACTTGACCACATTTAAGATGCCGCACCAGACGACGATAAGATCAACAATATGTGATCGGAGTATTGTTTATTCCGTTCGTTATTAGATTCGAGGGTCTATCAATAAGTCTTTAGCAATTCCTAGAGATGGCGGTCATTACTAATATGCTGTTGAAGTCTCAATAATATTAAGCACGTGGTTTTATTTTTTTTTTGTCAATTAAACCAATAATACTTTTGCGCATACATGAAAATGAAAAAGGTGTTTTTCGTGTGCTCATCAAACATTATTTTTTTGCATACATTGCATAAAAAACCATCAGCGGAACCAAGAAAAGGCTTGACAAATCCTATGGGGAATGAGCACCATCAATTTCAATGGTTAAGAAAAGGTTTAATGAACTCTGTGGTTGTTTGTAACAGCACAAGTGACGCCAAAAGTTCAGCTCGCCGAAAGGAAATAATCACTGCAGAAATCGCCGATTAAATCTATGGAATGATATTGGACGATCGCAAATTGAAAGTGTGTGAGATAGCTGACACTGTAGGCATCTCAACTGAGTGATTACATCACAATTTACAAGAATATTTGGACATAAGAAAGGCTGCTGCAATTGCTCACACTTGATCTATTATGTGGCCACTTCAAAGAAGGGTTCGGAAATGTTCAATCACAAAGCGAGCAAGTGGACGATGGATGAACATTGATCCATCACGCAAGGAAAAGACAAAGCAGTGGACTTCGCCGAGTGAACGTGCACCAAAGCATGCCAAGGAGGATTTATCGGCCAACAAGGCTATGGAGACAGTTTTTTGGGATGCACGCGGTGTCATTCACATTGAATACCGTAAAAAAGTGAAACAATCACTAACCCGTATATTGTCCTAATTTGGCCCTCTGCAACTGTTTCCTGTTTTTAAACTTGAAGAAATGGATCGGTGATAAGAGATTTGATAAAAACAAACGCTCTGGAGATAACCTATTATTAGGAAGTGTTACAGAAATTGGAAAAATGCTGGACTAAATGTATCGACCTAAAGGGAGATTAAATTGGGAAATTACGAAAATAAAATCGATTTTCTATCTTTTTCTAAGCGTTATTGATCGACCCTCGTAAATAGATAGATCGCTTTTGTTCTTATCTTGGGATTACAAGTAATAATATTGCGTGACGATTTTTTTTTTTTTTTTTGTTTCTCTTTTGGTTCGGATTGATAGATACAAATAAATATACAAACAAACAATGTAAGTATGATGTACAGATTATGTACATTCATACATGTGGATAGTATCTATAATCATGATTATGGTTTGTTTGAATTCTCTCGGACAGTATCTCTCTCTCTATATATATCTGTGTGTGTGTGTGTGTGTGTGTGTGTGTGTGTGTGTGTGTTGCTCCATCGTATTATGAAGTTCAGTAGCGGCTTATAAAACTTACGCATTCGCATTGAAGAAATTTTAGTTTTGATTTTGTATCGAAACATTCAGGTTCGATTTCATCGTTCGGTGTCAAATTTAATTTGTATCTAAGAATAATATTAACAATATATATTTCAATGTAAGTCTTGAAGTGTTTATTGAACTCTCGCAACAACATCAAGTAAAATATCTACCATAATTAACTAATAAATTTATTCAACATTAAAATCAAATAAAAATAAATAATTGCAGTCAAACAATAATTTTGCATTGTTCAAAAAATATAGACATGTATATTATATACAATATAACTGACTAAACCTTTATTAGAAAAAAAAAAAAAAAAATCAACGAACTTGAGCTTGTTCTGATTGTTATTTTGTATTATTCATCTAATTTGTTATAAAATTTTATTTAATTACCAAGTGTGGGTTTTTTATATTTTTGTAATAACATGAATTATTATTGTTATCGTCGACGGTGATACATTGGGGTGAAAAAGTCGTAATAATTTATTCATAACAATTGTGTTTTGAACTTTTTCAATTGCATTTTAAAAATAAATACAAGTGCAAGAGTTAAAAGTTTCCCACAATAGTAGATAAGATTAAGTAAAGTGGTAAACCCCATACAGGAAATCCGTGAATCCAAAAACCACATTCTTAAATTTCTAGGAATCTCATCCTCCAACTCATCAATCTTCCATTCTACACATACAGTGAAAAATCTATATAATCGTTTTATAGAAGAACCATGACTTAGAAACTGCTTTCCACCTTCTGCATTCTAATTATTTAATCTGTCATCAAAATTTTATAAGCTTGGTTTCTTGTTGTGAGAACTTTCTTTAGACATATAAAATACAATTGGTGAAGATTATTTCAAAAAAGATCATTCGTAAGTAAGAAGTCCTTTTCTATTCATAAGAAAACCATGGCAATGGCTCCTATTCTTTTACATTGTAATATTTTAGTCTATTGTTCAAAAACTTGTTAACTGGCGTAGAATACTAAAAATAAGAATAATAAGAAAGATCGATCCTAGTAATAGCAGAATCGTTCGATAGAATATGGATTTTCTAAGTACTACTGTACTTCTGCCTTCTTAGAATAAAAACATCTATTTCTTGATCTGCGAACTCACTTTCGTCACATTTTACAAGTTCGGTCACAAAGTAAACATGACTTTTTCAAAATGTATAGTGACGCCATCTTTTGACGGGATTACGAGTTGGAAAGGTACATCCTTTATTGACATTCTGTCAAAATTTCATGACCAATGGACAATTAGAAGCCGAGTTATTGCTTTATAAGTGATATTGTGTTTATAGCACCGGTCGACGCCTTTGTTATTGGCTCAATATTGGCATAGTGCTGTCCTTTCAGTGCCAAATGTAATTATCCGAAGAGGTGGAAGTCTCAAGATGCCAAATAAGTGTGGATCAAAATATAGCGTCACCATAAACAGAGATTTTACTTTGCGACTGACATTGTATAACAGTTAATAATCATACATATCTTTTATGATACTATAAATTATTGGTAAAGTATACTTCAGCTTAGATCACTCCTAAGGAGATAGGCCGTTTCTAGTTATAGCAGAACCATGACATATAAGATCAATGATCTTAGCACTTCTGCTAAAAAAAATTTAAAATAAATTTAAAAATTAAAATTATAAAAACACGTTTTCCTGATCGGTATAACTTGCTTTGGACATTCTATATTAGTTTATAATCTTATCTACTACGATATCATAAATTCTTGACTATATTGGTCAATAGTTTGATATGGTACAATATTTAGTTAATTTAAAAGTCGGTATAAATCTTTTGGTCGGTATTTGTGGTAATATTTCAATACAGATTAAGATTATCAACATAATATGCTAACTCATTGTGATTTTTATAATCGCCATAAAAGCAGATATACATATTTATGATAGTCCCATTCTGGATTTGACCTAAAAATAGTTTAATAATGTCTAATGTATTTAATTCACCTTGATTAATCGTTCGCAAGTTTATCTTGGATGTGATCCAGATCTGATTGGATCAAATCAACACCCATTCACTTTTAAATATTGTAGTATGTAGCTGGGGTATCTAGTATTAAATTGATCTTTTATTTGAAACTAATTAGAAAGACTTAAAGTATTTTATTGCTGTTATCTCCCTTCTTAATAATCAATTGACATCCCGGCTCTTTTATTGAATGACGCATGTACTACGTGTGTCGACTACAAAATTTTAATTGTAATATGCTTAAATGAATTTTAAAATTTAATTTGTAATCAATTGCAATAATATTTAATTGAGTGAAGCTAAACAAAAATTTTAAAACTGGGTAGACTTGTTGTTACGAGTTTCAAATTTATTCAAAAAGTTAAATAATCAAAATGAATTTCAGTTGACATCGACTAAAGTAATATGAAAATTCTAGTAGTAGTCTTCTTGGCTACCCTGGTGGTAAGTTTTTCTCTATCTAAAATCGATTTAGTTTATTTATTTTTTGTAAATATATAGCTTTGCCAAGGGAATGTTAAGAAGGAAATCGTAGCGAAGGAATACCTTGAAAATCTGAACAAAGAGCTGGCTTCACGTACTAATATTGAGACTGAAGCATCCTGGACCTATGCTTCCGATATTACCGACGAGCATGAAAAAAAGAGGAATGAAATTTCCGCAGAGCTCGCTAAATTCATGAAGGAAGTATCTGCCGATATAAAAAAATTCGATTGGCGTTCTTATCAATCAGAAGATATCGTTCGTCAATTCAAATCGCTTGCCAAATTGGGATATGCTGCACTCCCCGAAGCGGAATATGCCGAATTGTTAGATATTATGTCTGCCATGGAGTCAAATTATGCCAAGGTTAAAGTGTGTGATTACAAAGATAGGACCAAGTGTGATCTTTCGCTGGAACCAGAAATTGAACACTATATCTCAAAGAGTCGTGATCCTGAAGAACTCAAATACTACTGGAGCGAGTGGTATGACAAGGCAGGCACGGCTGTGCGTAAGCCCTTCGAACGTTATGTTGAACTAAATACAAAAGCTGCACAATTAAACAGTAAGTAAAATCTAGAAATACCGAAAAAAAAAGTCAGTGGCAGAATAGAATCTAAAATGTCTTTTTCGCATTAGATTTTACTTCAGGTGCCGAAGTTTGGTTGGATGAATACGAAGATGAAACATTCGAGCAACAGTTAGAAGACATTTTTGCAGAAATTCGTCCTCTGTATGAACAGATTCATGGTTATGTGCGTTATCGTTTACGTAAGCATTACGGTGATGCAGTTGTGCCAGAAAAAGGACCCATACCTATGCATTTACTGGGTAATATGTGGGCTCAACAATGGTCGGATATTGCTGATCTTGTTGCACCTTTCCCTGAGAAGCCACTGCTCGATGTCACCAATGAAATGGTAAAGCAAGGCTACACACCATTGAAAATGTTCCAAATGGGTGATGATTTCTTTAGATCCATGAATTTGACTAAACTGCCACAGTAAGTAGCGGCGAGGCATTTTCTTGATGTAAGTATTCCTTTCATAATGGACTTTCTTCCTCTTCAGACAATTTTGGGATAAATCAATTATTGAGAAACCAAGTGACGGCCGTGATCTTATTTGTCATGCAAGTGCTTGGGATTTCTATCTGAAAGACGATGTGCGCATTAAGCAGTGTACACGCGTTACCCAAGAACAATTCTTTACTGTCCATCATGAATTGGGTCATATTCAGTATTTCCTTCAGTATCAACATTTACCCTTTATCTATAGAACCGGTGCTAATCCCGGATTTCATGAGGCAGTTGGTGATGTACTTTCGTTGTCTGTTTCAACACCCAAGCATTTGGAATTGGTTGGTCTACTCAAGAACTATGTACGTGACGATGAGGCTCGCATTAATCAACTATTCCTCACTGCTCTGGATAAAATTGTCTTCTTACCTTTTGCCTTTACCATGGATAAGTATCGTTGGGCATTGTTCCGTGGGCAAGTAGATAAAAATAAATGGAATTGTGCCTTCTGGAAATTGCGTGAAGAATATTCTGGTATCGAGCCCCCAGTTGTACGAACTGAAGCTGATTTCGATGCGCCAGCGAAGTATCATGTCTCTGCTGATGTTGAATATTTAAGGTGTGTAGAGAAACTTGAAATCAAAATGTTAATTTCATTCTAATTCTGATGATTACAGATATCTGGTATCTTTTATTATACAATTCAATTCTACAAGAGCGCTTGCATGATGGCTGGACAATATGAACCAAATAACCCAGAATTGCCCTTGGATAATTGCGATATCTATGGTAGCCAAGCAGCTGGTGAAGCTTTCCAGTGAGTATTTTTTTTAATAAATTGATTGATTGAGTTTGGTTTTATCTCAATCGATAAACTCGATTTCTCTTCCTTTTTTTTGTTTTTTTTTTTTGTTTTGAAATAGTAATATGCTCTCCCTTGGCGCCTCGAAACCTTGGCCTGACGCTTTGGAGGCCTTTAATGGCGAGCGTACAATGAACGGCAAGGCCATTGCTGAATACTTTGAACCACTACGCGTCTGGCTGGAGGCCGAAAATATTAAAAACAATGTGCATATTGGTTGGACAACCTCAGATAGTGAGTATTATACATCATAGTTTTGGAAAACAATTTTAAAATTAATTTTATTTATTTTATTCCATAGAATGCGTTGGATAACCACTACATCTTTTACAAGTCTTCATAGACTTTCCAGATTTTGTTAATTTTTAACTACAAAAAACAAAGTTTTCAGTATTAAAAAAAACTTGTAAAAACTTAAATAAATAATTATTTTGAGCAGAGACGGTTCTTGAGTTTTGTGTTTACCTCCATGGAATTATTCATGGGCCCAAACTACGCTTATGTTAGAAAACATTTGTAGACTTAAGACTTGTTTTGGTGGGTCACTTTACTTGTATATAATTGGCGCTCTAACGGATTCATTCAGTTTTAAGTTGTTCTGTGACAAGTATCGCATGTGTGCGCTCATGCGCATTCTGAAGAAACGCGTTTATTGAAAACGATTTCGTGCACCGCATTTTAAAACGCGTTCTCAAAGTTGTAATAAAGTGTGTCAATCTAATTTATTGCTGTGGACTTTGTCGTTTACAAAGTTTCAATCATGTCTACCACGTTGCCTTCTTATCTTTGTTTAATTGTAAGTTAGAAGTTCAATTATATAGTGCTATAATTTAATATATTTATGACTATTATTCATCAGTTATTAATATTACCCAAGAATAACGTTGCAAATGTTAATGTTACATATTCTTCAAATAACGAACTATTAGGCAATTTTCTTGCGGATATAAATCATCAACTTGCCGTGCTCTATGACAAAGATGTTTTAGCTAATCTTCAGAACGAATTACATGGTCCAAATGATCTCATTGCTCTTTTGCAATCAGAAATAGCCACGCGTCAGATTATTGCCTATTTGAAAACCCTGACACCTAAGATTGCCAAATATAAACGCCTTGGATTGGGTGATGAACTTCAAAGATGCCAATTATCACGCATTCCGGCATTAGGCTATGAGGCACTTGGTTCAGAGGATTTACAACTACTCTATGCCGTGACCTCCAATATGAGTGATAATTATAGTCATGTTCGACTTTGTAGATATAAAGAACCAACTAAATGTGATTTGAAACTGATACCAGATGTCCAGAATATATTGCATGAGAGCAAGAACATTGATGAAATCGAGTACTATTGGTTTGAGTGGCGTCGAAGGACGGGCGCATCGGCTCGTATGGATTTTGTGCGTTTCATTGAGCTTTATAAGAAGACAGCAAAGCTAAATGGTTTTAAAAAAGCCGAGGATTATTGGTTTCGTAATTTGGACATGAGCAGTAAGGAGGCATTGAACTTGTTGGATAGATTTATGATTAAGCTGAGGCCACTTTTTCTGCAATTTCATGCGCATGTACGTGGTTCATTGAGAAAGCAATATGGTGAGCATGTAGTTCCATTGAGTAAGCCATATCCACAGCATTTGGCAGAGGTCTTTCTGGGTAATGCTTATCGTAGAGTACAAGCCAAATGGTTTGTCGATTATCCACATCCTGAGCTGAGCGTTCCGAATATAACTGCTCGCTTGGATGAAATTGGCTTAAGTACAATGCAACGTATCTATTGGAATGTGGCTGAATTTTTTAGAACTATGGGTTATTCGATGCAAGAGAGGTATATCCTTGTAGTTGCTTACATTTATAAACATGTTCTGCAATTATAACTTGATACAATTCCAGTACTTTGTGGGAACATGCTAAGATCAAATCATCGCATAACACTGATCACTGTTGGCACAAACCTTGGCAGTTCTATGCCAATAAACAAATCAACTTGACTTATTGTCCCCTTATGATGAGGAACGCTTTTTTAATATGTTTGAAGCACTAAGCGATGTTTATTACTATCAAGCTTATGTGAATCAGCCCACTGTTCTCCGTGAAGAACCATTACCGAATTTTAGTGAAGGTCTCGGCAAGTTCCATACGCTAGCTGCTGGTTCACCTACTTACCTATCCAAATTGGGTCTTCTAAGCAAGGAATCTAAAACCAAGGCGGCACGTTTAAATCGGTTGTATCTGCAAGGTTTACGTGTAATCTTTTTACTACCAGTCTTCTATGTTCTAGAACGTTATAGAGTTGATGTGCTCGATGGTAGTATTAATGCACTTGACAATGAGGCTTATTGGCGTCTGACAGAGTATTACACTGGGGCAGGTCCACCAAGTCCACGAACAAATGCTGATTTTGATGTACCAGCAAAGTTACTCATGGAAGTAGATGATGAGTATACAAGGTAAACTTCATTTTTATTGATTTTATCTTAATTTTCGGACATATCTTTTTTACATTTCACATTAGCCAAATCCTTAGCATTGTCCTACAGTTCCAACTCTATCATTATTTCTGTAACCATACATCTCAATATGTACCAGGCAATCCAGCTCGACCCTTAGACTTGTGTGATTTATCGGATCAGCAAGTAGTTGGCAAGCGTCTATATGCTGGCATGAAGTTGGGTGCAGCAAACAATTACAAAACAGTATTACGGACAATGATTGATGAGGATGAGTTTAATATCGATGGTTTGCTAGCTTACTTTGAGCCATTGCATGAGTGGTTAATTGAACAAAACCATGCACGGGGTCTTGAAGTTGGCTGGAATTAATTTAATATTAATTACTGAGATTAAAATAATTAAAAACAATAATACAATCAAAAACTATGTTTAATTTTCGTAATTTTTTGTTGAGTGTAAATACGAAAATTTATGTAGATGATAATAGACATACGAGTATTCGTTCATGTATATTTATAAAGGAACCACTATGAATCCACTATGCTTCAATTATTCAGAGCTAAATGTTTGCTTACCATTGTGTCTCTACAATTAATCGGTTTTTACCATATGAACCTAGGTTAAGATTTTTAGATAAACAATGATGAACAATATGTACTTTGTTTGTATGAAGTTATATCATAAGTAGGAACTTATCGTTATGCAAACATTTGGAATGCGAGAAAAGGAAACATACAAACATATCAATGTTATTGACTCTTGGTAAATAAAAGACATTTATTTCCATTTGGAAGATAAGGAACGATACAATTTAAAGAACCCACATTCACTGTGAGTAATGTAGTGTTCACGCTGCATTTTATAATTAAGTTCTTGCTTCTTTAATAGACTCTATTGTACCATAGATGGCGCACTTTGTAACGCCAGGTGACGCTAAAAAACTAGCAGTTGAAAATTTGATTTAAAATAAGTAAAATGGATTAATTTAGACTGTAGACAAACAGAAAAATTATAATATATATAAGAAAAACCAATTACTTTGATTCTTACATACTTTTCACTTCTCTAAAAATTGCATTTATTGATTTCTGAAATTAGATTTCATTGGATATTGTAAATATGTAAAGCAAAGTTTTTCTTTACAAAAACTTATACAATCAAATTTTCATTACTTAAACTTCAATAACTTGAACATTTTTGTGACTATAAAAATAATTGGCTCATGCAACACTGAGTTGAAATTTTTACGGGGAACATCAAATTTAAATAATAGCCAATTATTAAAAAAAAAAAAAAATGACTTGATAATAAACTTGTGAAAAGTTGGAAGAGGATTAAGATCATTTAATTTTGTTGATTGATATGATAATTATTGAATCATGATGAAAGCTGATAATAAAGTATGGATAAGTTTGAATCCTAATATAACTTTCAATGCCACTTTTGTGGATTATATTGATAATTGGATAATGAGATTTGCACAGCAGGCTTTCTTACAGAAGACGATATTACTGAATATTATCGCTAAGAGCTAGTAAATCCAAATCCAACTGTCATAGAAAATGTTGACGACGATTCGGACGACGAATTTATTCAATAAATTTCAATGAAAGATGCAGCGAATTCTTTGATAATAAGAAATTTATATGTACAATTGTTTTGTAATACAACTGATGTTGATTATAAATCTTAAAATAAGAACTAGAATCTCTTTTCAATGAAACTAATAACAATAAATAAATAAAGTAAATGTGTTTAACACAAAGCTATTGAATATTCTAAGAAACTGTAATTAATTAGATAACTTGATGATAAGTAAATAAAAATATGTCTAAGTTAATAATTGTATTTAATTTTGCCATTACATTTTGATGATTCGAGTTATGGAAGTTCGACTGTAAGTATCGGGGTTTTCAATAAGACGGCACTATTTGCAGTGACTGTGCACGGCATTCGTTATGGAAACATGATAACGGAGTTATTGTGACCTTAACTAGATGATATGGATCTGGACGAAATGTGGTTTCAGCAGGACGGCGCCATCTCCCATACCATTCCAGCGAAAATCATCTCGCGAAATTTAAAAAAAACGGCAATGGCCTGTTATCAGAGCAGCGAAAGCCATTGCCGGATATTTTATTCCAAACATGTCTACTATACAATGCAATAAAAATACAACAACTCGCTCAAAAATACATGATTTATTTTGAAATGAAATAGTGCACTCTTACTGAAAGACCCTTTATATTCTGAAAGCAATATGAAATTTTCAAAGGTTAAATTTTTTGATGTTACAATAATAATTATGACTTTGAAATTACATAATTTTTTATGGTCTACTGCTTCCAATTTTCAAAGAACTCTAGTTTTAACATAAGTCTGTGTGCGACAGAACACATGTGTGTATCAGCTTGGAAGATCAAAAATTATGGATAGAAACAAATAGGCAGATGGATGGATGGATGGATGGATATGGCTCAGTCATAGGGCATTTCCATGTCATTTATAACAATGAAGTGATAATATCTTCTTACAATAATATGAACTGATAATAATAATTTCAGTGTTTTGAATCTTCTGATTAATTCTTACCGTTTGTTATCTTTGTTGACATTGTAGTAAAGTGTAAATCTAAAAAATATAACAATCAGATGATACCAAAAGATAAAACTTTTTGTTATAATGGTGCTGTGTTCAAATTTGAATCTCGTGTGCAACAAAACACCAATAAATGCGTTAATACAAGTATAACATCTTTACTTACCCTTCATCATAATCATAATCATAATCATAGTCATCATCAGCAGCATCATTATTATCATTGTATTGTATTTGTTGTAATAGCAAATAAAGCAATACATAATAGCTTCAGTTTCTATACATAATGTATGGGTTGTGATGCGTTATCAAAATGCGTAAAGGGAACCAACAATGCGAAATGTGATGCATCCATCAATCCCATGCTTTTTGAGTTTTCTTGTTAGATCTTTTTGTTTTCGTTTCTCCTCTTATTCATTCTGGTTCGTTATTGTTATTCATGAACAGAAAAGGAGAAGAAGGTTGATACATATTAGTCGTGTCTTGTCTTGTCTTGTCTCGTCTTATCTTAAGCTTCAAAATAATAATGAGCTTTGCACATTTCACCACAGAAAATAAAATAAATATACTTCTATATACAATATACACACATGTCTATAGACACATATAGTTTATCAGTAAAATGTGGTGTGGATGACGGTAATGATGATGATGATGAAGGAGAGACAAAAGTTACAGTTGGTCTATCTATTATCGCTGTCTTGTCTTATTCTTCAACTGAGACTGTTTGTCTTTCTGTCAACATCATCATCATTGTTCCACTCATCACCATCATATTCCATTTTGTTGTGATCTTCACATAGAATGAGAGAAGTGAGACGGAGTTCAGGAGTATTTTGATTCCGTTGTTCTCCTCTGTTAACTCCTCAATTTAATCTTATTTTGCTCTTTACTTTCATTTAATGAAATGTGTCTCTAGTCCGATTTTGTCATTCATAACATTAACAGTTACACAAAGAGTTTGTCGTGCGTGTTTCTTATAAAAATAAAATTAAGTAAAATATAAGAAATAAGAAATTTCTAATAAATAAATAAAATTAATAAGTGTCGATAAATAAAATTAATGAAATAATATGACAAAAACCGAGGATACCCCAATTGTCATGTGAGTTTTAATACTAATTAATAAAAATGAATCATCAAGTTATCTTTATTTAGTATCTAAATACATAGACAATCTATAAGTAGTATAGGAGGAGAGTAAAATTGGATGCTTCGTTTAACTATTTGAACCCCATAGGGGAGTGTACAAGAATGTCGCCTCATAGCCTTCATGGAGCTCAGGATTATGTCAATCAAAAATGCTTAAGCAACTTTTTAGGCAAAGAATAGACGATGAAAGAGATATACTTAGTAGACAAATAACGGGGGAGAGAATGAAAGTTGGTGAGGAGAAAAAACATAGATGATGGCTTTGGCAGCTTAACTCTTTCGCGGATGTTTTTCTTCCCAGATGCAATATACTTTTCAAGAGCTTTTCAACGCCATGAATTCTACTACTACTTCTTCTTCTTCTTTATACTACTTTATTCCTTGAAAGTTTTACTTTTTTGATTCTTTTTCTGTTTTGACGCTTTCGCATAAATTGCAGGATGAAATTTTTGTGTAAAATTAACAAAACTAACAGACAACCAAAATATGCCCCCATCCTTCGGTTACCAGGGGTTACGGGAGGGTGTGGACTTGGTTTGCGAATTTGGTAGTCGGCACGTGGGACGACGAAAGGAAGTTTATTTTATTTTTTTTTTTTTTGTTATTTTTTCGTTTTTATTATAATAGTTTTTACTTGCTGTGCCTGCCTTCAGTATCAGATGATAATTTTTTGAAATATTTATAAGAAACTTTTGCATTTTGCATAGAAGAAAATTGTCGGATTAAACAATAATAACAACAACAACAAAAATAGTAGCAGCAATAGATACGAAAACTTATTAAATGTTTATGTACCCTTTAATGATTATATTATATTATACATAAAATTATGTTTATATTTGTACTGATTTTGATGATGATGATGATGGAGATTGGGATGAGGAAATCTTGTTGATCTCGAGAGATTTTTAGTTTTTTATGCAAGTTCCATATTATACTAACTTATATATGGGATAAGTGATAGGATCCTAGGTCCTTCAACTTAACAAGTAATCTAAATGTTTAGGAAGAGTCAATGGAAAGTGCCTCCGAAATACTGTATTCTGAATGGTTAGTAATTTATGTAATGATCCCAATGTATTCGCAAAAAAGAGATCGAATATTGCCAGCAAGTAAATGGTACCATAAAGCATTATTTCAGTATAACTTGACTAGGCTATAGAAAGATCTTTCAATCAAATTGGCTGCAACTATTAGACGCTATTAGGTTGGATTATCACATTTATGAAAATCCATTTATTAATTAACTCCCATTATTCTGATTACAGATTGATTCATATTCATGTTAGAGGTAATTTGATATTCCAAAATATTCGACTTTGTGATTATGAAGATTTTCTTTTTAATTAAAATAAAATTGGTTTTGTAATAATTAAAAAAAAAAAACAAATTTTTTTATCAAGAAACTTAATTTTTAATATTTTTATTTTTTTTTTTAAATAATTTTTGAGGTTTTTTTTCCCCCACCCCCAACTCCCCGTCACAATTTTCTCGTGTTGACTACAAAATTAGCGCATCACAATTTTTATGCACAAATTATAATGAAGGAATAACAGCAACACCAAAAACTCCTTCAACAATTTGATATTCCAAGTTTTTCTGAATAATTTTTATATACATTTATGTGTGTGGGTATGTATATATCTGTGTGAGTTATAGAGAAATGCCGTGGTGTGGGTCAATGTGAATCAGTAAAACTTTTATAAGAGCTCACTCAATTGGCTGGGAAATAAAATTGGTGCTGGCAAAGTTGTCATACTCGTATGTGTGATAGAATCCTACAGTAATTTCTTGAAAATAGAAAAAACAATATAATGTATGCCTACGTATTTATAAAGATATTGCAATTATATTTTCTATTTATTTTGATTGAATAATATTACTTGAACTAAAAATCTGTTCAATTTATTCTTATAGTAATTTAATTATGATGGATAGATACTTTTTAATGCGTTTGTACTGTAGTCAGTCTGAGAAGAGAAAGCAAAAAAATTGAACAGTAGAGAAAATAAAATGTGTTGCAGAAGAAGAAAGAATAATGCAACTGGAAAAAGAGAAAAGTATTTGTGCGCTATTTGCACTTTTCTTTTCGTAAGAAAATTATAGTTCGCACACGCATACATGACAGCTTACACCACCATATGTGAGGATGTCATTATGCTTGCTTCTTTACCGTCCTAATGTCGTTTCATTTTCTTCTTCACGATATTCTTCTATTTTCTTTTGAATTCTTTTCTGTTCCGTTCTTTTCTTTAGTTTTGGTATGGGCGTGCCGATGCGTGCACTCAAGTGGGCGTTAAGTAGTTTACATTAAGTAACAAAAACTTGAAATTGAATTTCTTTCGTCGTTTTTCTACTCTGCTTTCCGTTTACTACCATACCACTACATACTTCAACTCCTTTATACTATTTTGGTTTTTGTTCTTTGCCTTTTGTCCCATTTTTAGAATGTTACAATTTTTGCATTTAATGAAATTCTTCAATTTTGTATCTTTTACACCAATTTTATTTTATCATTTTATTTGTACAAAATAAAATTATTCCAAAAATATATGAATCTCTACAATATGTCAGAGTGTTTAAAGATTAAACAAAAACAAAAATTGGTCACTTTCCAAATCTTTTTTTTTTTTTTTTGATACAATTTATTATATGAAAAATAACAAACTTAATTAAAAGTCACGTATGAATAACATTTCATTACATCATCATTAATATATTTTAAGCATTTCAAATGTAAATACTATTAAATTATTTTACGGAGATAGAAAGTTAATATAAATGATATTGTAATTTTATAGCGCATCAAATCTATCATGGAATAGAATTTATTTAGAAAACATAAATATCGATTCAATCATTTATTTATCTGCCTAAATATTTTATTCCAAAACTATGTGTCAGTTTTTGAGATATAGAGCAGCAATGTAGTACTGAGATTTTTTGACGTTTCTTGAAGGAATAGCTGAAAAGAAAAACACAATAAACTTCATGTGAAAATCTGAAATTAT
Organism: Amiota minor; assembly: GCA_037043295.1. Taxonomy (NCBI): domain Eukaryota; kingdom Metazoa; phylum Arthropoda; class Insecta; order Diptera; family Drosophilidae; genus Amiota; species Amiota minor. The sequence goes on from JBAMAW010002206.1 coordinate 762,991, forward strand.
TAACCAAAAATATTATTCAAAGAATTTAATTTTAATAAAAAATCATTTGTTCATTTGTGATCAATACGAGGGTAGTACCAGAACCGCCCAAAACTAAATCTGGCGAGTAAGGTTCAAGCACCTTATCAAATTGAACTTTAATTCATTGATTTTAATCATGACGATGAACTAGCGCATTGTCTTGATGAAACAGATCTGTATATTTCACCAAATGCGGCGTTTTTTCTTGATTTCATCACTCAAAAGATGCAAAAATATGGAAAGTTTTTCTTATCTAAAGATAATTAATGGAAATTTTCTGATACAATGACCTTGCCTGCAAATGGAAATGTTTTTGCCATTTCATGGAATTAATTTACACCTATCAGTCAATTGTTTGGACTGTTCTTTCATCTCAGATATAAAGTGATGGATGGTTATTATTGTTTTCTTTTGCTTTCCACAATCCTGAACTGTAAAGAATATGGTAAAAACATAGGAAATCTGAAAGAAAAATGCATAGAAACTAAAATTTTTAAAATAATAAGGAAATTATCAGTTTAACCTTTTTACTGTAATTCATTTTTGTACACAATTTATGTTTTAAAAAGTATGAATGTATTGTATGTTTCCGTATAATATAGTATAGTACATATGTACATATTTGCATTTCCATTTCCATTTCCATTTTCATTTTTCTTCACTCGAGCATGCAAAGAAAATGAAACAGAAAGAAAACTTGAGTTGGTAAAGAAAAATCGCTCCTCAACTGTACTCAACTGACTTAAGAAAGCGTAAATGATAAAATCTACGTTTGGAAAATCTCAGCACTCACAGCATGTTGAATAAACGGAAATGTCGAAAAATTTAACAGAGATGATTTTTTTCGTACACCCTTTTTGGTGAGGAATCCAAACCACAAACTTAAACTCAAACTCAAACTGAGCAAAGCCACCATCAACTTTGAACCGCAGCATTTCAATGCGCTTAACTGTTGTTGGGGCTGTTGTTGTTATTTTTGGCCTTGCATTTTCTACTTTGATGCATCTCCACATTAAAGTAGCAGCATACTAAATCTAAGGAATAAACATTTTAGGTTGGATGCACAACATAAAGGAACGATAGATACATAGAAGGAGTTACTTGCGTTCTTTTTGTGTCTAGAGTAACTATTATTTCTTATTCCATTTTATTGCATATTTTACTCGAATTCTTGGGAATACTTTTGTATGAGTCTATAAACATTTCTCAATAGTCTTACCAGCTAAAGAATTCATAACTTTAATGTGGCGGCCAATTTTCTTCAGGTTTAGAACAACAATTCTTTAATAATAATATACACTTTTTGGATCTTTTGTTTTCAGTGACTTCAAACAAAAGCGTCTCAACAATTATGGTGCAGCCGTGAATCCAACACAGGATCACAGTCCCAGTACGAGTAACGGCCATAATAACAATAACAATAAGATGAGTACGCCGACTTCACAGATCTTTCGGCTTTTCGGGCGAACAAATATTGATGGTAAGTTGCATTATCCTTTTCCGTTGATGCAAATATGTATGTGATGTGTATGGCAAATAAAAATGCAAATTATAAAATATACAATTATAAAAAACAAGACGAAATAAAAGCATTAAATGTCATTTAAAAGGGATTTTCAAACATATGCATAACAAATGCGTCAAGTGTTGGTCGTTGGTCGGTTTTCTATCTAATAGGATTTGCCTTTTAAATAAATTTTTAAGCCGCTTCATCCTCTTTTTTTTTCTGATTGCATTTTTCATACTATCAATGTCAACCGAGGGATGTTTACAAAGTTTCGTAGTCCATAGACCATGTGACAAATGAAAAACTTAACAAACGGAATAGGCCAATTTAAAATTGTTTGGTTGTTTGTTTGTTAGGTCGTTCGTTGCCAGTCATTTTTATAATTGTTAGCCACGTTCTCTTTTATTTATTTTATAAAATTGTATTTTTTATACCCGTACATTTTACAATATGATTTGACCATTCTTTCTATATCCTTTAGTTTGTCACGAGTCATAACACAAATTCAAACACACAAACAAATGCAAACAGATTCATTTGGTTCACAATAAAATGTTGTATTGCTTGTTGTGCGACAAAAATTTGGTTGAGCCCAAAAGTAAAAGCAAAAAATGGTTTTCAGTTTTTTCAAATTTGTATTTTAATACCCTTCTCAGTAATATTTTTGTTGATATCTATTATTTATCTATAATGTTTGTAACATATTGAAGGCTTCATACATGATTTTTTTTTTTTAAATTTGTTCTGTTCAGCTGATAGTAAATATCTTTCACACAATTAGAAGAAGATGCATATTATTTTAAACTAAATTCTTTATATTTCACCAAAACTAATTGAATGACTAAAAATTGAGTAAATCAATGTATGCAAGACTGATCTATTGAAGTTTAATAAAAATTATGTAATTTATGCTGCCGATGATCTTTTTTAAAATAACTCATAGTTAAAAGAATTGTGTTGAATTTGCTATATCGATTTACCTAGTTTTAGAATAAAAGGTATTAAATCTTCGGTTAAGAAGTCGTCAATATATATAGATTTTTTTTATTTTATTTCCATGATACTATATACTTATACTACAAACTACATTTCACAAAAAATCGAATAAAAAATTATTATACCAATGTCCTTTTTGCATTTGTTTTGACTGTGAAATTTCACTTTATTTTTTAATTAAAAAGCAGCTTAGTTAAAAAAAGGTTTAAGGTTTCTGAATCTTTTTTTTTTTTAAATTGAATTTCTTTTGGCGCGAAATAAGATTGACTCGCATTCATCATATGTTTTTTAGTGTTCCGGACCCAAAGGATACCAAACGGAATTAAAGCGATGCTGGCCCTCCGCCCGTCACAGAATGTAGTTCTATCGTGGCTAAAGCAACAAATACTAAAATTATATTTATTATTAAAAGATTAACGGGTTCCCCATTCAAGAAGCATATGGGTTTGTATGGCAGTGGAAATGGATTAATGGTGTCTAAATATCGGTGTACCGCCCATACAATCTCCCATTAAAATTCAGCTTCTTATTAGAAAACCCTTTTTATTTTTTACTCTATTGAACTGAAGTTTAGCCGCTATAAGTTCTTGATATAAGCGCTGTACTTTTATTGAAATTTGTTACGAAACATTGAAGTGTAATATTCGATGAGCGCGGGTCAATGTGACACACAAAAAGAAGGAGCATAGGTGAAGAAATGTATCGTCATGTCATTTTGAAGACTACAATAAATAAAAATCAGTAATTATTAACTCAGTTGTTTGTAGGGCAGACCAAGTTTAATACAAATTTTCATTTTTCCTACTTTTGTTCATTTTTGGGTTAAGCTGACATTGAAAACTGAGAAACGAACGAAGTAGAAACTAGAAATCATATTTTATAATTATACAACTATATATAAGGATTTAAAAGGTTCCAAATCATTTTTGTTTTAGAAATGTATTTGCTTGGCTTCATTTATGCAATCTAGAATGCTTAAATTTCGTAATTTTTAGGTTTCCTACTGAAATTATTTATTGTATACAATCTCTAAAATATACATACTTGTAAGTACATATATAAAAAGACTAATGTAATAGAATTACAGTAAAGTTTTGCTTTTATTGTTGAAACTCTGAAACTCTTCTCACGCCATTTAATATCAGCATTTACATATTTTGTTTTTGCATAACCCAAAGTCGGGACCACCTGACTACAGCGTATCAAATTATCTATTTATCTTTGTTTTATTTTTCAATAAAATATTTTTATTATGAATTTTTAAACAATTTTCTATAATTTTGCTAAAAGAAAAATTCACGACAAACAAAAGAAATACTTTTTGTTATAGCAAAACAAAACAATAATAATGACATCAAATCAAATTTGCTTTGATTTAAAATTCAAAATGAAAAACAACATCAAATTGATTTAAGGTAAATCATTATCATTGTTTTTTTATTATTCATGTTTCATTTTTATTGTTGTTTATTAACAGAACGTTAAAGCGTGATTTTTCAAGTCGCGTAATTGTAAGAAAAGAAAAGTTCAAATAAAAAACGCAAAGATCTTATGGAAAACTATTTACTAATTGAGTCATTACGATATTAACAAAATGATTACCGAAAAAATAATGATTGGAAGAAAATGTATTGACATGCATTTTGGTAAGAGAAATGAATTATTGAATAAATGAACGAATACATGAATGAAAGTATAAAAACTTAAAATACAATGTTTAATGCCAACAAGCTATCAATTTTCAGAGATTAGGAGAAGTATGTATTACCCATTGATATAGCGGATAGTGCACAGTATAATATGAATTTATTTCGGCAAACGGGGTGGTTGAGTAATGTGAGCTAATGCAAAGCCAAATTGAACATATGCAAATGTGTTGCATGTGCGTAATAAATTGCAATGAATTACTCATCATTGTGCTGTGATAGTAAATTGGAAGTATTGCATGCAAACGCGTTATTCTTATTTATGCACTAGGACAGATAAGTTGCCAACCATTCTGATTTTGTGAAAAATATCATCCGTTTTTTTCCTCCTTCATTTTTAATTTCCTGTTCACAATTTTGCTATCTTCCGCTTGGCTACTTCTTCAACGTCAATGCAGTTCATTGCCTCTGATTCATGCTTGGTTCGTTTATGTTAGATTAAACGAAAATCATATTAAAAAAGTCTAGACTGTTTCCAAGAATTCATCGTTAAAAGTATAACAAAATTATTAAGAAACAAACAATTTTTTTTTTTTTGGGGGTTCCGGACCCAAAGGGTACCAAAGGGAACCCTATTCCCGTTGTCCGTTCGTCCTCGGGTCATTTGTCATGAGCCATAATAGCTAGACAGTTAAAATTTTCACAAAATGTGTAATTTTACCTGGGCATACTAAAACTAAAATATTTTCAAAAATTTAAAGGGGTCCCCATACAAGAAACATTTTGGTTTGTATGGCTGCTATACGATCCAGTAATCCCACGATCTTGAAATTGGGATAGTTGGTGGCTATATATCAAAAACTTATACTGTCGAAATTTCAGTTTGATCGATGTACTACGGAGGGTACTTCCCATACAAACTCTCATTAAAATTCTGGCTCTTATTCGAAAAACTTTTTATTATTTTCACTATTTGACAAAATAAGTTTTTGTTATAGGCAGAATCAGTAAAATCGAACCACTAGGAGGAGTACCTCCCATACAAACCCCAATCTGGTACGGAACCCTACATGTACGAGTCTGACTTGTAAAATTTTTATTAACATCGATACGAAAATAAGTCTATCTAAGATAATCAATCGTTTTAATTGGAAAAATTGGTTATAGGAGCGTTAAGGATCTGACACCTTTTTTTTTCTTCATTTTTCTATCAAATGTTCTCCTCGTTTTCTCTAATTGTTTTACGAGATAAAGCTTTAAGTAGTAATGCGCAAATAAGATGAATCATCCTTCATCGATTGATGTTCCGATATACTAATGTAATCAATTTTTCTGTCTCTAAGTTTTTGCTGCAAAGGACACACTATCCTACCTACCTTTCTTCCTTCCGTCCATAGTTCAGTATGGTAATGTTGACAACACACTTGAAATGTTTTACTCATTATACTGTACATTCTTAATAGTAAGTATAAGTATGCTGTAATATGAATTTGAGAAGACGTTTGTAACACAATTAAAAGGGATTATAGATTATAATGATAAAAACAAATATTTATATCTTTAACCTTTAATTTGTCAAATAATGAAATGAAACTTTCTATCTATTGTATATAATATATGTTTCATATGTTAATTAGTTTATTTTATTTTTTTGAATTAATAAACTGGAGTTCTGATAATGTGTTTCTCTAAATTTCTGTTTAATTGCGACCATACAACACTACTTCACTACTTCTAAGGGTCTATTGTACTTGACAATGTTAATCTTCAAAATTGAAGCTCATAATGGATTTAAACAATAGATTCGATTTATGGTTCTGTATTTGTATTACAGGGAAGCATTGTAATGGATTTTTTTTTAACAGATAAGAGCTTCCCCTATCATGGTTTCTTTTATATTGTATAAATGAGTTTCGTTCGATCAAACTACTAATTTGTATATCAATTTAGGGTAACTTACAATAAAATGTAAGTTGGTCATTCAATTTTCACTAGAACCGAAGCCATTTTCTTTCTTGTCCTTTTTTTTTTTGTATTCTCATGCTTTAGGTTGACTGTCATTTGCTGATTTTTACTGATCCTCTGACGCCTCTACTTGTTCATCTCTTGTCTCTTGTCGCGTCAAGCAAACTAACAAAATCATTTGTATGCAAATTTATGCAAACCCTTAGTTTGGCATTCGATAAAGAAAGATGTAGATGGACTGACCACCACCACCACCATCAAGAGTTGGTTTGGTTTGGTTTGGTTTATGTAGAGTGGCCATGTTTGGCATTGAAGTGTGTCATTAGGTAAATGAATTGCATTTTTCTATGTGATGAATGTGTGAGAGGGTGTTTGTATTATATGTGTGGGTGAGTGTGTTTATCTATGGCAGTATTCGCTAACGTGTTTATAGCGTTTTGGCATCAGCTATTACCAACAACCAACCAACCAACCATCGAACCATTGAACTCTTGGATGCTGTCCGTTCTTTGAAACTTTGCTTTAACATGTACAAGTATGTACGAGTATTTGTTGATTGAAGTATAATGGTATATTTAATTGCATGGAAAATTGATTTTATCCACAAAAAAACGTTTCCCTTGAAGAAGCTGGTAAGGGTAAATAGAATGTCTCTTACTTTTAGTTTTTGGTCGCTTGTGGGTATACGAGTATGTGTGATACAATTGATAGCATATAATGACCAAAGCGCATATATTTTTGTAGTGTGTGTGTGTGTGTGTGTGTTGTGCTTTGTTTCATAGAAATTGAAAACAAAAAGTATCACAAATTGTATTGATGACATGTCATTATGCAAATGTCATAAAATATTTGATTGACATTGATGGATTGCTTTTGGTTTTAAAATGGGAATGACAAGACTTTGTGTGTTTCTGTGGTTATTTAAAATTAACAATTGAAATTAATGGAAAATCAGAGGTTGAAGGGTTTTTGCATAAATCAAACATATTGTATGTATTAGAAGACAAACAAACACATTTCCATATAAATTTAACAAAGGGCTTACATAACTTGCTCTAACTTTTTTAACAATCTAGGGACAAGTTTATTTAATTAGAAATACGTTAATAAATTAATTTTTTTTTTTTTCTTTCGATTTTGATTTGCCATTCATTTATCTTAAACTTATAGCAGCTTTTTAACATTAAGTTCAGATTCGATTGAAATCAACAGATCCGTTTAGGGCAAGTGCATTGCACGACAACAAATCAATCTGAATAGTCTAACAGTTTAAGCGTAAAGCTCAAGTTATTGAGACTGAGAGTGAGACAGACGGTTCAAGACAAAATGAATTGAAATGAAATAAAATTTTAAACAAAATACTGTGTTAATTTTTTTTTTTTTAAAGAATTTCGTTAATTTTTAAACTCTCGTGTTTATTGAAGTGTTGATTAAAAAAATAAGAGTAATGTGAATAAAAACTTAAGAATTTATTCTAAAAAATCAAAAACAAAAGAAATATACAATATTATAATAAATGAAGAAGGTGGTGTTTCATCTATTAATTTACTTATAATTTATGTATTTTTTCCCAAACCAAAGTGTAGAATGAAAATTCACACTGAGAAACTTTCAAATGGAGGTAATTATTTATAAACAAATTTAATCATTTATTATCACGAGATAAATTAAGAAAACAAAGTGAACGTGTATTTAAAAATGCTTAGTTTCAGCATAATAATCTTAAATGATTCAATAAAAATCCCTGAAATCACTTATAGAAAAGAAGAATTCAAGTTTCCATACAACTTGTTTATATTATATTAAAACTTTATATGCCTTTTTTAAATTTTTTTTGTTATTTTGTGGAGTTGCTGAAGAGTAAAGCGCCACTTTACTTTTTAAATAAGACCAAAGGACAGACCACAATTGTTGGTTGTCGTTTATTTGCCACTTAAGCGTCAAGCTATTGTATGTTCTTTCCGTTTTACGCTGTTATAGTAGGGTATATTTATTTTGTTCGGTAGTTTGTAACAAATTGAAGCAGACCTTAGAGAAGAGAATGTTAAATTAGTATAATGAGATGAATCAATTTGATCATTATTTATATTTTTCTGGGTGTTTGTATTTGTTTGTTGTATTTCTTATAGGACACTGAGATTTTTATATGGCTGAAAAGCTCCTTTTGCATTGATTTGTGAGTATGTTGATATACTCTAATATATAAGATTATAATAATTATTGAAGCAGTTCAAATTTCGAAAAATTGTTACAACTTTCTCACAGTTTTTGGTTAAGATCTTTGCAGATCTGCTGGAATAAACTGAAACAAAAAGTTTAGTTAGAAATGTCTATCAAACAAACCATGAAGCAATATTCATAATTATACCAATTGTAGTTCTTTATATTTTTATTAAATTAATGAATCATTTTTATTTTTTATTTATCTCAAGTTCAAATTGACTTTGCTCAGTATGCTGTTGGAAACTTTTATACACAATATTTTGATGGATATGTTTGTCATCTAAATTGATTTATAATATTTAATATATGAGTTGGCAAACATATTTTGAGTATTCAAAAAATATATAAATGTAATTATTTATGATAAAGTTTTATATTTTGTAATATAAAAATATGGTTTATGTGAAAGGTATGAAAAGTTTAGTGAAACTTTCTTTCTTATTATTGTAATATTCTGTTTATTTTTTCGGTTGTAATTTCGCGACATTTATGCAGAGAATATTTTGTACAATAAAGAAAAGAAATTAAATAATAAAAGTATTTTTGCCATGTTGTTCTACAAAAATTATACATACAGAAGAGAAAAGCGTAGAACAGAATGCAACATAGCACAGAACAGCACAGCGACACAACAATAACAAGAGATAAACAATAATAATAATAAATAAAATATATGCAGATGGGGTAACTTGCACTTATTTATTTTTTTTTCCCCATTATTTTGTTTTTTTTTTATATTACTATTTTTGTATCTTCTACTTGTTCGTTTATTTATGAATGCGCGTTTGTTTAACGTCACGTTACGAATTGTTGTTTCATTTTTTTTTATCTCTTTTGTTTTTGCCACTTGTATTTCTCTTGCTGCAGCTGATATTATTGTTGCTGCTGATGCTGTTGCTGTTGTATCTGCTGCTGCTGCTGCTACTGTATCTGTTATTGTTGGTGTGGTTGTTGTTGTTGTTAATTTATTAACAACACCATAAAGGTTTTAAGTGTTTGTATTGAAAGATTTATATACGCCTTTTGTCATAGCATAGTAACGACGCCGCAACACCAACACACAATAACAACAAACAGCAACAACATTGCAGAACAAAAACAACAACAATGAAGAACAACAACAAACAATTGCAGCTGCAATTGCAACTGTGTTACCATTATGATAGTAGAATGTCGTCTCCCATCTCCCATCGGTCGTCTGTTGCCTGTGCTCTTACTCTATCATTGGCTTGGCTCATCCCTATTCAATTGCCACTAGATCAACAGTTTCATTTTGTTTCATTTTGTTTCATTTCGTTTTATATTTTTTTTTGCCTTTGTCATTTTATACACTTCATAATAGTTTCTAGTGTCTTTATACTTTAGTATGATGTTTGAAAAGTATAGAACCGAGAATATGTGTATATTAAAATACAGTTAATAAATTTGGTCTTGTTCATTCGTCCGGTTGTTTATATGATTTGCTGGCAGTGGCGCGTCTAAAATATATAATTGTTAATTTGGATAAATTTATCATCATTCATTGCTAGGATTTCAGGTTATATTCGGGACACTCTTTAATTTATGTTATTGTATTTATAAATAAAGTCTTTCCGATGAAATCTTATACTATTATTTTCTTTGAACTACCGAAAGTGATGGTCACTTAAACTTAGGATTACTGTATGAGTTGGATTGAATTCATTGTATTCATATCAGAATGTTCAGAAAAGATTAACTTCTTTATGTAAGTATGTATATACATGTAAATAATGATTCAAATGAAAATAAAATTTCTTATTTATAAATATCATATCAGCAGGGAATTTGAGTTTTGATAAGACTTAATGATTGGGTTTTTTCTTTTGATCTTTTTAACGAATCTCTTATAAATTTATATTATGCAATAATTCATTGTTTGTACTATTCGTTGGTTTTAAGTTTATTCTCATTTGGTTCGGTATTTTAATTTCCATTTTTTTTTTTTGTTCTTTTTTGTTATTTTATTCAATTTTAATTATTTTGTTAAATTAATTATTTATAAACTTGGAATGCCATTTAAATGATTTGTTATAAATGTGTCAATTATATACAAGTTTATAGAAATAGAAATAGTATAATTTGTAGAATTTGAAATTCAGAATACAAATTTCTCATGATTTTGCTCTTCAATATTGAAATAGAATTTTATTTATATGGATTTCTAATCAAAATGCGAACCCTTTATATGAATTAATGATGATGTTACGAGGGTTGCTAATCATGTTGTTTTCAATTCCTAAAATAAAAATGTAATCACTGAAGCATTTATTTAATGGTTAAGTAAATATATTTTTAAAATTTAAATAAGTTTTGAGGTCATAAAGCTATTGTTTATTGCCCAATTATTTGTTTAACATTTGTTAAGATTACTTTGTCGTGTCAGCGTGTAATTTAGTATTTTATGACCATGAAATTTACCAGATAAAAGAGATAATGGAGTCCAACTGTCTATCATCTTAATCATTAGTACAAGCCAAATCTTTCGCTTGTTCTGAATACAAGTACATTGACTGGTCTCCTTGAGGTTCGAATTAAAATTGAATAAACACAGCTTAAAGAAGAAATTAAGTGTTTTAACATCTTTCTAATTATATTACATTATGACATCTACACACAATAGCATATTCATTTAATTTAAATATTTTCTTGTCATATTTGTAAAAACTGTAACCACAATTTGACTTTCGTTCCATTGGATTTTTAAAATGATTTAAGGCTACCTAAACGGGACACAACAGGGCTACTTCGCGCGTTTGATAAATCAAATAATTTCTTTTTTATTTAATAAATAAAATATTCCAAAAAGTTTATGTAGATTTTTCCCTATTTTCTCAAAATGGCAAGCTTGAGTTCTCAGAATTTTTATTTTCGGTTTAAGCACAGCGAACAAGTATCCATCAACAGGTTTGAAATTGGTTCAGAATTGGAGATCACGCAATCCAGTCCAAAGGGTTAACCGATCGTGATAATAAGACTTTTGTATGACGCTTGGTATAATTCCCTGCATTATCTATAATAAAATCATATGTTCAATCCCTTTTGTCCTGTAGGAACAGTCGAGGACTATTGCCCACATAACAAATATATTCATAGATGTGCATTCTTGAACGAACCTTTCCTTAGACACATATGTCATATAACACATCACTCAATAAGTCTCCGGTCTAACTAAGAATTCTTAATCAGTCAACATACTCTTTTTTAAGAATAATTTATTTCAACGCTCCTTAAGCTTTTTAAAGTCAGCAATCCTTTTTTTTTATTTGATTTAAAGTTCTTTCTTTGAAGTATCTTTCCGATCTCTGCAAGAAGCAAGTAGTCATTGGGGGTTAGATCTGGCGAGTATGGTCGGTGAGGAAGCAATTCGAAGTAAAATTCATTTCAATGTAACCATCGTTTTCATCATCGACTTGTGAGACGAGGCATTGCCTTCCAGGGACAACAATATTCTCTTTTACATGTCAGGGCGTTCTTTTCTTTGATTTCTATAGATCGATCCAATAATTCTATGTAATATATGACATTGATATTTTCATTTTCAATACACAAAATACCATTCGCGTTATGGCGGAAGCCTTAACCTTGCCAGCTGACATTTGTAGCTTTTGGTCCGATATGGACAAACGTGGCACCCACTTCGAAAGCAACCTACGCATGCTTAAATTTTCATGTAAAATTGTAAAAACACAACCTTCTGATATCTTTAAGCTGTAAGCTATCTCTTTCAATTTCACTTTACTGTCTTTTATGACTACTTTTGGACTTTTTTTTATGTTTTTCAGAACAATTCTTCAGTTATTATGTAAAAATCATTTGTGTTAGATGGGAGGCTTATTGATTTATGTATTAGTTTCTTGGCGCACCTAATTTAAACCAATATTAATATATTAATAATGGGGATACCATTTCAGTGAACAAATCGAATACACCTCTCTCATAATACATTTTGTTTTTACAAACAAAAATGCAAAATTATTTATTTATTTAAAATATTACAAAACAAATACAAATTGTCATTGGATTTTTTTTTTTGTTTAGACAACCCGGATATACATAGCGTTTAATAAAATAAACAATTGTCACATTGATGATCAGAATAGTACTTCACGATGTATCTTGTTATTGTTGTATGATTACTATAAATTAACATATTAATTTCAAATTCGAATACTCAATTTGCACATCATGAAGATGTGAATTTAAGCAAATTTGAAATAATAAATATGTCCTTATCTATTGTAATTGACCCGATTAAGAAAAAAGAAAGAAATTAACTTCAGAATAACTTGATTCTTCTCAACTAAGTATATCAATTTATTGATTGGATTGTACTTATGTGCCACAATATGTGTGGTTATAATGATGAAATGAAATTTTCTGGTGGACAAAAGGCGGGTGGAGAAGAAGGACATGGAAGGCTGCTCGTTAACGAGCGAAGCATATGCACTGTGGCATAAAATGGAAGAAAATCAATTAAAGTTGCGGTGTGGTGTCCTTTTCCAGATATTGTGCTGCATATTGCGATATTCGTATTTGTTGATTCTTTTCAATTCATTTTTCTTGCACTTAAGTTTTTCTTTTCTTTAATTTCTTCTTGCTGTGTGTTGTTGGTTGTTTTGTATTGGCACACGCACAGTTGCATGAATGTGTTGTTGCTGATGCTGGTGGTTGCGGTGTTGTTATGCCGTGCTCACGTACAGTTGCATGAATGAATGAATTTTATGCGCCGATGACTGAACGCAAACAAAACGCGAAGCGGCGCATAAAATTCATAGTAGAATAATACATAAAAGGTGAAATTGTGCTGCTGCTGCGTTGAAAGCGAGAAGTTCACTTTACTTTTCGCGCACAGTTTCCTCTCTTATCTCCTCTCCTTCCTGCAGCCCATCGCTTTCTTAGTACCAAATGCTTTTCTCTCCTAAAGCATGTGACATTGTGTGAATTTTATACCATGAGAATATATACGTATGTATGTTTGTATAAACTTAACGAAGGCGCTTTGGGTTTTCGTTACGAGATCGGTTATGCACAGGAATTTAATTTGGCTGCCAGCTGCATTGTTGTTGCCTTTGTTGTGGTCGATGTGAAAGCGCCTTTCACCATTTCGCCATTTACCATTGTTGTGTTGCATTGTGTTTCGTTGTACTGAGCTGGGCTCGGCACGGCTCAGCGCGACTATGCTATGCTGCTGCCTTGTTATGCTGAATGCAAATGTCACACACTCACTCACTCATAGTGCAAATAATAAACAAAAAAAAAAAAAAAAAAATAACAAAAAACATACTTACATGCATCCAACAACAACAGCAACAACAACAAATATTGAAAGGGATGGCCCGGGTGCGGAATGCAGTAGCGGAAATGACAAAGCATGAAATACGGTTGCGACAAATGCAATAAAGTATTTAATAGACTTTCCAGCGCAAAAAATTCAGAGGAACGAGCTTGCGACATTCTACTTACATCCGTTCTTTGAAGCCAAAGGCGGCCACATTTGGTATTGTCCACCATATCCGGTAGCTTGTAATCAAATGTGTATGTGTGTGTGTATGTGTATATGGTGTCCTTCACACCCAGAAAGAAACCCACAAAGCCACCCACTGATATACATATTTGTTGTGGTCATTATTCACATGTGGTGCTAAAGCGCTCTCCCTGCTGAGTCACAGCCATTCAGTTATATAGTCAGTCATTCATTTAAGCATCAATTGTTCATGCCATTAATATATTTTATACAAATTATTTAATGCCCGCTGTTTGGCTTTTTAACGCATATTTTTATCTCTATTTGCAGTTCGAGATCATTGTCATCGGGCACGTAGTGAGGGAACTGATATAAAGGCTCGCCGTAAACTCATTATAGCAAGTGTGCTCTGCTTAGTCTTTATGATTTGTGAAATTATTGGTAAGTTAAGAGTATCAAATATGTAAAAATAGTAAAACTATGAATCAAATTTAATATACAATAGACACTGGAAATTCCAAAAATTGTTAAATTAATAAGCTTTCTTTAACACAAAACCAACACAAAGAGAAATGTGGAAAGGAAATCTTGTCATGATTTTTAATTTTCAACCATATTTTTTCTTCTCTTGCCTTAAAAACAAACATTGGCCTCCTTTATAAGTACGTTAAGCTAAGTTGAGTGGTCGAGAAAAGGGTATGAAAGGCGCGAAAAGATTTTTCATATTAAAATCAGTAACAGACAAAAGTTGCCTTCGGGAAAATGTGAACGATATTTGCAAATGCCAAAGAGTATTTTAAGCTCGGCATTGAATAAAAACAAGGCAAAGTAATGCAAAGAGGAAAGGAAATAAGAAAGAAATTGGTATAAAAGCAAATATGAAGTGAGCGAATAAATGAATCAATGAATGGGCTGACAAAAAGATGGAATGGACGGGCGACATGTTAAAAAGCGAACACCGGAAGTGCAACAATATGGCCAGCGGAAGTGCTTACATATTGACTGTCAAGCAGATTTTATAAAACAGAATTTAATTTGTGAATCAAACTGAAAAAAGGGAAAATTAAAAAGGGAGGGAGAAAAAACAAAAAAGTAAAGAGAATTAAAATAATGGAAAAATCAAAATCGAAATATAAAAAATTAAAAAGAACTGAAAGAAAAGTGTGTAAAGGGTTTTAGGTATAAAATGTACACAGCAAACGTAGCATAAAAAGGATAAAGTAGAGAGAATGGACGAAAACAAATATAAAAAAACACAGCAAACAATCAACAACTTTGTGGCTTAAAAGAATTTAGTATAGGAAACAACTACAAGGAACAACAAAACCAAAAAAAGAAACCCATTAAGGCAAGAGAATGAGAGAAATGTAAATAAATGGAAAAATTATAAAAAGGATTGTTGTACAAAGGAAAAACAAAATATTGTTTATATAACAAATAATTTGTCCTTTGTCCTTTTTTGTTATTTTAAAGAAAAATCGGCATTTTGGTAAAAACAAAGAATTAAAACAAAATAAAACTAGAAATCATAGATCACAAATTCAAATTCAAAAGTAAAATAAGATTATTTTTATTATCAATCCTTTAGTTCCTTGACTAGAAATTATTGTAGTTCTTTATTTTTTGAATTTTTGTAGAGATGATATCATATAACTTTTCCGTATATTGAAGGAAATTTCCTCTATACAAATTTGATAAATAATGTCTTTTTTATTTATTTGTTTATTTATTTATTTATTAAAACTAAGATTATAATTTGAATATAATAAGAGCAATAGTCACAGAGGCCTTCAGCTCAGAGGAAAGTTAAGAAGGAAAGGTTGAAATTAGAAATTAATGCAGAACCAGACTTGCCTTGAGCAGAAAGTGGATCCGCAACTCTTGGGATGTCAGCCCAGAGCACCAACCTCTGACCCAATAAGCCAGTACTGTCTCTTTTTAGATTTCTGGACCCAAAGAGTATTTGGTACTCGAAACACTATTGCAGAGACTTCGTTGTCCGTCTGTCTTGATTTCGGAGACATAAAATTAATTACAATGAGAAAGCCCTTGGATTCCAGTTAGATCCATGGAACAGTGCATCTATCTGTTTATTACAACATCATTAGTTTTCAGTAGCTTAGTTTTTAAGCTTTTAAGTTGAGATTTAGCAGAGTTTTGTCAATGGTGTTTCTCGATTATCTCTTCTATGGAGAGAGAATCTTCTTACTAGTCAAAAAAACATAATTTAATATAATAATAATGTAATAAATATTGCTAAAGATGCTAAAAAGTTTAGAGATGTAAACTAAATATTAAAATTATTGTTGAAGTATGGACATTGAAACAAAACTATTTTTTTATACACATTGTTTGTAGTATTGACTGACATCCGTTTGTTCATTTCTAGTATTTTTCAGTTTATTAGTTATTGAATTATTAGTTTGAAATTATGTAAAGCTTTTTGAATGGAATTTTTCTATTAAAAACTCAAGTAATGATTATTTTTATTATGCTAGCGAGTATCCACTTTCTTGTAAAACAAGGAAACAAAATGAAGGTACAAATTGTAAAGGCATTGCATTATACACAATTAATATTGCTACATTTGTTGAAGAGTCGTGGGAACTAAATTCAGTATTTGCAACCGGAACTCCTAGAGTTACATGGACTTCTGTTTAAGAATCACCACTTTAATGTTTTGTAGACTTTGAGACTAGACTGTTTTTATATCCTTTGTAAATTATGCATCCAAAGGAACTTCTCAATATTATTAATTCATTGCAGTATCCTTCAAGCAATCCTTTGTTTAAAACTTTTGTTTTTCCAGACAGTGACTCATTTCAGTTGTAGTTTTTTGTATAAGCAACTTATTATTTATACAATAAATTCTGGGTCAGTTTATGAACTCAACTTTTTTAACATCATAACAATAATATTTTTTTTCTTTTTTGATTGATTTGACTGAAAATGTTGCAATGATTTTTATTTTTGTTGGTTGTTTTTTTTTTTTTTTTTTTGTAAAAATTTTACTATTCGTACAATATTTACGTACCTTCGTACGTACGTAGTTTTTGTTATCCACCTACATTTCAATATTCTTTTGCTGTTCTCTAACAAAAGTACTTACTTCATTGCTGCACAATTTGCGCAACTCCGCCCGTTTGCTGTCGTCATCATCATTGAATCAATGTTGATGGTTTGCTTCACTTAGCCAAAACGACTATCCGCAAAACCCAAAATCAAACCAAAACCAATCCCCAAACCCAATGCAAAATCCAATTCGAGAGCCAACCAAACCAAACTGAACTAAACTGAACTCTTACCGCTGACTAACTTTTATGTTATGGTTGGATATAGTTCTTTCTTTTTGTTTCTGTGTTCACTACAATGCTTTACTATATAGTAGTAGTACATAGTAATAGGAAGTGCAAAAAACCTATTGATGTCGTTGTTTCATTTTTTACTTATTTTTCTCCTTTTTTTTTTTTGTTTGATTTTTCTCATTTGGAAACAGGTGGCGTGCTATCGAATAGTTTGGCAATTGCAACAGATGCTGCTCACTTGCTCACAGATTTTGCCAGTTTTATGATATCATTGTTTGCCATCTGGATTGCCGGGCGACCATCGACACAACGGTAAGTTACTACTAGAATGGACAAAAAACACTTTTTAAATTCACACACACATACACAGGTCTTAAAATACTTGAAAACACTCACGTACATATGTGCACACATACATAAACATATTCGCACACTCATCTGCCGTTGACGCTTTTATGTACTTGTGTCTATGAGTGTACATTAAATTTTAGTGGCGTTAATGTAGCTCAACACTCGACTCAGCTTAACTTACTCAGCTTTTCTTAAACACACACACACACATACACTCTGTGTCACACATACATGTGTGTTTATGAATCAAGTCGCTTTTGCACTCGGTAATTGTTACATTTAATGGATATTTTTGAAAAAAAATTTCTTTTATTTTTTCCATACACACAAAATAAGAAACGAGAAATAAATTACAATACTATATTTATCATGCGCATCATATTTCCTTTCTTTTAAATAATTTATGAATTGTTCATAACAGTGATCATATAAATTCTCACTTGATGATTAAATACTCATATGATGGTGTTCTTAAAGTCGGTTTCGAAGATTTAAACAATTCATAAGATTTCAATCAGACGCATTTAAGTTTTGTTATTATGTACTTAGTTTTTGTATACTCTTACATATTATAAAATATTCTTATCCCCCGATTTAGACAGTAGGTGTATTCCTGAGAAAACCAAATCCATCCAATATGTTTGTATGAAAAACCATGAAAAGCGAAAACAAACTAAATATTCATAGTTACATCATTTATTTCAACTTAACGTACTGAAAAATGTAAAACCAATTGTAAAGACTTGTTAGGTTTAGTAACCCTGAGCAGGGTTCTTTAAATTGAAGAATACCATAAATAGATAAATAGTAGGCATGAGAGATAGGATTGACGTCCATGTTAGTTGGAGTGTGGTGATCAAGATTATTTAAGTGGAGTTGGGTGATGAAGTGTTTAAATTAATAAAACTAAAGAAGGACTGAAAGAAACGTCCGATTCTTTTGAGTTACATTGAGCAAGTTTATTTTGTTATGTTGTACTACTTCTGTTCAAAAAGTATCGGTAATTTTGAATTTACGTGTGCTACGTAATATTCGATTTTCGTTTTTTTTATGGCGTTATGTTGGTACTCATGTCCCTAATTTATACTATCAAGGTCGGCCACTTTGAATGTTTAGTTTATTTTTGACAGCTGTTTTGCTTGCAAGTGTTTTGCCTCGTTTTCGATTTTTGCCTACTCCAAAAGATGGATCAAAGAATTTGTATTAAATTTTTTGTGAAATATTCCTTCCCATTCCCGTCCCATAATCGCCTTCCTCCCCTTTTTTTCTTCAACAAGCTTATGAATGATCTCGCGTGTTGTCGCGGGCGGCCTGTATAACCTTACCTAACTTTTTGTGAAATATAAAATTAAGAGCCCCAGAGTCGAATTACGTAGCCCGCGTAAATTCAAAATTCACGATATGATCAGAACAGATCTCGTGTATGGTGCAGCATTTTAGGTTTTATGTATAAGCAGATTTAGGTAATGTTACAGCGTGTTGAAGAACAAGCAACTAATCCCTTTGACTGTTGAAAATGAAGTCACAGAAGAATGCTACAGATAAATAGTAAAATTCCTTTCGCAATCAAAGACATTGATCTCAAATCAATACTAGAGGCGAAAGATCACTTTCTATCGGGACATAAGAACGAAATAGGCAGCAACATTGTGAGGGGCGCCATAGTAATTATGAGCCGAAACACCAAATTTACATACAAAAGAAGAAACATATTGTAAATTAAATCATTTAAATTACTTTTATCACTTTTGCAGACTACTAATCTTTTTATCTTGGTTGTTATGTTGTTTATTTCATTGATGAGATTATATTTTAAATGCAATTGTACAAATTTTACTTTTTTATTAAAAAATGTTATGAATTGAATAAAATTAGAAAAATAATGTGGTAAAACTGATATTTTCACAAGCAGTGTAAAGCTGAAATCTTGTACTAAGTAGCTAATAAGGTTTCCGACTCGACACGAAAGTTAAAAGATTTTGGTAAGACTATCAATATTTTAAAAAAAATTTATTAAAGTTTATGCATGTCCTAACCATCACAAAGTTTAGCGATACAGATTCTTTTGGACTAATATTCTTAAATGGATGTCCAAAGAACGTTTACATGTGAATAGTTTTGGTGGAAATATTTTCTTCATATTCTAGGAAGATTTGTTCTTTGTTGCTAATGAAATGTATTTAGCAGCAGCATCATTTTAACATCTGGCAACTAAGTTCCTGCCATTCACGCGCTTATTTCATGCGCGGAGTCGCCTGTTTAGCTAAGCCATTCCTAGCACTGCTTCATATTAATGCATAAGCATACCAATCACGACAGTTTTTTTCAGTTATGGTTCATATATTAATACACAGCACAGTAGTTTTTGCGGCCTTTATTAACAGCAAAAAGAAAGAGTTGTCGATCTGAAAATTCATATAAATTACTCTAGAACAAAATATTCTCTTTCGAATGTTTTATATTGTGAATATGCTTAAAAGCATTTAATGAAATTTATTTAAAAGAATTTTGGGAATCCAATACTACAAATGAGAAATATCACATCAATTCAAATCGAAATCTTCAATTGTTCGAATTAATTCTTTACAATTTTTTCTTCATTTCGGTCAATTGACCTAACTTGAATGTGTGTCAGGCAACAAGAACAATAAGTTATGATATCACATGTTTAAAAATGCAAAATTCATAGTAAAATTAATTTAAAACAAGTAAATAAAAGAACAATTTTAGTGAATTGAAATGAAGTATGCAAATTTTGTGAATTTTTATTTATATAAATGTACGAGTATTGTATTTTTTGTTGAGGTTTGCATAAAAAATGAATAAGAAAGAAAATTGTCAACCAAAATTTTGTATTGTGTAGTTTTTTTTTTTTGTTTTAATTTTTTTTAATTCTGAAATGTAGAAAAGTAGAATGAAGGCAGGCCGGCCGCACAGAATGAATGACATATGTCTGCACATGGTCTGTTTTTTGGTATAATATGTGATGTGTGGTAAATGAAGAGAAGGAATATAAAAGGGGAATAAAAAAAAGGAAAAGTTTGCAGAGTGCTAATGCATATTTTATGAAAATGAGATTGGTTTTTGAGGCGCGTCAACTTGTCGCTTGTCATAAGGTAGTTTTATTTATGCACACTACTTTTCACAGGCTCATGTGACTGTGACTGTGACTGAGAATGTGTAAGAATAATTTTATGGGGTTTTTTTTTTTTTTCATCCAAAAATCCCAAGTGAAATTTATTTTAATTTTTGAGCCTTCATTTCACTTAGAATGCAATTTAAATTCTACGAATTTATTTCAAAATCAAAGTCTTCTTTTATATTTTATTATGATTTCCTTATACAATTGTAAAAGTTGGTAATTCTATGGGAAAATTTGAACTAAAATTATATGACAAAGCAAGTTAAAATTAGTTAGTTTTTTTTTTTTTTGCAAACTTTTTGCATTTGCATCAAATGGTAAATGACAAAACACCTCAAAGTACAACGAGTAGAAGACAACACAAAAAATAGCAATTGCTTTTTACTAGAAGCGCCAAAAAGCGCGCTATACCAAATATTTTCGCAATGTCTGACCAAGCTTCTAATTTGGCGCAAATTTTACCACGTCTGCAACTTTACAAACATAGAACCGAACCAACCGAGCAACCACCCACTCATCCCACATTAACCATCTATTTATCCATCAGTAGAGTTTAGCCGAGCATTGCTTTTTTTTTTTTACTTCTCAGTCACGCCTTTAAGTGCAGTCAAATTTTCAGATTTTCAGCTTTGCTTTTCTTTTATTTTCTTTTCTTTTTGTTGTTATTTAGCTGATTTTCTTTTTTGAGTTGTTTTTTTTTTTTTGGGGTTGAGTGTGTTTTGTGTTAAATTTTCTCATTCACTCACCCACTAGGCTCTCATTTATTTACTTGCTTACAGCTTACAGTTTTCGTACAACTCATTCATGCGAGAATCTCACTCCTTTAGCTATAGGCAACAGCAACAGCAACATCAACAGCAGCAATAACAAAAAGAGTGGCAGCAGTGGCATCAACCACAAAGTGAATAATGAAAAACTTTTGCAATTTCGAGCGTGTTGCATGGTAATTTTGTAAATTTCCTCACCATCTCGACTCGCTTCCAACAACCCAAAACTCAACACCAACACCAACACCAACCCCTCCTGTGTTTATACTATGTAGTTTTGTAGTCATGGTATTGTATTATTCTCTCTCTAGTTGTAGTTTGTGTGCTGCATAGTTTTAGGCGCGTTTGGTATGCAGTTCATTCAAAGTCTTAACACTACACAGTACTCACAACCCACCACCGCCCACCTCCAGTTGACAAGCCTAATTTATCAAAACAAAACACATTTGCGCAATTGCTACAAAGCAAGGAAAACCCAAAGCATGAATCCAAAACCAAACCAAACCTTAAGTCGACTGAGAACCGTGCGAACCGAACAAGAAAAGTCTTTGAATATGGACAACATCATGCACATCATCGTTCATAGTGCATAGCGCATAGCGCATAGTGCATAGTGCATAGAAGGCAAGGCATTTTGTAACCAAGGCGCAGTCATCGCAAATATTCACAGACAAGCAGTGGCAGCTATGCAAACATGTTTTACGGGAGCAGCCAGCACCATCACTAGCCCTTCTAACACTATTACCAGTATTACTGAAAGCATCAAAATCGAGAAGTAGCACTACAATGGCAGGCACCAGTACCATTTCCACCATAAGCTTTGTATGCATGTGTGTGATGTTGCATAAAATGTGGCAAATGAATAGAAAATATGGTGAGGTTGCTTGGGTTTACAGAATTACAAATGTGGGGGATCGGGGCTGCAAATTAAATTGCATTATTATTGTGTAATATTTGTTGCTTCGTTGCGGCGCATTTCAATTTCATTTCATATGCATTTCACCGACTGCACACTGTCGTTTGTCTTATTTTGTTGAGCGCCGGAGTTCAAGGTGGCGGAAGCATTCAGCGCTTAAGTGATTAGTTAAATACCAAGTTAGTGTGTAGTACCACGTAGAAGGCGGATAAGTTCCATATGAAATGTGCAACTAATTGAATATGGGTATCACACACTACTTATACGTACATATACATATAGCTTTGATTAATCTAATGAAATGCGTATATGTAGATACGAGTATGTGCAAATGCATAGTTTTAGGGGAAATACTTAACATAGAATTTGACTTGGCTAATTCAATGATACATTCATAATATTGTAAATGTGTAGTTTCAATTGATTTTTATGTACAACAAAAATAAAAAATTTCCCTAATGACAAAGCACAATTGCTTTTCCATTCAATTCAAATTCATTCATTACTCACTCATAAAGTTTAAACTTTTAACAGTTTTTCACTGTTTTTGTTTTGTTTTTGTTTTTGCTTTGCAATGTTTTCATTTTCGTGCCAAAATTATCGTTTGCTTTCTATCTTATACTCGTATGCATGCATTCACCAGCTTCGGTTTCTGTCTGAACATTTCATATGTAAATTTGTTGTTTTCAGTCATAAACAAGTTCGTTTCATTTTTAAATTGAATGAAATTTGAATTGTTTTTCTTTCCACCCTCATACAAATAGAGTGGGTTGGCTTTGCCTTTAATGCCTTGCCAACTGAATTCGCGTAAAACCGACGATGACGACAGAAATCGTCGTTCAGCGGTTTTTTTTTGTGTTTTTATTCGGTTTCACAATATTTCGTTAGCATTTCTTGTATATTCGCCATTCTCTAACAGAGTGTCGATTTTTGCATGCTGAAAAGTATGCAGCACACAATTGTGGCAATGTGCCATCACAGGAGTCACAGTCAGTCCAAGTCAGTCAGTCAGTCAGTCAGTGATCAAATGAGGGGAAGGAGAGTTAGTTCAGGAGGCACCCTTACTAATGCTATTCCATATACTATATATATAATATATATATATATTTATATATAGAATTGTATTGGCTGTTGACTTGGCACATGTGTACTATATGTTGGATTTCAAGGCAATTCCGCAAAATAAAAGTTAAATTAGATTTCCATTCTTTTGGTGTTTTTTTTTTTTTCGGGGTGTTTGTTATAACATTTTCTTTAGCAGAAGTTTAAATGAAGTGAAAAATGGTAGAGCAGAGCTTACCAAAAATGTATGTTGAAATTTCGCCTCATTTTGTCCTCAGTCATTGTGTCTTTTTGTTTTTTGTAAACTTAATTCGTACATTATTTTTATTAATGCGTATATTTTTCCATTATATGCATTTATTTTATGAGGACATTCCATACAAATGTATCAAATAAAAGCTTATGACTTTTTCTCAGACTACTTGACTTCAATACAAAATATTTAATGCCGAACAGAAATATTGAAGTCGAAGTCATGTCACCTTTAATTTTCTTGTGCACAGAAATTATAAAAATTAATGATACAAATCTTTTGTTGTTGTGAATAATCTTATTAGCAGATTTCGCAGATTATTTTTCATTTGCAAGCGGGTCAAAACCAACTGCACACTTGTTGACTGGCAAGGAGAGAGTTTATTGGCAATAATTTGCATCCTTTGGTTTCGATATAAGTTTTATCAGTGGGATTGAATTATCTTTTAAAGTTGAATGGTGGAATATATGAAAATAATTGCATACTTTTTGAATTGTGTGTAACATATGTGGGTTTTAAGTAAGCTACTAAATCTTTTGAAATGGTAAAACTTCTTCATTAATTTATACACAAAATGAAAGTAACTTTAAATTTAATTTAATGTAAAATATTGATGGACTTTTAATATAGTAATAATTATAATAATTATTATTAGCAGTTTTTCCAAAACTCTTATAAACTGTGTGTGACACTGGAAGGTTTTTTTCAGTAATTTAAGTCTCCTGATGTGAACAAATTATCAGTTTTGTTAAACTAATTTGAGCTGTAAACATTTTTTTTTTTTTTTTTTAAGTGAAATTTCTTAGCGGCTTTGGGTAAAAATTTATATTAAAAATTTGAGTGAAAAAATAGAAATCGTCACGTTTTGGAATCATCTATATCTCATGAACCGCACTAGGTAGAGACTTGAAATTTCACAGAATGTGTATTTCTATTGCCATATCCCCTACAAATAATAATTTTGGAAAATCCACCGGAAAAGTCTAAAAAAAGAGATTACATTACAACAACATCATCCAGTTTGTGTGTATAAAAATGTTCATAACAACAACATGCAGCAAACAGCTTGTATGTTGTATAAAAACAAGTAAATTTGCGAAGAAAAGTGAACAAGAAAGACACAGAAGCTCGTTGATGATCTAATTTATGTGCAAAAGGGGACAGACGACAAAAGTAAACACTACAACAACAATTAGACACGCCAAAGAAACCAAAAACAATGTACAGACGGACAGACAGACTGACGGACTTTGAAATGATCTCTCTCTTTGTCTGTTTTTAAGAAGTTTCGCTTCTATCACGTGTACGATTTTGTAAATATAAGTGGACAAAAATAAACCGTCGACTTAACGACTATAGATAATGGAAAGACAAATATAATTTGTAAGGTAATGGTTTGATAGTTCAGAAACGGAGCCTACGTCCTCATTTGCGTCCATGCACCCAAAGGTCACCAGGGTGGAGACGTTTGAACCTCCTCCTGACGGTGTTTATGGCAAGAGCCGATGCTAATTTGTTGACATGCGTTTTTAGCCGGTCATTATACCGACTTGTGTGAAGGTTGATCTGCTCACGGACTGAGAGGATTCTCAGATCCCTGGATGTTCCTGGATCATTCTTTTGACACGCAGCGGTGCCCCATACTGGCGCCATGTGTCCAGGATGGAACAACTATTGCCTTATAATTTGCAACTTTGTTACTTAGGCTAAGTTGAATTGTAAGGCGAATAAGCTAGTTTAGCTTCTTAAGTTTTTGACGACAAGTTGCTGCAATTTTGACAATGAGCTTGTAAACAATGATGTCTAAATTTTATACAAACATAACTTTTTAATGAACAAAATCTACTGAAACAAAAAATTATATTTTTATTTATATTTTGCATTTAACAAAAATGACTTTAAATTGAATAAAATATGTACATTGCCTTGAATATTCCAATCTTAATCTTCAAACTTTTATACAATACAATATTCATCTCATTAAGTGATTTAGAAGATTATTTTAAAGCAAACAAGACAAAAAGATGTTTAAGTACATAAACTAATTAAAGGAAACGGCGGGCGATAATTTTCTATGTCCTTTCAATCATCAAGTTTTTTGAATTCAATATTTGTTTAATTTTCATCATTTTCCTGTTCTATCTTCATTTGCAGCATGTCTTTTGGCTGGTATCGTGCGGAAGTAATCGGAGCCATGGCATCCGTTTTTA
Organism: Amiota minor; assembly: GCA_037043295.1. Lineage (NCBI taxonomy): Eukaryota > Metazoa > Arthropoda > Insecta > Diptera > Drosophilidae > Amiota > Amiota minor. Next base: position 788,840 of record JBAMAW010002206.1, read on the forward strand.
TGATTTGGGTTATAACTGGCATATTGGTTTGGCTGGCCATTGAACGTCTGATCAACGGTGACTATGAAGTTGATGCGGAAATCATGTTGATTACGTCGGGTCTTGCGATTCTTGTGAATTTGATGTAAGTACTAAGTGACTAAGTGCGCACAGTGTAAAATTGTCCAATTAACTTAATTGACAACCCAATTGCGTTTGGGGGAAATTGATTTTCAAGCTTTACTTCCTACCTACCCAACTACAATACTTTATCATCCATCATCGATGTCTGCATTATTATGACTATTGCTATAGCCATTGACAACGCCTTTGGTGTCGCCATTGACATCGCCATCGCCATCGCGAATGTCATAGCGGATTTTGCGTTTATTGCTTGCAAATTGTTTTTCAGTTTTTGGGCCAAGTTGTTATAATTTTCAGTGACTAACAAAACAAACGATCGTACTACTACGAAATTTTATTTATCTTTGTGTTTGCTTCCATGTGTCAACAGTATTTTTCTTTCATTGCATACTTTTTGGCAACATTTCGTGCAATTTTTATCATCAGACGTTTGCGGTTATTGTTTTAGGCAACAGTCCAAACTTCTGGTTATTTTTGCTGACAACAATTTGTGCTTAAATTTGCACCAAGCAAATAGAATATAATTGTCAAAAGCAGAAAAAACACGAAATAGAACAAATAATGTTGCCTAGTTTAAGGATGTTTTCCGAGAAAATAAAACAAAAATTTCCTTGATTTACACCTTTCCTAATTATTGTATATCTTCCTGCAGACATTCGTTCGTTTTCTCAACTAATTTAAGAAATGTGAATGTGTGCGAAAAATGTTAAAGCCAAGCATCATATTGAGCTCAGCCTATACTGACTGAGTGAGCTGCCCAGTCGAGGCAAGTCCAGGCCAGCCCATCCACTCTAACTGGGAACTAACCATGTTGTTTTTCAATGAAATCCTGGCAACATGCAGAGAAAGCAAAATAGAGATGCGAAACAGGTAGACCGAATGAGAAAACACAAAAAATAAAGTGGAAATAGACAAAATCGAGTTGTGACAAACTCTTGTATGTAACAAGCAACTGGCTGCTGCAGTCTTCACGTGTGGCGGCGGCTCGATCTCTTCGTAGCGTGCAGTCAGTACCTTTTCACAAATTTCTACCTAGTAATACTCAGTTAGTTTTTTTTTTACTAGTTTCTCATGCTGTGAGCAATGTCACCGGAAATGGTATCATCAACATACATACTACATATAGTAGAATACAACTTCCGTCCGTTTTCCGTTTTTCATTTGTACTCGTACAACAGAATAGAAGTGCAACGGGATAGCGCTTTGCAACTTTTGGCAACGGTCGTCAGCAACTTAAACTCCCCAAACCGAACCGCACACAAGTCCCCACCCAATTTTCTATCCCAAACAAAGGCCTGGCCACACCATTTTTGTTAGTTTGAAATTTGTGTCAACAAAGGCAGTTGTATTCATGCATGTGTCTTTTCTTCTTTCATTGTAACTGCAGATGTATCTGTGTATCTGTGTCTGTGTCTGTATTTGTGTGTGAATGTGAGGGTCTCTGTGTTTTTCTCTTGTTGGTTTGTGGTTTGCTTTCTTTCGCATTCATGTAATTTTTATTTCATTTTTTTTTCATGTAATTCTTGCGTTGCGCCCAAACCTCAGTTGCTTCAACTCAGCTCAGCTCATCTGTGAGTTCTCGTTCATATGTCGATGCATAGTTTTTGGGGCATAAATCGTTTTCTATTGCCCTCGTCGTCGTCGTCGCTGTCGTTAAAGCAAGTTATCCCAGTTCCTACCTCGTCCTTAGTTTGTCTTGGTTAGTTTTGTTCGCTGGGATGTTTGTACCTTAACGAAAATTTTTACAGTTGACGTTGGCATTTTCAGTGTTTGCCACTTGAATTGTTTGATTACGTGAATTGATTGTGAAAAACGTGCTCCCCTTTTCTTTCCTTCCATTCCATTCCATTCCATTTTATTTCATACCATTCCATTCCTTTATTTTATTTTGTTTTTTATTTCTATTCCCTCAATCTTTCTTTTCAATTGAGCTTTGGGTGTAAAGGTGCTTTTTCGTCTTCTCCACTTGCCTATTCTAAGGAGTTGGTCCAAGATGCATCAATGCTGCAGTGTTTACTCTTCAGAAAAGAAATTAAATGGTTTTCTTTTATAATTTTGTTTTTTTTCCTTTATATCTTATTTGGCATATTTTCTTTTTTCTTCGTATGTGCAGTTGTTGCATTTTCTATATGCATCTTGGTTACATTAACGAAAATTGCAATAAATTTTAAACAACAAACAGTAGATGAACAAAAAAAAAAAAAAATGAATAAAAAGACAAATAAGAATGTAACTTTTCTACAGTTTTAATTCAATTAGGAAAAAGTCTTGCGTAGTCTTCTGCTTCTCCTACTATGTACTAAGATGTAGAGAAAGTTTTCTTAAGTGAGGAATTGAGAAAGGTTGCTACTGAGAGTGGCTCGAAAGGATTTTCTGGTAGTTTGAATTGTTTGGCTTTATTTTATCGAAGTTTTAAAGTTTGAAAGCTAAGTAAGTCATTTAAGATTAGACGTGCCTTAGTACAATAGTAGTAAGTTGCCATTTGATTTAGCATTCGTTTGTCAATTAACTGTTGAGAGACGCAGATGAGATTTTGAAAGGGGATGATGATAAATAGTGTTTCAATATTAGTTCTACGATGGTTCCATATAAATCGGGTGAAATTTATATTTTTAAACTCCACAAAAAATAATTATTATTCTATTAATCATATGTAATATGTAATCAATAAGATGAAATTTTTGAGAATATTTATTTCCCAACAGTTTCTGAAAGTTTGAGATTTTTATAGAGTTTTTGTTTTAAGATTTGTCCTTTGATTCATTTCCTACATAAGTTGATTTTAATAATATTTATTTATGTTCTTATCTTAATAAATATACCATCGATGCCATAAAATGACAAAGTTTGTTTTAAGTAGTTCAAAAAATTAAAACTAAATTGTGCGAAATAATATAAGAAATATGGTTCGTTCAATGATAATCTTTGTCTATTTGATGGTTCAGTTTTTATGGTGAGTGAGCCATAGTGTCGAGACAATCAAAAACAAGTAAGAGCTACCAGTGGAGTATTTACAAGCAGGCTGAGTTGGTTGGAGTATAGAGCGGCAGATTTCAGGGGCCAATAGCGCGAATATGTCTGGTGTGTACAATGGCTTACAGGCTTCTCGCTTCTTCATGTTGCTTCAAGAAATCTACTTTTTCCCTCTTTGTAAGTTTGACCCAACGCAGGCAAAATTAATGACTGAAATCAGAAAAGGGAAAACGGTAAAAAGAAATCTGAAACGTTGGTCAGCTAGAAAGAATGTATGTATAAGAATGAGAGATTCTTGGCTCAAAGTTTTTAAAGCTCTAAAATCAAACATGATTGATAAAATGAAAAGCCTCTAAAACAAAACGAACGGACGGGAATACTTTTTTGAGAAACAAAATGAATGTGACGAAAACCAAAATGATATGATACTTCAGAGAATTAGTGGGGAGATGTGCATTGTCGTGTGCGGGCTCGTCTGCAGCGTAGAGAATGGATGCTTATGCATGAGTAAAAGAAAGAAAAAAATGCTTTACTGATTGTGTTTACTTTACGAAAGAACATACGAACAAGTGGCCGAATGACCGTAAAATAAAATAACTCTTTTGTATTGAAACAACGTGACAGACTTGAACCCCACGCCCTTGGTTTGCAAGTCCTACTCTCTAACCACGACGGCAACGAGACATTTTTATTATATTTGCCTAAATAGCTCCAATATAATAATAACAACATCAGTGTTTGATTTTCGTCACATTTCATTTTCATATTTTTTTTTGGAATGAAGGGGAGTAAAGAAGTTTCACTTCAAAAACTAGAAATGACAGTAATAGGTCAATGTTTTTTTGGAAAGAACAATCAAGACGAGTGTTCCAATTTAGATTTCTGCTAAGGTTTCTATCACTGTTGACAATCTTTACGAATCTCATTGCAAGGTTTTCATAGCTGAATGAGATAATTTTAAGTATTTCAAAGAAAAGGCGATAGAGTTCAACTTGTCGAGTCAGTATACAAATGACATACGAAAAAGACAAACGAAAAGGAAGAAGAAATTATGATAAAATAACCGATAAAGACATGAGATAAACTGAATGCAAGGAATACTTTCAGCGTTAACACATTTCTTGTCCTTATTGATAAACTAAAAAAACGACAGGAGGCCTAGAACAGATTCAATAAAAGGTTTTCATTTCTGACAGAAATGAGTGAATTGTCATCATCAGCCGATAAATTTATTTATCAAAAATAACTTTTTTGTGAGTGAAAGGTATTTGATTTTCGTTAAACTGGAAATAAAATCTTTTATTAATTGAAATGAATTTTGTAAAATAATTTTTCCTTTAAATTACTAGACCATTTTCAGCTGTCTAACTTTTTGATTTTTTTTTAAATTAAAACCTTAAATGAATCTCAATTTAAAGATTCCTCTCCGCATTTTTTCTTTTTTGTTTTTATAACGTAATTTAATGTAATAAATTACTAAAATGTTTTCACTTTAATATCCATTGACCTACATACACATGTACGTGTATATTCCTACATTTATACATAGGTAAGTATTCTACTTATTTAGAAACAAAAGAGAAGGATGAGGCAAGGATATTCTCGTATTTTTCCTCTCACCAGCACCTGATCTTAATTTTTTGCCTAAAGTATTGTATTTTTTTGTGTGCGTTTTCGTTATTTTTGTGTTTTGTTATCCTACTTTAGTTGCTACGCTATATTACTGCAAATTTCCGCCTCGTTAAATTTCAACGCTTGTTGCTTAATGGCCAAAAGGATTTTCTTTTTACCGCATCTTCATTTTTCGTTTCTTCCAGAAGTAGCAGTAGTAGCATTTTTTTTCCTTTAAATGTATAGTAAAACATTACGAACTTTTTGAACTCTCTAAACTTAAATACAAAATACACACATGCACATGCTCACGCTTACAGATACAAATACACTCACATCTCTCATATGTGTGTGCGTTTGAGTTTGTCCTACAGTTTGGTCTACGCACGCACGTTTCAACGTTTATAAGTATAATGCAATCGTAAATTTTTCGATGATAAGGAACCACACACGCACACACACACACACATGGTGCCATGTGGTGATAGAGGTGGTGATGGTATGTAAAAGGAAGCCAGTTAGTGCGAGTGTGTCTGTGTGTGTGTGTGTGTGTCTGTGGTAAAGTAAACGAACATTTGAGCATTTGAAAAAGCGTTAACTTCAACGCAAACGACAAGCGCAATTATAGTGATGAAAATGTATTTCACAAGCATTTCATTTTAGATTTTTGTTTCTTGTTCCCTTTTATTGTCAACAATTCATTGTCTGCGTTTACCCAGTTTCTCTCTCCTTCACTTCCTGTTTGTTTTCGATCTCTGTATGTCTTACTGTTTGTCTCTCTGTATGTTGATTCTGGTTATGGTTATAGAGGACTGGCGTTGGCTTCTATTGTATTTTTTATGACCAAAGCACAACTATAATTCTGTCATGTTGTTGGTCTGTTGGTTGGTTGTTTGGTTGGTTGGTTGGTCCCGACATCATTTTCTGAATCCGACATATGCATGTCAGACAGTTTACGCGCTGTCAGTCGTGGGTGTTGCTGATTTGGACACTTGACGAATGTTTTGTCCGTCTATCTTGTTTTTTTTTTTTTTTTCTGTTTCAACAATTTCTTTTCTCTCGTTACGATGACTTTTGCTTAAAAAACGAAATGAGATTAAAAAAAATCAGTTTTCTTTTTTAATTCAAAGCGTGTGCGTTGACCATTAGCCACTAAAGCCATTAATGTTTAACGAAATAAAATCAAAATGGGTGCTCCTGCACTTGACGCCTGCCACATTTGTCAAGACACGTGAGTATATGGCGGCGATGTTATGCTCGTTAGCCAAGTTGCAACAAACACGATACATACTCGTACACACTTTTAAATTTTTCATACTCACATATGTATGTATGTATGTGCTTTGTTTAGTTAACTAAAGCGCAAAGTCAGATGGGAATGGAAGTGAAAGGAATGAAATTCTAGGGAGGGTAAAGAAAATGGCGTAAAATAGCGGAAAAGACAAGTAATGACTTAACAACGAACAACGAACACCAACAACAACAACAATACCAACCATAACCATTACTATGTGGCACATAAAAGACGTTTTATAACGTGACATCTCCGTGTCGTCTCCGATTTGTTCCACAAATGTTTCATTCTTATGCTTTGCTCTCGTTCTCATTCTTGTTGTGCTCATTCATTTTAATGGTCAACAACAACGACGCCACACAGACGTTTTTTGACTTTGAACATCCGATTGAGCGAGGAATTGCAATCGATGTGCCATGCCAATATATATCCACAATACGAGGTGTGTCCCAGAAATCCAACATGTAACCTGTGAGTTCAATATTCTCCGTACCAGAATGTACCTGGCGTTATGTTCTTTGCTCATTGAGTTGAGTTTGGAATTCCAAAAACTTGTAAAATTCTAAGCGACAATCCCGAAAAGCTTAAAGTTCACTTGGGACAACGTTGAAATGATCACTAATGATGACAATGATCTTCAAGGCAGCGTAGCTGAGACTTTAAGCTCTTCACAAAAATGAAAACTAACCAACACTAAAATCGACTTCTTGAACTGCTTTTATATGTGGAAGTGTTGTTCTGTCAATTGGGGATTGCTTCGAAAGATGCTATGAGCCATGAGCCATATGTTAGCGGATAATTTTGGAACGCACCCTCGTACTAACATACATCTATCCATATATCTTAGTATATAAATTTAAGTGTGTATATGTGTTTGTTTGTGTATTTGTATGTAGAATTATGTATGTGAAACTCGGTGCGCTCGAGCGCAAAAAATGCCAACGCTTATTCTCAGAAAGCAAGCTTGCAAGGAAAGGAAGCCAGCAATGTATCTGACAATAAAACAAATATAAGTATAGTAACATCCAAAACTACCTCCCTCTCTGCCTTACACACAAATATATTTTCCTCTGAAAGCAACAACATCAATGAGTATCCTTTCAGCTTCATTGCCTCCAACGGCTTCGCAGCGCAACATTGCGTTGTCGCCCACAGCTCAACTAGAAGCACATATCGCTGCCACCGGCATTGTCGTAATTTGTAGCGCGACCAATGAAGCATTTCCCTTGATTTTGTGGCATCTTTACTCGCCTCGTTAGTGGCCAACAAGCGACAACAACGACAAAGACCCTGACAACAACAACAAAGACGACGACAAGGACGATGAGAACACCAGCATAGCAGCAGAATTGAGAAAGTTGAGGGTCTTCGTCGAAGTATTGTAGCAGTCAGTATACGTCGCGTATACGTAATGTCCTGATTTAATTGACAGGAACATAAATATTAGCGTATATCTTGAGTGTCACACATACATATATGTATGTATCCATGTATGTGTCTTCATTTCATTACACCGCAAATAATCAAAATCAAAATTAATTCAACAACATTCATTGATGAATTCCATCAGTAAACTACAATACGCTATACTCATATAAAATATTGTATATCCTTTTGATTCGTTGCAAGATGCAATTGTTGCTGTTGTTATAGAAACATGTTTCCTTAAATTTCAACACATCCAGTTCTCAGTGTATAAAAATGCCTGCACTGACATTGCAACTCGATGCTTAAATATCCCGCTCCCTGATCCATCTCCTCCTACTTGTTCACTTTTGTCTTTCAATCCTTGGATTGTATGGCATCCCGTTGTTGATGCTATTGTTGTTGCTGCTGCTGATGTTGTTGGCTGTTTGACGCCTTGCTTATTTGGTTCATTGCTTGGTTACTTAACTGGTTTTCTGTTTGCTGCTTGTCTGGTCATAGTTTGGTATGTGTTACACTCGTTAAACTGTCACACATTGCAAACGAAACTCCTGACCCACAAGGGCGACAACCCAGTTGTGTTTGTAAGGACGCGTCCTTTGTATTGTTGTATATTCTAGCACTCTGCCCTGTTTGCTGTTGTTGTTGTTGATGTTGTTATTACTGTTGTCTTAATGTGAGCATTTTATGACTCAATGAAGTCATTTCACCATCCTAATATTTTTTTTTATTTTCCTATTTAACTTACAGTACTAAACTATAAAAATGATATGACCCACCAACAGACTGGGCAACCAATAAGACGTGATAGATGAAACTTTAATGGCGGGGAGGCTATTTAATTTATTGATCAATTGATGCGCTTTAACTAACTTCAAATTGTAATGGATAATATTTAAAAACGATGAAATGTTCAAAAGTATACAATTGTCCCATATTCTGTCTGAATCCTGACATATATACACTGCATTTCATGGCATAGAAAAACCCATAAATCGTGCAATGTCAGCATTTAAAACAAATAAAAACCCAATGTGCCGAACTATTAACTGCTCCAAAACAACATTGCATGCATAGGTGGTCGATTGGTCGTTCGATAGGTCAGTCGGTTGGTCAGTTGGTTGTTTGGTTGATAGCACATGCCATGGATTCCTCTGTTACTATAGATGCTGGGTATCAGTTGGCATACTACAGTAGAACATATAAAATGCAACAAAATGAATTCAGATCGGAGCGGAATGAATTTCAACGGTGGTGGTCGCCAAATAAAATGCTCAACGATGTCAATTCATTTCCCGTCGCTTCAATTTCCATTTGGCCATTCATTCTTGTTATTTTGTAAAATTATTTCCCATTTCATTTCAGGACTTTGCCTGCCATATGGACTCGACCCGACTCGACAACACCAATACTGACCAACTGTTATTGAACTTCACGACCCAGTAGCGTTCGACAAACCATAGTGTCGAATGTACTGTCATGTCTTGTACTACTCGTATTTATTCTTTTTCATTTATTTATTTACGTATTTATTTTTTCATTCTTGGTATTGCTATCCTCTGCCCCATGCTCCCATAGCCTGCCCTGTTCTGTCCTTCCCTGTCAGTCTATTTGATTCGATCCAACAAACATATACAAATATACAAACGCGTATATTTTTTTTTTTTTTACAATATTTTACAGATTTTTTTCTTTTTACATTTGAACCCAGTTTATTTTTACCATTCATTCTTTGGTAAAATAAATCCAGTTGATGCGTCATCGTTGTTGTTCCTTTAGGTTTCTCGTTTTAAATTTTCAATTGATATTTTCTTTGATTTGTTTTTTTTTTTTTTTTTTTTGTTTTCATATCAATACAACTTTTCATTTGAGTTTGATTTTAGTATTTGTTGAATCCATCGAAAGCATTGGAAAATAGTTTCAGTTTGGTCCTTGACCTTAAGTTAAGTTGTAGAAAGTTTATAAAGATTTTCAGTAAAATCATTTATTTATTTTTTATTATTTTCTTTCAAGAATTCATTTCTACTAATCAAAGACTTGTCGCTCCTAAGTACTTAGTTCATCATCAAATTTGTTGAGTATTATTTAATAATTTATAATTAATATCATGAGTATTTTAACTTGAGAAAATTTTATCAATAGGAAAGATTTAAAAGAAGAACATAGAAAGGAATTTTTTTTAAATAGTTCAACAGAGAAATAGAAAATGTATTAAAGTTATGCCAAAGAAACATATTATTTCCCAACTATTTTATTACAAATTTACGACAAAACGTTTTCTGTGGATATAGGGATGATGGCAAATGTATACGAAATTCTCCATTCCGGCGTTAGCGGTGCTACTGGTAGTGGCTCACAAGCCATTAAAGTCCATGATGAGTATCGTAGCTAAAAGAAATCTGCAATTTGGGCGTCTGTATAACTAGAAGCGGATGCCTATGCTTTCATCAAGCGATTCGCTATATAAACGTTTAATAATGGAAACATTAAACACTTCAGAAGGCGATGTGAAATCACTGTAGTACATCCCCAGATCGTCATATAACAGTATACAGTCTCCGACAATTCGAGGGTGCTAAGAGGCACCGGAGCTGTAAAATAATAATTATAATGTAATATTATGTTATCACCAATATTCGCAATCGAAATGAATTCACAAATTTCATTTTACCTATAACAAAGCTTGAATTATTAAAATTTCATTTTTCTATGGTTTTCTCTTCAGCGAATATGTGTCTTTAGAGTTCAAATGGAATGTGCAATAGATAGAATAGCTAAGTTGCGTATCATTTCTTGTCCCCTAGAGCTTCTTCAATAAGTTTTGGAAATTTTCCTATTTCGTGATAAAAAGTAGATCGAAAACTGACAATATCCCTTTGCAAAGAAGATAGATATGTCTTTCTTATAAAAATCAATAAATTTAAATTATGCAAACTAGCAGGTTGCATTGATTTTGGAAACAATTTCATTCATTCCCAGAAACGCGATCTCAGAATCTCGAATACACAATAGAATATGACCACTTTCTCTATCATGGAGACATTCATCCTCGCAAATTTCATCAACCGCAAGTTTCACCTACTTCTATTGAGTTTTAGAAAAGTAAATCTTCAAATTTATTTCGATACTTTTAAGGTCTCCAAGATATACTTGCAAACGCTTCGAGGTTTTTGAAAGATGGATAGTTTTAGACTTAAGTGCTTTAGAGGCCACGGCATGCCACCCAATTGTTATACAATTGCTTGTAAATATATTTTCGTATTCCTTTTGTGAAATATATAACCGCTAAATACGAGTACTGATTCGTTCGTGTTCCATTCCTAAGAAAATTAAGCGGTTAATGATAGTTTCTACTTATAATCAATGACCGGAATAAGACGCTTGATTTATAAAAGTAAAAATGAAGATTTGTGTCCATCCAGACGATAAACGGGTATCTAAAATTAAAATCAGTGGGATACAAGAATGAAATATTATGAATGAAAGGCCGCAAATATGCTGCGCAAGTGAAATAGTGAAATTGCCAGGATTTGCTGGGAAAAGATAATATTTATTAAACGAGACCTTTGTAATGATTTGATATTTACTAAACCCAATCTTTACTTCTTCTGGATAGATAAATAACTTTTATATATACTAAGTACAATGTATACAAATATATTGTGTACTAATTTCCTAATACACATTCAAATATGCTTTCAATCTCTGAATGGTGCCTCGTTGCAAAAATTATATAGAATTCAATGATGTGATAAAAGGGTTCATTCAAATTCTTTTGTTGATGGCTTCATTTATAATTTTGCAAAAACTTGAACATCTTCTTTACAATGAAGTTACTTAAATTCCAAGTTACTTTATACCCAAAATGTTGATTGTATGTACATCAGTTTAGCTACAAATACATATTTTGTTAAAGGATAGAAAAGGAGTAAAAACAAAATGAATTTCGAAAAGTCTCCAACAAAAGGAAAAAAAGAAAAACCACGACACGAATAAACAATAAAATCACAAAATAAACTGTCAAACTAGAAGAAGAAAACTGTTTATTGTGTTTGGTGGGGTGGCGTTATGGTGGCGGCAGTTGGCACCAGCCTAGCAAAAGGGTTGAGACAAAGACTTTGAGTCAACGACACAAAGTGTCAAAAGTACATGTGACACAAGATCGATAAAGCAATAGAGCATTCGTTTGCTGACAATGTCCCTGAAACTCTGTAAAAGTGCAATAAATCTGACAAATAAAAGTTTTCCTTGATTGAGGGCGAACTCGACTAAAAGTAGGAACTAAAAATATTATAGTAGAATGGTTGTTCAAAGAAGTGTTTGGCATTGATTGTGGATAACTACTTAGTAGTAGTGTGTAGTAGTCGAAACAATGCCATGGTTTTATGTAAAGAATAAAAACTAATAAAAAAAGAAAGGATTTTTTTAATTTTTGATTTGGTTTTCATATCATTTACAGAATGGGCGTACAATTACAACATGGACACTCTCATGGTGGCGGTGGTGGTGGCCACTTTGGTCATGGTCATGATGATGATGTTGATGGTGGGAAAAAACATAAGGTTACAGCCACAAAATCGAAAACAATAATTGAACCGCCCACAGGCCTGGCATGCAAGCGATTAAAAGGTGAGGATGGACTACCCTGTCCATCATCACCAAATCAAAAGCTTGAGGATGGTATTACTATTGATGTCATTGCCCCAGAGGATGCTGAGCTACCAGCGGCTGGCCTGCAAACATTCTCATATCAAAATACAAAACATGTCCACGAAGTTAATGCTGAAATATCTGCTGTCATGGCTGAAACAGCTCCGGGTGCACATCATCATGGCGGTGCAGCCGGACGCGAAGCGGTCAACATGAATGTTCGTGCTGCATTTATACATGTCATTGGAGACATGATTCAAAGCGTTGGGGTATTCGTAGCCGCTTTGGTGATCTACTTCCGCCCGGACTGGGCGATCGTTGATCCAATTTGCACATTCGTTTTTTCGTTAATTGTTCTCTTTACAACCTTCACAATTATGAAGGATGCATTGCTGGTATGTTCATATACACAGTTCTTTTTATTGTTGGTTTGGTTATAAATTTTTCTGTTTATTCATTGTTGCTGCTGTTGCTGTTGCCACTACAACACAAACATAAAATGTTCAACATTATGCCGATGGCTCTTGTGGTGTTTTGACAAATAGGTCCTTATGGAGGGCACACCCAACTATATGCACTACGCGGAGGTATTGCAAGTGTTCCAGCAGATCGAGGGTGTCGAGCGTGTACACAATTTGCGTATCTGGGCGCTGAGCATTAATAAAGTTGCGTTATCAGCGCATTTGGCCATTGGTGAGTACGAGTATATGTTTGTCTGTCTACCTACCATTTACATACATACTCGTACGTACATTTGTATCTAGATATGTACATAGGAGTATGCATGTTTGCGTTTGAAAATGTGTGGCATGCTTTTGGGCAGCACATTTGTTTTTGCGTGTCTATCTGAATGTGCCGCAGGTAACAACAGTGTGTTTCCATAATTGTGTGCGTGTGCGTGTGCGCTTGCATATGCGTGTATCTTTGTTTATATATGGGCATGGGTGTGGTTACATGTGTTTGTGTGCTAATTATCCCGATGGATTTGAACGTGTACCCTCTTGTTATTACATACATATAACCTTAGTCTCGTGGCTTATGGTCCTCATGGTGTTGTTCATCGTCGTCGTCGTCGTCGTCGGCGTCGTCGTCATCACCGTCATCATTGTCAATGCTGCCATTGTTGTTGTTGTTCATGTAAATGGAGCAATTAGGTTAATTATTTTTGAAATGGCTTTTTAAGCACGTCTTTTTTAGATCAAAAATGTTACATGACTTTCGCTTAAATTTGTCAATGCTGCAAATAGCCGCCAGTTTCTAAAGGCTAAAGTTTATGTTTCTTTTATTTTATTTTCTTTTAATTATTTTTTATTTTTTTTTTGAGGTTACCATAAGTCACATCCTAAAATTATAATCATCTAAATTAAAATTTCTTTTATTCGTTTATTTTCAAAAGAAAACACATATCTTCATCAAATTTTTTTTCACGATTTGTCTATATTAGAGTAAAGTTTATCCTTGCTTCAGCAATGCAATAAATTTAACTAAAAAACAAAAAAATTCTTTTCACTCCTTTCTCGCAAAGGCCAAGGCTTCTGTCATTTTACCATTAATCACGATATAAAAATCATTTTCAAGTTTCGTACTATATAAATTCAACGAACTTTGATTTTGTTCACTATAGAAAAGGTCATGTGCGCTAAATTTTCAAACAATTTATCTGAAATGCCAAAAGTACAGACTTCTTCAAAGCAAAGCGCTGGACGAGACGACGCGAGGCGAAGCAAATCAAAATAAGTTCTGTCAACTGTGGTGGTGGAATGACTTTAAACATTTGAAAAATTTGAAACACAACTAGCTTCTAAAGGGTTTGTTAGGTTCGCTTAAGCAAAAGAATTTGTATTAGGTAGGCGTTTAGATAAAATAAATTCCATTCATAATAGAGACAAGAGGCTACAGTTTCTTTCATCAATCTCCATTTTAACAATTTGACTTGAAAAAGTTAGGCTGAAAATATCTAAAGAGTAATTTACTTTAAGTAAAGGTAATTTATCATATGAATACAAAGTTTTACAGTCATAGTACTGTTTGGGTGATACATCTTCCAGTAATCAAGGATCTTGATTATAAAGAGGAAAAAAAAAAACGGAAATAAATTTAACTTTCATCTTAACAAAAACTGAAGAGTTTATTTCATGAAAAATGGTTTGTAAGTTATTTTTTTCCGGTCACTGGCTATGAATAATGTTGACAGGTTTATTGGATAATTTATGCTTACATCAACAAATATAGAAATAAGAAATAATTTCTTATTCTGATCATCACATGGAACAAATTTGACTCGATTTATGCTTGGAATAGCAAATAGGACAAGATTTTTTTTTTTCCGGTTTTAAGTTTAGCTTACAGGAATTTTAATAAAAAAGAACCTTATATGTTCCGAACCACTTTAATTTCTAGAAGACTTTAAATGAATTTATTGCAATTATTACTATTTACTGTAATATGTTAAATTAAACATCATTTTTTAGGACCATCCGATTCTGAACTTTGAAGGCGCATCAAAAATTTACGACTTCGGCTGAAATCTTCCTTGTTAATTTTGAATGGATTCAATTTCGTTAGAAATATAATGCATTGTGCAAGTGTTGGGGTTGTTTTTAAGGGCCTAGCACGATTTTCTTTAGATAGTTTTATTTTAAAAAAATTAAAGTACAAAAAGAACATGTCAATTCAACATTCAAGAAAAGGTCTCCAGAGAAAGCTAATTCAACAACCCAGAAGATCAGTGCAGGAGGCATTGAATGCTTTCTAAATGCTCTTCAACTTGACAGCTGTGACAAATGTCTTGATGTGGAACTTGCAACCTTTGGGTCATCAGTCCAATTGTGCAATGTCCCAATAAAACTCCCGTCATCATCCGTAACCTTTTCTTGTTAAAGTGTAGGAGACCGGAGGTTCTGTTTAGCAGGTAGCACGGCTAGAGTATCCTAGCGAGAGTACAGCCGGGTTTATTTGCCCACTTCGACTCTGCTAGCTCCCTGGTTCCCGTTTCCAGGGTCTGCTTATGTCCGCAACTGCTAAAGAAACAGGCTGTGCCGATTCCCTTCTAGTGCATTCATCCACCATATGTTTATCTAAAAATTCAGAATGGCCTGGCACTTTATTGTATTTATTGTATTTATTGTTTTGATCAAGTTAATTGTTACTAAAAAATAATGCGCTTTCTATAATTTTGTGGAATCGCACTGTTTATTTCACAAGGGAAATGTGTTGCCAGATTGCAATCAAAAAGTATTGTTTATTGCGTATTTAATATCTTGAAATGGTCAAAAGTTCAAATTTTATTTATTTACATTATTAGGAAAGATGATTTGTAGCTTTGTTGCATAAACAGCTCTAATAATAATAATCGTACTGTATTATGTTTTATATTATATTGTGGATACTTTAATATTGTATTATATATAGATATTTTATTAATCATTTTTAATATTTTTGAACAGCTGCCGATGCCAATCCTAAGAAGATTCTTGAAGAGGCCACCACAGCCGTTCATGTGCGTTATAATTTCTTTGAAACAACACTGCAAATCGAGGAATATACTGCACAAATGGAAAACTGCATTCAATGTAGTGTGCCAGAGAAATAGTTTAATATTTACATACATAAGTCACTTGTTAATTTGTCCTTTGAATTTCTGTTCTTTTTTCTGTTTGTTAAAATTTTATAAGTACATAAAAATGAACATCATCAACATCTGACGAAATAAAATTTGTTAAAAAACTTTGCTCAAAAACTATATAAACATATACTCAAATATAAAGCATTTAAGTTAAATATTTTTTTAATTAACAAATAACATTAATGTAATCACTTCCAATTATTTTGATTAAATTGAAATAATTGAGTTCTTTGTTGTTTTTTTTAAACAATGGTGTATTAATGTGGAGGACATTTTATACGAGTGTAAGAATATTTTAAAGATGTAACTCATATTTTTGCACCCACTTATTTACAAAACTCGGGTGAAATGCCAACGGAACAGAAATGTGCACCAATTCAATTTTGGCAAGAATCAAAAAAAAAAAAAAAAAGTGAAGCATACTTAAAAGAGCAACACATTTTCTAATAAGCTGCTGACACACGTTCATAGAAAAATATGACATATAATATGAAATGTTAGAATGATATGATATTTTTAGGATATTAAATGATGGACTGTCCATATTCCTATGATCGTGTGTCATCAACTTTAGAGTTAATCATGTTGTTTCTGGAGAAACGTCATGTTGGGTCGTCATACTAATATATATTTACTACATTGATTTTAACCCTTTTTAAATGATCAGGAATGAAGAGAAGACTCAATTACCCCTCCATTATGTGGTACTGTTGTATCCTCTTAATAAAGTGGATGTTTGTAAAGCTACTTCAATGCGAATAAATGATCTCGAGCATTTTAAATGTTTCTGAATTCGATCTACAGTACCTTCCCGGTTATGTGAACTAATTCAAATCTATCTAGTCTACTTAATTGTTGTTTATATGTAATAGATTGCAGATATAGGCGGACTCCTTTACAAAGGAGTTCGACTTCCCTTAAGCGAGGATCGATTCCAAGGACTGGAAGAGTTCGACTGTACATATATACATCTCTCTCTCTCTCTTTATCTCTTTCAAGACAAAAATTAAAAAACTATATGTTAGTGATGAATAAAAAGACACGCTATTGAAAAGATGCTTGGCATATTAATATATATCATTCTTAGGGTTCCGGACCCAAAAAGTATCAAAAGGAACCTTATTCCCGTTGTGCATCAGTCCTCGGGTCATATCTCATGAACCGTAATAGCTAAAGAGTTGAAATTTTCACAGAATGTGTGAATACTAAAAGAAAAATATTTTCGAAAACTGAAAGGGGTCCCCATACAAGAAACTTTTTGCTTTGTATGACAGCTATACAATCCAGTAATTTCACGATCATGAAATTAAGAAGGTGGGTGGCTATACATCAAAAACTCATTCTGTTGTAATTTCAGTTTGTTCGGACCACTAGGGAGGGTACCTCTTATACAAACACCCATTAAAATTCAGGTTCTTATTCGAAACTCTTTTCTTTTTTGGCGTATCAAACTGAAATTTAAACACTAAGCGTTTCTGATATAAGCGCTATATATTTTTTGGAATCAGTAAAATCGGACAACTAGGGGAGTACCTCCCATACAAACCCCAATCTGGTACGGAACACCCCGTGTACGAGTCTGACTCGCACTTGTCCCATTTTTTTATTATAAATGATGAAGTAGATTATTGAATTAATCATGTTTGCATTTAAATTTATATGCAATTTTGAGTACCCAACTATACACATATTATTTCTTATTAATATCATAAGATTCATCAAACAAGACGTGGAGCTGTTCATATAAAAGAGATAAGCCTTGTTCACTCTTTACAACAGCATGAATAAAAATTGGTTCCCTTTCATCCTTCTGGATGTTCATATATAAGTGGGGCTGTATGTATGCATATATAGTATAGATATTGTATACACATATATGTAGATGATGATAAAATAGAAACCATATAATTGCGAAATGATTACATTGAAGTAGATAAACGGTGGGTTGTTCTATATTCCTCTTTACCATCTAAAATGTACAAGGCGCACATAAATCTGGAATTGTGCAATTCAGTTAAACTGATCAAATACATTTGCAAGTATGCGAATAAAGGCAGCGGCATGCACATTTTGGCGTGCCACCAGAAAGAAGATGATAGAAATGCGGTCATATATGGTATATCGATGAAAACACTTAGTATCGGCAGCAATGAAATTGTATGTGCAAATTCTTTCATTTTCCATACATGATTGAAGACCAGCTGTTATTTATTACGTTTAGAAAATGAACAACGCAACTATTGTATGTAGAATAGACGGACAAGCAATGGGAAGAAAAAACTAGAATATTAAGAATTAAACACTAGAGATGTGATGCGTGGGTGAAATAGTGATATTATTATACATTCTCCAACCGAAATGCTGCGTATGAAGTCACTGCTTTACGTTAGTGTTATAAACAACCATTTCAACTTGTCCTGCCTATGCAAATTGGTGCTCGAATGCTGGTTCCATGGTAGGCCAAAAATCGTTTAAAGAAAATTTTATTGCACAGCCTGTGGATTATTCAAATGGCTTCGCGCAATATCCCTCTAAACAGGGGCCCTATATATTATATTATAGCTTGAAAAACTGATCTGAGAAGATACAGTTTATTCTCAATATGAAAACGAGAATTTCTATTAATAAATTCATAAAATAGTCTAATGGAGCATTTTACTCTATTAATGACGTTAGCGGTATGGTCTTTAAATGCGCTTTTTGGGTCTAAGCCAACTCCTAAGTATCTAACGCATTGTTCACAAGGGATATCAGCGATGTGGAGTTTTTTTTTAAAGTATGGCTGGATCCGTTATAAATACCTTTCCATTTCCTAGTAAAATAGATGGCTTGAGTGTTGTCCGGATTATTCATTATCTTCCATTTAAAGAAGTAGTCATGATGGGTTTCAAAAGCAATATACAGCATATTGGTAACCTGAGACGCTAATAGCTCTGAGCAAAGAATCGCTGCATCATCAGGAAAACTTTACTTTGAAAATAAACAACATTATTTACATTAAATAAAAATAAAAACCTGATAATATTTTTCCATTACATAAAATTGATTTTCTTTTGGATACGAGAAGCAATCCATTATATATTGTATGTAAGCTGATAGTAAATTCTATTAAGTTATATTATAATTTAAAAATTTGTAATAAGCATAAAATCCCCCCATTTTGATGCATTTAATGTAATAGTTTATGTGCAAGTGTTGTGGGAAAACAAAAACTCTTTCACCTGACAGCGAATCGAATCGAATCGAAAGCAAAACCCATTTTAATGTAAATTATTATAGATCAAAGTGCAAAATAGGCAAATGTGTAAAGTTAACGAGCTGTCAGTATATAAATGAATGAATAAATTTTTGTAAGCCATGAACACACATACACACACACACACACACACCTCTTCCAACTCGTTCGACAATCCTCAAACTCATGTGTTGCCAATATTTTATATGTTTTGAATTATTTTGTAGGATAATTTAGAAAAATCATCATTCCATCAGCAACATCATCATCATCATCATCATCACAGCCGTAACAATAACAAGAAGAATAACAATAAAAAAACCAACTACACTATCATCGTTCTTATTATCAATTTTGTTAATATCGTTGCTATCATCACCAACACCAACATGATGAACATCCACAACAACGACGACAACAACGAAAAATAACAACATGAAGAGCGATGAATGTTTCATGCAACCGCACTGTCACCAAGAGCGACAAATACATAAACTCCGTGCCATTCTCCGGTGGCAGCTAGATACTAGTGACATTGGTTTCTCGCCTGTCAATATGCAAACACATGGTAAAAGGTTTTAACCTACTGTCACAACGTTATAAAAGGGGGTAGGGGTAGGGGTAGGGGTGTTTTATATGAGGCCTGTCTATAGACGACACTCGTATTTGTCCCTCATAAAGGTTCATTTGTAAGTTTGTTAGTTGGAGGTCGCGAAAAACTAGTAATAATTTTAGTAGCGGCGCCGTCATAGGCACTTTGTATATCTATTTATGGTTATAAAATGTCCTTAGTACTACTAAACATAGTAGTAGAGTAGTTCCATAGAAGGCGTTGGCGCCTGCAGACATGATGATGTACAGTGACATGTCACACATATGCGTTATTTTCCAATTTTTCTTTTTTTCTTTTTTGGGTGAAAACTCATGCATAATTTTCATGGCTAAACTTAGTAAAATCATTTTGTTTACCTTACAGCTGAATGTCACACTACACATTATAGAATAAGGTTGATGGGCAAAAGGTTTTATGTTTATTACATATTACTATACCATACAGTGCAAATCATTCATTTGCTCATCGTTCATTCGCGTGTGCGTAAGTAGAGCTTAAAATTATGACTAAATTTATGCCTAAGCACCATAAAAAATGCGTGCTTACACTTACGCGCTTTGGGTTGTTTGCGTAGTTCAACACCATAAATTTATAGCGCAAAATGCGTTACGGCATGGCACGGCTTCGTGCCAATAATGCGGTATGAAAAACTCGTATTATTGAAATATTTGCGGAAAAGTCATAATCATCGTCATCAAGTCAACGTCAATGTATGCTAGCAGCTGGACTGTATGCAGTGTTAATTGATTTTTATATGCAACAACATGACAATATTTGTATGTAGAATGACATTGACGTGATGTTGCAAAAATGTTTGTCGCATAAGCACAGTAATCGTAAAGTAGACAGGATGTCCACAATGTACTCGTAGTGCAATAACAAAGGCCATGTTCAAGGGACGTGATATTATGAATACGATGGGTATCACCTTTTAGCTTATGGACCATGTAGGATGACATCCTTTATGCTGTTAAGTATGTAGACTTCAAATACTCGTCGTAGTGATGCGAAGTGAGATGAGCAACTGAAGATGATGTCACTTATAAATAATAAATAATGTGAAATATTTTCCGAGAAAAATAACTCATCTACATACTTACTCTACTTGTAGATACATTTTAGTTGGCAACAGCATATAAAAACCCCTAAATGACAGAAGGAAATACGTGAAAAATGTTTGCATAAATTTAGTTGCGCCAAATTCTTTTAAGCTTCGGTATCCGGGCAAAGAGAACTGAGATGAACTCAACTATACTACAATATTGTATTATAAGTACCAACGTAGAAGCCGGTGTAGTATCTGGACCAGCTGCAATTGTATGCAACTTTTGCAAGTTAAGTAACAAAATTGGCAGCATACGCCACCAGGGATGCAGAAAATAGAGTAACAAATTTAAGAGAATCTTTTTTTGTGTTAGACATGCGTAGTTGTCCACTGAGATTATTATTATGTGCTAAAAGAGTACATTTAGTACACTTAGCATAGACAGAGAGTGAGAGAGGGAGAGAGAGTGCATTGATAGAGTAAATGTTTGAGTGTCTCAAGAGTGTCCTTCTCGTGGCCATTTCGTTAACATACTTAGTACATCTGCCTTGCTAATGAATGAACCAAATGAATGACTCTAAAAAAACATTTTAGAGAATTGAAATAAAAACAAATAAAATTTAGTAGAAGGTTTCTAAAGCGCAAAGCTACTTGACCTGTAAAGCATGCTGCCAGTTCATTCACGAAACTGTTTTAGTTTTATCACACAGGCAACACCAGCAAGATGAATGCATAGATGGTTGGATAGATAGGTTTGTTGACTCACTCAATGACTGACACACTGACTGACTTGAATAACAGATGGACGAGCAGACAGACGAGCAGACAGACGAGCAGACTAATGAACAGTTCTTATCAAAATGTGTCAACTTTTAAATATGGGATTTTGGTCAGACAGCAGCATTAGCAGCAGCAGCAGCAGCAGCAGCAGATAAAAGGAAGATGCTAATAAAACAAACAATTCTTGCATAAATATTAGAGAACATTGCAAGAGTATATATTGTACGAGTATAATAAGGAAGTGATGTAGTTTTGCTCATTATTTCACTAAGCTCAACTATTACGCTTAAGTGTCTTGTGGTGTCCCATTTATCTCTTTAAAGACAAAATGACTTCAAAGGCATCCTCGTCATTAAAAATTCAATGCCTTTGGCTTTAAGGCGTTTAAACATTTGATTAGGGAATTTAGGTAAATTAAGGAATTTCAAAAAGCAAAGTAACAAATTTCAAAAACATTCCCAAAATAGTTCGGTCGGCCCTTAATTAATACCCAATATCGAATGCCATTCGTACTACCACAGCAGAGGCAGACCTATGAAGCGCGCCCACTTTTTGCACTTATTTTACGCCTACGTTCAGCTAAAATCGCTTAATTTGAAATATATAAATGAAGGCAGTTTGGTTTCTTGCTCGTTAACAAACACGCAATGGAACAATGGGGCTCATACAGAGGCGAACACATATAATTTATTCGATAAATACTTGTATATAGGCGACACACACACACACACATACACACGCATTTTCGGTAAAAAAAATTCTTATACTAAAAGACAAAAAATCGCAAAAAGCAATTGGCCATTTTCAACAATTTCTTTAATTGACTAAGATTTTTTAATTTTGATCATACGACTTGTCATAAATATCCATGTTAATACATCAAGATATTTATATTTGCATTTAAATTTCATGGTAAAGTTACGGTTAATACAAAATGTTAAATTTGCATAAGATATTGCTTCAAGTATATAAGCCCCGTCAAGAAAAGCCGCAGTGCCCGAAATCATTTTTAAATGTTAATGCCATGTATTGATCTTTCGAACAAAAACATTTTTTCTGTCCAGTTTAATTATTTTTTACCATTTCAAGTGCTTTAGGCTGAAAAAACACCGTTTACAAATCTTAATATTAGTTGAAAATATACAACTATTGCGAACATGAACATTTTCTTAAAAGATTCATTTATTTATCCTTTTGTTTATTTTTATACAATTGGCAATGTGTGCTCTCTTAAATGAAGCTGTGACTGAACCTAAAGCAAAGGGATTTAAGGCGTCAATTTAAGAAAAATATTTATTTTCAATTGTATTTCAATACTTTTGAAATGACATTATTAAGTTGTATTTGTCTAAGGAATTTCTATATGTTCTCTTAAAAGGGATTTTCAAATTTCTCTAAAAAACTTGAGTCTATTTACAGCAGCAATTCAGTCAAATTAATATTTTTCTACTCGTAATACAAGTATATGTGTAGTACTGTCATGAATTGTTTTTGATGGACAATATTTTCTGATAGCAGTAGTAAGTATCGATATCGTCCATACCACAAATGTTTGATAAATTGGATGGTATACAGAAAGGTCATTAGTGTTATCGGAACATTTCAAAAGTTTTATGCAATGTTTACACATCTTCCTTGTCGTTAGTCCTCTCAAAATGAATGAAGAACCAAAACAACAAGAACCCCACGCTACGAAACAAAACAATACAGAGATAACGACACACACAAACCGCTTCGTTATAATCAATGAATCGATTGGGACTCTATATCTATTGTATTTGTAACCAATCCAGATGACTCCATAGAGTTAAACAATAGTCAAATTTTGATGCCTGAAAAAAATATTGAAGAAAGAAAAGAAGATAAAAGACAAATATTAATTTATGTAAGAACAATTGGTATTTTACAAATATCGAGTTGTATCAGCAAAAAAGAAATGATCTTCTCGATAACGATATAATCATATCGGTCCTAAGTGGCTGAAGGATACAAATATCGGCAGTAATACCGGAAAAGTATCTATCCTTCGATATACATATTTATACAATATAATACAACAAATCACAATAAGCACTTGACCATGAAATATTTTTAATATTTTTTTTCATTGCCTAAGCTTGTTCATTGTGATCTTTGGTCTTTGATAGATTTTTGATTTATATCTAGATTATTATTGTTCTTAAGGATATTGGATTTGAGAAGAAATATTCATCATAAATATCCATGTTAATACGCCAATTTTCTACTAAATTTCATGGCAAAGTTACGGTTCATTAGCGATTACGACATTAGCAATGGAAAACTGAATTAAGTTGATTATTAATTACTTGTATTTTTTTTTTTTACATATAAAGTATGTAAATAATATTAAATATTAAGCGAATCAGCAGCATAAAAAATTATAAAATTAAAAGATATTCCTCGTCAAAATATACAATATTTAATATTAGTTAAAAATTTATTGTGAAGATGAAAATTTTCTTGATTGTTGTTGGTAAATATTAAAAGATTCATTTATTTATACTTTTGTTTATTCAATTCAATTTCAAGAAACAAATTTTTGCTCTCTTAAATGGAGTCATGGCATATCCTAACCCTTAGCTTCCACCAAACCGCCCTTATTTCCCTTATAACCCTCAACAAGGCAAATAAAAGTGAAAAGATCATCTGAAAATCAATGTTTCTCAAGATCATATTTATTTATTTATAATTTTACAACAAGATCAGAACTCTTAAAAGAAATGCAAATTAAAAATATATGTAGGCAATGAAGAAAAATTATCGTTATCAATTGAATCACAATTCAATTTGATACTTTAGGCATAGTTTATACATTTTTTAAGTTCCTTCCAAATATCAAGAAAGTAATTCATAAGTTTCATAAGTCTATGGTCCACAGTGAATTGTTTACATTTTAAATAGGCTTTTCATACCCAATTCATTCTAGGCTTTTCCTCAATATTGTGCTTTTTTAATCTCTGGTCCTTTAAACCTATTATTATTATACATAAGTACGAGTATCAAGGCGTTTATGTAGTCAAGCAGCCTTAAGTTGATGTCCCGATCAAGGTGCATTACAAAGGACTGTATGACTCCAATTTAAATATATTTTTCATCACTTTGCCTTTGCTGAAATTTCAATGAATGGATCAATGAAGTCAGTATACTCATACTTATATATGTTTTTTGCAGCCCAATATACACGGACAAGGATCGAATACTAACCAATGGTCTTTATTATTCATTCGTTCCTCTCGTTCTCTATTGTTTCTCTCGATCCTTGTAGTTCTGAGCATTGTTGCTACTGTTAAAATTGCAGTCAAAAATAAAAGTTTCACACAAAAAGAAGAAAGAAAAAAGAATGTTGTTTTTTTTTTTTCACAGAAGAATTCAATGTAAATTTTCGCAGTAAAAAGTTTTTAATGAGCAATGCTCGATGCAGTAAAAGCAGAGTGGGACTGTTAGTGAGTAAGTGCGTGCCTTCTGTTTTCTGTGTAGTTTTTCGTAGTCCATGGTTTGGTTTTTCTTCATATCTTTCTTCCTTTTGCTTGTTAGCGTAACGAAGCGATGTACGAAATTCACAACAACTTTTTTCACAACAGAGGAACAAAGTGAAAATGGTGCATCAGCAACAGCAGGAGTAGTGGAAGTAGAAGCAACAACACCAAAAGTATCTCCAAACTAAAATGAAATACAAGTAACTTGTCATTTAATGGAAATTATTGACTGTGTAGCATAGTTTAGTAAAATGAATGATATATTTTTTTTTTTAAACTAAGTAATAGATGAACTTTTATTCAATTAAAGCGGCTCACAGGTGTCCAAAACTCCTAATTTGGTTGGTGATTGTTTGTAAATAAGAGAGAGAGAGAGAGAGATCTAAGGATGCTCACTGTATGTGACGAAATCTCCAAATCAGCAATCATCATCAACAAAGGCTACAAAGCCATCCAAACTGTTTGGTGGCAATCCTCACTCATGGAGTGAGCTGACGCCGTTTAAAGAGGCTCCATCCTAATAACCTTCTAAGTTGAAGGTTACCAGCAACTAATATTAATATTAATTTCCATTTGAATATTACATATATTCATATAAATGTTTCATGCAATATGAAATTGCAATAACGTTATAAAAAGAAAATTTACCAAAAAAATTTTGAAAATCAAAAAAAAAAATCATCTTCTTTGTGTACCTTAGCCTACTTGTATAGCAACTATGTATAGAAGTTGTAAAGTGAAAAGTAAAATATAAAATGTGAATAATATGATGGGCAATAATATTGAATGTCCAGCTTTATTTATTTATTTAATTGATAATAACAAAAACCTGTCAATTTAAAGTAAAAATGCTAATAAGCTTAAAATAGGAAAGTGAAATAATAATATTTAAAATTAAGCTTAAAACTAATTGATTTACTTTAACCCGTCTATGACCGGATGGGGCGAAATGCCCTTAATCACCTATATATATGTTTAGTGATGTGTAATCAAACTACTGCTGTAGAAAAAAGAAGCAGTCAGGATAGGATTAACTAATAAGCGATGTCCAGAACATCAAGCTTTTAGTATGTTCCATTTACCGAAGGCAGCGAAGTACGATAATGTTAAGTGCTGGAGGTTTGATCTCAGGCAAAACTTCGTAATAGTACTTATTATAAAAAGTGTATTAAACTTGGAAAGGATTATGTAGGGCATTGTTCGTTGTGCATTTATTCAGGCCTGAAAGAACAAAGTTTCTAGTAGAAGGACTGAGAATACAAAATGTTAAGTTGATTTAAGAGATCAGGTGAATCTATGGCCCAACTATTAATCACAATCTTAAGATGCGCCAAAGATACGCTTATTAAATTTATATATAATAGCAAACGGGAATTAGGATTCCAGTTTAGGTTACGAAATATAAACAAAAGAAACTTTCACTATATTATAACATGCACTTAATTTCAACATTATTATATACTTTCAAAGAAGTCCAACAAAACTGACCTACTCTGTTTTATAGAGTAATCATTCTTCGTAAAGAAATATACCTTTCAATGTCACCTTTTGAGTGTTGCTACCAGCATGGTCAACTTCATGAATTAATTGCTATGATATATTTATAAATATCTTATCAGACTTCGCTTCAACACACTATTTACTTAGTGATCTACTTGTAATATTAGACTCAATTTTTTTTTGTACAATATATTCATTTGCCCAATATTAATAATGTACATCGTCTAATGAACGCTTATGATCTCATTTCATAATTTAATCGCATGTCATGTTTTCAATGTTCATAACAAAAAAAAAAAAAAAAAAAAATGCAATCACCATTCATTAAATCAATCAGGCTAATTATACTTGAGTGTCTATTAAAAAGTTAACTAATAAGTATGTGTGCGCTTTAAATACTCTCAAAATTTGTATTGTTTACATAATAAACGAATTCCTTAGATCCTTCACACACGTGTTTGTATAAGTATGTGTATAATTTCAGTATGGTGTTTGTTGTTATCCTTTATACTACTTACTATGTGTGTATTAAAAAGTAACGAGGCATTGTGTTTCACTTTAACAAAAGGAATCAAAAGCTGAGCTCAGCAACAGCAATAATAACAGCAACAATAACAATATGCCATATCCTTTTGTATAGTCATTTAACAAAGGAACAAGGAACAGTCTGAGCTGTGAAAGCAGCCAACATATCCACAAATAAGTGAACTGAGAGTGTTATAAGACATATTTCGCATGTTGCAAGCGACTAATTAAAATTACATTACACAAAAAAAAAAAAACAAAAAAAAACAAAACAAAAAAACACACAAACAAAGAAATAAAGGACTAAAGGAACGACAACGACGAAGAAGTAGTAAAAGAAGCACGCAACAAAGCGAAGTAAACGGAAACTTTGAATAAAGAAAAATACAAAAAAAAAAAGGAGAAAATATTACAAAATACAAAAAAAAAACAAAAACAAACACAATAAAAAGCGAAAACGCCAAGAATGAGAATAAAAAAGCCGACGATGGCAATGACGACAATGAGGATGCAAACAGAGCAAGGAGTAAAATATTGTATTGCATTGTTATACATATATACACATGTGTGAGAATGAGTATATTTGTGTGTATGCGTGTGTGTATGTGTGTTGTGTTTGAAGCCACTCAAGCAATGCAGTCGCTTTTTATTAAGGTAAATAATAAACGAAACACGCAACATATGCAACAGGACGAGTGAGTACTCGAATGAGTGCAGATGTGAAAGCATGAAAACTTTGTATGTTCTTCATCGTTGTCGTTGTAGTAGTAGTATAACAAAAGCCACAACGTCGTCACTTTTATGCATGCGAAGGACGAAGAATTACACAAAAAAAAAAAAGGAAAAAAAGGCAGAAAAAACAAAAAAAAAAAAAATAAATAATATAAGAAAATGAATAAGTAGTAAAAGAAAAGGAAGAAAAAGTACTAAAAAGATGTGATATGAATCTCTTTTGATATGGCTGGCAACGCATTGAAATCTCATTCCATTCATTCACATTCTTCTCATACTTTCCATTGCTTTTCTTGCTTATTTTCTTAACAAAATAAAACATACAGCAAAGGAAAAACAAGAAAAGCAACTGAAAGCTATTACCGCAAACTAAGTTTCTTTATGTAGTACTAACATTTATGCACTTGGCATTTTATCTTTAACCATCATCAATGTTACGTTAAATGCATTTCGTTTCTTGCGTTCTTCATCGTTTCGTAGCGAGGAGATTCACTCATTTTATGCTTTACCCACTAAGTTTTTAGTATAAGTACTCAGATATGCAATTGCTTCATTACTTGTTGCTTTGCAAAACTTACATTTTGTTTTTCAGTCTTTTTTTTATTTTTCCTATTGACATCTTTTGATGACAAACTAATTTCTATGCATGCAAAGACGCAACTTGAGCATATTGAGTTGTAAAAAAACAGAACAAGAAATACTTCATTAAACCACTTCACTACAAATTTATAATTTGTGTGTTATGTTATTTGTTAATAAAACTCACGCACTATTAAGCATAAACTCAATTACGTGACTTCTTTTGACAACTATGAAACCAATTATTTTATAAAGAAAGTTGAATTCCTTTATCAAAAGGATTCTTGGTTTAGTTTTTCCTATAAATATTAATTCAGATTGAATGTGTTTATTATGTTATTTGATGGAACTACGAGTATATTATCTAATTAGAACTGTTTCACTAATTTTGTTATAATTGGTGTAGGATTAATTTAAATATTTTAGTTTCCATTTCTATTAAGTATACAAATTAACAAAAGTTAATAAGCAACATTGAAATAGTTAACTGAACCATTGTGTTACTGATTTATCAAAATGTACTTCTATTTGTTCAAAATATGGTTCATTGTATTATTATTATGTCATGCTGAGTTAAATTTTGAATGAAATTATAAATTAACATGAACAAAGAGACTGCAAACAAAAGAGATTAGAGTAGCGAAGCGAAGCATTCATACCACAAAGATCTTACAAAAGCAGCTTAGTTTAGAGGTGAGTGAGTTTAACTCAGACAGTTATTCACATAATATTATGTTTCTTAACTGGACATTACAGGTTTATGAAGCATTTACATAACTGCTATTCAACCTTTTCGATTCACTGGGCCACATTGGGAGAAGTCATGGTAATCTGGGTCGCAAGTCGTGTACGAACAAAACACAAAACAAAACAACAAAACAAAAAAGGTCCTCACTTTAACTTTGCAAGCAAAGAAAAAAAGGTTTTCGCTTAAAGTTGGCAAGCAAAATGTCAGTTGTTTTTTTTTTCCCCTTTGTCTCATTGGGCCGCATTGGTACTACAACTTTCATTACATTGTATTCAAATTCAAATATTATTATGAATAACAGTAGAAAATTTTGTCATATGACTTCAGCAAACTACATTACATTACATTAAAATCGATAGAATTTGGAGATAAATCTTCTAAGCAACTTTTGGAATTCTTAATGAGTACCAGATTTAGGTAATATCTATCTGTTCTTATAGGATATGATACAAAGACCGCAGTGCTAAATTAATGGTAAGTTCCAGTACAGATTTGCTAAAGGTAACCAAAGCAATGTCCTTTTTCCCATATAAGAACCAAAATTAGACATGATAGAACAGCAACCTTTAAATTCAGAGAGAGCTTCACTTCAAAAAGTAATTCAAGTCAGAAGAAAGAACGAAACATGACTTACATGAATCAATTTGAAAGTAAAATAGTTTAGCTGACTTGCAGTCGATCTAGTCGGCATTCTTTTTGTAAAGTGACTACTAAAACATTTTATATTCTGTAGGACGATGCTAATATAACCTTAAAAAAAAATATATATAGATAGATAACGTCCTACAATATTTTAATTTGGTAATTTCAAGTATGTAGGCTTAAATTGCCTTAACTCTTCATTGACTGGACAAATAAAATAAGCATGCATATGTCAGACGATTTTAATCGATTGAGTTTTTGTTTTATTATCATACTATGCTGTTGTTTAGTTTTTCTTATAAAATATCCTGGGAGAGCAAAACTTTCTTGATGGTAAATTAGTTACTAGAAGGTAATGACATTCGGCACATGTATAGAACATAGATAGGGTAACCCAAGCCCCAAAGCTCCATGTAAAAGGTAATGATGCACTTTTTTCTTAACTTTATTAATATGTAACCCAACAAAAAAGAAGGAAACTAACTTTCTTCATTATCAACTTTAAGATATATGGAAAAAATAAAAACACTCTGTCAAAACTAAGATTTAAAAAAAAAAAAATTTTAGTAGTGTTCCTCACCCTGATAGGCACAATATTGAAGTGAAACTTCTTTAGCGAAGGGAGGTAAATCCAAAAATTAGAAAATTAAAAAATGCGATGACAACAATGCGTATTGTCTTGTGCGGGCTCGTCTCTAACATAGAGAATGAATGCTTATGCATGAGTAAGAGAGAGATGACAAATGCTTTACTGATTGTGTTTACTTTACGAAAGAACGTACGAACAATAAAATAACTCTTTTGTATTGAAAGAATATAACACTACAATATTCTGTATTATTGCTTGACCATCTACTTTAGAAGTTTCACTTTCATATTGTCTTTACCTAAATACCCACTACACCACTGACACATTTCAATTGTATTTGCCTAAATAGCTCCAAAATAATAATAACAACTTCAAATTTTTGATTTTCGTCACATTTCATTTTCATATTTTTTAAAGAAGTTTCACTTCAAAAACACCAGATAAACATAAAAAATTAAGACACTGAAAGCTAATGTATATTTGATACTAATATAAGGTTGGCCCACCAAAAAGGCATCTATTTAAGTTTTACTGCCTACAGGCATCTGAGCATTGACATAACTATGTTTTCCATCTCAATGGGCATTATTTGGTACTAATCTTGTGCAAGTCTCACTAGTAATGATATGGTTTGATAACCTAAGCTTCAGCATCTCCCAAACATTCCAAAGGGGTGAGCGCAACTGTCCCACGACAGCATTCAAATCTTTACAATATGAAAGGATTGTTTTGGTTTGTTATATTATTGGAATATTCAACTCCCGTCAAGGTTTAGTTTATCGAACGATTCATTGAAATTTTATTCTATTTTAATATACTTTTATATTAGTATGAATTTGATATTCTTTGTTTAAATATTTTCAGTGATTTCTTGTTTTTTTTTTTCGCTTATTAGCTTGGAGTTCTGTTGTGGCCCATCAAACTAATTATACAGTTGTATCTGAAGTTATTGCTATGCCTTCAGTCAACTTAGTGACAGGCATTTTCCGAAAATTTTTCACTTCTATCAATATATGGTCGATGTTTCTATGAGTGAGCTTCTTCCTTGGACGACCAACGACGGTTCATTGTTTTCCACACTTTTGTTGTTATCAAATTTGTTGAGTATGTACTGCTTGAACTGTGGATGTAGATACTTAAATTCAATAATATTGCTATCTCGTAAAACGATACATGCATATTTTCAAGTACAAAGTAGAGTATTTATTATTAATTTATGTATTTGTTTTATTTGCTCTGGGGGTTTTTTTTTTTTTTTTTTTGTATTGTTTATTTGAGTCATTTGAGTTTATGTGTTTTATGGTTTGTTATTGTTATACAGTAACTTGTTATTTTAAATAACATTCCCTATTTTCGATATCATCCGTGACTTCATTCATTATAGTATTGCACAGTTGTATTGGCTGTTTTTATTTTCACTGCATTTAAGGCGGACAAAGTTTTCAACACTTGAACGAACGAACGAACGAACGGATCTCTTCATTTTTATTTTTTTTTTTTTTTCTTTTTCGTTTTTCTGCAATCATTTCGAACTCACGATGATTATTTTCAATGCGATTTTCGCATGGTTTTTTTTTTTTCTTATTTTTATTTTATTTTCTTTTCTTTTTTACTATCCTTGTTGGTTTTGTTGCTGATGTTGTTGTTGTCTATGTAGGGAACTCTAGGTATTTACCAATTGTACAAGTTAACGAAATGCAATACAAAAAAAAAACAACAGAAAAATGGTATAAATTGTATATATTCGGTTCCCCATTTTTGTTTATCTTGTTTCTTTTATTTTTCGCAAACATGGTACAATTTACTTTAACTTCATCCACAACCATCAAAGAGAGAAAAATGGCATAAAAAAGAAAAAAAAAAAAAAAAAATGAACAAATGTTTTCCTCTGTTTTTTAAGTGAAAAACTTTTATATACTCGAATTGGTTGTTAATTTTTTCTATATTTGTTGTTGCTGTTGCTATTTTAATAAATGTTCATAGTTTTCATGCATTGCGGACATTTTGGCTAAGCTCTGGGGCTTGGTTGGGGTTGTGGTTCCTACATTTTGTGACCGAGCTCACAATTGTTCAAATTGAACATTCAGTTTATGAGTGAGATTAAAGTTTGAGCATTCAAAAATACAAAAAAAAAAAAAAAAATAAAAAAAAAAGAAGGGAAATTTGTGTCTGCTTTAATTCAAATAATAATAATTATGATGATGATCTTTATATTTTGTTTTGTCTATTAACTAAGTGAGTATTGAAGTTGTTGAGATGAGATTTTGCAAACAAAGGTTACCCAAGTAAAGAGCACACAAGTTTTTTTTGTTTTTTATTATAGCAACTTAATTAAAATGAACAAGGACTTTTTGATCATCGAAGAGCTCTAGAGTCAAATCAAATTCTAATTAAAGCTCACATTTAGTCTTTTCGGTTTTTGGCTTCCTTAGTTTTTTTAATGACGACTACGTATACGCAATATTAAATTGACATAAAATACAAGTCACAAACCAAGTTAATTGCTGCGGAAAATAACAACAAAAACAAAATCATCATCAACAGCAACAGTAACAGCAGCGACAACAGACAACAAGAACACGAGACTAATTCATCGCATGGAGAAAGCAAGGAAAGTATGGAAAGTGAGAGAAAATGGTAAAAAAAACATAAGGGTTAAGTAAAGTGAAGTAAAGTCAAGTAAAGTGAAGCAAAGAAAGTAAGCTGCATGGATAGGCGGACGGTTGGATGGCTATTAGAGAAATGAGAAAGTCAAATGCCGAGAATAAAATTAAAAGCGCAAGCAACACGAAAAGAAGTTAAATAAGTAGCTCAAGTCAATTTAACTTGAACTGTGTGCAACAACAGCAACATCACTAGTATTAACAACAAAAAGAGCACAACATAAGCAACATGAGCAGCAGCAGCAGAAGCAATAGCAGCAACAGCAGCAGCAGCAGTAGCAGCATCTGCGGCAACTTGAACAATATAAGAAGAACAACAAGAACATGAACATGAACGTGTGCGCACTATACGAACAACATCTAGATACAACAAACAAACAAAATGAACAACAAGAATAAATTTACAAACACAAACAAGAACAAGTACAAGCAAGTAAAACTAGAAACGCATATTTAGAACTCGAAGAAGTTAAGTCAAAGAAGAAGTGGCATTCTGGCATTCGCGTAGAAATTGTCTTGATAGACTATTTGAATGCAACGTGCACACCCAATTTGGCTATATGAATCTTCTATACTTTTTCACCACTCTCCCCTGTCTATACTTCCAAGATTGTTGTATACTCATCCTACATGCATAAATATGCAAAACATGTACTAAATGAAGGAATACGAAGCTGATGGTCCAATAAGGTATTAAGAAGATTTTCTCAAGAACAACAAACTGCATGCAAAATATTCTCATAATACATATACATAGAGTATCTACTCACTAACGCAATCATTCACATTCTTGTATATTCTATACAAGAAAATACTACAATATAAAACAAAAACTTTCAATTGTCATTAGAATTGAAACTTTAACAGATCATCTTTTTGTATATTAATTTCGATTAAAAATATCTACAACAAGAGGAGTATTTCGAAATTCAAATGAGGAATGTATTAATCAAATTCATTAAATAGAGATGTCCATTTCTTAATTAATTAAAGATATCAGAGTTTGTTAATAAATTATTATATTGAAAAGTTTAGATAAATCAAATTGGTAGAATATTTTGGATAAATGTATTAAAAATCGACCAAGTCCGAGTCTGACTCGCACACTGAAGGTTCCGTAACAAATGGAGGATTTCCAAAATTAAGATTTTTATTTTATTATTTTATTTATTAAATTAGGTAAACTATACAATAAAGTATCTAATGATAATGGGGGACTAGCTACTAAGTCTTAGGACTCTAATGGTTTCTCTTATTTAGTAGGCTGAAAATCCAAGTTACAGAGAATGTAAGCGAAATATTTAATTTACCTACTTTAAATGCAAATATGAAGCATATAACAAGATAGAACCTCCCAGAAGGGGAATAGGATTTACTTAAAAAAATCATTATATAGAAGTCTATAATCTCAAGTTGTTGTTGAAGTATTAGAAGGTTACGCTTTTTAGAGGTCCATTGTGATATATCACTGAATCTTCTCTGAATCAATCTGAGGTCTTTATTATATGCAATTCTATTTTCTTCACATTTCACTGAATTCACCTCTTCAGCATATTTATCATCTTCTTTAAAGCTAGATATAAGGTGTCCCTAGCATTCTAGCGATACTTTGCTCTTCCCAGTCTAACTTCAATAATTGACTAGTGTGATCCATATTTTATTTAGTGTATGCATATAAGATTATAAAAAGTTTTGAATTATATTGCAAGAATTTAATAATCCTGAAATATTAATTAGAAAGAATCCTTACTTTTTTTTCTCAAATATTATGCAATAGTTTAGGGCTTCATGTGTAGGGAACTCGAGTTAAAGTCCATACATTATACAATATTACAAAAATAAAACTTTTATACCAGTTAAATCTGTTATGCTATACAATATTTTCCCCAAAGCGCTATTTGCACGTTTGAAACAGCAAAAATAGCCTTGAGCTATGATTTATATAAGCAATAGTTTTCCACACTTCGCTGGATTTGTGGTTGTTTTCTATGCAGGATGTGTTATAGTTATGAAGGGAGGGATATGGAAAGAAACTACAAGAGAAAACAAAAAAATAAAAAATTAAATAAAAATAAAAACCAAACACGAAAAAACATTTAAGATGTTTGCAAAGTGTCCAAGCGCATGCATTATGCACATGCACAGAGTTTTTGGAAGGAAGGAAGGAAACAGGGGCGAAGGAGAAAGGATATAGAGAAGGACATCAAGTTAGAATTGTTTGCGCGGCATAACATGCGAGTTCATTTCATTTCGTTGCCTCCTTTGCTTTGCTTGGCTTTGTTTTTAAACAATTTGCTCGGCTTCTATGACTGAGACTAAAGCAATGACTACGACTTAGGATATATGTTTGTGTATTTGTATGTATGTTTATGTATGTGTGTATTTGTTTCTTGTTTGTATGTGAAAGAACAAAGTAGCTGCGACAAAACTTTCTCGAAACTATGCGATTGTAAATAAAAGTAAAAAATTTATAGACAAATAAAAAACCCAAAAACAAAATACTAAAATGGAGTATACACAAAACCCAAATAAGGATCGAAAAAACTTAACTTGATGTGGGCAATGACAATTGCAAAATGTAAAAAAAAAAAAATAAATGAAGTAATAATAGAAATAAAAAATAAACAGAAAATTGTTGCAATGTCAGCAAAAAGAAAAACCTGTGGAGTAAAAGATTGTCGTCAACCCAAGGAGTTTAATTTTAAATAAACTATGAAAAATACAGTTATACGATTCTTGAATAGTGTAGTTAATACATGAGCATTAAGGTTCTTACCACAATGCTATAATATTATTTTGTGTTTACCCTTGTCCATGCAAACAAATATTGGGTTTCTTAAATTATATTCCCAACTTTGTTTGTTAAGCTTCAATTATCTGAAGAAATTATTTTAATCAAGAGAAAGAATAATAATAGCTGAATCTTATGCAAATTTTATCTAAAAATATATAATGGGGCTATGAGGAATCTAAACTTGTGTCAATAGAAAATAGAAGATCTGCCTCCAAGCAGCCAAACTTTGGAAGATTATTTCACATTCAAAAGCTCACTTGTGGAAAATATTTACTTAAAAATCAATTAGATCACCATGGATATTTAAATTATTCAGATATTTATAAAATTTTTAAGGCCTTTCTATAATTGATTTAAGAATTTTCTCAGGAATAGAAATTTAGAACGTAAATGATAATTTCCTAGCCTTCTTTCGTACACTCAGTAAGTTACTCCTACTCAAACACTTGGGGGGTGAAACCCTGTTTGTCCTTCCCATCCATTTGGCAATATTTACCAATTTACGGTTGAAGTGATTAGTGTAAATATTTAGACTAATTGTCCAGAAGAATTGGATGGAAACAAAAAATTACCATGTGTATTTAACATGGAAACTATCAACGTTGCAATCAAAACACTTGATAATTAGCTTTTACTTAAATTAAGTTGTATCTAAAGACCATAACCATATTCTACACTAGAATAATGAACTGTACTAAGATGCACAGTGCCTGATACGAGTAGCTGATATGGACATACCTAGCAATAATACAGTACTACCTTGTAGTAGTCTTTGTTCTTTTGCAAGGGAGAGTTACAAAAGAGAAAAAAAGATGGAAGAAGACGAAAAACTAAGAACTGGGTATCTGACATTCTTTGTTGACATGTTGATGAACTTTTTTTTGAGTTTAAAGTCCATGAAATTTGTTTACCAGACCAACACACAAACACACAACTCCACCATACACGCATGGGTACATAGCCCATGTTATAGTATATATACCTATATAGAGAAGCTTTAGCATCTGTTGGATACTTTATAGTATAGACCCATAATAAAAGCCAAGTTTGGTTAACTTGACTCGTTTTGCCATTCGTCCTGCCATTGTTTTTGTACAAAAAAAGGTGAGAGAGACTTTTCTCATTGTTCTTGTTGTCTCTAGTAAAGTCAAAGTTAATTTTTTTGTGTTCTTTTTATAAGCGTTTGTGTATCAGTGTGTATTTGTATGTGTGTTTGTATCTCTTTGTGCTTGTTTTTTCTCTATATAATTTTCGCCACTGACGACATTTTGAGTGCAAAGGACAAGTGCTTTTTAAGCAGTAAGTCAGTGTGTATGAGGCTGTTTTTTTAACCTTGTTCTTTTGGTCGAGAATGTGGGCAAAAGTAGTCGTTAGTTTTCTACTTTTTTGGAAAACCAAACACACATACACACAAGCACAAGTACATAAAAAACTCACAAAAACGGAAAAACTGGCTTCAGTAACTAGCGGTTTATTCATGGCACTCAACAGACACCAACGTCAACTTGTTTTGTTGTGGTAAGTTCAGGGCTCAAAAACAATGAAAACCAACAAAAAACAAGAAAACAAAAAACAAATACAAAAAAAAATTTATTTAAAAAAATTAAAACCTACAAAAACCATGAGAAGGAAAACAAAGGGACTCTCCCTAAATTACTTAGAATAGCCTTACAAAGTTCGCATGCAGCACCATATTTTTACCATCTATTTTTTTAAGTTTAAGAGGCTTAAGCACAAACTGATTTTGATACATTATTTCCAATCATATTAAGCTGCACACCACTTCCTCAAATTCTTGTGTTCACAAAATTTTAATTCATGTATTTTTCATAATAACAACATTGTTTCATTATTATAGTACGAGTATCAACTGCATATGTCAAAAGTTTGCCATTGTTGTGTGTTTATTTGTTTGAGGGATGTCTGATAAGGTTATTAAGTGACCATTTGGTGGATACTGCATTTTTATACATGAAATTTACTGGAGTTTGTGCCAAAATTATCAAGTCATTCTTATGGTATTTTGTGGTGTTATAAGAAAACTACTTGTGCTGTGATCAAAGGACTTTATTAGAAATAAAAAAAACCAAAAGAAATCAATCAATTCAATGGGTGAGGTTTGCAGTACAACTGCACCATCATGTGACACTATACATCTAATAGGAAGGAATAATCAAAGCAAAGGATAGAATGCCGCTCTAAGACTCTGAAGAAATGGCAATAGTGCTTCACATGATCAAAAAGATTATGAGCACCGTTTTTTTTTTTTTTGTTGGTATTAAAAAAAATAATCGTCATCCACTACTTTGCAAAGCAGAAAAAGATTATAGACATATATTATACAACTTCTCTAGATCGACTAAATATTGAAATTAAAGTATTTTTTTTTTTTTTTTTTTTTTTTACCGATGGGGAAGCATTAAAAGCCGAACGAATCTACTATTCGAAGTGTGGGACTTGCACCCACTAA
This sequence comes from Amiota minor, assembly GCA_037043295.1. Lineage (NCBI taxonomy): Eukaryota > Metazoa > Arthropoda > Insecta > Diptera > Drosophilidae > Amiota > Amiota minor. Next base: position 826,953 of record JBAMAW010002206.1, read on the forward strand.
ACCCCACCGTCCCAAGTCCTACAGTCCCCCTGGCACTACCGCAAAGCATTACGTCAAGGAGGAAAGAGGGAGCATAACAGCTCAAAGTCTGCTTTTACCCCATGTAAATCAAAACAAATTTACGTTAAAACTTCTTGTCAATATCAAACTAATGACCTATCACGTCTTCATTCGTCTGAACTCGTCGTAATCGTTCAATATGCCGCAGCTCTGTCATGATTTGAGCTGCAGCCTGACTTACCACATCCCAATTCAGCTGTGATTCACACATATGCCGGATGCAGTTCGACACAGTCGGCACTTCACCAAACGCAGATGAGATCATTGATCTGGCAACATCAAATCTTGGGCAATGCAGGAAGACGTGTTCTGCATTTTCGTTTTCGCCTGTGCAAGTCGGACAGAAGGGATCATCATCATATCCCCGCTTATACAGATATTCCTTAAAGCACCCGTGACCGCTCAGGAACTGGGCTAGGTGATGGGAAATTAAAGTATAACGGCTGCATTTGCAACGCAAGAATGTGGTCATTCGTGATTATACAATAACAATAAAGCTCTGGCAAAAAATCACTAATTAATCAGCATATCCTCCACATTTAACCCTTGTAACTATTATCTGTTTCCAAATATGAGTAAATACAATAGCTTTAGTGATAAGACATTTACAGCAATTGAAAAATTTCTATGGGATAGTGAGATCTGTTTTAGGGACTTTGATAAACATAATTTTTTGAGAAGGCTTCAAAACCTTGGATCATCATTGTGTCAAATAAGGCTATTTTCAGTTTCTGGAACCAGCAGTACAAAACTAAAATCTGTTTAGATAAAATTATGGAAAAAATCTCGAACATCATTATGAATGATATTATGTAGAAGAGTGAAACAGCAAGATATGGTAATCATCTCAAGAAAAACTATATTCAAAGGATGTTCAGAGCAAGGCAAAACCAAAGTAATTGGTAAAAATCGGCTCTAGTATATTAAAGAAGGCAATTGCATTGATAAAAATGCATGAACAAAATTTGGAATTACTTCAACATCCATCTTATTTTCTCAATTTGGATCCTGAGTCCATTATCTATTTATCAACATGGCCTCCAATGAGGAAGTAGCATGGGTAACTGAGATATATTTAAGAGACTTTGAGTGACTAAACGGAAAAGTTAAATTAACTACAATAAGAATCGTATCCGACTCCCTTCGCATATTGTAGTAGCATACTTTTAGGGTAACAACATCTTGAATCAAGAATATTACTTATCCTGAGGCTTACATGTTGTTGCGTGAGCACAACAATTAACATAAAAACCAAAAGGAAAAAAAACTGAACTATTAATTAAAAACAATTAAAAATGCAACACTTCATATGTTTAAATAAATAAATATAAAATAAATAAAAATTGTAAATGAATGAAATACATAAATATTTCTTCATTTGTTTGCCATAATTGCTGCTGGCATTACACTCGCATTGCATTGTACTTATTTTTATTTGTAAGTCTTTTTTATTTGCAACTGTCAGCGTAGATTGTGAGTTACGAATTATTTAAAGCTGATTGCAAATATGTACATATATTATAAATAAACATATCTATATATTCGTATACTTATATTAATATGTATGTACATACATACATACGTTTTATGGTGGCTTGTGGTTTGAAGCAATTTCCTTTAATTATTAAAAAGCATTTTTGTGGTTAAATGCATTATTAACACCATCAGATACGAAACCTGTAATCAAAAAATCTGAATAAAATTTATATTCATTAACATAACTTTGTACATTTCTCATATTTCTTCTTTTTATTATTTATTTAGAGATTGTGTAGCTTGATTTCTCTAAAGCATACATAAATATACTCATATATCGAAAAGTAAATGAATCTATCATCACTGTCACAGGAGAAATCAATGTTATTATACTTATATCTAATTGGTTTAATGTAATTTACGTTCTATTGCATTGAATTTTTATTCAGTTTTATATATACTAGATCATATGATTCAACTAAGTTGACTGTATATAAGTGCACCACATATGTATTTTATTTATTGCACCCTTTTAAATGCTTCAATCAATTTTTTGAGATCTACAAATCGAGCGTGGCCATGCAGTCTTCACGGATAATTGATTAACCATGTATAGCCGAGCATATACTAGTCTCAATGACAGAAAACCTTTTGTCTCTCTCACTATTGGGTGTACAACTAAGTTTTGAGGCATTTACAAAAGTTGGCATAACTAGCATAGAATCACATTGGACCATCTGGCAACTCTATACATGTTAAGGCGTCATCATTTCCCTCTAAATATCAATTTTCTTTATGCTCTAACCATGTCAACCTTTGCGCCAACAAAACGCTGCTTTTTTGTTGCAATTTTAAGAAAAGTCCAGCTGATAGACATCGATTACTGTGTGAAGCATATGGGTATCATGATACAACAAAACAAACAAAAAAAAAAAAGTACTGCTTTCGGCGTTTTAAATGTGGTGATTTTGTCACCAACGAAACAAATTGTGATGGTAGTAAAGTTTGAATATGTTTTTTTGGATGCCTTCTTGGAGCTCTAGACTCATGCCTAACACAAAACGAGCTCTCTGAAACCTTGGAAGTTACTCAACAAACGATTTCCAACCATCTAATGGCAATATATGGTATTTCGAAGGCTATGCACCTCAAACGTCTGAAACTGTCTGAAAAAACATCACTCAACCCTGCACGTAAAGGAATACAATTAAGTTTTTCTTAGTGTTTGTTTCTGATTAGAAAAAAAAAAAAAGAAAAATTTGTTTTGAGATCCCTAATGGATTTAAATTTTCTTTTTATCCCTATGATTAAATCGTGGAAAGAAATGAAAAATGTTACCATTTGGAAGGGGCCACCATACTCGTTAACATGATAGAAATTATTTTGGTGATGGCAAGTTCGAAAAGTGTATGAGAGTGGAAAGCAGTTTTCCACAAAAAATGAACTTTTTGAAGTCATTCAATGAGCGAGGCTTCAATTTCGCTTGATTTAATTAAAAGCTTCTTTGATTCAATACCAAATAGAATTTTCGAATTTTTTTTTTTTTGTAAACAAGAGCGGCTCATCCGATTACTAAAATCATTCAATATACATACATACTTCAAATTTTATACCTTACCTAAAGTGTAAATGATAGCACATAAAAAGTAATTTTTTCCAGTGAAACAAAATAATTGAACTATTTTGTTTATAATTTTTTACTTTTCCAACTTGAATTTCAATAATTGTTGCTTATATTACTATTTTTTTTTTTTTGTTTTTTTTTTTTTTGGTGTTTTATGTAAGCTTCATAAATGTTCAATTCAATTCATATCAATTACATTCTTTATTGCTTAAAATATTCGAATAATTTAATAGATATCATTTATAAATATTTACAGATTTTTGGTTATTATTTAATGTTAAATTTACCACATACAGATTTAATGAAAAAAAAGAAATCGGTTTTTTTTTTTTGTTTGAAGAAATTATGGAAAGACGAAGAATTTTTCGAGTGAAACACAATGGGGAACTGTTTTAATGAGAGAGCAAAAACTTTACATAGTAAAAACCTGCAAGAATCTAGGCGACTATAAAAACCGGTAACAGTGCTTTAGGTGCGGCCTTTCAAATGTTGCACCTGTATAAAGCGGATTCATGGACTGGGAAGGTAACGTTGTTCGAAGGTCATGTATCTACATACCTCACTAATATATGTAGCTCAAATATGAGACTTAAGATATTCCCAGTAGGTTGAAATAGTACAATCCACTTATAAAAAAATACTTGTAATAACAAAATGGACATCAAATGCAAAACTTTGTCATGAATTATTCACCCTGAAATTATTATCAATAAAGATTTCTAAAATTCTGCTTATTTATATATACTGTTGTACTTACATCGCTTTAAGAATGCAGAAGCTGAGTATAACAGGGTACAGAACATCGGCGCCTAAATGCAGAGAAGAGGACAATTATAACAAAACTGGCTGAAAAATGCTTTGATCACTTCCTGAAATTCTACGATGTTGTCAGATGCGCTAGTTCCAACTCACATTTTTGCGAGCTTTAGATGAAAATCCATAATAGCCAATTCTAAATGAGTTCTGTATTTGAGCAACTTCGCACATGGAATAAATTTGTCCTTATCTAAATTTAAAAAGCAGCAGTCGCAGCATCGTTTCAGCGATGAGTACTTCAACATCCGCATCGCATATGATTTTGAATTCTCCAGTAGACATGAGAAAGCCAAGTGCTGCCAATTTGACATCTTTAATGATAGCGTCCTTAATGATATTGAAAAGGATCTGGCTCAGGATATCGACTTGATATCATTTCTGTCCATATTGTGCCAGCTCTGATTTTCGTTTTGTTTTTGGTATTGAGCTCTTTAATTACAGAAAGTAGGTTTATATAATTTCCCTTCTGATTTAACATCTTGGAGTTTTACTCTGTCGAAATCTTTTCTTAGGCCTATGAAGCACATAACATCTGGGTTTCTGCATTAAATGGCTTTTTCCATTAACTGACTAAACTTGAATATTGAATCTATATTAATGCTTCGGCGATTTGATTCGCAAGAATTCTGGTGAAGAGTAGATGAATAAATAAACTAATAAAATAAATATATTTTTACTAGTACATCAGATTTTGAGATTTATTGCTAAAATTTAGTATCCTGTAAATTCCTTTTATCAAAATAAGTATAATCAAATTAATTCTATATAAATTTTTCATATAAATGAATCGTTTATTATTAGATTCTTGTATGGAAAATATTCCTAACTACCAAGTTTATTGCATGGCAAAAAGTTACAACAGATTCACTAAATTACTATAAGCCCAACAAACACATGAACCATATAAGTATTGTATAACATATTCTATTGCATGAGGTGCTAAAAATTCATTTTTTATATCCAAATATCTTATGTGAGGCTATAACATCCTTTAGCCAAGACCAAAGGTGACATATTTTAAGTTTTTATTTAACAATTGCTTCAGTAAAACTTTTGCTATAAACAAATCTCTATTTAATCCTTGGATTAAGCCCAACATTTCTCACCATCTCATTAATAAAAAGCTAAAGGGGACCATTTCATATTTTATTTTTTTTCTTAGCCTAACAAACAAACAACTTAACTCAAACATTTTGTAGTGTTTCTCCTTTCTCTATCTTAGTTTTTATAACTTTTTCACCCTATTTACATTATTTTATTATACAATATTAAGTTTCTCTTTATAAGAATGGTGTATAGTATGTGGTACATATGGATGGAGACCTACATATGTGTGTTTTGCTTTAGAAAATTTTGCCATTTAACTTGAAAGCTCAAATAATTTAACCTAAATAAAATTTTAGGGATTTGCTGAAAAAGGCATAAATAAAATTAGTTATGTTATTTTGAAATAGGCAATTTTCGAAATTGCACCCAATGGGGACAAGAAGAAACCCTTCATGATGCCTAATACACAATATCTGATGCCTTCGAAGCTCAAAAATGAAGTCAACTTGTTGCCGCTACCCGTTGCTCTTTTAAACTTTTCCTTTTCCCTTTCCATATGCATGTTGCCTTTCTCGTATACTCGTATTTGGTCTGTTGTCGCCAGTGTCTTTTCTTTACATATACAGTATTTTATATATAGTATTTAGTTGGCCTTTATTTTTTATTATAGGATATTTTATTTTATTTTATTTTTTTTTTTTTTTTTTGTTTTCATTTTTGTATTTGTTTCTTTGATAGTCAAATTACTAGTAGATGAGTTGAATATGAATAGCAAGGTAGGCCATTGAATTTCATTCAAGCAAATAAAATGCAGATTATTTTGGTTTTCTGTGGCTTTCCTACGAATTGAAGAGGCCGAAAAATATTGCAAAATATTGTATTTGCCCTCCTTTATGCTTAGGTTTAGGCTGTGGCAAGTGTTCAGTCAGTTTTATTCAATGTAAACAAAGTACAGCAAGAATTTTGAATATGCATGTGAAAAGTTGACTAACAAAATATCTAACTTGGCCTAGATATACACTGATTGCTGAATTACAAGTATACTAAAGTACCAGAGATGTGCATAGTATATACACAAGTAAAATGATTTTTATCTTAATGTGTCAATTGAAATGTGTTAAAATCAATTTCTTTATTTTTCCATTTATTTCCAATTTAAAGTAACAAAAAGAAATGAGCATTTAATTTGATTCAGGTAAAAAGATACTTGTATTACGAATCTAAAGAAATATTCAAATTAGTCAATTATTCATTGGAAAATCTTCTTACTGAAAATATCTAAAAATACTTGTATACAAAGCATCAGACAGGGATTCAGAAATGCCTTCCTCCACCATATCAACTATTTCTAAAATCTTGACTCAATAATCGCCATTTCGTCATGAGTCTTTCTAAATTCATCACGAAGTATTTCCATGAATGTCAGTTTCAGACTGAAATAAAGAAACGAATTCCCAATGCAAAGAAGTCCAGCACAGTTGTTATTTGCTGTGTACCTTTTTTTATTTTCTTTACTTTATCCTAATTTGTCTGCTCACCGTTACATCTGTATTACTTTATTACTAAAGGTCTTAACCTATTATAGATGTTTCTGTTAAAATCTTCCGTGTTACCTTTCCAATGTTTCCTGACTGTTAACTTATAAAGGTGCCTCTTTTATACACAATCAAATAGATGATAATAATGTTGAGGTATCAATATATACGGAGAAATGGCCAGTAACATTGAATGCCTTCAAAGTGATATCGTTGAATTGTAGGCTCATCTAGAACACGCACATTAAAGTGGAACAGAAGTCGCTCAAATCAAAAAGTGGAAAAATTGCCTTGGCTCTGGGCCACGATCTTCACATAGCCATAGGCAGATCTAAAACCAGTGAAGCTGTGAGGGACGGCAAGTAACTTCCATATTGAAATATTGCAAAAACAACCGTCGGTGACTCTATGTGCAATGACAAGTGTTTTTTGGTATGTGAATAATTTTGAAGAATATTTGTAAGTTACATTAATCGATTGCATACTCAACTCACAACTCAAAAAAACAAGGATTTCGAGAACAACGCGCTTAAAGTTTTCAATTTTCTCATAAATTGGCTAATTACAGAAGATATATTCTCTTCTCAGGCAGAGAGTATGCAATTTATTACCATGAAACTACTAAATATAACGAATATTTGTGTATCATTAACTCAAAAATTGTGTAATAGATGAGTGCAGTAGATGAGTAGCATTGTAAATCATCGGCTTAAGTGAAAATATTAATTTTAGAGGGATAAAAAAAGATTATTTATTAAATATTATTAAATGTTTATTGTGGAGCATGAGTTGTAATTTAAATCCAGGATAATAACTTACCATTCAGTTTGTCACAGGGATCAAGGCTTCGTGTCAATCTTAACAAAGCTTGGTGACTTGGTGACAATTTAACAAAATAAATAAAATTACAAGTCCAAATTTACGACCGAGAAAATCTCCGAATATAACCAACCAATTTCAATGAAATATAGGGAATATGTATGGTTGGTTCCAGCTTGAAAGATATACCGAAATCTCTGAACCGATGAAATTTTCAGGGTAACTCTAGCATAGTTCGGAGAGGGTTTTAGGTGAAGTTTGTATAAATAACAAAATTAGAATACATATTCAGTTAGCATATGGAAGTGTCTACAATTTCAAATATTGTTACGAAAATGATCCATCCACTTTAATGGATACGGACAGCCCTGATATCGCAACAGCTTTATCAGCAACAAGAGAATAAGAAGTAAAGAACAAAATGTTGGTAAAAAAATAAAAGTAAACTGAGAAAAGAAATATTCTAAAAAGAAAGAAATTATTCTGTTTTGTATTTTGTGTTGTGTTGAAGTTTTTTTCTGCTTCCTGCCGCCGCTGTTCCATTACATTGAGCTGCAAATCGTCATCCTCTACATCTTTATATGACTAACCTGCATACTTAATAATCTACAATAAGAATAATTTATGAAATAATAAAATTGGTTACAATATTAATTTAATTTTCAAAAAATTATATTTCATTTATTATAAGAGGAATTTAAACAAAAGTTGTGAAAATTGGTTTAGGACATATGTATGTAACATCTAAGCACCATGGAAACAGATTACGGAAAATTTTTATTAGCTCGAATTTCCGAAAAGTTGCGTCAATTTAAATATGAAAACGAATAAATTTATTTTACTATTTTTGAATTGCAGGGAATGTTTTTGATTTGTTTTTTTTTTTTTTTTTTTTTTGTTGAGTTGAGTTGAGAACTCAACAAACAAAATTTTATATAAATTGCGTTAAATTTTCATGTTCTATGTGTATATAATAGAATGCAAATATCCACTCAGCATCAACTGATAAATATTAGTAGTATAGTATATTTGTATATAAAACTATGTTCTGTAAATGTTAAACCGTTCAACTCAACTGTCGTTATTTGTTGGCACTTTTTGTCATCACCATCATCATCATTGCTATTATCATCACTATGGTCTTCGTTTTCGATTTTTTGTTTATTTATTTTTAGACATTATTTCTTCATTCGCTTGTCGCATTCGCATCGAGTTTAACTTCAACTAAATGAATAAACTTTTTCTGCTGCATACTTTTCGGTGGTAAATAGTGTTAAAGTTCACACATTTGATTTGTTTTTACCCATTTTATGTTCATTTCGTCCCTTTTCCTTAGTAAGTCGGTTTTGTTTTGCTCTCATGCGCTTCCTTTATTCCTTCAGTCTCGTCCTTAAAGTATTTGTTCCTTTCCTTTATATGGTTTTTATTTGTTTTTTTATTTGTTTTTTTTTTTGTTTTGCTTGTGACTTCACTCTTGTGTTACTTTATATTACTAGTATACTAGTACTAGCATTTCTCTTCTCACATGATTGCAGATTGTTTTTTGGCATACGAAATTTTTTTCCGAGACGAGCAGCATTTGTTTGAGCAAAATAGTTTTTCCATTATGACACTCACTCAGGGCACTCAGAGAACTCAGTCAGTTTCTCTCTAATAATATGGTGAAAGCAGGAAAAAGTATGCTGCTGCTGCTGCTGCTGCTGCACAAGTTGAAGTTTAAGCAAAATATAACGAAAGTGTAAATTAGCTTTTGGCTGTTGTTGTTATTCTGAAGCGAAAAACTTTGTCATTGGATTTTAATAAAAAACACTTACATCAGCTTCACTTCATACACTTTTTCTCTCCTCTCTTCTCTATCTGTGAGTGTTTATAGAAAAAGTTTTGTTGCCTACCACAATATCTACATGGTATATTGTAGATGCATAGATAGATAGATAGATACATATGAACATGTGCATAAACTTATTGACAGCACTGTTATAGTTTATTTAGACTTATTCAGCCCCAAGTTCACTTTTGGTTTGTAAATAATCACTTGTGTTACAAAATGCTTTCACAGCTAATTTTCTGTTCTGCAATTAGCTTTTTGCTAAACAGCAGAACAATACTCAGATAATGTTGGGATATTATCAGGGAACTCAACTGAACTGAGATTTTTATTTAGGCTTATGGGGGACTGAGATTGGGTTTCATTTCAATTTGATTCTGTTTTTATTTTATGTTATGGTTTGAGAATAATTTTATTAAATGAATGGAGCAGTAGTAGTGACAATACCCAAAGGCATTTGAACATCATAAAAATGATATCACAAACGCTCTCAATAACAGAGAATGCAATTAATGTTAGTGTCAGAGCAAAGGACATGCACTGAGCTAAACGAATGCACAGGACAATGAACGCGACACAAGAGAGCTGACGGTCGGTTGGACTCGGTCAATGAACAAACTAACAGACAGCTTGGCTCTCTAAGTAGATTGGTAGCAAAGTGCCAATTAACTGGCACAAAACTGGAAGATGGTTAGAAACTTAGAGGGACCATCATACCAAATGATATTATATCAACCTGTGGGCGATGTGTTGGGTTGAATTTGTGAAAATAGCATTTGAAGAAATGAACTAAAATGCAAATAGAAAACAGACAAATCACAGATAAATAGACAGGCAAAGGGTAGACGGACGGCAACAGACGATAGACAAGTGAACAGAATGGGCAGAAGGGACAGAGCGGTCAGAATATGGCAAACCAGGACAGTCCATATAGAATGACAGCAAAACTGTAGCAGAGGCAAATGAATACGATATATTTAGAAATGCATTTTAAGTGCTGCTGCATATTATCAGGCGTATGATGTTTGAGTTGAGTTGAGTTGAGTTGAGTTGAATTGAGTGGGTGGTTTGTTGGCTGTTTGGTTGAGTTAGTTTCCTCTCTTATTGCCAGATTACTATCGTAGCATGCTATTCACACTTGTATGCAACACTGATTTCGACTATGGCCACGGCGTGCTTTGCCTAACTGCATAAACTACAATATCAGTGTAAAATTAGGCCTTGGGGGTCTTGCAAAAGTCATTTTAAGTTTTTCGGTATAACTCGGTCGTGCACGATAAAAGTAAATGAGCCAACTTTTGCTTTACGAATGCATTTAGATACGAGCATGGTTCTTTTATTGTATAGTAGTTTGTGTCCGCTTGATTTTATGCAATCAAAATCATGGTTTTTGAATTGTTTGAGAATCATTATGAAACATAATCATTCTATTATATGCACATAATAGAAAACTATTTAATGCCTAGCATTCGTGGCAATGTACATTCTGTACATTTTTCACTTAATTTAACTGCTTATATTAAATTTGGATTGGTTTCATACAAATAAAGTCATCGAAAAAGAGATGTTTGTCAAAAACAACTAATCTGCTCTAATGAAAACTTTTTATCCACTATTTACTATTTATTTATTTTAAAATTTAAATCTTTTTTAGCCAGTCAACTCCTGTTTACATAAAATACTAAGAATTTCATTGCTTCACGCTATTTCCTATCAAGATTTTCTTAAGTCATCCCAATAGATCTTATCAATAAACAGCAACAATATAACTAATTTGGCTAAACCCTACTAAAAGGTCTCATCGAAATATCCAAGGGATACTACATACGTAGTGCTTGAAGACCTGACAATATGCTGTATACTTATAATTTTTGTAAAAATTTCGAGTTTGAATTAGAAGATTAGAAAGAGAAGAGGAGCGCTTGCTATGAAAGCAATGTCCTGTAACGACCAAGTTTAAAGAAGTCATATAAATACGAGTTAGTATGAATGTCTAAGAATATAAAAGGTATTGCCTGATCACTTCAGACGAGTTGACTTGCTTCTGTTCTTGTCAACTGTCCTTTCCCAAGTGAAGAAAGTTAAGTTGACTTGAGTCTGATCTTGTCAGTGTTTGTTTCGCAAGTGAAGTCACTACCCGACATCAAGGTTTTTCAATGCAATGTTGCAGAAATTGATCAGTTGCGGAATAAGGTTATTTTTTCTTTTTGTACTCTATAAAAAAACTAGGCGAGTGTGTACACAATAAGATCTTCGGCATTGTAACAAATGCTGATATGAAAGGCTTCACCGCAGTGCTGAAGAAGGGTAAGTACAACAATAACAACATCCTACTAAGAAGGCCGTGTGTGTTTTCTTCAAAGCTTATCAAAAACGATCTCTGAAGAAGTTGAAGAACTTGCCCACCGACTCCAAGTACTGAAAGCCTGGACCCAGGCTGCTCTCCGTCGTGTCTCAAGAAACACTGAATAAAAGCAACATACAATAACTCATTGCTAGGTTTTTGTATTAAATGAAAGATAAACCTGCCTTCTCTCATTTTCTACTGTTTTGCCAAATATTTTCTAAACAACCTCTTAGCATTATATAAAACAAGTCAACTCAACTAACTCAACTACCAACTGAATTCATTTAAATGCACGCGTTCAATGAAATCAGTTCAATTGATGTAGTATGAAATATGTTTTCTAATCTCAGTTATAAAATATCTGTGCTTGAATTCATTGCCTTTAATGAAATACAAATATTTGGAGATACATATGTACAATACACTGTATAGGTATTATATTATCAAATTCACACATCTTTACGAACTAGCAAACAGCAGTTGCTAAATTGATTATTGGCACAATTTGTTGTTCAGGTGTTTTGTTAAAAAACATTCCTCTTCATTTTTTCTGTTGTCATATTTGATTATAATTAAACTAGATACAATGCTATACAAGTATACTAAGTTATATACATGGACATGTTGTCGTCATTTCATTTTTTATACATTTTTTTTTAACTAATTGTTGTTGTTGTTATTGTTATTGTTACATTTATTTCTGTTATTATTGTTGTGTTTGTTCATTGTTGTTTGTTGCTATAAAATTATGCAACACTTTTCATTTTTTATATTGCATGCATGTGAGAAGTATTTCAATTCAATTGAAATTGTCACGGGTATTTGAGTGCAGACATTGAAAGGAAGATAGAAGGGCTAGCAGACAGGTTGCAAAAAAAAAAAATGCAGTTATTATACAATACAATTTATAGGAAGCAATGTCCACAGTTTCCGGATACAAGCTAACGATTTTTTCTTTATTCTTTGCCTTTTTTTTTATTATTATTATTCACAAAGTGAGTGGCTACACAAATTTTAATACAATTAGCTTAAAAGGAAATTTTATAAGCACTTTAATATTTTGGCATGACAATAACAATTGTGGGAACAAAGTTGTTGAAATATCGAACTGAAATTTTATTTTTCTACAAATGTTCATTCTTCATCTATTTCATTATGTAAAGAACCAAACATATCAAATATATCGTATCACGTTCTCCTGGATTAACAACAAGTCCTCCTACAATTATCTGTTTGGGATACTTTTATGAAATTTCAAAATTCCTAAAATGTATAAGATTGGCTATGGTTCCTTACCATAGACAGATTATAAAAAATTTTTGTTACTTATGTCGTGTTTCGAAAAACAAATACTTTATAGTTTTGTTCACTTGTAGGATGCCTTTCGACATAGGTACATATGTAGTTACCATAAATTTCAAATGAAAATATTTTAAACTACAAGGTATTTCGAATACTTTGAAATGTTATGAATACAATTATCTAATTGCCATATGTTGATCACTTTAGGACATTGCCACATTTATATCTTTAGAAAAAAAAAAAAAAAGAAGAGAAAACTGCTACAATAAAGCGCTTAAAAATCTCAATAACTTGTTTTATGTTTTTGTAACAGCAACAAATAATTAAAATAAAATGTAACCACAAAAAGCACTCATGTAAAACAAGCAATTGCATTCCATTATTTTGAATAATTAATAACATAATTAATCGTAACATTTTGACATTGTTCAGCTGCTACACAGAAATACACAGAAAAGATTTTTTCTGTCCCATTTTTTTGTTGTATGTTCTTTAATTGTCAATTGCTTTTTAGGAAAGCGGGAAAATATTATATGTATAAAAATAACAATATAATGTTGTAATCAACAGTTTGCACCAAAGCCAAAATGTTTCCAATTCAAATGATTCTTTGTGCAAGTTGTTTTACCCATTGAAAATGAACACAGTATTCCTAATATTTATTTCACTTATCGAAGCAAACATTTTTCTTTGTTGTAAATGTTACGTTCTATTAAATTCATACAGAGTCACATGATTAGGTCAGCAATTTCAGTTTAGTTTAGTTTAGTTTAGTTTGGTTCAGTTGAAGTTTCATGCCGCCAAATAAGATCATCATCATCATCATCATTAACATGGGTCGAAAATATCCACAACATAAAACTTAGGCACTAAAATGTTATACGAACTAGAGTCTTTATACAACTTACTTATTGACTTTTTGTCGGCGGTTCAGTTTTTGGTCTTCGTTCGTCAAAAGCAATAAGCGTCGAGCGGTCAGATTGCTAACGCGTGAAAAAGTATCTTCAGCATAAATGGTCATAAAAATTGGTATTATCATCGAAAACATGATGTTGCCAACTTAATCTCTTTGCCATTTGCTTTGCTACCATATACAATTTCGATAAATTTTCCGAAGCGAGAAAAAACAACAATACCAAAAAAAAAAAATGGTATAGGAAAATACCAAATGAATTGTGCGTTAGAAAATTGGATGCTTACATTTTTTTGTTTGTTTTTTTTTTTTGTTTTGTTAGCAGGTCTATCTTTGTTATATTTTTTCAGCTACTAAAGGGTTGATTCATTTTTATATGAATTTTGTTACAAAGGGAAAAGGATATTTGAAGAATTGGCAAGATATAAATTTTTATTTTAAGGAATCTTTCGGAATGAAATTGTAGATTTAATGGTACTAGGATAAGCCTTCCAAGTATTGTGTTTGCTTGCATTTATATATAGATCAATCATCACATATTGCATACTTAAATTCAGAATTACTTTAAAATGTTTCTAGTAATTAGCAATTTCAACTTTCAATTGATTATGAGTTTGTATGGGAAAAAAATTAATTTAAATACTGATTTTTAAAGGAAAAAGAAACCATTCAAAGAAAACAATGCTTCTTTAACTGTTACGGTGACTCAAATTAATTTGAAGCAATTATTGAATATTATTAAACTGAGTTTTCCCAATCCCCAATGGTGTCCTTACTCGACAATTGATCCAAAACTAAGTTTGATATACAATATTCCTGTCTTATTGAAGTTAAGTGATATCTGAATATTAAAGTGCTGATAGATTATAAAGTAAAGGATTATAAGTATATAAAAATCACAGTATAAACTTGATTTAAAAATATTATTGAACTTAGTATTCACATGTCTGCCAGAGCAGGAGAACTTTTTCTTAGCGGATAGACCTTTAAATGAAAGTTGTCCAAGAAGTTTCTGTTGCCTTTTTAAAAAGCATTAAATAAAAGATAAGAAGGATTCATTGTGTAAATTTTTGTAAGATATAAATGCTTCGGATTTACTTAATCAAATAGAATAATAATATCTTGTCTCATTTTTGTCTATATGTACATGTATTTTTGTTTTTTTTTCCTATGCTAGCATTTTTAAGGCAAACCATCCATATAAAGATTATTATGATTACATGCAGAAGGCAAAGGAACAAATATTCAAACTCACATATATATATATAGATATAGATATATACCCGTATTATACACATATAGAAAGTAAAGAAAAATGCGTTTTCGGTCGCAAATGAGATTTGCCCATGGGAGCAATTCACACGCACAAAATGGAAATAGATAAACTGTACTTTGCTAGATAATGATTGGCAAAAAGGCAATGCAAAAAGCAAGAGAAAAACAATACTAAATCTTATACAAACAAAAAATAATATATAAAAGTAAGGAAAACAAATATTGTATAAGTTGTTTTGCTTAATTTATTTAAATGTATATCGAAGACTATTTCAAATTATAATATCAATGAAATACTCTCTCTGACTTACGTACAATGGACACTTAAAGCAATACATAATAAATACTTTAATAAATTATATTTAATATTGCAGTTATCTTATAAGTTAAGGTTACTGCATATGTATATGGTAAGAAACACACGTAACTACATTTCAAGTTTGCATTAATTTCCATTAACCTAATGCCATTCAAGTTCCATTTTTTTTTTCATGCATATTATAACATAAATCTGTCATAAAAAGACATGAAATAATATGATTTTAATACAAAATTTAACAAAAGAAATGTCAAATGGGCCTTTCTAGATATTTTATTTAATAATGCAATACCATAAGTGTAAGTTGACGACTCGAGTAGTCATTAACAATAAAAAGAAATCTAAAAATAAACCATCACGTACGTTGAAATAAATCAAAACTGATGTTCTTAGTATACATGTCTAGTTTGAGATTAAGAGCTTCATCAAGTTGATGATATCAAAGCGAGAATATCAGATAAAGTGAAGGAGATAACATACCTACTCCACTGAGAGTAATGTATCTAAAACTTAACCACTTCATTGGAATACAGCAAAAGTTCAAAGTAATCAACATACATACAATATAAATATATGGTATACTTATGTGTAATAGAAAAAACAAATAGTAGTCATTTATTTTGGTTGTGTAGAAGATTAAATACTCTTTAAGACAGGACAACTCAATATAAAGCATATAAATAGAAAGTGAAATCTTTACGTAGTCCGAAGTCCATGATAAGCAAAATTAATAAAAGGGAATTCAGAATTTCACCCAGAAGCACTCAGGGTCAAACCCTGCAGGCAGTATAAAGTATTTTCGTGATTAGTGCGACGAGACGAGTTGCGTCTGTCCTTCTGTATATATGCAAATTGGCCTCCCCGTGTTTGAGCTCGAGAACTGAAATTTTCCACGAACTTGAAAACAAAAACTTAAATACAATACTATAATTTGTTGACCTATTTCTATCCACCATGTAAATTCTAAACCATGGGATAACGGGATCTGGTAACTCCCATACAAACTCAGATTCAAATTCACGTTCTGTTGGAAAAAATTTTGGTTAAGGTATTCTCGAACTGAAATTTGGATACTACAAATGTCTAATTCACATACAAATACTTCGCTCTCAAAGTTGAAATGCTGTATGTGTACTAACTCTACGATAAGTTTAAGTCAATAATGGATGCGTCAAGAGTATAACAACTTTGACATAGCCGAAGTTTAGCCTCTTTTTCCTGGTTCTTAATTAAAAAGGAGTGCGATCGTGTAAAGAACTTACTGTGCTGATAAATATTACACTGATGTCTTTTACGTAAAGTTTTTGTCATAATACGTAGATTATGCTTAATCTAATCAACTGTTCTATGGAAGTCTACGATAAGAATGAAAGCACATATTTATGTTGTGATTTATCTTCATGGCAGATTACAGCACAAAAATATTGTCGATACACCTTCTTTTGCTTCGAAAACAATTTTGCCGTATGGACATTGCCTTGTAGGATTTAACCCACACGGTAAGTCTCTAATTTAATATTGAGTTGAAAAGTTTGGCTATCATTCTGTGAGTCAGTTTTCACTTGTTTTCATACAAAATTTTTCTTATACGAAATTTAATCTCATTGCTCCGATAAGGCAAAAAAATAATCAAACCATAATGAAAATTTTCTCACAAATATAATTGATTATGTATAGAATGGTAACTAAACTAAATCATATGAATATAAAATCAAACAATGACTATATTGTGTTGAAATCGATTTCTTGAGTTTATAAAAAGAATTTTCTATATAAGAACTTCACTTTTCTATGTAAAATAAAAGCGAAAATCAAAATTTAAATTTCTACCTTAATAAGAATTAATTCAATAATAATAAAGACAACAATAAAAGTATATTCTTCTCCTGTCAACGTATGACAATTATGTCTTAGAAGTACCATGGTATTTGAGTGGCGTACAAAAAATAAAAATAAAAAATATATATATATACACATAATCTATTGTATATGAGTATGTACCTATGTCATGTATATCTTCCTATTAAATGTGTTCAAACATCATACTCATACTTGTAATATTTGTTAATATGAAGGGTATTTCAAATAGCCTTGGCATGCAAGTCCATTATGCTATACGTTAAAAAGTAAAAGTCTACTCAAAACTACACACTCGCCATTAAGTGACTTAAAGTCCAAGTTATCTGTAATCTTGCCCTGATAAAGCGCGCGCGCCATGAAGTATGCTACACTAAGCAGCTAAACATCTGAAAGTTTGAAAAATAATCTAGACGCTTATGTTGTTTTGACCAAGCCACCGACCGACAGACAGAATGACCGTCATTCTTTGTTCCTCGCTTGATTGCTTGCTCTTTAGTATGTGGCGGCAACAAAACACATTAAATGCGGCCACGACCACCATCACCAACACCATCATCATCATCACCACCATTGCCACATTAAATGTGGGTGTATCTGTTTGAGCGTGTGTTTGTCGCTAATGTTAACATGTCAGCTCTGCGTATGCTTACACGCGCTTACAAAATGTTCATCGTTCAGCGAGTAAATGCGTGGTGCGTGCGCTCTAACTTCTTACCGAGGATGTGCCTTGATTTGTGTTTGTTTAACTTTTTTCGCAGATGCAGGTCCTTGTTGCCTGCTTATGTTGTGACTTTGCCTTTATCCCTACAATACTCACACAGAACACATACACACACACACACACTCACATAAACACAGCTACTGATACGCATACAAATACATAGGCAGCTCGAGTCAGTTAAATTGACAACGTTAAACACTTTGTTTGACATCTTTTGCATTATTAGCTCAACATGAAATGATACAAGCCTACTTACTACTCTAGAGGACTGTCTGTCTGCCTCTCCGTCTTTCTATTTAGATGCGTCACATGTGTGATTATGTGTGTGTGTGTGTTTTATTTGTGTGTGGAGAAAAAGAAAGACAGTACTTATCTCTGCCATTGTAATTGATGCTGGAAGTGATTTAAATTGCTAAAAGTTAACTTTTATAACAAGTAAGTAGCTTATATACTACGAAAAAAGAGGCGTACGCCCTCAGTTTGTTTTGTATGATGGCATTTGCCATACAATATTGATATAATTTTCTTTTTTATTTGATTGATAAAGAGCCAATTTGTTATTGAAACATAATAAGTATGTGTACATGTATACAAGATAATCAATTTTGTGTATTTATTATTTTCCATCTAATTTCTATTATTATTGCTTTCATTTCAGATTTGTCTTTTAATTATTCAAATTTCATTCCTGGGGGTCAAGGGTGTCATTACCACCGGTCCTTGAAACAATTTTGACGTTGTGTTGGGTTTCCCATAGCTTTATGTTGATTTTACTACGCTTATTTATTTATTCTTCGTTGATATGCAGAAATCGCAGTGTAAAATTGAGTTTTTGAAGTACAAAAATTTTCAACACATCACCATCAACTAAGATGCTCTTCTATATCATTCGCCATATTTTATTTCTATATAATTTCAAATCCATTTTAAGATCTAATTAATGGTATTTTATTTTCTTAAAAATAAGTATTCTATCCATGCATGGTTTGAGATGGGTGGGTGGGATAATTAAGCTTTTGAGTCTGATATATGATATCGAAAAGGAAAGATGCCATTTAAAAGTCAAAAGGTAAAAAATTAAATTATAATAAACACTATCAACGTACGTATATACTTATGTATCTCTAAAATGAGATTACCGTAATTTACTGCCATAAAAGGATTCTTGACTTAACATCTTAGCTCTTTTATTGTTCTGTTCCAAGCACATGGCAGCAGTCACTTCTAAATGAAGTTATTGCGAATGCATAAACATTTTTGTGATGCGCTGCTCTGGTCCTCACCTTGCCTTGCCTATTTTACTGTACCTCATCGCTTAATAAAATTTAAATTGCTTTGTTTTTATCAAAAAGTTTTAATCCCTTTAAGTAGCTGGCGACAGGCAGCTACTTTGGTATAATCGAGACCCTGTGTCTCACCACTAACTCACAACTCACAGGCAAGTTGGCAAGTTGGTGTTGTTTTGTCTTCGAATGCTTTCGACCGGAAGCAGCGTATAACAAACGTTAAGCCGCTACTTGACTTGCTGCCTTTTGGTAGTTTGGTAGCTTTACCTCGTGTTTTATTCATAAATTCGATTAAATGTCAAAAAGGTTAAACTACCACTTCCGGTGGTGCCTAAGACTGCTGGCTCACGCTGTTGTCCTCTCATATACCTATACTCGTACTCGTCTACTCACCCGTCGTTCGTCGTATGTATGTAGTTAGTCTTTGTGGCAAATATTGTATGTTGTGAGGTGGGAGATTTGCTTACTGCTACCTGCCTCATACCTGCTGCCCTTGGCCTGATGCACACGCTTATCCTTAAATTAGCAAAAAGCGCACGTAAAGCTGTCGAAAGTCAAAAAGGGTACTCAAGTCGAAGCGTTTCACTCCACTTCGCATCGTGTCGCTTCTGATTGCGTTCTGGTTCTGGTTCAGTTTCGAGCTAAAGTTCCTTGGTCATAAAATCTTTGTTTTCATGCTTTTCCGTTTGTTTTACGACAAAAGGCGACTAAAGGATTATATATATTGTATATTTTTTTTTTTTTGTACAAAGCGAGCTTATATCCAGATATATATTTTTGTATTCTCCTGCTGTTGTAGGTGTTATTTGGTGCACAAGCAAGTTGAAATGTATATAAGTCACTTAAAAATGAAAAACATATTAAAATTGACAATAAAACTGAAGTTTATGTCGTCAGGCATTTTAAATTTTTAACGTTCCACCTTGTAAAGTGCAATGAAAGAGCGAACATTCAAAAAGTGAACTTAAAGCTGAAAATGTCTTTCCATTTCTGACATTCTCTTTTTTTTTGACCATGCCATGTATATTTTTATTTTCAACAATAGATGCTATTCCTATTGCAACAGCCTCCTTTTGCCAACCAACACTTTCATTGAAATTCATTCATTCATTCTACTGTTGTGAAAGTCAAAATTTCATCTCACGTTAGTACTCAATTTCCATTAGCCACTTAATTTGGTCATGCCAGTATGCTATGCTACTCTATGCCAAGATGGTAAAATGCACAGCCAATAGCAAGTTGAAATTGAGTCATACTTAAGCCATGAAGCCATTCATGCGCGATATTTTCCCAAAATTTCGTTTCATTTTATTTTGCTTCTTGAGATTCATACAATTTCACATACTAAAAATGCATAGATCCAGTTGGAGCCTCATTTGTTTGTTTTAAACTTCAACGAAGAAATACACAGGACTTGACTTATTCACATACATACATATGTACTACATATGAGTGAGTATGTCTGTGGATATAAATTCATATGTGCATTTCCCAATGTATTGCATACTTTTTGGCTTATTTCCCTTTCTTTCCTTTGCAATCGTTTCTTTCATTCGTTTCGCTCATTCGTTCGTTCCTTCTTTCGTTTTTGTAAGTTTTTGAGTTATTATGAAAACTTTCAAAGCATAAAATTTTTCTTACTTCGCTTCAACGAAGCATAAAAACTTATGTCTGTCTATAGTTGACTGCTGCTATACTCTACACACAACACACACTACACTACACTTCACCTTACTTCACCTAACTTCCATTGATCGACCTATGGTGATAACATAGCCCGTGGCTTCTCCTTCCTAATCCCAATGCAACTTCAGTTTGTTCAGTTTGCTTACTTGTTTGTTTGCCGGTAATATTTCTTTAAATCGAGTAAACAAGTGAAGTTCAACAAAGCGGAAACGGAACTACACACACACACACACACACACACAGATACACTCTTATCCTTTCTTTCAAATAAAATGAGAGACGTAAAGAAAGTAAGTGAGTGAGTGAGTGAGTGAGAGTAAGAGTGTGAATGTTATGATGCTGCATGTTACATGTAACTTATACGCACTGTCTTTCCTTCTCTCATAGTTTTCTTTATTTTTAAACGGTAAGAAAATATGGCGGCAAATAGTCTCTCCCCATCGGGCGCTGCTACTGCTGCTGCTGCTTCTTTGGTTGTTGTTCTTTCAGTGTTTTGTTTTTCTTAGAAATTGTTTCTAAAAATAACAAAGCTTTCTTCCTTCCTACAGACTACTTACCACTTACTACATACTTGTGTTCCTTAGGAATGTCTCTTAGTACTTTGTCCATGCCTGCAGCCTGTTAGCGTTTACTTAAGCTCCTTTTTAGTTTTAGATCTTCTCTACTTTATTTCGCGTGCTACAATTGAAATTGAAACGAAAAAGGAACAAATGAACGAACAGTTGAAGGAGCAAGGAACAAGTGACTGAGCGACGCTGTTTGTCTTGGCAATCGCATATATTTTTTCTACTAAACACAGGATAATCGAAAATAATAATACTCGTTTAGTGTGCACACAAAAGAAACACATGCCTTCTCAATGCTCCTTCTTTACTAAAGGTGGCTTAAACTAAACATATAAATACATATAGCTCAGCTCAGTTTAGCACAACTTGATTCGCATCAGCTGTGCTCAGCCCTACCTTTTTCCCCTTAAGCTCAGTTCAGACTTACATTGTTTGTATCTTCACCTAACGTTTTGTTTACCTTTTTGCACTTTATTACTTCACTTAGTATTTGTTATCCCTTTTATGTGCCTTCATTGCTCAAAGTCAAATGCTTTCCTTCAGTTTAGGGTAAAATTCAAATCATCCTTACATTGTCTTTCCTTTCAATTGTATGCAACCAATTGAAATATTAATCTCGACAAATTTGTCAATTTATACTTAGTAATAGATCTGATTGCCTTTATCTGTTATAGCAAGTGATTTGATATGCAAAGGTTAAAACTCAATCAACATTTAATGATACAATAAAAGCAATGATTCTTTACTTTAAGAAAACCTCTCATCTCTCTAGTGAATGAATGAATTCTTTGCTAATTTGCCACATTCCACATGTGAAAAATTCTTGTGAAAATATTACACTCTACAATAAAACCAAAAACAATAGGGTAACCAACATCATCATCATCATCATCATCATCATCATAAACGACATCATTATGGTTATCACAATAGTCATCATCAGCATCATCATCATCATCATCAGCGGCGGCGGCAGAAGCAACATTTGCAAAAAACAAACAATAAAGTTTTATAGCATATTTAGCGATTTTGGCGCTCGTTGTTCTTGTTGTCGACATTGTTAGTTTTCCTTTGGAAAACAACAAGTATAAAGAAAGAGTATCATGAAGAGAGAGAAAACAGAAACATTTTTAAGCAATAGTTGCAAAGTATCTATGAAACTACAAGTACCAGGCATGTGGATGTGGGTGTGGGTGTGGATAGGCTGCGTCAGATAGTCAGGTACATCAAGTTACACATTGTGCTTCAGCTGTGCCTAAAATGACGGCTTGAAATTATTTTTGCCAGTTTTCTTACCATATTGTAGTTTCTTCTTAAAATTCTATCTACTACTCATAGTATTGTATCTTGTGGATACAAGTAGAGAAAGGTACTAGGACCCACATTTAGATGTTGTTGTGTGATTCCCTTCTGTTGCTGCATTCCTGGGTTGTTACCGTGAAAACAACAGACAACATTTTTGTTACATAATGAAAATATTTTGTTAGTATGTAATTTTGGCAAACGCAAAAGAGTTTTCAAATTTGTACTATGTTTCTATGCAGACACACATACATAAATAAATTCTAAATTTAATGAAATATTTGGTAAAAAAAGAAAAAAAAACAAAGATATACCACATTTTACCTAGAAACAACTTAAATTACGAACTATGAAATATTTAAAACATTATTTTTTTAAAAGAATTTTGATTTTAATTTTGAATGGGTTTTTAATTTAAAATAATTTTTATTAAGGTTTTCCATATAAAAAGAAAGATTTCTATGTTCTAAGTTGTCTGATCAGTATTAATGTGAAAAATATTCCATTTTGTCTTATTAAATATGAGTGTAGTTTTTGAATTCATTAAAATTGCACATGGAAAAACATTCAAAATAGGATAAATTGTGGGGGAAAAATGCTAATTAATTATGTTAAGCTATGAATCGAAATCTGAAATTTACATAGGTGACATCAGTGCACGTGCTCTATGAAAGAAAAATGGGGCTTTCCTTAGGCTTGTGAAGCATACATTTGCGTAGCACAGTCGTGCAAATCCACTGCAGTTTCATAATGAAGAGGAAGACTGGTTATTTTCTTCTAACAGACGTGTCGGTCGTTGTCAAATTAAATACTATATCAGCTTTCGATCTGGTATACGAAATCCAGCTTTCAGAAAAATACAATAGTACAAAAGTGTTGCATGTAAATCGGCAGTACAAGTACAATGCATCTTTAGCAATGGTCTGTCGAGAACCACGAATTTGAGCAGGGGCCTGCATTACGACAAAGCGAATCGTAGCGATCGGTAAGTGCTGATCGCTATGAATCGCTGGAACGTTGGGATGATAAAAAAAGAACAAGAACATTAAGAAGAAGGAGCAAAAATGATGGTGTTACGCAATTAGGAAGATCTAAGAAATTGATGCTTATTGAGGACTGATTTTGGAACACCAATTGAGTAAAAGTGATTCTGTAGACATCAATGGAGGACACCTCATAAAAAAAAAAAAAAACAAAAGACTGGAAATCAGTATGTGCAAAATTAAATAGTGATTCTGTTAGTGATCTTGTGTATTTTGTATTTGTAATGCAAAATACTTGTTGTTCGGACTTGTCGTCCTCGATTCAAAACATGATAAGAGAGAAAAATTTAATTGGTTGCGTGTTACAGTAGTCATGTTCTCAAAACTAGCCCACGGCATACCAAATCTTTTTCCATTATTTTTGCATTTATTCGCACTTGGTGTGAATGAATTCATCATTCAGCAAGAAATTGCCCCGCCTCATAATGCTAGAATAACCAAAAATTGATTTCATGAAACAATATTGAAGAGTTGGAATAGCCTTCATGTATCCCAGACCCTATTCCTATAAACAGTTTGTGGTCTCTGAGAAAAAAAAGGCGCCTAACAAATCTACCTCCGCGAACAGTTTTTGAACTAAAAATGTGTAAGAATGAAGAATCATTGCAATCAGATAAGACCCCATGAAAAATATGATTCATCGTAGTAAAAAATCATACGAATTAATAAAGGCCTCTTTCTGTTTAATATATTTTTAGGTAGTTATATAAAACAAAAATGATAAAAAGTTATACAGATCCTATAAATAATTTATAAAATCTTTTTATAAAAGTACAACTCACAAACTTTCCAACAAGTATAAATACTATTTAGTTTATTTATCAAATAACTTTTTAAAAACTGTTGCAAAAATTCAAATGAAGAAAAATCGTTTGGGTGTGAAAAGTAGTCAAGGTAGTCTATGTACTTCAATATGCTACAAACGCTGCAATATAGCAATAAGTAATACCATTCGCACGAGTGTTAGAAAGGACTTAACATAATCACCAGATCACTTAATAGAAGCTTAAAGAACTAAACAAACTCATCTGATAATCAATTTAATTTATATACATGGCTTTCATCATAATCTCCTCTAACATAGTGCAACCCATTTACAATCAGCATTACGAGAGAATTTGAAATCCTGGCAAACATAAAGTAAACTTAGAATACTATAATGCATTCTATGTAGTAATGAATCAAGTTCAAACTCACCTAATAAGAAAAACTCTTTTGGCTTATGCTTTGTTAGTTCCCAATTACAATATTTACTCTTCAGTTAATTATCACTTTATTTTACAAAGTTTTATTGCAAATTATTTAAAACCGAACATGTGTAACAAATTGAAGTAAAAAAGGAAATAACCTTTTATTATATTTGGAACATCAAATGCTTTCAAAATATAAGCAGCATCATTAAAAATGTTTTGTAACAATTACTGGTCATTTTTGGGTTAACCAACAAAAAAAAAAAACAAAAACAAAAAAAGAAAAGGAAAAAAGCCAAAATGATTTGTAGATGAACACTAGTAGAACTCCCACTATCGACAAATCTAGTGAATTTAGGACACAAGGACAAAATTTAACAACAAGAAACCTAAACCAAATTCGCTTGAATACACAATAATCTATGTCAGTTTCTCTCTAAGCGACTGAACCGAAATGAACAACTAACAAAAGATAGAAAGAAAGATCTTCTCATGTTAAAACCGAAAGGTTTGAGAAAACCGCAACGAGATTGTTCAAGGAAACCCTTTTTTAATTTGCAACATGTCATTGCCAGTGTACGAGAGCGGTCCTACAAAAAGGACACTATTCGCATACGTTGATGTCCTTGCCAGTGTCGCAGTGAACTGAATATGTTTCTTTGTTGTTGTTTTTGTCAATAACTGGCATACAAACATTAATACACCAGAGCAATAACACAAAAAACTCACCTAAACAACATAAAATTTATCATACATAACATATATGTAGTAAATGTATGACCGACTTAAAACTACTCTATGGCTATGCAAATAGTCTACATTAAAATCAGCTGCTCATTCGATGGGGTAGATTTGAGCAATGACCATATAAATATTGTTATGAGCTTAGAAAAGAATTTGTGATTGAACAAAGAGACTTTGAATGGCTAAGCCACACAATATGGAAGGTTCTTAGAACCTGCAGGGCAGCTTAATATAACAAAGAAACACATCTTAATATAATTCAATAAAAATAATTGAAATTAATTGATTTCCACAAGCAACTACTACAAACAATGACCAAACTAAGAAACCAAATGGACTAGTAAATTCCTAACCAAAACTCATGGGATTTTTCATAATTATATTGACAAAGTAAAGCCAACATTATTTTGAATCATACAAATTTTTCAGAAGGTAAAAAGTAAACTGCAAATGATCAACTTGATCTGTTTAACTTATGATGCAGATATTTAATAATTTTGGAATGGTTCCTTCATTAACAAAAAACTTAAATACTCTAGTATAGGGCACTCAAAAGAAAGGAGTACAATAAAAATACTAGGGAAAAAGGCAACGTGTATACAATTTATTTACACATGTGTAGATGAGCCATGAGTCTTACCGAACCGAACCGAACCGAACTGAACCTTACAGGAATGGGTGAGTCATGGATATGTCAGATAAATGACACCCATATTAAATTTTATGTTTGGCTTTAATAAGGAAAGAAAAGTTTCAAAATAAAATCTTATGAGCTTCAAAAACAGAAACACAAAATTTATTATGAGTCTATTCGGGGGCATCACATCACTAGGGAAAGGACAAACCACATCAATACAATGTTGCAAATTTCAAATTATCCATGTTCCCTAGTGATGGAACCTAAGCACTTTCTAAGTTAGTATAGCAATTCTGATTAACAAAAACAAATTCATCAAATAAATTACGAGTATATTGTTATCCCGGGGAAAAAAATTCAATTGAAGTTGCTGAGATCGATAACAAAATCTCTGGTGAAAAATTATTGTAAGTATGTACAAGTAATGTACACATGTATGTAGATGTTCAACATGTTAAAGCAATTAATTTCCTTATCGTCAATAAACAGTACAAAATATATTGTATCATATTGTTTGTATTTTATTTTGCTGTATACAAGTATTTTTCTCAGATTTTCTTTTGTTTAATCCACATACATATTATGAAATATACACATCTCCCTTAGGACTCATAAAACAAAAAACAGAAAGTTGCCAAAATAAAAAAAAAAATGTCTCTAAAAATAGCTTTTTGAATATACTAAAGGAAAGAACATTTTTCTCTGTTTGTTTCACTTTGTTTCTTTTTTTTTTTTCGTATAAAATTTGTATTTGTCTTATTGTACACCAAGGAATGGTTGAGCAATTTCGAATAGTCAACGATTAACTTTAAATTTAATTCGAAATTTATCCATTTCTTTAACAAAAAAAGACAGAATAAGGGAACTTTGTTTGGCTAGAAAACCACTCTATAATATTAAAGAAATAAAAAAAACAAAAAAAACTTTGACTTTAAATTTTCAAAGACATAAAAATGAAACACATTCTATAGCCATTCATTACTGATTCAATCATTCATTCATTCATTCATTCCATCATTCATTTATATATTCGTTTACACTCCTTCATTCATTCATTCATTGCTGACAAGCAAAACTGATGGTTCAGTGCTATTGAAATTGTTCCTGATACTTGGACGTTGCCACACATTCATCAATGCCTTCCTTGTCTTTAACATTTTTAATTTTTGCAATGTCCTTTAAGGTTGTCACCGCGATTCGAATGAAATCCTGATATAAAAAAAGAAGAAACTGTGTTCGTTGCGAACTTCTGTCATGGGCAACCGATAAGCAACCAATGTCAATATGATATATGGTTTGTAGGGTCCACATTCTCTACACCCACTCACTCACATTTACACAGCAATGTTACTGACCATATACAAATACATTTATACAGAAGCAATCAGTCATATTTTGTCCTCCTTTGCAATTTTGTCGCAATATTATTGCTTTATAAAGCAACGTGCTCCTTTAATCAATTGCGTGCGACTAGCTTATGAATATATATACTCATACATACAAGAGTATCTTTCTGCATTCTCCGACTATCTATAAGCCTTCAGTATTATATTGAGGAACTGATTTATATACAAAACAAGTAATATAAGTATATAAATGAGGTTATAATTACAAAGAGAAACACGCAGGCAAACCCACACATGCTGAGCAAATGAAAGATATTTTCCTACAGAAAGGCAGAAGACCCCAACATGTTTGCTTTGCACAAATCTTTACTAAATTGATTTATAATCCTATACCGAGCTATATATGATGGTACCATGAAAGTATATTTCGAATTTATTTATTTTTTGTTTTGTTGTTTTATTGAGTTTTGTTTATTTTCAGTTCGAGTTTCAATGATTTTCTCTACATTAATGAACGAACGATGTAAGGACATACTATGAAAAATACTTTCTCTTTTAATATGAAGAAAAGAAGCTACAAAAATTCCAATTACTTTGCAATTATGCTTAAACAATAATTGAAAGGGAGAAGAACTCAGCAAGTCTTATAGGTAATTAAAGTTAAGTAAAATAAAGTAAAGTAAAGTAAAGTAAAGAGAACGATCGATTTTCTCCTGTCAATTATTTTGTAGTTAATTCAGAAACGAGTGACATTTTATAAGAAAAAAGAAAGGATTTTTTGTTTAATAATAACAAATTAGATGGTTGGAAGATGGTTTCATTTATTTATAACTGAAACAAACTAATTGTACAAATTAACCAATTAAAAAAGCAAAATACAATATTTCACTGTTCACGGTCATGAAATAAAAATAAAGAATAAATATTAAATGCGAGTGTGGTACGAGTAAGTACAATGTATAAATATCTTCACAGAAAAGATCTACCTACTTACTACTGAATGAATGTGAATAAACCAAGTGACTGGGTTTCAGTGTTTGATTGACATTTTGCGGATTATACTCTTATGAAAAGAGATCATGGGCACTTAGAATCTGGCAACATTCCCATTCAAGCTTCATCTACACAACTGTAGGGCAAATGGCAATCAATATTTTATTATTGTACCAACATAACATTTAAAAGGACAGTGAGCAGCTTAACGCTGACATAAATCCATTCAATTTTAAATTAAATACGAAAATCAACCAATAAAAGCAAAAATGTCTGCACTGTGATTTGTTAGTCAACAAAGTTACCTAACTGAACATTGATTTAAGATTCGCAATAGTAGAAATTCTTTTTCAATTAGAAATAAAAGAGGAGGCACTTATACTTAGACATTATAAGATTAATTTCATTATCTTAATTTAGTTTAAGTATGAAAGTCACAAAAGTCCATTAAAATATACTTTCATATTAAATATGTGCATTTAAATTTATATTGGAAATTATGATTTAAAATGAAAGTTTAGAGGTTGAAAATATTAAAGGATATACAGAAGTTTTTATTTCAAATATAATTTTGCTGTCTTTAATAGAAAAGCGCCCTTTCTTTATGAAATAAAAAAACTATAATAATCGATAATTTTCTTGGTAAAATATAATGCATTCCTGGCTATTTACTTTCGTCACCTAAAAGCGTCGAAACTATTCCTTGAACCAATATTCATGAAATGAGAGTCAAAGTAAATTACTTACCACAAAAAAGAATCTTTCTGCTCATCCAGAATAGAATATGATATTTATTTTTTAATTTTTATAAATAAAAGATAATTATACTTCAATGGAGTCACCATCTAGTAACCAATAACATATTTTTGGCTCATCAGTTTGGGTTTCGAGCAAGGGTTTGGGTTTGGAGCAATAGAACAAGTCAACAGAATTACTACCGAAATAAGAATTGCTTTTGAGCTACGAGAATATTGCTCAGCACTATTTCTTGATGTAGCTCAAGCTTTGGATCTAGTATGGCAAATATACAATAAATCAAAATACTTGCTTCCCCAAAAATCTCAGAAAAGTCTGTTTGTTTCATAGCAAACAAATCTTAAATTCCATTTTGCGATGCAGTGTTCTGGGCCCAATTTTTTCTTTACTGGGGATATACCAACAAATTCTCAAACCGCCATATTAACGTTCTACGAAATCACTATCTAATCAAAACTACAATAGACCTAGGCAATCAACTTAAAATATTGTAATTGAAGTGTGGTTATATAAATGGAGAATGTGAGCATGTCACATTTATACTAAACTGCAAGAAATGCAATCTATAAAATCCTCAAACTCATTATGTAACTTATCTTGAGTTTCACCTAGACAAGCGTCTCGCTTGGGGGAAGCACACAAAACAAAATATCAAATGAAACTCAGAGCACAAAGTCCCTCTGGCTAATCAACTGAAGAACTGGCATACGACTATAGTACAACGATTTTTGGTATAACTTCAACTAATATGGTTCAGAATTATGGGGCAGTGTTGAGGTTATATATAAAGAGCTCAATCTAAAATTCCCAGATCAATAACAGGCGCTCCAAGGTGCATCAGAAATGAACATATCCACAAATATCTTAATGTACTGGAGCGTAATTATTATGAAAATTAGAACTTCAAACAATAAAAACAAAAAAAAAAGAAAACAAAATTATAATCTTATGTTAATGCTAACAAACAAATAAAGGTTAATCATGTCAACATAGCGAACGGATTTCCTTATATAAGCCATCCGTTTAAAAATTCACAAACATCATATCATCTATTCATAAATACCTATATTTCAATGTATGCAATTTTGTATCGACATATGTATTTCGTATTCGTATTATACGTTTATTTCAATTTCCATATATTTTGACAAATGATTGACAACCAGAGAAAAATATCAAGCGAAGAAATGATGCCATTTCCCCTTATTTTCCATTCTTAACTTTTTCAAAACTAAATTTATGCAAATATGTTTGTCAACATGCAATATTATTATAAAAGCCAAGCAAAATTTTTCATAAATGTGGTAACATTTTCAATTAAATATGAGAATGTATCGAATGATAAAAATGCAGATAGCGTCAACAAGGGATTTTGATAGGTGGAAGGGTAATGGGAAGGAGAGAGGTAGAGGCATGGCGATTGAGAGAAAGTTGTGCTGCTATTGAAATGCTATTTAACATAATATACACACACACACACACACACACACACAGATGTGAGCTTGTATATTTGTACATACAAATTTTTGCGTAAATATACAAGCACACAAAATCATCAAACGCCTTTATGCATGCCATGATTTTATTTTACATACATAGTATAATAGTTATGATGTGTTTAAGGATCGAGTTTTGAACGATAAATGTTATGGTGTGAGCGAGGAAAAGACTAGTGGCATTTGAAATATGCAGGTGTTCGTTCAGTTTTCACTTGGTTACAAATTGCAAATCAATCAATAAATAATTGAAATGAAAATCATTTAGCTGGTTTTACTTATAAAATATCTGCAAATGTAAATGTTGAAAAATCTAGTAAATGCGAACCTTTGACTGATTGTCTGTGTCTGTCATTGTGGTATATGTTTGTTTGTATACAATATTTAATATATTTTTTGTATACATATCCGTTCTGGATGTGGATTTTATTCGATTTTTCAATAAATTGCTTTGTGCATTCATATTTATTTAATAACATAAATTGTATTTCTTCCCTAGTTACAAACCTACTTACATATTCTACATTGTAGCTACACTCAACTAAGTCACCTTTTAGAATATCTCTTTTACGATTTTTTACTTAAGTTTGTGTGAACATCGCTTTTTTTGTTAACGTTCAAATCGAAATCATTAAGGGGAATCATCAAGGACATTTGGAGAGAATCCAATCCCCTTTAAGTTTTTTTTCAGTTCCTTCTTGAATTTTATATGATTTGAAATTTCTAAATTCCCAAACAATTATAATTCGTGACTTTCCAGCCAAATAAAATATTGTAATTATATTCTACAAGTAAGTTAAGGAAATGAAGTGGTAAATAATAAATTGAACTATCAATGATTTCATTTTTGAGCTTAGTAAACTTAACAAATATCTTGGTCTAAATTTTGTAAAGTTTAAATCGATTTAGTTAGGTCTGTTTGGTGCATCTATCTGGGCACCTATTCAGGAGCTTATATTTGGGATATATTCTAAAATAATAGTTCAACAACTTTTTCTTGCACTTGTACGATATGTAAAGGATTTGATCAGTGTTCTATAGAAACAACCACACTTGCCACCAAGAAGCATAGCCTTTCAACTTTCAACAAAGAACCGAATTTTCTTCACGTTGCCCATGGCACAGCGGCGAAAATAGTCGAAAACGTTAGGAATCATGAACAGCTGAAGTTCAAGACGAAGAAGAAAATTCTTTAACTTGAGAAGAGAAATGTAATTGTTGAGCTTTGAGGTGAGTTCAAATCTATGTTTTGTTGTTTTGTTTCATTACCAAATAGTATGCATGTTTTTGTGTAAACTTCCATAATAGAAAGCCAACTTAAATTCTTTCATAGATTCAGATACATTGGCTTGAAATCGACTCTTGTGATTTTCGTTCATTTCTCAACCTCCAAAAAAAATAACTCACCTTTAAATAGAAATCACATACAAAATGATAGTATTTTGCTTGTGTAGTTAAGTCTCTGAAAATCATATCTGCATTAAATATGGTCAACATTTAAAATGATTGGGAGTTGAAAGTATTACTTAGTTGAATTCATTCGACTGTAGCCATTCTAAGTTGTCGTTTGTTTGTTGTCTCAATGTTTTTTGTCTCATAGCCTTTGGTCGCTTAGAAATTTAATTTAAAAAGTTTTTTCTTTTCTTTTTCCTTTGTTTTTGTAATTTTTTTTCGTTATAAGCACCAAATCCCACACAAATCCTTTGAGCTGGCGCGTGAGCAGCTGTTTTTCTTTCTATAGTTCCAGTTCCAGTCCTACTTGTTACATTTGTTGTTGTTGTTGTTGTATTTATTGTTGTTGCCTTTCAAGTTACAAGCTCGCTGCCGTTTTACGCACCAACAAATCGTGAAATTTATTGCAGCGTTCAACACTAACAACAAAGTGTTAGAATAAGCGATTCTAGTACAATACGAGTATAAAGAAAAAAAAAACAACAAAAAACAAAAGCATCAACAAAGAGAAGTTTTACACAAAATCAGAAAAAAAAAATTTCAATTTTGTCATTGCATTTTCGGCACGCTCCACTCAACCCACTGACTGCTGACTGTTGGACGATATCACAACGCTTTGATCTTCCAATGCTGCTGCTGCACATGGCTGCGACCAATCAAAGTGTGCGGATGTTAGGACTGTGTAGTTACCACCAACGACCTTGATTGCATTTGCTCAGCGCCACAAAACATGCTGAAAACACAGTTTGACAGAAATCTAATCAAGTTGAGGGCTTATTGCGCGCGAACGCACATAAACAGACTGACATACTAAAGGAAACCCATCCATTCACCCATTAGTATCCATATGGATACAAAACTTAGCAAACGCAATAGATACAGTATTCTAGCATAGAATCGAAAATATTGTCAGTAGAATGAATTGGTGGGCACCATCTATGGGGTGGTGGGTAGTACAAGAGGACTAAAAGAAATAACTTTACAAAATCCGCATCCGATGTGACAGTCGCCTGAAAAGAGTTTTGCATGCGTATCACTAACTGACACTGCTGATGAATTTCAACGTTAGTGCACACACCACTACCAACGAACAATATCCCTCTACCCATTCTCATTCTCGTCCTCATCAATAACGAAGAAGAATTGCTGGTTTTTTTGTTTTTATTTTTATGCACATACATATTCACACAGCCTTCTGTGGCTGCCAAACAATTTAATTTTCCATCAAAACGCTTTTCCAAACTTCAACATGAATGAAAGCAGCTGTTTGCCATTTTTGGCTTCAAATTGCTTCAAAACTGTTGACTTCAAACATACGAGTATGTATGGACAATGACATTGTATCACTAATTATAGAGAAATCATTGTCAGAGTCGAAAAACATTCAATATTTTCAAATACAAGTACAAATTGATTAATTAACATTCATGTGAACTATCTATTAATAAGATTTAATAGTAATATGGAGACATCATTCGAATTCCTCAAGACATTTTATTTTCTTTGCATGAAAACTTTAAAAATTCCTTGGCAAAGTTACGGTTGATTATCGAATACCACATTAGTAATGGAATCTGAATTAAATTGTTTATTAAAAAATTTTAAAGTTTTATAAAATAATATTAAGCATACAAACCGATTAATTTGCATAAAAAAGTCCAGTCATAATATACTACAATATATCATGAAAATTTTCTTGATTGTTGTTGGCAAAGATTAAAAGATTCATTTATTTATCTTTTTGTTTATTTATATTTCAAATGGCTGAGCCTAAACCATAGGAACTTAAGCCGCCGTTTTAAGAGAATTATTTATTTTCATTGTAATTGTTTTGAAATGAAAATATATTGAAATGATCGTCTGATCTTGAGTAAACATAATCGTTGATCTCCGCTTATTAACTTGTAGTTCTTTAAGACATTTATATATGTACTCTTAATAACGGTTTTTAAATTTCTCTAAATGACTTAAGCCTCTTTACAGCATCAATTCAGTCAAATCAATATTATTGTCCTCGTTTTATATTGTAGTACTGTCATGATTTGTTTTTGATATGCTTAGAAACTTTCCTTTGTGAATTGCCGGCGGGACTTTTTTTTATCAATTCCTTGTATATCATTCCAAAGTGACCGGCCTACGTTGGCCACATCTCTAATTTTTTGCAAATAACTTTTGTTGAATTTGGCTTGCCTTTAAAGTCATTTGATTGTTGTTTAGTTTCCACATAAGCATAGATAAAGATTTGTTGGCAATCGAGATTTTAGAAACGTCTTTTATCGTACTGTGACTATATTTCTTTAACTTTTCTTTGTACTTATTCACTTAAGCCTTGTTTTGAGTGAGTCGTTATATAACAATTCGGTATCCAGCACCAACAAACATACAACGAAATATATAAATAAGTGTAAAAATATGTTTTTTAGTATTAAATTTTTGCAAAACCACTACAAGACCAACATGAATAGCAATGATTCCATCAGACTTGTCCATTGCATTCAGAAGCATCCAATCTCCACTTCGTTTGGTATTCGCAATGAGAATTGATAAGTCACAAGTCCAAACAATATCCAATTATGGATTAAATCTAGAAAATCCGTGGTTCTTAAAAGGACAATTACATGTTGGCTGTGCACCATCAAGTTTATTTGTTAATGCACTTCAGGGATTGACAAAAAACAATGTTCATTATAACATAAAATTAAAAAAAAAAAAAAATCACAGCTCGAAATAAAGCGTGCTCGGGCCTGCTAGTTTTAACATATGAAATCAATATTTTATATATTATATATATATATATGATTGTTTGCCTTATTATTAAAGAAAAAAAAGCCGCAAAGTACAATCTCCAAGCAAAAAATATTGGGACTACGGCTTGATTTGATTTGTGGCACCTGTGTTGCCGTTTTGTAAACTACTATTGTACTTGACGCTTGGATTTCGTAAAACTTAATCCAGCAAGAAACAAATTTCAATTTCAATAGTACAATTTATTTCTGGCGTTTTATTCGTAATTCTATAGTCTTGCTTCCAAATGCAAATATTTTCTAAATACATGAATGAAATACTGACATATCAGCAAAGTATTCGGAAAGAATCATTTGGGATGATAGTGCCTTTAGTGTTATACTGTATAACACTGAACATTTATTGATAGATTGATTGCATAAACTAAAAAAATTGTAAATAATATATTCAGGCATCTTGCTAAACTAATCATTTTTTAAATATTTCCATAATTTCCCTCATTGAAATCCCTTTCGTAGAATTAAAGTTTCGATAATTAACGCAAAACAAGCGCATTAGTACTCAGTTACAAACAATACATTCCATAATCACAAGTTGACCTCGCAACTGAAGCCAATCATAACGTAGAACACTGCCACTAACATGGGCTACAAGACCGACCCTTCATTATGGCTGTAGAGTTTCAGCAAGAGGAGCTAAGCTAAACTGGTTTCTAGTTGTTCCTGTTTTGTGGTACTATTGTTTTCGATTCATGGGGCAATTGCCTGTTCACCATTAATGGATGTTTGTGGTAAGCATATTTGATTAATGCTAAACTACTTCTAGGGATATTTAAACGAAGGGCGGCTGTGTTTCCAAATTGATTAATGCATTTTGTATTGCATTGCGCACAGTCGAAATAAAGGCAACTGAAAACATTTCTACAAAAGAATTGCATATTTACAATGTTTATGCATACATAAAGAAATAATTTTAACATCTTTAATTTTTACATTATACCTAACTTTGTAATCTTTTCACATAAGAATGTTAAGATATTATATTATTTTATATTAGATTTCTGTATTCGTAAGAAAATTTTAGTGATACTTCACAGCATCCTTTGCCATGCATTCAATCCTTTCACCTATAAAATCCTTATTTATTTCATTTTTCCAGACACTCTGCTGAGATTTTATTTTATTGTAATTCACACTTATTTATATTAAAGAGAATTTTACAAGTTTGAATTTTGTATATACCAAAGAACAACAAACAAACAAAAAATAAAATGCGAAAAATAATGGAAATTGTTAGGAGGGTAATACACGAGTTTTTGGCATAACAAAACTACAAGTTTTCATTATTATTTTTCTTCATTTTTACATATTTTTACTTTTTCGCTTTTGCTTTTTACGCCTTTTTTGTTTTGTTCTTCTTTTACTTCTTTACCATGGAAGAATACAAGTATGTAAAATATTTCCGTACCATTTATTTTTGGGGGACATTTTATTTAAAAAAAAACTAAAACAACAAGTAAATAACAACAATAAAAGAGAAGAAAAAAGTAAAATATAAAAATTTAGGTGAAGGACAATCACAAAGGAATTGTTATGGAAAGGGGAGATTGAAGATTGGAAACTTACTTTATCGTGGTTTCACAACAATATTTTGTTGTATTTTAGTTGCGCTGTTTTAAAGCATGTTTAACTATGTTGACCAACACTGACTGGCATGTGCATTCAAGTTCTTGAATAAATCTTACACAATTTGTGGTAAAACTACCCTTTCTACTGGAAGATTGTTTACTAAAGCAATAGTAAATTTAATCAGAATAAGACATGAAGCAATAATTTTAAAATAACATCAACTTTATTTTCTCTTAATTTTAAATTTTGTACATACAACTAAATAAAATAAATTTTTTCTTCAAAGTTTACTTACTGAATACATCGAGTAATATAAAATGAACCTTATGATATTATGATAAGTTTGTATATCCAAAAAATTTGTTGAAATTGCCAAATGAAATGATAAAATATATTTAAACTATACAGCTAGTACTTTTATTTATTTATTTATTTTTTTTCTTTTTTTTTTTGTAAGTAGTTTAAGAATTTATTTTTTAATCTACTTCTAATAATAATAATATTTATACTAAAACTTAATTGGTAAGTGATTTATATAAAACTAATACTAATTCTTAACAATTGTCAAGAGAAGAAAAGCAGGCTACTTAAGACATGTAATGAGAGAGATTCCAAACACAAGTTGATACAACATATTGTATTGCACAAGGCAAAATATTTGTATATGGAAAGCTGAGAATTGGCCGGATGTGATTTTCATGGCGAAAATACACTCGACGATGTACCGGAATACAAAATATTATCACCCTAAAAAATATGGTTAGAAACACGCTTAATTAATAAACAATTTTAATGTGAAACATCTTGGTTTTGGCATCGTCATTGCGTCGTCAAAAAAGAAAACAATTGAATTATATATAATTGTGCGCTGGCAGATTCATTTGCTGCCTTTTAAGTTTATTGTCTACATTGGCATTTGTAGTCTAAAAATTAAGCATATCTTTGATGTATGCACGATGAGCCAACACACTGCTTAACACAATGAACCAAGGACTGCAATTTAATGCGTAGATGATGCCGAAAATGGAAAATTTTACTCTACTGAAACCAAAGATGTGAAACATCAAGGTTTCGTGAGTGCTAAGCATACTCACATCGATTTTGTAATAAGTATAGTTCAAACCCCTAACAAGGGCCCCAATACATAACAGAGCTCCGCGTCGGCTAAAACGGCTTCACCCCAACGACCTCGTCAAAAGGAGTTTGCAAATACTTAGGGTATCTTTTTTCTTTAAGCACACGTATCTTTCCTTTGATGATACCAATATGTAAAAACCTTCGGGTTAATGTTTTAATAAAAAGGAAAAAAAAAAGTATATATTCACCAAGATCGATATTCTATATACGGAATGAAAATGTCCATATTTCTTATGAAGCCATTATTCAGCAATTTTCTCTTTCCTGAGCCCTGGATAACATCACTTCATCTTGCATTGGCCTCACAATGTTCACTGAGTATATTCTTTAATTCTTTGAGTCCATCGATTAACTGCCTTGCGATGTATACCAAATGATCAATCCATTGCTTTGGCTAATTGGTCTCTTCTTAATTATCCCAATATTGATAATTTAAATTGCGCTCATAGTAACTAATAACTGTTGATTTCTAGGCCAATAGACACACACTCTTTTCCAATTAGTTTTCCTTCTATTTCCTTTTTAATTTCAATAATTCACAGGAAATCTAACTAATTTAAGTTCTATTTCTATTGTATGTAGTCGTATATTTTGCACTTAGTGTGTAGTAAATGTCAGTTGGCGATAGGCAATAATTAGAATATGAAAATATAATAATTTTTCATTTTGACGCAATTAAGTGAAATATCACAAATAGCATTGAATAATTTTATGCGCCTGTCTAAAATCAATTGTGGCTGCGCCAATGCATTTTAACATACACACAGATATTTTAATACAAAGAGATGAGTGTGTATGTAAATTAGAAATTTATTATTTGTTTTTTGTGGCACACACGCACATACACATACACATACACACACTTACTCTGCAATCAAATGAATATTTTTAAGTGTCTGCTTTTGCAGGTGTATGCGTGCATGTTTAGTATGAAATACACGAATGTGGTTGAAATCTGCATTAACTACTGCAATTTGTGTAAAATTCTGCATAAATTATGTAAAGAATAGTTTTGCGGGATTCTCTATGAACTGTTGAACACGCAGTAAAATCTGCAAATGGTAAAAAAATTGGAAATAAATTGTATAGCATACTTTTAGTTGGTTTGTTTTAGCTGCATAATGAAATCGAATTTTAAATTTTATACTATATACATGATAAATCACAAACTTAAACACACACACGAGTACTAGACGCATGGATAGACCCAAGCACTGTAAATGTGAAGGTGGAAGTTTTATTTTTCTAAACATGTCTCTTTGTCAATATGTCTATAGTACGAGATTGGTTCAATAAATTCTGGAACTCAAATCTGATAAATACAGTAGATGCTGTATTAATTCCATGATTATAGCCATCGAAACTGCGCTTATGTGAACCAGGTCATTGCCTTGTTGAAAGTGGAAACGTTTTGTTTAGATTTCTTCGTCCAGCTTGTGCAGTAACGGTGCATAAAACTCTCCACTTATTGGTTTCCCTTTCCCAAGTGATCGCTGTAGATAATTCTTCATGCATACCGAGAAAAGAGTAGACATCGCCTTGCCTGCCGATTTCGCTGCCATCGCCTTTTTCGGAGCGCGTTTGCCTTCAAAAATCCATTGTATTGTTTGTTTCATTGTTTCTGGGTTATAGAAGTGAATCCATGTTTCATCTACTCATCAACTCTGAAACTCATTTGGATTGCGACGCAAAACAGTTTGAAATTCGACCAGAATATGTAGAATCTGTATACTTTCATCATTTCAGTATTAAGACGGAAATATATGTATGGGAGCTATAAGATTCAGTAATCCAAGGCCGTTGAAACTTACATAATTTCTTAGAATTAGTATTAGTATTCAAATTTCAGTTCAATAATACAAAAATCAAACACGGTTTTTCTATTAAGCGCTCGCATTTGGGTTTGCATTGAAGGAATAAAGATTGTTTTTAATGCAACGAGCACCATTTCTCGCTTATTCGAAGGATTTATTGAACAGCTCTCGTACGTACAAACTTATATAGTCTATATGTACATGTGTGTACATAGATACACAGATTTGTACATTCATATAAATGTATGATAATAATACATTCACAATTAAATTTTAATTAGCGCTCTATTTTTTGCTTTTTCAGTGTGTCAGTGTGGGCAAGGCAAACTTTGCTATTCGTCTAAGCGCCATTTAGTATGCTACGTTTATTTTATCTGCTTATTTTCAAATTGTTGCTAGAGATCTGTTCACATATACTATGTATATATATGTATATATATGAATGAGTATAAATGCTTGTGTATTTTATATTTTATTAAACATTATTCTACTATTTATTTAGTAATTTTTAAAAAATTACATGCTTTTATTAATTTTATATTTTAATTTTTGAAAATTTCATAAATTCAATTGCTCTGAATTTATATTAAAAATAAGTTTGGATTTTGTTTTTTTGTAATGCGATTTTCAATTTTAGAAATATGATTTTGATTTCCATTTAAAGTAAATACAATCAAATACAATAAATTAAAATTACAATTAAGAGCGAAAAGAAAAAACAACTGCTTTAACTTCATTGAAATTTGTATACCTTACAATCAGATATTTAATGACTGTTTTATGAAATGATTTCGATCAAATTGTTCAAATTTATTATTGTCATGAAAGAGGAAGCATGAAAAGCAGCATCTTTACTAAATTCATTATGATCAGCACTACTTAAATCAAAGAAAAAGTAAATAGAGAAATACGAAAACACTCTACAAGAAACTTGTGAAATAAATTTGACTACTCCATGACGTAAACTCGCTATTGGATAAGGGTCTTCAATGTCATCTGTAGTGAAGATACACAGTTCACTGGCCGTAGCTTAATTTTGTACAGATTGGAACCTCAGAGTTGGAGCAGAGAGGTACCCATACAAGAAACTTTTCGGTTTGTATGGCAGCTATGCGATCCAGTAATCCCACGAAATGGAAATGAAATTTAGATGGCTGGTGGCTATACAACAGAAACTTATATTATCAAAATTTCAGTTTGATCTTACCACTAGGGTGACTACCTTCCATACAAACTAACCATTAAATTCAGGTTCTTATTCGAAAAACTTTTTTGTTTTTTAGACTATTGAACTTCAATTTAGACATTATAAGTTTCTGTTATAGACGCTGTATATTTGCTCGAATCAGCTAATTCGGCCATTTAGGAGGAGTACCTCCCATACAAACCCCAACTTTGTATGGAACCCTCTGTGGTCGAGTCTGACTCGTACTGGGCCAATTTTTTTAACTTTCCAAGGTTATCGTTTGATTTTCATTGTATATTTTTGTTTATTGTTCCAAATTTCAGAATGACTTTTTATATTAGGTTGCGATTATTATACAAATTGTATATTTTTTATATCTCAAACTAAAATTATATATAGTTTTTCTTGCATAAAAACTAATCTTTGATTCCAATATATGTGTGCGTTCTAATCTTTCTAGGTAAAATTCGGCTAAAAACCTTTGAATCTTGAATAAATCACAGGAAAAATACTTAATAGAATCTTCCATTTCATGTACTCGTACAGTACTTTTACCATATAAACCATACTATATATAATTCATCGAGAAGCTTTTTCATTTTGTGAAAACATTTTCATTTCTTCTACACATGAGTGTGGAACACTCCACATATGCAAATATATTTACATTCATGCCTCAGTGCATATTTCGCCTGGTGCCAACATATTATTTTTCATTACCTCATTTCTATCCTCAATATCACTTACTCATTCCAATCAGTTGTTTCCGTTATACCGTCTTTCTTAGGATGTTTCAATGTAGTACATGTGCATTTTAGGTATGCACATTTAAGTGAGGCACATTTCGTGTTCAACTCAATTACCGCAACTAATATAAAATTTATTAACTTTTGATTTGTTGTTGTCTCAAGTGTCGAAATTGATTTTTATATAGTTAAGTTTCACAACTGTTGACACACATTTATCACGTGGATTCAAACAATATTTTCATTACTTTTCTACAATATTATCACAAACCGTTAATTATTTAGTAATAAATGTGAAGTTGTGAATGAGATATTTTAAGTAAAATTATAGTAATTAAAACTGAACTATTTCTTAAAAAATTGAACACAAGATGGAATTGAAACACCTTGGGTGTGCGAGTGTGCGAGTATCTCCAAAAAAGTAAGATATGATTTTATGCGTTAGAATCGATATGATTTAGAGGCATTGTGTATTTATTGCACATATTATTATTTACAAAAATATTTAAAAGTTTTTACATTGCATTCACCTTTTGATCATTTCATTGATAATTATTTTGTATTTTACTTTTTTCTTTTCTTTATCTCTTTAAATAACATACATCTTCATAGTATATAATAGTTCAGTACTTGTGGCAGAATTCACTGAAGTTTATTTAGAAAGTTTTTTTTTTGCTGCTCCTTACTCAAACTCCCTTGGGTTACATTGCTCACTCAGCTATGCTATGCTCTTAAATGAACTATTGTATTATATTTAAGAATCCTCATAGTGTAGTGTAGTGTACTTCACTCAGCCAATTTCTTTTTCAAGCTTGCCAACATCCACTCAGCGCCCATTCAATGATATCAGTAACACTTGCTTAATTCTTTTACGTGTGAATGCTCCATTTTGTTTTTCTTCTTACTACTTTCATACCATATTTCTTTCGGTTGCATTATTTTCATCATGTATTGAGTTCGGTTGTGGCTTTTATTGGTTTCTAAGTGCATTTCAACAGAAACTTCCAAGAATGTTGCCACAAGTACAATTTGTTGTTGTTTTTGTTGTACTTCCTTGTTTCCGGTGTTAGCACAATTCTTTAGTAATTTACTTCCGTGTTACTCATTTCTCTGTCATACATATGAGTATATCTTTTTACACCAAGTGGTTGACCTATTTTAATGCAATTTATTGTTGAAAATTAACTAGTTTTAGTTATCTCTGTTTTTGTTATTAGAATATTTTATTTTATTCATAACAATTGCTAATTGTGTGTTTCGTATATCTAAATTTTGATATACAGTTTACAGCTCTGATGTATAAAGTGTATTATCATTGATGTCAGATGTTTGTAATGTAGTCTATAACCATGGATTGATTGGAGAATCGCTGGTGCTTCCATTCATCTTTATATCTAGAAAACAGTTTGTCACCTTTGCTCGTTTTGGTTTGTAGGAGGCAAAATACTGAATAAAAAATTAGGGAAAAAATATCAGGTATTCATTACTACATTTGTAGAATATCACCAAAGTAACTTTAGGGAATAATAAGGTAGGTGGGAAAATAGAAAGTAAAATCAAGTACACTTATTGTTACGAAAAAGCGAATAAATGCGAAATTAAGCGATCAAGATTTGATCACCTGGATCTGCGTTGGTGTACAGACAACCACCATTGCAATTTAATTTTTTTTTTTTATTATTATTTTGTTTAAATTATGTTATATTATGCCATGAATCGATAAGTCGACCATTCTCCCCCCGTTAGAAGATACGGTCACTAGGACGAACTTGAATCAAGTTGGAAATGAGATGGATGACTCTGAACATATACATTTACGCACTACTGGGAATATTATTCTATTTATACTGCACTCTACACATATCGAACTGAGTAGGCTTGCCCTTCTTCAATGACCTCAGATTGTTACTCGTATTGAGGTCTGGGCTTTGGCACGGCCTTCCTTCAACTGACAACTGAACAGTGACTTTTTAAGCCAAACTCCGCACAGTATGCTTTGGACAATCATGCAGGATAATCTCTTTCTGTTTGCGGTAGAAAAAGGATTCCAACAAGTTGTTTAAAAAATACTTTGATAGTCACGCTTTATGAAGGGTCCTCATATTATATCCAGGGAAACAACTTCTTGCCTTGTAAAATATCCCCACGTCCTTGTATCTCTCCGCCCTGAATTGAATAGTCTGTAGGAATAACTGATTGATTAAAAATAATAGTAAAGCATAGACTCATAAGACCAATTAATGCGATTCCAATTATCTGCGTGTCATTTCAGCCAAGTAGAATCAAAAGTATCATGCCCAGTGGACTCTCAAAATTGAGATGGATATAAGTAAAATAGCTGATCTATCGGGGCTTACAGATATTTTTTCACAGACTCCCATAAAAAATAAAAGTGTGTTTCCTAAAACATCAACATAATGCATAGATTTTAAATCAAAGAAGAATCAAGTGATAGTTCGGTTCTTTTATACACTTTCACATCTCTACATAGAAATTATATTGATTTGATATCTTTTATATTATCGATAGACTCCTATAAATAATATTATGGTGGTTTGTTTTAAAGAAATATTATTTTATAATGTAAAGCGTAAAACGTAAAGTTAAGGAAATAACAATCAAAGTTAAGACTTTTCAATGTTTTTACTTTAAAAGTTTGATTATTTTGTATCCTTTTACTTTCTTTACAAATATATATTTCTTATACTTTCTTATCGTTGTCATAGATTCGTTTGATGTTGTTAAAAAGCGAAAGTTTTTAATAAAAAAAAAAATCTTATTGT
Source organism: Amiota minor (assembly GCA_037043295.1). Classification (NCBI taxonomy): domain Eukaryota; kingdom Metazoa; phylum Arthropoda; class Insecta; order Diptera; family Drosophilidae; genus Amiota; species Amiota minor. Next base: position 871,431 of record JBAMAW010002206.1, read on the forward strand.
GTTTATATATAAGACTATGTTATTGACATAAAATCAATAAATTTACTTAACTATTTTATTAAGTAAAAATTGAAAATGGTATCTTTAAGCTCACTAACTAAGTATTTGGATATAGATAAGAACTCAGTGAGATATTATAATTTAAAGGAAATGGAATAAAGATGAATTTAAGTATTAAGGAGAATGGGGAATTTGTTCTTAAAAAAGTTTGCAAAGTTTTTTTTTTTTTATTTCATAATTCCAATAAATCAACTAACGAAGTGTGTAAATTGTATAAGAATACTTAATGATTTGAAAAACATAGAATTTAATTAAGGATGCATCATGCTTTTTTATCAGTTTGATGTCCTGCAAGTATAAAAGACTCATTCATAATAAAGAAAATGAATAAAAGTGAGTTAACTCATAACAAGTTTTTCAAACTGTACCCGCATAAATTGCTTAGTAACATGGTTGATAAGGACAGACTAACTTTTTGACTTATATTCAGACTCATGTAGATACAGTACATACTTTCTTACTACTATTGTACTTTCATCTTCAACTCACGCATATACAAAATAATAGGTAAAAAGTAATAAAACTTATTCGTTTCTTACACATGTTCCGATAAAAAAGAGATCCAACTAATCTAAAAAACTTTTAAGATTCAGCATTTGTGTAACGAGTAACGAAGAGTGTTGAATACTCGACTGGACACTCAAATACACAAGTGGGGTCAGAAGCAAAGGGAGCAAAGGAGGACAAAGTTATCCCCACTTCAAGTGTTTGGCAGTTAAACAAAAGCGTAGCATTTTCTTTTTACTTCTTTTTCTGCAAACGTTGTACAAAGTAATAAAATATACACGACTTGTCTAACCTCTGTCTCAGTTCAATGTGACAGGAATGATGAGGGAAGGTATGGTATACCTACCATATACACAGATATATACTTATGTATATATAAATGTATGTATCTGTATATCTTGTTTAACCATTTGCTCACTTTCTTGTACCATAGTTAGCTTGTCACCATTTTGGAGTGCTGAATGCTCACTCAAGATACTCGAAATTCTCAGATTGGGTTACTCTGTAGAACTAAAGCTGGGTTTTCATGAGTTACTTTTCTTATTGTTTATATTTGGTCCAGTTTTGTCCACCCTTTCTTATGCCCTGCATACACAATATGAATAAACAAGTTATAAGAACTTTATGCAATTTCATACTCGTAGAATGTTAAGTAAAATCACACAAACGATTGAATACCCTGTAGTACTGGAAGTGAGGTTCAAGTTAGATATGTGTATCTCCTCTATTTGCTTGGAGGAATATTTTTTTTTTTTTTTTGGTAATATATATTAAATGAGATTGGTGCTATAAACATCTGAATATTGGGTTACAGTTTTGATGAACTCAATTCAAGCAGTGACTTCTAAGGTGTCCTTACTTTAATATGAACAAAGCATATTTTTTCGATTGTGTGGATCTATAAAGTTTTCCATTTATAAATAAAATTGCCAAAAAAAAAAAATGTGCAGGGTGTATGAAATTCATAGATATGCGAATATGAAATCTTTTCTTGTGTTTTTTTATTATTATTTCTTTTTTAGTCGAGGCATACAAAAAAGATTTATGTGCGTAAATTTCATGCTGACGGCATCAGGTGATTTAACACTTTAGATAACTTGAAAGAGTTTATAGTCAGACCGGTTAGGCGTTTATATATTTGGGACATTACCAACACACACACACACACACATATATATACATAGAAGTAAGCATTAAAAAGTTATCCAACAAAGGTTTCATTTTATTATATTATTTTATTGCGTTAGCATTTCTGTTTTCAAGTTTTTATTCCTGATTTAGCGTCAAGTGGCTTGATTCCCTTTCTTTCCCTCAAGACGACGACGGTTGGGCACGATGGATTGAGGTTATTTCATCTTATTGTTCGTCGCAAACATATGCCAATTTTGTTTTAAAGATAAATCGATACACATCTGATGGATGACTGACCGACGACCACCTGTCTAAGCAACAGAGTTCAAACTTTATACTTCATATACCCAACAATAGTTTCTCTGCTTTTCATTTAGTTTTTTGCTATTCACTTTTGGCACGTTCAACATTTACATTTCAATACAAAAAAAAAGGAAAGTAATTCCTCAAGAATTGAAAGTTTCAATTTGTTTCAATCTTTGAAATTGTCATGGCTCGTTGACTCCATTTGGATATTGTTATATTCATTATAAATGATTACTGAAATTTTTGGAAATATGAGAGATGTTCTCACATACTTAAGTAGAAAGTGATTCTTGTGAAATTCATAGAATTTGTAATCTTTTTATTGATTTGATTTCTATTTTGAAGTTATCAAATTTACTTGTATTTAATTTATTTATTTATTGAGAATCGAATCAAACCCTTTACAGATAACACAATACAATCATGCGATTCTAATGACAACATTTTAATATAAAATTTTGATTTATGTGCAGGAAGTAAGCGAGACTAAAACTAATGATGATGGTGAATCGATGGCAATGAGTTGTTGATTTAAAATTTAAATTTTTGCAATCAACGGCTATTTTAAGTATAAATCAATATAAACAAACTACAACTGCATTGGAGAAAAATTCAACAATCAAACACACAAAAAAATGGAAAAGAACAGAACACAAGAAAAAAGATATAAATAAAATAAAATGTTAAAAAATGTTGGAAAAATGAAGGCAAAAGAAAAGAAATATCGAAGGAATTACTGCAATTGCAGTTGGATTGTAGTCCAACGGGAGTTGTTTAGACAAGAAAATGTATAAAATAAAACTAAATAACATTGGAGAGAGACATCCGAAAATGGAGAATATGGTGAAAAAACATTTTGCAATCACAAAATAACAATAGCAAGCAATTACCCAAAAAAAAAAAAAAAAAGGGAAAACACAGAAAAGAAACCTGAAATAACATCGAATAAAAAAAAAAAATGTTGGAAAATGGGCAAAATGTGCACAGAAAAAAATAATGTTAACTTACAACAAATTTCCGTGCATAGAAGATGGAAGCAGAAGACTATTGTAAAATTGTATTATACTAAAGTTTGGATAAGACAGCAAGGGCAAATCTAAGTTTGAATGGTTGGAAGCGTTAATTAGGGGAAAGCGGTGGACATTGAATTTGTTAACATGGAAATGGCAAATCCATTAAACCACAACAAGTGCTGAATGTGCAAATCGTAAGAGGTGGAACGTTGCAACAGATTGAGTAGAAGTTGTAGCAAGAAAGCAAAGGTTAACCAATACCAACCGAGTGACAATCATGTGGAAAACAACATACCATTCGTTTAACGCGACAAGAAACACTTGCAAATCACATGAACAAACGATGAACGTGTTGTAACATGAGGAGCAACACAGAAGTTTTACAAAAAAAAAAAAGTAGCAAAAGAAGCACAAAAGACAAACACCGCAATGGCAAAACCAACATAAGGCAAATCACAAGAAAAAAAAATTGCTGTATGAAGGGAAAAGCAAAAGAATCTGCAACAACAAAATGAGAATAAAAAAAAAGGAGTAGAAGAAACAAAATCCCATAAAAAGCCACACAAATCAAAAGCAAATCCTTTCGGCCATGTTTGACTGCATTTTCAAGTTGTTTGCGGCGGTAACGACGGCGACGACGACGACGATGACGATAGGATACGAAATGAAACGATCTGTAGCAAGCGTGTAGACAAAAGTCGGGGCCCAAGGATAACGTACTACATATATTGCAGCACGACATAACAAATCTGCTCCTGCTGTTGCTATTGCTGCATCTAAAGCTGCGTAGCTTTATATAAAAACAAAAAAAAAACAAAAATTTTAAAAAGTGAACAAAACAATCGAAAAGAATGCAGCATCAAGTGAAAGAAATCAACAACAATTGAAAAAGAAACTTAACTGCTTGGCAGGATGTTTTAAAGGATTTGTATCGTGTTCTGTAGTATGTTTGTTACCTTCTTTGTTAACGCAAAGAAATATTTCAAGCACAAACACTTGGGCTTGTCTCGACTTAATACAACTTGAGACTGAATCAAGACGATGGTTGGAGATGATGGACGCTTTGTTCCCTAACCACGGGATGTTATTCTTGTTCACAGAAACGGATGTAATTATTATTGAACCTGAGCCGGTACAAAAGAGTCCTCTCTGCGTTATACAATTTACGCAAAAATTACGCACGCATTCATTATACCCTTACATTTAGTCGTGTGTTTAGATGTGTTGAAAGTATGCAAGCGTTCGTAACATTTGATAAATAAAACATTACATTGTACTGTGTTTATTTTAAAAAACCATAAAAGAATATTTTTTTTATTTATGATAGAAGATATTTCAATATCACAGTATACAGGTTTAAATGACCCAATGATTCAAGTTCGATTTTTTTAGAAGTTTAAACTGTTAGGATAACTAAATTGCTATTGCTACCAAAACAGAATTTTGGCCAGACAAACTAAACTGAAAAGTTTATAAACTAGCAGAGAAGGCGAGACCACAAATACTACTATGACTATATGATGAAAAATGAACACTTTATAGAATGAAATTTGTTTTAAATATTTGCATCGAAAACTTACAGGATGAATGATGGTCAGTCAACTAACTATGTTTATATAAAGCAACCCTAGACAGAGTATCTTAAAAATTAATTGAAATACATACACATCTTTAAGGCTACCTAAATACTCCTATACAACAAACATAAAACAACCAAATGAAAAACAACAACTAAGTATATACTACTTTCTACAATAAACCTTAACGAACAGATAACCAACCTAACTACTACTACTAATATATGTACGAGAAGACTCGGACATAGTAGACTCAAAGCCGCAACATGTTGAATGGAAAGCATTGATAGGTAAAATTTTACAGAGATACGAAAGTTTTCATTCCTTGTTACTGTTTTCATCTACAAACTTCTTCTTCTTCTTCTATTCAACATTACAGAAAAAAAAAAAAAAAAGGTTTCGAGTGTGAATTTGCAAATTGCTTGTGTGCGTAGCTATTTATCAGTTTTAACATAGATTTTCATACCTTTTCTATACCACACAGACTCAAACACAAACACAAACACACCAGCAATCAAACACTCATATATTGATGTAGGAATAAACCCATATATAGAATTTATCGACATGCAGTAGTAGTTCAAAGTTTGGCGAACTGTATTCGGTGTAAGATGGTTGATAAGGAGGAGGAGGAGGAAGATACACATTTCATTCATTTTATGGCCTCTGTGATATATGAGTTTATTAGCAATTTTGTGTGTATTGATGATGGTTGAGGCATGAAATATTTACATTAGCCATCGACTGAAACTGCCTAACTTCAAGTTGAAAAAGCTTATGAATTTTATTTTTTGTTTTTTTTTTTTTGTTTTTGTTTTTGTAAAGCGGTTTCGGTCAGTTAAGTAGTCTGATGTTTGTTTTATTGGGCCATTGAGTCTTAACAGCTAAAAACAAAATGATTAATTGAAAAGTTTTGAGTTTAGAAAAGGAATTTTTCAACAGAATTAGGGAATATTTAGAACAAAAAAGGTTAAACCAATGTCTGCATACACTTAACAATATAGAATTGTCTACTTATTTTTGTGTTTATATATAGGTAGTTTTATTTCAAATATTGTTATATGTTGAGAATTTATAATAAAATATGAAAACATAAGTTCTTGCAGACAAATTAAACTCTGCTTGAGTTGACTTTGCTGATACTCGTAGTTTGATGTATCCAATGAGCTTATTTTTGTTTCTGTTATTTAAATATCTCTAATTTATCAATTCATAATAATAAACAAGTATTTAATTGACTGTTTAATATACTTACTAAGTAAGATGATTGCCTTTCTTTTAGTGATCCATCTGGAATAAATAAAGTAAGAGAAAGTGTGGAATCTTTTTGTATATTTATTTAGAAAAATAAGTGACTGAACTGAAAATAGAAAATGATGTAGTATAATAAAAAGAAATTGATTAGATGGATCAATCTAAAGTATATGCAATGAATTAAGAAACTTAAAGAATTTTACTTTATGTTTAAACTGATGATAAAGGATGATTGAGTGAGTGCCTATGAGTTCATGAAATTGATTGGATGGACACTATTTTACAGATATAAAATGATTTTAGATTTACATCCAATTTATAGGAAATATAGAAGAATAGTCATTCTAAATTAGTATTAAAGTTATGGTAAATCATTTGGGTTATGTTAATGGTTTTTCTTCATTTAGTGTCCATGAATTTATCTACTCGTAGTAGATGGAAAATATTTTATAGAACTAAATGAAAAATTTGCATTATTTATACGATTCATTCATTATGAGATGATGATAGAAATGCTACTAAGTCACATGATAACCAAATCGAAGCATGTTCCATACTAAATGTTTAGTTTTTTGCCGGCAATATCTCATTAAAATGTTATTAACTGAAAGTGTTGGCATTGCCAGTTCAGAATTTGAGTAAATTTCAAATTATTGCGCATACGCAAAGTGAAACATTTCTCTTGCTTAATTTCTTCATGCTCTTAAATGTAATCAGTTGTACTCTTTGGTTGGCATACATACATATATACTTACTACATTCACTAGTTTTATGAAGCAAACTAGGACTAGGACAACATTTTCTTAATTATTGGGAATGCGTTCATGCTCATGTTGGTTTGTTTCGTTTACGAAGTCACAGTTACTTTGTTCATTCGTACGGTTTAATCACAGCAACAACAACAGTAAAAGAAACATCTTCGGCTTGTCTCGCATTTTGTCGTGCGTGTACTAAAGAACAAGAAGAAGCACGGAAATCGAGCACGGAAATTTATGTTGTAGCATAAAATGCGACAAACCTCGTAAAGCGTTTTCAGTAGACTGATGCTATTTGCGACGGTTAGACACTCGTAGACGGTACGGAACGGAACCGGATGAAATGTAAATGAACGTCGTGTTACTAAGGAATCTACGCACTACTACGACCTGGTTCTTCATACTGAATACGTAAAAAATACGTTGTACGCACGGGCAGAGTATACAGGACTCTCACATTGCTTGTAGTTGTTTGTGATTATTCCAAAGGAATGAAAAAGTTATATGACAACAACAACAACAACAACAACATAAAACTGGTGTCAATCTATGATCAACGAGATTCATTTATCAAATGATCAATCATCAATGATTCAAAACAAATCTTCACAAATCAAGTGTTAATATAAAAAAAAAAAATTAATAATAATATAAAATATGAGTAAATAATAAATCTTTAAAACTATTACAATTTAATTGTGATTATGTGTCATGTCTCATGTTATTAATTGTTATTGTTTATGTTTATTAATCTAATGAAATCGAAGTCAAACTGTGTATTTCATTATTACATTGGAATTATGAATTTAAGCTCAACGCAAGAGTGAAAAAACTAAAGTGGATTAATGTGAAGTTCAAAAGGATAAAGCATCATCAGTAAAAAGTATGTCAAAAATTGTATTTGAATTTGTTATTAAATTTCACAGTTTCTTTTTATTTTGTAACATTAACCTAAATAAACAAACTTATACTAAAGGCTAGAATAGTTAAATCCAATCCAATCCAATCCAATCCAATTCGATTCGAACAAAATCAAATTAAATTAAACAAACACAATCTGAATTAAGCACTTTGTCAAAATTTACTAGTAAAAGTGTAATATCCTGAAACCCTTAAAGCATCAACTCTTAAGTGTTGAACCAACAGAACAAGCATTAGTAGTAATAACAAATCCAATCCAATTCGCAAACGAATTCAATAAGAATAACAGTGAATGGAATGCATGAATGAATGAATGAATGAGTAATAGAATGAATGATTGGATGATGGTTGAATGACTGAAAGGTTGCTTAGATGATTGGATGAATGGGTGATTGAATGATATTAACGACGGCAAAGGGTCTGATGTTAGGTTAACAATAGCAAAGCATTGATGACAAAAAAGGGAACCATTAGTCATTTGCTCATTTCCGCCAAAGTGAATTTGAACCGGAAATGAAGGACTTGTCAAGCAATACGAGTACACACAATTATGAAAACAATAATAACAGCATGATCATCATGACAAGAGACTTAAAGTTTGTGACTCTTCGATTCACTAAACTGAAGATAAATACAAAGTTTTAATGATTTCAAATTCTTTTTTGAGTTTATAAAAAAGGTTTTTTTTTTCTTTCTTTTTGTATTTCTTTTTGTTGTTGTGTTTCTGCCACTGTTTATTTTTTTTTTTTTTGCAGTCTTAGTGTTTACAGATACAGTTACCAAATAATGTCATTGCACCCTTTGATATGTTTCTTTTTAACCGGAAAAGTGTGCTTACGCAGCGACAAAATATAAAAGCACACTATACCGGAATAAGAGTAGTTTTTCAAGCAATTGTTAGAGTTTTCCTTTTTTCCTCATTTTCGGTGTCAAAGTTGTTGCTGTCAAAGAATGAAGGAAGGCAGGAAGGAGCAAACAAGCAACTGGAGAAGAATACAAAACATAAAACGAAAGAGAGTAGCACAAGGAAAGTTGATTCTTTGTCAACCATTTCACTGCCTGCTTCGTTTAAGTTTTCACACAACTCAACCAAGCTTACGTACACACACATATATGCATAATCTTATGTATGTGTATGTGTGAATACATTCACACATTTAGTACTCATATACAGAAACACTTGAAGTCTTGCACTGCGTCATGAATTTCGAGCGCCAAAAACAATGAATGTCTGGTACTAACCTAGTTTGGCATGTTTTTCCACTATTTTGCCGCATACCGCGCAATGCAGCATAACACACCTGGTAGCGCCCTACACCCTACACTCTTTAGTCGCCACCCGACACCCGACACCCGACACCCTTTTACAGTGCACATTTCTCTCTCTCTCCTGTACTGTGTACTTTATACTTCTTGTTATTTTGTCTACTGCTTAACGCCTTGCATACCGTTTGGCTGCGCGTTGAAAACGTCGCATTTCGAAATTTTTGAAGAAAGCCAAACTTATTTAATTGTTTTTTCTTCTATTCGTTTATTTGCCTTTCTGATTTTTCTTTTTAGTTTTCTGACTCGTTAACTCAGTGTTGTTTGTCGTTAGTTGGTTGTAGGTTGGTTTTGTTCCTTTGACATTGTTCCTATCCTGTTTCTACGTTCATTACTTATCCGCCTTGTCTCACTAACTGTCTCACCGTCTTCCTGTCAGTCAGTCTGTCTGTCTGTCCGTCTGGCTGTCTATCTTCTACCTCATTTTATCACATTTACATAGTTTCTTTGCTATAAAATGTTTCTATTGTCACGTAAATCTGACAGAAATTAGCCGCGTCGACGAAATTATTTACAAACGAAGTCAAGCACTAAACACGCAGCAGACAAACCAACAAACACACATACACACACAGATACTCACACACACAAACATACAACCTTCTATTGTACTATATTGTGGAAGAAGTTCTTTGTGGATGACACTTATATTTAGTTTTCATTGTGCGGCGATACGTAAAAACATTTTGTTTTGTAAAATTGCATGCTTACTGCTTGACGATTGTTTTGTCGTTTCATACGTAGTCCTTTCGTCCTTTTTGTCTGTTTCGTCATGTATTGTAAATACAATAAAAGTTTAAGTTTTGTGGGAAACTCACAGGTGAATGAAACTATTAAGGAGTGCCATGTTATATTATTATTTTATTGTCAACTGCCGCACCAACAACTCAACTCCACTTCTATCACTCCTCTATCGATTTGTTTAACTTGAACTGTTTTGATAATAAATAAGAAAATTAACGTTGTTTCCATGTGACAATCGCTTCGCTTGTTTTGAAAATACGTTTACCTTAATTTGTTACTGTGTTTATCCAATTTTTGGTCACTCAGGCCGTCAGTCCTTTGATGCAATCAATGTAATGTTATGGTGGTGTGGCGCCTAATTGAATTTTAATTATGACTTTCAATAATTGATGTTAATTATTTATTAACTTTAGCAATTACAATCTAAGAAATAAACATATATATTTTTATAAAATTGCCAAGTTTCAAAATTTTGATTTATTGTCATTGACATTTGACATTGAGTTCTATTGATATTCATAAAAAATAATTACAATTCACCCAATTTATTTCTTCAATTAAACTTTGACCTACGGAAAACGGAATTAATTTAATTAATTTTAAGACAACTTTAATGTTAAATCGTTTAATGGTTTCTTTATTAATTTACATAACTAATTATTTTATATTTCAATAAACAGGAGAAATTTTTATTGTTCAAAATTATTCCAAGAAAATTTACCAAAAAGGACAAATTTTGTGTTTTAATAAAATATCAATATTTTGAAAAAGACAATGTTTTGTGCCACTTTTTTTAGTCATAAGATCGATTAACAAACATATAGTTAAGTTGTAATGACTTGTCTTCATTCTTGACTTCTTTCTTAATGCAAGTTGCCTTGCAACTGATCATGTTAGTGTCCTTTTTGCAAGTGAGATGCTTCCGAGAGCAAGAATAGCAGCAATAGAGTAAATCAAAATCTTTGTTGCTGTTAGTATGATCAATTCTGTTTGTACTTAGTTATGACTAAACTTGGTTACAATTCTGTTCCCTGCAATCTATTAGTTCGTTAGTGTCCTCATTTATGTATTAGTTTTAATAAAAATACATTGTATTTATAAAGATTCTCTATTTTCATTGTACAAAAGATATAAATCAATTATTGTAAAGCACTTTGGTAGTTCAAAAACTTAAGAACATATTTTTTTTTTTTTTTATATAAACCACAAATAAAAAATGTAAATTATCCTCCAACTACAGATTTTTAATTCCAATTAAATTTTAATGTCCTAATTCTTCTTAAGCTTAAATGTTTCATTATGATTTATGGTTTTGTTCTTCAAAAGAAGAGGCCAAATTTTATGTAGTAGATGAATTAAATATTTAATGTTTTTCAGAAGTTCATATACAATTTTGTAGTCCAATTTTGCCCAAAACAACAACAAATCTAGGTAATAGAGATTTGTAATTTCGCACCTGATTAATTTATTTCTCGCCTTTGTTTCATTTCGCTAAATGCTTTGTATGTTGCATTCTTCAGTTTCACTTATCTGGATAATTTTTCTCTTCTACTAAAATTAAAATAGTGTTGCGCTGCTTTCCTTTATAGACTTCTAATTTCACTTGCCAAAGTTGACAAAATCAGACGCAAATCAATTCGAATTGTGTTTTCCCAGACCTAAGAAATGAACATCGATTTGATCGCACGTGACTTTTCTCGCTTTCCCATTTGAGAATTAACTACTTATGAAAATTGGACTCGATTTGTAGGATAGTGACTACTTAAGAATTCAGTACTTACCAAATTATTTATTGATATCATCGGTCACGTTTTATTTTACTTGACAAACTTACAAGTTGAATATTATAGGAATTTGATCTCATAGCAAGCGTTTGTAGCTTCTACTGACTACCTCTAAGTTGACCGTTATATAACGTTGATTTCATAGCAACCTCTCCGCTATTATGTGACTTTTTTATACGACAAACTTACACGCTCTTCATTGTAAGATAACACTCTCTTAGCAAACGCTCCTATACTCCTTATATTTTTCTTAAATAAACAATATCAATTTTCAAAGAATCTTGCAAAACTTAACAAATTTATACCATTAACACCTTATGTTTGTATGTTAATTATTCTCGTAGGTCAGTAAAATATATAATAATTTTACATAAGTTTGTGTAACTGATCTACACTCAATCATTGGAAAATTTACTGTTTACAAAAACCGATTGATTCAAACAGAGTTCTTAGTACAATAACTTACGAACTATTTATTCTTCTGGCTCATCCATTGTTATAAGTTTATTTGTACGTCGACTGTTTAAGATAGTGTGTATCTATCTACATACATATATACAATAAATTTTATTTAACAATCAACAACTTTTTATTGGATTATCATGGAGGTTGTTATGGAGTTTTTAACTTACAGAATAATATATTTTACTTTGCATAATATAAGTACCATAAAATAATGATATATTAATACAATATATAACAATTTAAATACCATGCATTATAATGAACATTGCCACATTGCCACATTGCCCATTTGGCAATGTGCAGTAATACTCAGTCATACAATCGAAATAATCCATGTTTAATATCCATGACTTAAAATACATTTAACATTAACATTATTATTCACACATATGCTGCCCTGTATCCAAACAGGATACTTTATTATGTATTAAGCTTATGGAACAAAAGAACGGAAATATGATTATTTGTTTATCTTTCCTTCTGCTCATCCATCAGAGCATCAATTTCTCTTTTACTGTAAATTTGGTATGAAATCTCTTTTGGTTACCTCTATCAGAAATCTATGCTTGTTTACACTAACTTTATCTACCCTAAAAACATCATCATCAATTGGTTATTTCTTTCAATAAAAATTTATATGATTGATTGCTTATTTTGCTAAATATTGTGACTCTTGAAATTATATTGATGCATGTATTTTTTTTTTTTTTTTCTTAAGCTTTATAAATACAGGGAAGTATAAAGGGTGCGTTAATCATATCCATCTAACTTTACAGGTACCCTAATTTTATTTCTATTTGTATATGTTTTTTCAGAAAAGATTTTTATGCTCCCATTGGTTTTCGCAAAAATTTTTTTTTTTATTTTTATTATATAAATATTTTGCCAACCATTTTACATCAATTTGTTGTTTACAATTTGGAGTTTTTACAATGAAATTCTTTTTGTACAATTATATTTTAACATCATATGAATTAGAATTATACGCGTATATATTATTTTTCTTTATTTTTAAATCTCAAAAAAAAAAGGATATTAAATATTATTTATGCTTTGATAAAAGCAAAAGACTTAAAATTGGAATTTACTTTCATAAAAATTAATACTTTCGATCCATTTTTATTACTATAATATTTATAGTTTGGAATTTTTTGATGTCAAGCAAATTGTATTTTAGAAAATCAACATTATTGACAAAAAGGTTTCCTTTTTTATCACCATCATCATCATGGCCATCAAATTGTGCACAAAGTTCAACTACTGTGACAAGCCCACAAATCTTCATTCATTTCTTCACTTCACTTTATGTCATAATTTTTCATTTTTATCTTTAGTTTTCCTTTCTTTTTCATTTGGTTGCTTTGGTTGCTTGTCTTTCATTGCTCATTTCTTGTCATCCATTTACTTTGATTGTTCATAGTTTTTGGGGTTGCGTTGTCTTCTTTTTGCTTCATCACCATTACTATCACTATAATAATAATCATCTTCATTATCATTATCATCATCATAATCATCATCATAATCATCATTATCATCATAAGTTCGTTTGCGTGGAGTCAACGTTTATTTTACAAATAAATCAAATTCTCTCGAATTGTTGGGCGCTGAATTGTTTGTTGCCGTCCATTTTCTTATTGTCAATTTTTCTTATGCTTTCACTTTCCTGGCTTTTATATTGTTGCTTTAATTTTAAGTAAATGTACATAAATTACGATGGCATGATTGTATCTTTTGATTATTTTCTTTATATTCCATCCACTCTCTATCTCTCTCTCTCTCTCTCTGTCTTCCAATTTTGATAATTTTTCATTGGATAAATATGTGGTGTTTTCCAATTTCCCACAGTCATTTACCATAGTATTAAAATTTAATTTATTTACCTCTTTTATTATTTAATCTTTTCTTTAGTTTTTGTTCCATTTCGCTCGTTTAACATATTAATAAATAAAATCTAAAAATAAATGCGAAATATATTTTACAAGTCATTAAATATAAGACCCGTTCATATGTGTAAACGTACGAGTATGTAAATCATTGCAACAAATTTTATAATTTCATTTTCAATGGTTACATTTACTAATTAGACAAACATGCACCTTCCTGCTTCAGTGCTTGCCACTCCCAAAGGTTTTTTGCGTTTGTGAATTTTTGAAGACTCGTTAAGCCTTTTAACATATTTATGCAACATGCCACGAAAGGAGGAAATGGTGGTGGCATTTTCCAAAATGCATAAGAAAATATTACACATAGTTTGTATGAGACCGACTATTAAAAATACATTACATGTGCAGAATGATATTAGAAATGAGTAAATGAATAATGGGATCCTTAATTCTTATCATTCTGTTCATCATGTTCACACACTTCTTATCCAATAGTAACACAGTCCACTTGATGTAAATTGTTATTGTATGTTTAATTATACAAATGAACATTTTATCTTTTTATAGGTATGTTTATCCATGTATCTTTATTTAAGTGCAGGGTAGTACAAAAATGTTGAGGTGTTGCATATTTCGGTTGCATGTGGCATGCGGCATGCGGCATGCGGCAATCACCAGCAACAAGCAATAACGAGTGGGCGAATTGTCGGGTTGCCGGATTGGGTAAGTGAAGGCGTGGTTGGCATGTTTTATAAAACAACAAGTGAATTTTAAGTAGCACCACCACTGCCACCTCCGCCAACATACAAATCACCTAGGTTCCAGGGTAACCGAAACAGTTAGAAGTCGCTTGTGCTGTATATGACTGCTATGCACCACTTAGTATGTCTTATGATAAATACATATGTACAAATGTATTTGTGTGTGTCTGTGTGTGTGTGTGTGTGTGTCTGTATTTGTATGTCTGAGTAAGTATTAGTGTGAACACTTAAAATGTGCCACAAATGTGTTGGGCTTAAGTGCAGTTGCGTGAGTTCGCGTATGGTTGTCGTTCTGACTGTTTGGTTTGGCAAGGTGAAGCAGTGACCTCAATTGCTTCTAACGCCTAAAAGTATGCCACGCACACATTTTTTACACTTCTTTTCTTTCCGTTACTTTTAACAATCTGCAATGTTGCGAAACAAAGAAAACATAAAGTTAAAGATGCTGAAGTCACAAATGTGTGCTGACATTTATAGTCATAAGTGAATGCTAAGTGAAATTGTGTAGCAAAGACTATGATTATGCTGATGATGATGATGATGATGATGATGATGATGATGATGATGTTTGGTTGATGATTTAGAAAAACAGTCTCATATTTGATGATTTCATTTTATAAACCATTGTTTTTTTGTGTTTGTCTTCAGGAGAAAGAGTAATTGGCAAACCAAAAAAAAACATAACAAACCAAAAATATTCAAATATTTTCTATTTACTTTTTATCCTTTTTGATTTATTTTAATAAATTTAATTTATCACGAAACAAAACATAAAATACAAATTAAATCATCACGATTTTTTCATTCTAAATATTCAAGAATATATAAATAAATAAAAATAAAACAAAAACAAAAGAAACAAAAGCACAAATTTATTAAATTTATTTTGGAAAAGACACATAAAACTTTTTATCCTGGTTTTGTAGCTTATTTTCCTGCATATATAAAGATTTTTATTGACAGTGAATGAATGTTTCGAAGAAGTAAACAAAATGGTCCAAAATGTTGCGAAGAAAAAATTCTGAATTGTGAAAATACAAAAATTTGCCAAAAAATACCCAAATTTGTTAAAATATTCAACACACAAATATTATATTTTTACCCAAATGACTCGATTAGCTAAAGTCTTATCCCATCTTCATCTTTTGTTCTTCTTCCATGCGAAATAAATAAAAATATAAACTAGTTTCTTATTTAACATATTTGTTGTGTTTGTGCGCTTTCTCAAATTACACTATGTGAGTTTGCCTGCCTGTCTGCCTATGCGGTTGAATTTTGGGTTTCCCATGTAAATTGAAAAAGGCAGACATTTTTGCTTAGACAAATAGCTAAAGGCGTTCACTCATCATATGAGCCTTCCAATTCCATTGAATAACGTCAAAAAAATAAAAATAAAATAAAATAAAGTAATATGAAAACCCTTTGACTACAGTTTTCGTCTATTCAAAAAGAGATTTAACAGTGTTGAGTTTTGTTTACAAATATTTACTTGGCAAACAAATGGAATAAGACATTCCCCAGAATGTGTACAAAAACGTGTGTTGATGGGATTTCTTCTATCATACAACCTACTTACAATATTATTTTATATTTATGTTGAGAATTCTTTATAGTTCATCCATTTAACATATTTTCATAACAACAGCAGCAGCAGCAGATTGAAGTTATGTTGTAAAACTTAAATGCAAATTTTATGTTTAAGTTTTGTGTTTTTTATTTTTCATTTTTAGGGTTCCGGACCCAAAGGGTGCCAAAGGGAACCCTATTGCAGAGACTTCGTTGTCCGTCTGTACTTCCGTCTTCGGGTCATATCTCATAAACCGTAATAGCTAGAGCGTTGAAATTTACAGAATATGTAGTTTTATCCAGTTTCAACGAAGACTATTCAGTTTCCTTTTTCCTATGACTATTATAGGAACTAAGCGAAAATGTGATCAACGAAAAAATGGAAATAATTTTTGTTTTTTTTTATTATTTCATCAACTTTGAAATTTATATTTTTTAGGGTTCCGTACCTAAAGGGACCCTATTGCAAAAACTTCGTTGTCCGTCCA
The DNA here is from genome assembly GCA_037043295.1 of Amiota minor. Lineage (NCBI taxonomy): Eukaryota > Metazoa > Arthropoda > Insecta > Diptera > Drosophilidae > Amiota > Amiota minor. The sequence goes on from JBAMAW010002206.1 coordinate 887,969, forward strand.
CCCTCGGGTCATATCTCATAAGCTGCAATAGCTAGAGAGAGAGAGAGAGAGAGAGAGAGAGAGAAATTTTCACTGAAAGTGTAGTTCTATCTGGGCATCACCAAAAAATACTAAAACTAAAATATTTTCAAAAACTTAAAGGGGTCCCCATACAAGAAACATTTTAGTTTGTATGGCAGCTATATGATCCAGTAATCTCACGAACCTGAAATTTGGACTATTGATGGCATTACATCAGAAATTTATATTGTCGAAATTTCAGTTTGATCGAATTACTAGGGAGGGTACCTCCCATACAAACCCACCATTATTACCTTTTGTGGTTTCATGTTCTTATTCGAAAAACTTTTTTATTTCATGAATTTTTGAGCTGAAATTTATTCACAATAATTGTTTAATATAGGCGCGATACATTTGTTAGAATTAGTAAAATCGGAAAACTAGTGGGAGTATTTCCCATAGAAACACCAATTTGGTACGGAACCCTCCGTGTACGAGTCTGACTCGCATTTGGCCGAGTTTTTTTTATCATTTACTTAATGTCTTTTATTTGATGGGATAAAAAGATTTGTACAATACTTTAATATCAGTTTTAAAGTATATTGAGTATTAAATTATTATATTGAACATAAAACCCCTGAAACAGATTACTTTATAAAACACGAAGATAATTTAATGTAAATTTAAAAATGTGACCTTTGGGATATAGAAATAGTAAATATAACAAATCTTTTAAATAAAATACATATAATTTAGTCTTTTGTGTTGGAAATTATGATATATGAGATCAACTTTTTCTTTCAATGGATTCATACTGACCTCTCCAAAACAGTGAAGTCAAGACTGGTTCATAAAAAGTAGAACAAGTCAAAAATTTTTCAAAAAAAAGAAAGGCATAAGCTTAATAATATGTACTTGTATTAAGCCCAATTTATCAAAAGCCGACCAGATGAAACGTAAATCAACTCGACTATCTTACTTACGAAATGAACACTGAATCAATGGATGCAAGTTTCTTACTTTCCTTTTTGGGAATTAACTGCTTATAGAGGATGTGATGACTTTATTCAAACTTATCATTAGAATATCGATATGATTGATGACTATCTACTTGCTCTTGAAATGCTGAAATTATTGGAATATCCTTATTATTTATTGTGACTATAGTTCCATCCTTATATAGGTAGAACATCACAGAACGTTACTTTTGAAGCAATCGCTCCTAATTCCTATTGGTTACTTTTAGTTGGAAGTTGTTGGGCACTGCTAGCATAGAAAGCACACCTTTCCTCTTTCTAGACTTCTAACATCGCCAATCTCTGGTAATTAAATAACCTTGCTATGGGTCACGCTGAGATAAGTTGAGTAGGTCTTTCCTGAAATCACTTAGTGCGCTTAATTTCAGCTTTTTACCTATTATATTGGGACTATGCATTAATTTTAAAGGTTGCACACAGATGGCGTTATTTACAACAGTATCGCATCTGGCAATACTGTAACTATATTCATGTCAAAGCCTCATCATTAGGCTTTGTTTACCAGTATCTGTCATTTCGCTGAAGTGTACACAACATAGTTTTTTTGTGCTCCGAGTATGTCAACTTTCGTGCCGTCAAAACGCAATTTGCGGGAAGCCTTGCTTTTTTGCTTCAATTTGAAGAAAAATACCACCCAAGCCCGTCAATTGCTGTTGGATGCCTACCCGAACCATACTCCATCGATTTCAACCTGTGAGTACTGGTTTCGACGCTTCAAAAGTGGTGTTTTTGATACCGAGGACAAGGAGCGACCTGGCCAGCCCAAAAGGTTCGAAGCCGCAGAATTGGAGGCATTGCTGGACCAAGACCCGTGCCAAACGCAAGAAGAGCACGCCGAAACGTTGGACGTTGACCAAGCAACCATTTCCAGACGTCTCAAAGCGATGGGAATGATCCAAAAGCAAGGTAATTGGGTGCCATACGAGTTGAAGCCGAGAGACGTCGAACGCCGATTTTTCACGTGCGAATTGCTGCTTGAACGACTTGGCCGGACGGGTTTTTTGCATCGTATTGTGACTGGCGACGAAAAGTGGATCCATTACGATAACCCAAAGCGTAAAAAAACATATGTCAAGCCCGGCCAACCGGCGCCATCGACGTCCAAGCCGAATATTCATGGTTCGAAGCTCATGCTCTGTATTTGGTGGGATCAGAAGGGTGTGGTGTACTATGAGCTGCTCCAACCCAACGAAACCATCTCTGGGGAAGTCTACCGACGTCAATTGATGCGTTTGAGCCGAGCATTGCTTGAAAAACGGTCGGAAACGGTCGAAAGACACGACAAGGTTATTTTGCAGCACAATATACTTATGTTTGTAATGTTTTTCACAATATCTCTAAAACCGAAAAATCTCATTTCACAAATTTAAAAGCTTTAAATCAAGTAATATATCATATATTTCCATTAAATCTTTGGTTCTTTAAAAATATATTTTTTATACTTGTCCCTTAGCATATATAAATATAATCAAATTCTTATCAATCATTTCATTATGCGTCCATATAGTCTCAATTTCAAATTTTCCACAGCTTAAATCTATTGAAATATAAAAAATATATATATATATACATACATATTTATAGAAATATACTCGTATTAGTTATTTACTCATTTAAAATTCAGTTTATTCTGAAATAAATGAATAAATGAAAATAGAAAACTCAGGTAAATAAGCGAAAAAAAAAAAGAAAAAAGAATAATCCAATAGAATATGTTAAATGGCATGTCTTGTTGCATAAGAAAGATGGATACTTTCTTGCTGTCACTTTTATCTCAATGCATTGTATTTTGCACATTGCACATTTCTTTCTTTGCCTTTTGCAACAAACTCTCTATTTAGTCGCTCTATCACTTTTTCAGACGTTACGTTTCTTTCTTATTATTTTCAGTTCGGTTCGGTTCGGTTCTATGAATTTTGTTCTGCTCGGAACCTTTTTCTTTTGTTGCCTCTTTTAAGGCATCATTCCACTTCCGTTTACATTTTTATCGGTTGCCTACCCTTTACTCTTTCGACATCCTGCTAACCTGCACAGGATTGGCCTGTGCACAATATGTGTCAAATGCAAATGTAAATCCTATTGTAAAAATATTTCAGATTATGTGACAATAACAATAGAAAACGATAGAACTCGGTTCAACCGGGAATATTTTAAAGCAAACTAAGTAAATATGGTAATTCAGTGAATTGAGTTGAGTTAGAATAGAAATAAATCTATGCGAAATGGGGGAAATCTATAAATAAAAAATAAACAAATATTGTACGAGTATTTTCTTGCTAGAATTGCATAAGCGAAATTGTTATTTGTGTTATGTAATATTTATTTATCTAACCATCCAACTACCACTCACATGGCATGACGTTTGCATTTTTTAAATATATCACAATCTCATGTTGTTTTTGTTCATCGCTTAAATAGGAAAATAAATAGTCATTGCCATTGTTAAGGAGAAATTCAATAGAATTGTAGCATCAGAGTTATATGCGTATGATTATCATTTAGTACTATAGTTTCATCATTTACTGCTCTTAAATCTTCTATTATACAACTCATACTCAGTAACTCACTCTTATTGTTCACAAAAGGATGATGAAACCAATTTTTCTTGTTTTATTTTTTTCTATTTTTTAATAATAATATCTCTGTGACACTTCTGTGTGTTGTTGCTGCTGTCGATAAGGTTCTTTGTTCGTGCCGCTGGGTTTTTTATAAACTAGAAATATGAAGACATTTCTTTTCATATAAAAACGATAGAACACAATATCATTCTCGCATATTGTACACCTCTGAACACCCGCGTACTATAAGGTACTTCGACGAGTTTTAAAATAACTCGTTTGCGAAATTTACATTTTATTTTTTCTTTTTTTTGTTATAACATTTTCCCCAACCTTATTTTTCCCATACATATTTTCTCCTTTTCTCCAACCTTCTTTTCATTTGCACTTCTGTTGTTGGTGACTCGGTTTAAGCAAAGCATAGCACGTTTATCAAAATACGTTACGTACTCGTATACACATAACAATGTGATAAAATATAGTTGGTATCCTCACTGACTCCCCTTAAATGCCTTTCACGTGTGACGTCTTTTCATTTCACTCTTCCACTTAAGGATATATACGTAGCAGTACTACAACTACATCTCAATTCACACACATCATCATCATCAACATCATCTCGTTCTTATAGATACATATCGTGTATGACGACACTTTTCTCGACGATTGTGCGCATCTTTTTTTTTTTTTTTTTTATTGAAGAGTATCGCTTACGTGCCTGCTTTGACAATGTTCTAAGAATAAAAGGTAATTCATGTCGGTAGCTGTCTTTGAGTGATAAAATCCTTCTATTCATTGCAGTTCGTTTCCAATTGATTTTCTTTTTTATTTTTCAATAAAACATTTCCTTCCTCTGTCTTTGTTCATTGACGACCAGTGATGATTTTGATGATTTTTTGATTCTGCAAAATGTTTTTGTTCGAATTCTATGTTCATCTTGAGATTCCGTATGCATGTAATATACATACGAGTAAAAGAATTTGTAAATCTGCTACGGGCTCAGGTTTCAAAATATCGAAACTAACATTAAATAAATTTATAATTTTAAATTAAATCTAGTTAAGTGTTTAGCAAATAAATAAATAAATCTGTAATAAGAGATAATAAATGTTTGAATTTAGGAAAGATAAATTTTTGATATTTTTAAAATGGGGACTTTGGTTGAAATGGTGCATAGTCGCAGGTGGCAAGAAGGGCGCATGTCCCCATTAAGTAAATATGCATGATCTGTGCATAAAAGTAAATGAGACTGACTTATTTAAATGTGACCTCGGCAATTTCTTTATAGCTGGATACCCAGAATATTCACTCAGGGGTCTAGATGCAGGCGTACCATAGAAGCCATATTATTGCATTGCGATTATTATTATCATTTATAGAATCAACTGCTGAGAACCTGTCAGTGTAAATAACAAATAGAACAAACTTAAATCTCTTTTAAAATTTTTAACTCTAAGAGTCTGAATTATTTAATTTATTTAAAAACAATCTATAAACTACTACTACTTCTAAAAAAGAAATTAAGATTAAGTCTACGAAGTGATAATACCAGGATTTTGTTCCATCTATCTAAGAAAGAAAATTATATTGAGTTAATAAGATTTCAAATTTCATTAAATCAGAATTAATTCTGCATAAAAGTAGATGTTAGATTGCAATCATCCAAAGAATATTTGTTGAAAAGATTGTTACCGCATAAATATCAGGTAATCAAAATGTTCTCTCCATTCAAGAGAAGTCATTGATTAAAAGACAAAATTAATATAAGAAAAAAAGAAAAAAATACATTCCATTATGATAAAAATGATATGAATTTTGTTTTATAAAAAGTTATATTAACATTTCAATATATTGTATTTTTCTGTAGCATTTTAAAGATGCAATAAACCCAAATAAATCACACAGTATGCGGACCTTTCAAGGAAAATTAAAATGAAATAGGGAAAATAGAGATAAAGCAAAGGGAAAATATTTTATTTAACGTTTATAAGCCTCCTTAAAATTGACAATAAATTATGGCAAGGACAACGACAACAAGAAGCAAACAAGTGCCATAACAGAAAAGAAAATTTAAAATGGGTACAAGTAACAAGTAGCGTAGTAGTATTACACAATGTACAAGTACAAAAGTGAAGCCAACCAACCAATTTTCATAATTCATGGGGATTTTCCTCAGCCTTATCTTCTATGTATTGTAAATAAGTACGAGTGGTATTATTACTCATGGCTTTGCTAGTTCAATGAGTGTAAGCGACAAGGTTGACATTTGCTTTAAGTCGATTTATTGCTTATTGATTCTTCACGGTTCTTAATATTTGTATTTTTTCTTCTCTTTTCCTTCATTTTTATTTAAATTTTTTTTTTTTTTTTTGTTTTTTTTTTTTCTTCAATCAGAATACAAAATTTAAGCTCGCTATAATCCTGCTGTGACCTTTTTGAGAAGCCTCAAATGAATTTTTAAATCCCTTTTGCCATCAAAAAGCTCAGTTTCCGGCCGAAGCCAAACGTATGCGAAAATGGTTTTTCTGTGTTTTTCTTTTTTTTTTTGTAATTTTTCATTTTGCCAATATTATTAAATTAAATATACATTTTGCCATTTGCGGTTTACAATTGTGGCACGTTTTCTTTTTCTTTATATCTTAGCCCGTCTCAACCTCATGGCCTGAATGCCAAGCACTCAATCAGTGCGGCTAAAACGGGCACAGTAGATCAAGTAGTAATAGTTGTAGCATTGCTGAACAATGCGTTTAAACAAAACAGAGGTGAAGAATGAATAAAATAACATAACATAAAGAAAAGAAATGAAAAGACAACCCTTTCTACCCACGTTTCCATTGAGCTTGATGATCCGGCCAACAATGCAACGCATTCAGGCCAAAGCGAGAAGTACATAAACTAAAACAAATAGGCAAAACTATTTTCAAGCCCCTGCTCAGAACCTCAGAACCTCAAAACCTCACCACCAACAAATACGTACAATACAAATTCACCCAAACACAAATACATACACACACACACAATCTCACTAGACTTCAATCACATGAAAAAAAAAATGCTTGGATTGTGGCAACAAAAAAAAAATGCATTTTTATGTGCAGTCAGTCGTCTTTTGGTTTCACGAATTTGCCATTGTTTCAACTGCTTTAACAGAAAGTATCTTCATGTACAGATACTACAGATACTAGTGCCTGCATCGGCTACATTGTGGCTGACTGATGGTGTAGATAATAATACATAAACTACAACTTTTGTGGACAGCGATTAGCACATGAAATAATGTATGCAACGATATACTGAAACATTCCAACATTGATAATGCAAAATAAAGTATTTCACATGTCTTTTGAACAAAAGTTCATTTACCTCGGCTTAGATGTAATCCCATATGTCGTACTAACTTGTTTTTATATTATTGCAAATCGAGTCTAACTTTTCTACATTTTTTAGTTTAAGATGGGCCTCGCTCCCCACCAAGGAGAGAGTCATATTTACCAAAATAAATATGACTTAAATTTGGGACCTGCGGATATATATCCAAGGGGACGTTGATTGACGTTTATCAATCCATGTGCTTGGCACCGTGTTCTTAAGTCTTCACAGACAGGCGAGCACGTAAAACACTGGTACTTCATTGTTCTACATATCCCTTTGTTATAAAGGGTGGGCAATCTATTGGTCCGATTTTGAACTACCTGTCCATAATAATTCTATCTATTTCAACAACATAAATTGTTGACAATAGTTTAGTTTCAACCTTCCTGAATGAAAATGGATCAGAACAAAGATTTGATATAATGACCAAATATTTTGAATGTTCCATGACTAAAATATTGCGAACAAAATTTGAAGAAATGAAACGTCCACAGAGAGCGTTCAATTCGAAAATTAGTGGAAAAAATGCTTAAAACTGCACAGAAGTCAACAAGTCGATATTTCATGAATCACTCTGAGGAGGATTTTGCCTAAAGATCTGGGTATGTTTACTTACAAAGTCCAACTCATTCAAGATTTATAACCAGATGGCTTTTCAAAACGTTTACGCTTCGCATGTAACTGAAGGCTATCACCGTGATAAGTGGGTTAATTTCATATCATATCATATCATATATATGCCATATAAATTGACACCTCGTATTTGGGGATACATTAAGAAATGCTTGAAGTGGTCACGTCCAAAACATATTCAGCCTACACCGAATCGAATATGCATATGTTCATCATTTCTACAAATTGTGGTTTATAGGAGAACTTTGTGGACGCCATTCCTATACTTTACCAGAGGGGTCTCATAAAAAAAACTCACATATCCATTCCACAAAGGAATATATGGACATCTGACAACAGTTTTCATAATTTATCCTGCTAAAGTTCCTTGAATCTTAGAGGGTCCAACTGTACCGTACACATATCTGACAGACTTCTCCATAGATTGCAACTCGTCAAACCTCTTATAGATTTATCGTAGAATAGAATCATCAACTTCATCTTACATTTAGTTGGAATTCTTATCATTAAGTATAATGACTACAGCATTATTTAATATGTAAAAGCGCGAACATACTTTAAAGACTTCCAGCATAAAAGTAAGGTATCTTCATATTAAGTGTGAATATAATATATAAGAAGCACTTAAAATATTCATATGTTACTCGTATCTTTCAATTCAATTTTACTTTACATCTTCTTAAAATCAATATGAATGATATAATATACTTTCTTTTCTCTTACAATATACTTATGTATCTAAGTTTATGTAAGTAAGTATATACTAAAAGTACATTAATGTTTACTTCTTAAAGTGCAAACACCTCAACTTATGTACTAGTGTTTTATTACAATATAACCACAAATATGTTTGTGAATGGTGTTGTTTGTTAGTGTTTTAATGGTACATAATTTATGGTATTTCCCCTTTTGACTTTTGTTTTTAGTTAAGAATGCGTTCTTATGAAGTTTGTTTAGTAGTGTTTCTTTTGCAAAATATCTGTACAATTTTAGTAATGGCAAAGTTCAGTAGAAAAACCTGCTACACATCGCTTTACTAACAGGTTGCTTATGTTACATACATACACACTTATTTAACATATGTATATAATATGTATGATATTGGACTCATAGTCCTTAGTATTGTACAAACGACCATATGTTCATTAAGTATTTGCCTTGAATGCGACGCACGTAGTCACATAAATTTTGGCAATGATTACTTCTAGCGGCGGCAGTGAACTTACTACAAAATTCCCGTGAAATACCATCTTAACCAACTTCTTTTTGTGTAACCAAACTTAAGCTTTAATATATTAACATTGGTTGGGAATTTATGTGCGTATTAGCAACAGCATCAATAGCATGGATGGATGAATGGATGAATGGATGGAATGGAATGGAAAGGAATGACCATTCATTGATCTCTTAATTGAAAGTTGGCCCTCTTTTGTGAGTAAGTGCATTAAATTCATTTGCTTGCTTACGAATTAATGAAGCCGTGCTAATTCAATGAATTGATACGAACACTACTAATGGGTTCTGTCGTCCGATACACTTTGTATGCTGTTGTACTCTTGAACTTTTGTAAAAATTCTACAAATTTACTTTAGTTTCCCAAAACTACATACAAGTATTTATGTTAACATCCGAAATCTTGAATATAAAAGATAGAAAACAGAAGCTCAAAAGGCTTTGACAATATTATTATTCCATGTTCTCCATTAACCCTTAAAGTCCATTTTATTCAATTTATTTTGCTGGTTTTTTGCAGAATATCCTTATTATTTATTCATTCTTCATCGCATTGTAAATTCTATTCTTTTACAACAATTCGATACAATAATTTGATTAGGCAATGTTAAAGTAAAATAACCTAATTCTTTCATAGAACTTTGAAAGTTTGTACGTGTATATTTGGTAGTTGGATTTGGGGTAAGAAAAATCCACAATGTGCTAAGAAAACCAGTCATAAATGTTCATGAACAAGTGGCTTTTTTTTATGGACTTAATGTTTGTTGGTACACTGTACTGAGAAGGATATTCTGCCCTGGGCTTTCGACTCCAAGATTAGAGCTGCAAAATCTAAGCCAAATCCTAAAAATCAGGTTTCATTACAATAAAGTATGGAAATTTCTGAAATAACTGTGAACCTTATTTAGTTTTACTCCTCGGTGTTTAGTAGAATATTTTTACTTAAAAACAAAATAAAAACAAGACCATCTTCAGTATAATTTTCCAGCTTAGTCAATAAGAATAAAATTTCCTTGCGACAAAATTTGATCAGAATTTAAATTCAATTTAATGAATAAATTCCAATGTCGTGCCGTGCATAAAAAAGCATCGGATATCAACTTTATTCACTTGGCTTCATAACTTAAAAGAAGAAGGCAAAAATAAAACATTTTCATTGTACTTTCTTGCTGCGTTATGAGTAACAGCCATCAACCAACAACAAAATGCATTTCCCTTGCAATTTTTCTTCAACATTTTCAGTTTCTTTACATTTCAGGTGAGCGAACAAGCGGGCGAGCCATTGTCCTGTGACTATGTAAATTTTGTTCCATATTCCGTTTTCTATTTTTCTAGTATAATTTTGGGTCGCCAAACTTTATTCCGGCCTCGTACAATGGCTGGCAACTCTTTTCGCGCCTTACACCCATCACACCGCACCTACAATTGTCGTCGTCAACGAATTGAATACATTTTTCAGAATTCCAGGTGGAAGTAAGTCAACATGCCTGCTTCAATACTATTGTATAATACTTTCACTATGTCTCTTCCTGTATTTGGTCCTATTGTTAGTGTTACCTGACTCTGTTACTGCTCTCTGCTATTCAGTCATAGTACAATGCGTTTCTGTGTTTAGGACACCTAGAGTTGATAAAAACTAAAGGAAACTGTCAGTTTCTGCTTCTTTTTATCCAAAGAAAATTGAAGCAAAACTAAGTCAACAAATGAGGTTGACTAACACAGAAAGGAGTTTTCCTGTAAAGATTATCAAATAGAAATCAAATGGCATGACATGATGTTAAATAGCAACTATATCATTTTATATTGCAAGCCTATAAATAATATACATAGTAAATATTAGATGTATCACTTGAGGATTTCCAGGAACTCTCTGTTTATGGTAAACAAACTAAGTAATGAGTTTCACTTTATTCAACAAATATTACAAGGACGAAAAAAAAAAAAATAAGAAATAAGAAAGGAGTAAGTACATGAGAAACATGACATTTGTTATCATTCATGACAATTGTAATGGAGAAAAAAAACAGAAGAATAGTACAATGAAGTTCAGTACAGGCATATAAACAACTAAATGTTGCTTCTTGTCTTGAAATACTATTTATGTATGTGTACTGTGAGAAATCTCTACAACATATGCAAAAAAAACATCCTGGAAATCAGGAAACGCAAAAGGATACGAGTCAACAGCTTCAAATGTAGTAGCAGAAGTATCAAAAGCAACAATGACAACAGTACCAGATGTTGATGAAATAGCGGCAAATAGCAAGCAAAATGATAGCAATACATTGGAGAAAAGCAAAAGCAAAATCAAAAGAAATAAAACAAAACGAGAAATAAGAAGTAAACCATCAACAATGAAACAGAGAGAAACAAACAAATGTACACATTCTGGTATTAAAAATGCTATAAAAGTGACAAATGTTGAATGAAATGTAAAAAACAAAAATAACGAAAAAAAACAAAAACAAAAACTTGACATCAGGAAAGGCAAATGTAATGAAGCATAAAAAGGACATTTTTCAAGAAGACACAACACAACCTTAAATAGAGTGACATTGCGACATTGTGACACTGTGATAATTCTTAGACCCATCAAACACCGCTCTATAAAATCAAGCATATGTGTCATGTGTCATCTGCATTTTCATTGTAACTGCGATTTATACTCGTACCCTTCTGTTCCTGTACTGTTTGCTCTTTCAATTTAAACTAGATAGAAACAAATTACATCAAATATTTTCTTTCATTTCACATTTCTTCTTAAGTACTCGCCGCAGGCAATCAATTTAAAAACAAAAACACAAAATAAAAGGAATAAAATAAAATAACTTATTCTACAAATAATCAACCACCTACTCCATTCGACCAACAGGCTTTTGATATCTTAAGGTGATTTTGGTATAATATTTTGATTGAGCGGTTGTACATAAATCATGCAATATTTTCTTCCTTCCTTTCCTTTTTCCTTCTTTAATTTCTTTCTTTTATAATGCTAAATTTACAATATGTATATGAGTCTAATTTTGATAAATTTATTCTGATCGTCATAAGTGTCAGACGGCTTAATTTTTTATATTTTTCCTTTCTACCTAAATCTCTTGCTCTCTATCTCTCATTCTGTATCCTTGTTGCTGACTTAGTTTACTTTTCGTCATTTACGCCTTTAGGCGAGTTATGCGTTGATTACATAATTTTATTGCGTCGCGCGCTATTATTTAAATTGCAAATTAACACGAGCTGTAGCAAATACACACACACAGACACACACACACACACATACACAGAAACACACAATTATCAGGAGAGAAATATTTCAAGGCAACACGCAGCCAGTCATAAAGAAAGGGAAAGGGAAACACAGGAAAGTCGAAAAGCACAACCATTATTTTAGTATGCGAGGTTCGTGATTTTTTTCTTTTTTTTTTTTTTTTTTTTTTGTGATTATTACACCCACATACACCTCATATATAAATATAATGTGCAAGTATAGTGTTTTTTTTTTTATAAATGTTAATGTGTGTTTATATATATTTTATGTCGGATTTATGTTTGTACATTAAATATTTATACAAGAAATTTTTATTGCGCTAAGGTTTCTTTGAACATTAGGAATAAGCAATTAAAGTCAACCATTTATTGGTACTGCAAAAATGATATCAAATATATATTTTCATTTTTTATAGCATGACATTTTTTCCGGTTATCACCTTGGGTACAAGCCTTTTATTGATCAATTCAGTTTTTTATAGCCTCTGATGGATCATATCAGTGATTAATGCCAGCGACATTGAGAAGATGAAATAACATGAGTAGTGGCTTCTTTTCACACAATAAGTATCTATCTAGAAAAATTGAAGTAAAATGACATCATGTATAGTTTCAAATATTGGAGATTGAACTTGCCTATTTAGAGAGATATATTTAGTGTCAAATCATACTGAAGGAAAAGTGATGGTTAAAATTTGTTCACAGGGCAATACACTGAAATTATTTATCAGTTATGTCACAGGAGAGCAATGAGAAGGAATAATTAAAAAGGAGCATCAGAAAGGTGCTAAGTCGATGGAAAAATTACATTACAATACGACGGGTATGAAGTCCCCAGTATACCTAAGGTTCTTACAATATTTTAGAGAAGAGTTATCTTTGATCATAACACTGGTATCTGTTAAAGTAAAAATTTTATCTAATTTTTCCACACTAACATCTCAATAATTGGAGACAAAAACCAGGTGCATATGAATATTATTTGTGTAAAAATAGTTGTTCAGAGGGCACATTACTTGGAATACTTTTTAATCACATTATTCTTATGACTATAAAAAGTTATAATAACAATGACAAAATCTTCTGTCTATCTAAACTAGACGAGTAATGAGAAACAATTATAAAAAATTAGGAATCAAATTCCAGACTTTCTTCTTTAGGATAACAACCAATACAATTTATAACTTCATTCAACATTTTCAATAGTAAAAAGAGAGACATTAACAATAAAATAAAACAATAAAAATTTTTTGATCAGTTAAAAAAAGAATCTGAAAATTCGAATTTACAAAATAATTATTATACTTACTTATAAATAAAAAATAATAATGATTATGTGTAAAAGAAATGTGTAAAGAAGCACAACATATATTTGCTATTTTCGTATTCAAGTTGCCAGTTCAAACTACAAAACAATTGAAAATGTCAAAAAAATGTGAAAAAGGCAATTTTTTTCAAATTACAATATTTAATTCATTATTCATACGTTTATTTGTTGTAAATCATTTATCATTTAAATTAAATTGGTAAAACATTTTACTTTGGACAGACTTTGAACTCACAAGAAATTCAAGTAGCTAAACATATTCAATTCTCAATTAAATTTAAGCAATCTCTTTAATTTTTTTAAGCGATGTTACATTTATTTGGTTCAAAACATATACACGTTTACATGAAGTCCCAGAATATATATGATTTCTATTATATTAGCTCAAAATGTAAATTTTTGCTTACTCCATTAAAAACAGTATTTTTGGAGGGATCTTCAGCTTTCTTATGAATTGTTTTAGCAATTGTTTTTGGCATTCTAGAGGTTATCTACTGACAAGTATCGATCAAAATTCCATAATACTTTCTTACCTAATCTTTACTTTAACAATTTCCATAGCTTTTCAATTGACTTTAAGTCCAATGACCGACTTGGTCAACTTAGCAAGTGACACTCTTTCTAATTAAAAAATCCTTGACCAACTTTGAAGTATTATATGCCTAGAATCGTTGTTCCATTGTAAAGTCCGTTTAAAAGGTATACTTTAGCATATGGAAATATTGTTTTCTCCATTATACCTTTGTGATAAAATTTGGTCATACTAAGTTTCAGAAATCAGATATGTTGGTCTGATATTGGGTACGAAGTCGCAGATATAGGTAAGTCAGAAATACAATAATATTTTTGATTCTTTAGCAGACTGACAAGATGTTTTAGGGCAAGACAATTTATTTGTGTACATGTACTTGTTTAATGGAATATTAATTATTAAGTTAAATTGTCATTTATCTCGCAAATACAATTTTAAATATTAGATTAACAAGCTTCATGGAGTGACCCCCACATTAATCCTTTACCGCAGATAATACTATAATGCTAGGCCTGTTCATTTATTCTTGTAAATTCAACTTTAAACAACAAAATTTACCTTTGTTGTCTTACTTTCACTTTTACTTACTTACAAGTACCATAGAATATCCTAAAATATCAAAAGACTTGCTCATATAAATTATGCAGATTTCCGCGACTCACTCTGCATTCATTCTGTTTTTGTTTTTAATATTCCTTTCTCTCGTTACTCAAGCTTGATTTTAAATGAGTTTTTTACCATTACTTCCGGTATGACTGCCCTACTTCGTCGCCTTGCGGAATATCCTAAATATTCTCGATACTTTAGAAGAAGAAAAAACAAACACCCCCTAGAATATTTATGGTAAGAAATGTGAATAGGAATTTTAAAAATCAAGTGAAAAATTTCAATAAACTTGAGTTGTAGTCGAGTAGCAAAACGACAGTTCGCTATGCTTTCCTTATTTCCTCTTCATGTCTTTGTTGTTGTTGTTGCAACTGTTGTTGTTGCAACATAAGTTGCATTTGCCACTTCCGTTTGGTTTTAAAATGTTTGCTATTCGGCATACATTACTTGAACATGTCATTGGTATGCACGTTTCTTCTACATTATACTGCACTCATCCTTTACCTTCTTCACTCTTCTCTTCACCTATTTGTATATACTTATTATTGTACGTTTAGTTGTATACTAAGTATTATGGTTTGGGTGTTCATTGAACGAAGTCATTTGAAGCTTGCCAGACGGTACCCATTTCTCATTCCATTTCTTTTTAAAGGGTTTTCTTTCTGTTTCTTTTATCGACCATTCCATTCATTCACAGCACGTATTTTGACCTTTGGATTTGTTTCGAAATATTGTACTTAGACTATGGTTAACTGAAGGTGATGGTACTATGTGGTCTAGGGAAATGCCTTTTGCACATTTAAGTAGATATTTTAAAGTTCTCAAGTTTACATAGCTAACTTCTTCCTTTATTTAATTTTTCCATTTCATGACAGATGAGAAAAGTGACATGCTCGTAAGATATAAGAAATGCAATTTTGCAAAACTCAAAGCTAAAGAAATTCAGCAATTGGGTGAATATTGTTTCTCGTATTTTATCAGAGCAGCATAATTTATTTGCCTTATAACGTAAATATTAATTTCCGCATTTGTGCCAAGTTTCGCACACCACACTATAGTAGCACAGAGGGCACAGAGGGCACAGAGTAGGCATTGCCCAGATCATTAATTATACGCACTGTTGTACGAGCTGTTGTACTGATATATATTCAGTTGGGTCGAAACACGCCGAGCCAATTAAATTTATATTACGACAAAGTAACCAGTAGCTGGTGGAGTCAGTAGTTGAGGCAATCATCAACGGCATCGTTGAGTTGAAGAACATCTTGCAATTTTAATACATTCATTAATTTTATAACCAACACATAGTCAGTTACTAACACACTTACTCACTCAGTAATTCACAGATACACTCTCATATTAACACACATTTACCCGAGAGGGTCATTGACCTACATATTTGTTTGCCTTCGAACAACTCCAAAATTCTTCATAAAACACAAAATTGACTGACTGACGACGACAACGACAAGAGTTCTTGACCAACAGAATGACTAAACTAACATGTCTGATTGGAAATTTCATTCCAGCGTACAGTAAACTATATACAATAGTAAGATGGATAACTTTACTGACTACTGAACTTGGAGTAACTTAAGGTTGGTTGCCTCGCATACACATAAAAGTAAGTATGTTCGTACATTTTTGTTCAGACAATTAAAAGCTGTCATCATTCTGTAATTTGTTTTTGTCGACTTTGTTCGGGGCTTATTGGACAAGCAATAATACAGTGAGAGTCCCTTTGATGTTGTCAGAAACAGGTCTTTGTCAGTCTCTGTTCGTGTGAAATTGAAATTTCGTTATATTAAATCATTTGGCAAATGCATGCACTCGAATGATTTGAGAATTATAAGTATCTATGTACCTATGTATCTATGTTTGTATACTTTATACCATGTATACCTACATATTACTTACTTCCTTTGGTGTTTGTTTGAAATTTGTAGACTGTGAAGTGAACTTCCTATTTTTATGATTTTCCCGTTGCTGATTTGGCAATTTCCTTGCACCGCAAGTGAAAGTTACAAAACAGGAAATCGCAGACAAATCACAAAGAAGAAATTTTTTTTTGGAAATTTATAGCTACATTTGGTAAGAATATTTGCATGAGATTGTATCTCAAAGAGAAAGATTTTAAAGGGAAGGAATCTTTATTTGCTTTATTACTGAAATATTGTACTAACATTATTTAAATTGATACACAGACTTTGATTTATATTTATATTTATTTATCTATTCATGTCAACAAGTCCCTTACTCAAAACTTTAGCAATCATCAAAATCTTTCCTCTGGTAATACGAGTATGAAGTGAATATCTACGCGGATGTTAATATAAAGAATCTACATATTTTAACGGTTTTAAAGGTAGAAAAAAAAACTACTGATGTCTGCTTTAGCTAATGGCCACTATGGTGCATTTAGCAACTAAATGCACTTTGCAAACTAACGTAGTAGTACACTGTATACATATGTATGTACGTACACCTATTACCAACGGCAGTAAGAGCTTTTCAACTACATAAGTTATTAGCATCACAGCATTCTCTCTCGTATACAATATTTTACAGACTTCCGTGCGGCTTTTATACATACATAGTTTCTGTTACATCTTGTTTCCTTTATTTTGTTTTTTTTTTTTTTTGAAACCTTTAACAACAAATCTGAATAGGCGTTAACACTTCCTCCTGTTGTTTGTAACGCATTAAAAAATATGCCATTGGTTATATTTCTATGCAAACTGTTACCTTTGATTGGTGATTCAAAATTTCACACTAGTTTCAAGATCTTGACAAATCATTTTCAAAAAGCAAAACAAACCCTTTCACCAAGCAAACCTTTTTTTCCACAAAGAATTGTCGTAGATCATAGCTAAAGATAAACAATATTTTGCTATAAATATATCGTTTCTTATTCATTTGGATACTATATACAATTTGTTATGAAAAAATTTACATTTTAATTCTATTATGTCAAGGAGATATTAATTTCGAGTAAACTGAATTTCTAATATCCTAGCTATTTTTTTCTATACATGTTACTTTTACACGTGTCTACATATCCGCTTAGTTTTATATGCATGCATCATACTGCCCCCGTTGGGGCCTTGCGTGTAACTAACAGAACATCAACATAAAAAACATTGCGAAACGAGGTGATTCTATGCCTCGTGGTAATAGAACAACGGGCAGCTATAGTGTTTCCTGTTTTCTTCATTTTTTTCTTTTTTTTTTTTTTTTTTCTTTTTGTTATTTGTAAAGAGAAAAACCTCTCTATTGGTATTTGATTACAATGTGAATCATAGCATTTCATATTAGATACAGAAAGTTATTCATTCGAACTGAAAAGTAAATACAAAAAGCAACAACAAAAGAAAAATAATAATTTAAGCACTATACTTTCCAATATTGAAAGGAAAGAATTTTTAAAATAAATTGTATGGTTTTTTTTCTTATTAAAGATCAACGATTTAAAAAATGTCCTTACACTCCTGGTTTATTATGACTGAACCAAACTGGGATATCACAGTATGCTGTCAAAGAAATTAGACTCTTATTTTCACAAAAAAAAAAAAAAAAAAAAAACATATATAATTAAATTCTTTCGAATGTGTTCAATTTGTAATCAAAATTGACATCTAGTAAATGTCATTGACCAATATCAAACAGTAGAGTTCTTTTGAAATACCTGAACAATAAACATTTCATTAGGAATCACTCAATATCAATGGCTACAATCTGTCTAAATGGTATGTCAACGTAGTACTATGCACATTAAAAGAATTTAGCAACAAATCACTTGTCTAGTACAATAATTTCTATACAAAAGGAAAGTCGAGCCAAGTAGAGTCAAAATATTGTAGTAGCAGCAGCAGAAGCATGTGTCATTAGCCTCCACGTGCGCCTTCTGGGGGTGAAAATGCTGACAGGCAGCAGACTACGACATTCAACTTACAAGACGACAACGACGACGATGATGATGATGATGATGAAAATTATGATGATGTGCTTGAATTCATTCTTTCTGAACTTAAGCAAAACATGAGAAACGAAAAGGAACATAAACGCAATTTTTTTTTTTTTTTTTTTTGCTTTTTACAAATTCAAATTCAAAGCACAGCACACTTAATGCCGACATTTATTTTATTTGCTTTGCAATGATGTCAAGCGTAAAAATTCACTCATTTAAACTAATTAAAACGCACGCAAAAGAAAGGCGCGCCTCGCACATTACAAAGTACAGTAAAAAGTACGGATTGCCTTTGCTGACCTGCCCTACCCCTCTTGTTGCCACGAATCCCCTTAGCTAACAACTTTGGTGCGTAATCCTCAGCACAAAATATTTCATAAAATGTTATTAAGGCTTTGCCATAGGAATAGGAATAGCTTAGATCTACGGTTCGCTGAGTTGTGCATAGTTTTCATTTGTTTTGTTTTGTTTTGTTATGTTTTCTTTCGTCAAGTCAAGGCTAAAAGCAAAGGTAAACACAAAGAATTGTGTTCGCGTGAAGAAGTGTCAAAAGGTAAAATCATCAACAACAACACCAACAATAAAAATTACGCAAATTAAAAACCCACAAAGACAATATTATTACCAGGCTAGGGATTTACAAACATGCAATAAGGAAAATGAAGGATATGTACAATACTTAAATGGATAGATAGATGGACCTTAAGACCATGGAACATAGTAGAGTGATGGATTATAATTGTTTTTGTGAGTTTGTAGATTTTTTAACTAGAAAAATATTATGTTACAAATTAAAAATAAAATATAACTTAAACTTTCTATTGAACTATTTTCACACATCAACTCCACGACCAACAGATTCTATACTCTCATACATTTATAAAAGTATTAATGTAATATTCCATTTTATAAGTTAGAAAGGTTGAAGCAAATGAGGATTAAACTTTCCCAAAAAGCATTCATTTTCGCTCTTACCCAAAATCCATTTAATATAAGTTATTGCGACCCAACTGTCGTCATCATTATGCGAGTAGAGTGTTAGTGATGGTAATGGTAATGGTAATGGTAGGGGCAATGGTCATTTAAAACGGCTAACACCCGGCATAAATTGTATCCAATGTGACAATTGAATTAAATTTTTATGCAAAATAAATGCAAGTAATTTCAAACCCAATTGTATGCTAACATGCGATACATTCATAAATCTACAACTCACAACAAACAAACAACAGACCGACCGACTGACAAATGCTCGTAACACACCAAAAAATATATAAATATTGTACATTTGCCAAATTCATTGTAGAACAAAAGAATAATTTTCGCATGATTTTCATAAGTAGACAGGATTTTATACAAAATATTGTATTCCCGTACAGTGGCTTGGAAAACCTCTCAAATGTTCATTACTTTTGCGTTCAAGTTGCTATAAATTCTTTACGGCTATTTGAAAATTAACCAAATTTTTTACAGTTAAGTTAATTCTTTATTTTTTTGTAATTAACAGAAAACTTCAAAAACAAAGAGAAGAAATTCATGTAATATACTCTAAAATACACGCATTCACCTCATAATAAAATATGTAACAATAAAACCAAAAACAAAAAAGGAAAATTTAGTCTACATATTTCTTTATATTTTATTCTTAATCCACTTCGTCACACTTTCAACTACATTTTCTTTAGTTTTCTTTTTTGCACTCTCTCCCACACATCATCTATGCTTTTTGGTGCTTCGCGGTAATTTCACAACTTTCTCTTTACGATTGCCCATAAATTCTCAGTGGGATTGAGTTCTGGGCCTTGCGCTAGCCATTTCATTCCCTTACCACAATATTTTGGCTGTGTGATAAGGTTTGTTATTCTGTTGAAAACGACTTCTTTTTTTTTTTTTTTTTTTTTTTGGATAAGCACTGTGGTCAATTAAATAAGGTAAATTGATCTGAAACATTTCTGAACAATTTTCTTTTTTCATTATTTATGTGATCTTTACTAACCTTTACCACGTAAGGCGGCCCCACACCATTAGACTGCTTTGTTGTATGACTAAAACTGCTTTTGTAAGGAAACATTAGGACGTTGCCAATAATATTGCTTTCCATTGGACTGGAAAAGATTAATTTTGGTTTCATGGGATCAAATATTATGTTTCTAATTCTTCACAGTCCAATTTCTGTGGTATCGGCTAAACTTCAAGAGTGTTTTATATATTTTTTATCAACAAGGCAGGTTTTTTCGGTTTGGCGTTCGCCAGATAACTAATTCTTCTTAGGGCTCTTCTGGCAAGTATTGGACTCTCCCCTTTGTTCAATCTTCTTACTATTTGGCAAGTATTAACATGGGTGTGCAAATGTAGACGTCTTTCAACATTCGAGGCAGCTGTTATTCTTCCGGCACAATGGTACTGATATCTAGTTTCAATTGCTTTCAATTTCAACGTGTGTTGAAGCACGGCTTTTTGTCAAAGACACTACTTAGTCTTCAACGGATTATGAAACCTTGTGCATTTATAATTATAACTTCCTGATCACTTATCTACGTCATCAGCATTCAATAACCATTCACAAGATCAACTCCCAATGCACTTGTTCATCTCTTAAAAACATAATATTCAAATAATTGCACTCAAATCATGATATTACGGTGTTCCCTTTGTTCTTGAAGTTTTCTCTTAATTATAATACTATTTTGTTTTACAACAAATTAAAAAATTACCTGTAATATTTTGGTTAATTTACAAATACCCGTAAAGAACTTAGTTATAGCAACTTGAATTCAAAAGTGACGAACATCCAAACGGTTTTGCAAGTCACTATAGGAATTGTATAGTAAAATGTTAATGGTATAAATTATAGTTTTATACTACTGTGGAACAAAAGGAAATTAAATTAAATGAAATTTTTGAACGATGTTGGGAAAATATAAATATATAAAAATAGTATCTTAGGTAATTTTGGCCGAGTATACAAAAGTATATGAACTAATCTTTCAAGTCTTCTTCATGTCATTGGGAATACATTTTATTTTTATTTTAATGGTTGAACAAAATATGCATGCAATGACATAATGTTGAAGAAGTAAGTATCACATAGGTTTGCAATCAGTGGCAGACAATGATAATCAGGCTATGTAAAACGGAATTTGAAAACAAAACAAAATTCATTAGAAAGAAATTAACATTTGCTTATTTAATGACTAATCAAAATCGGACCACCACCCGTGACATATCTAAAATCGATGTGTTGTACATTAATATTAAATATTTTTTATTTCTAATATTACCATAATTTTACTTCCACATTGATACATTAACTTAATGAAAGCGTTTTAGTAGATAAATGTATCTATTGTAGATAAATATGATGGATGGTTTTTTTATTAGTGCAATTAATATTCATTGAATGTACAATTAAATGTTCAATACCATTTACACTACAATATCTATATCAGACATGATGACATACAAAGTTTCATATAAATAACCCTGCGTATTATATTATTTATGAAAAATTATAAAAATTAGAAACATGTTTTTCTAATCTAATTAAGTCTCTCTCTTAACTCCAATTTTTCCAATTAATTTAAATGATTTATATATATATAGTAATTTAAATAAAATTAATTCAAATTTCAGTCTTAATTAATCAGTTTAATTTTCATCATAAGGATAGTCAGCAGGGCTATTCAAACTAATGGTGCTCAAATGAGGGGTTATTGTTTCATGAAGTGGATAAACTGCAAAGATATTTTATTACGAAAGGGCCTAGGCCGCTTCGTTTTACTGCTAGAAAGGAGTGTAGGAAATAATCACTTTTTTACGCTAGATTTGCATTAAAGATTTGTTATGTGCAATGACGAAATGTTGCCGAATAAATTGACATAGAAAATGATAAACAAGAATATTGCTATTTATGTGGCAACGTCATATTTTGGACAAACTATATATCCACTGAAGCAAGAAAACTTAATTTTCATTTTCATTTTGAAAATGCATGTAGTTATAAAAGTATCTAGGGAAAATTAAAGATGGGTACGATATAATAGTATTTAATGGCTAAAAATTTAAAAAAAAAGTTGTGTTCACTTCGTAATCTTAAAGAGCAAGCAAATGCGTACCATTTTATATGAAAATGTCTATTTTTAAATGAGTTGATACATGCATAATTTCATCAGATCGTCTTAGAAGACCATGAGGGTTGCTACGATTTTCGCTTATTTTATAATTAATGCCTTAAAATATTCCTTTCATTTACTTATAGTTGGTTATGTGATTTTTGATTGATTTTGTTGTGAAGATTATTTTGAAAACCGGATATTGTCAGTGTTATTCAGAAGAGCATAAATTATATCTCCCAAAACCATTTGAAATAGAAAGAGGATACACAATTATAATTGATTTTCTCATCTGTGCATTGGTTGAAACAATTTTTATAGCAATTTGAATTAAAGATGAAGTTAAATTTTTGTTAATGAAATAAATTTCTTATTGGATTATGAAATAATAGTCTTAATTTATTGAAGCATTTCGCAATTAATCCAAGAGATTAGTAATTAATTAGTTTTGGTAATAAACATATTGAATTTCTCAATTCATTAACGCTGCACAATATGAACTGAGATGGCTAAGTTACATTCCAAATAATCAAACCAACTAATCACACTTTCGAGTAAATGACCCTTTACAAATACATCCTTAAGTACGTGAATATCTACAAACATTTCAAATTTACTTATGCATATTTAGTTAAGACAAATGCTTTTGTCATCTGCCATGAATTAATGTTATTTAAGTTCATGAAATTATCTAATAATGACCTAAAATACAACCGGCTGCCGGCGATTGTCTGATAAAGGTTGACAACGACAATTGTTTCATGACAAAAGTTACATGGTAACGGATTCAACTTAATCGTAAACAATTATTCAAGTAAAAACAACTGTATCTTGTATTTCATTTGCATACACATTCGAATACATAAGAAATTAACAAAATATTGTACCATAAAAATAGTAAAGTAAATGAGTTTCGTTTTGCCTTCAGAAATATTGTCGTATCAAGACATATTTATAACAATTGGCGAGTTGAAAGAATATTCCATTTAATAAGGAAGTGATCATTATTTTTAATTTACCATAAATTGCAATTATGTATTGTTATTACAATAGGAAATATTTCTGGAATACAAGCAGAAACAATCATTTTATGAAAAAAAAAAAAGTATACATAATAATAATTTTGAGTTGGCATTGTAAATATGTTACGTGTATCATCATGAATCATAATAATAATTTATTTAATTTATGTTAGTTACATTTTATATCAACATAGAGAAAATAATAATTTATTATCATTTCTAAAATACATAAAAGCTTAAATTGTTTTAATTTTATGTAAAACAACAATCGCACTGAATGTTGAAAACTCTATGAGGTGTGACAATATAATGTAAAACGAACAATTTACCAACTTTCGTCATACCACAGAAGAAAATGCGTGTCTAATTTCTTGTCAGTTCAGGCGAACGTATGAATGAATGAATGAATGGTTGAATGACACACCTCAAGTGAATTTCTTTTTTGCGTTACGTATACGCAATGTTGCGTCGCGTGAACTTTATTCTCTTTCTTGAAATTCTAAGCGGTTTTGGTTTGGATTTTTCTCTCTTACCAATATGATTTTGACTTGATTTGAAAAGCTGTTGACGGCAGACATTTAGTCAAGCTGACATAAGAGCTGATCGCTTTTCACATGACTAAATACAATATGTACACCATCACATGATTTTGCATATTTTAACATGGATTTATTGTAAACGAGTATTTATATTTATGTTTTCTTTCTTTTCTTATACGAGTTTATACCTTTCAAAATATGAATGGTACATTGTATTTGATTAAAACTTTGTAATGTTGTGGTTAACAGAAAATTCGATAAGGTTGAAAAGAAGAAATCCTCTTATAGGTAAGTACATTGTATTACGAGTATTGTACGAGTATTTATTCTTGGTTAGGATGACAAGACTATAAAACCCTGTCATACCATCATTTGTGATTCTGAGCATTTTATGTGAACCTTCTTTAAATTTTTATGAAATTTATTAGTATTTAATTACAATTGTGTGATTTCCAACAATTCATTTCATTTCAATGTAAAACGTGCGTAGAAATTATGTAGTAGAATTAAAATGCTTTCCAATATTGTTTTGCTATTGCTGACCTCATAGCATCTGCTGTCCAATTCAGATGAAGTCAATTAAGCTTATCGCAGATTTCATGCAGCTTGGCATCATCATCAACTTTTGTAAAAAACATCACATTTCTCATTGCTCGCTGGCAATATAAATAAAGTCATTTATGATTTTTGAAGCATTATAAAGTATCGTTTAGCACAGATGTCGTCAAAACATTTCACAAATCCGAGTCAATCAAATGCCATGAAATATAATTTGACTTGGTGACGTTCAAATTTTATTGATCTTTAACAAATTGCTGTACATCATCATAACCTTTAGCATGTCCTACATGTACAAAAATGAAGTTTGAAAAGTTCTTGAATAAATTAAAATGCTGACATAATCATTAACTAATACCTGTGTGATTCTGGTTTACATTTTAATAAAGAAATCTAGCAAAGATTTTATTAAAAGTCTCTGCAAATTGTAATTGCCAAATAGGAAAATATTATAGGATATGCAAGCCACTCGTGAATTTACTCAGAAATATTACATTATACGCCTTACAATTCCAGTAAGGAATGGAACTGAATTCCAGAGGTTCAATGAAAGTCATTCCAGGAAAACGGATTCATCTGCCAAGAAGTCCAAGGTAATCACTGACCACAGCTATGACAGAAGTAATGGTAGGGAACTTGCTTCCTTTGAGCCATTATCCCAATAGTACAATACCCATTGACAGATAAAGATGATAGAAATTGGAATCGGCTAAATCTAAAGCAACTTGAACCTTATGATGAAAGGATCTCGTCATGACTTCGGAATAACTTTTGCTTGAACCTAATATTCTTATCTCTAGAATTAGAACAGAAAGCTACAATCTAAACTTAGCCTACATGACTTTTATTCATCTATTTTAGATAACAATATACTAGTACGAATATTACAGATTAGAAACTTATTTACCATCTCTCGTAAGCCCTTAGATTTGCATTACAATAATATACAATAAACAACAACAGTTTTATTGCGTATTTTGTGCTGGTAATTGAGATTAAATTCATTTTACAATGCTTTGATTGCCTAATAAAAAATTCACATAAAAATTTCATATTGTTGTACAATAATAAAATTTTCGTAATTCATTTTCGCGAAATATTGCATTGCTTTGCATGTTCATTCAGTATTCACATATGTTGATATGAATTTACATATTAAAATATGTATACACATATGCATATATTTCTTTCTTTCTTTTTATATATATATATACGTACATATATAATTGCATTACATATTTTGATTTATAATAGGCATTTAATAATTTAATAGCAAACAATTGGTTGCAATCAGTTTTCCTAGCAAAAGATACAAGTGTTAAGTGGAAATGAGTTAATGTAAAAACTTTAGTTTATATTTTGTCATGTTTAATTTTCCTTTCTGACACTTTGTTGGGAAAATAAAGTTTAATTCTGCTTTATAATTATAATTATAATGATATCATAAAGTGAAGGTGGGAAATTAACTTGCATTTGATGTGCAAAATATCTAACAAGTTGTTTGTTGCTTTGCTTGTTGGATCTCATTTGAAATGTACAAAAGTATCCTTCGCTTAAGGTAAGTTCATAAGCAATTCATGTGTTTATAAACAATTCAATTTAATTTTAGTGTTCTGGGTACAAATTGCTGTTGAATTATTTATTTAATGACGGTAGTAACTAGCAGAAATTGTTACGTCGAGCACGCACTGTATAATAATATTTAGGTATAAGAATTTACTGTACTATCTCCTTGTTTAAGGGTCTTATGAGACTTTCATTATTTACTTTGTGTTTTGTGGCTTGACAATTAGACATTCTTCATGAATGAATTGTTAACTTGAGTTATTTATACGTTTCAGTGTCTTGAAGTTTAATTGCCCTTTTCACACATTGTATAAATTATGATGACTTTAGTCCAAGAGGTTCACTTTTAGATATATGTATTGATTGAAAGTATCCAAGTATGCGTAATTGTAAATATTTATTTTATTATTTAAATTTATAAGTTTCTATATAAAATGAGTTGTAAGACTTAATATCGTAGTTATGTCTATCAATCTATTTCTGCATAAAATTAACTCTTCTTGTGGAAGACATAAGGCTGAAATTTTGTTAATAAGCTTCAGTCTGAGTTCCTTTTTTATTAGAAAGGTTACACATAAAATCAATTAACCCTAAATGTATGGATGAAATATGAATTTTGGAAGTGATTTTCCCTTTAGTAAATTAAACAAAAATTTTTAAAAATTATAATAAATTAATAAATAAAATGCTTCATTTGCTTATGTTAGTTAAGAATATTCAACACATTAAAGTTACACAACATCAGTAAATCTATAACCGAGTAGCCATGGTCGAGAGATTTTTGTATATAACCTTTTATTTCCTTTAGGATAAGAATTAAAAAATTGTATTTTACAGATATCATTCTAATGAATGATGAAGTGGATTACTAAAGTTTGATAAACTTTGTTAATTGTGTTTGTTTTGTATTTGCATTTAGCTTTATATGCAATGTTTGTTTGTCATTTACATTACACTAATATATCATCAGTTATACAATTTTCTTCAATCCAAATTCTGCAAGTCCTTGAAAGCATTTAAACATTCGAAGTGCTTACTGCAACCTTGTGCATCACTTGAGTTTTATCATGGCCTTGTAAGAAATTGTGGTTCATTTCATTTACCTCAATTTTGAATTTCATCAATTGTGTACTGATATTGGCTAATCAACTGAGATATAAACTCAAATAATCTCTTTCCCTTCTAATCCTTTCTATATTATTTGAACATTATTCACATACAATATAATAAAATATATTAGATCACCTTCTTCTTCTTTTTAGAAGGTCATTTTGAAGGAGTCTTTTCAGCCTTCGTCGTAGAACATTTTGCCGCGAATACTACATTAGGGTGCCTTTGAAGCCGCTGATTGTAACTGCTGGAATATCATCCCCAAGATCACAAAATTCATCAAGCAAAACATTTATCCAACATTTTTTCATAACGTCAGAATTTAGCTTATCGCAATGCAGACTTAAATTATTGACGGCATTTTCAATTGATATTGTTTTCATCACTATTTAAGGCATTTATGAAAGCACAGAAAGACGGTCGTAGTGCAATTTTGTAATTCTTATGAACTTTAATTCTTCATTTTTTTTTTTTGTACTATTCACAAAAAAGAGATAAAACTTTTTCACTGTAAAGAATAAGAATCTCTGTACAAAAATCGCATGCCTCCTCCTTCTTGTCTTCCCTCCGAATGTTCTATATAACCTAGTTGGCATTGTATATAAATAGAAGGAATCACTTTGGTAATTTTGCTACCAATTAATGATAAAATAAAAGTCTTAGATAAAAAATATATAAATAAATGATTAAATAGTTTTTTTTACAACATTTTCCAAACTTTGAAAATCCTGTGTTTCATTTTATGAAGTGATAATGTAAAACAACCAAACTGAACTACTATCTCAGGTAAGACAATAATTTATAGTTGTTATTGGCACTTTGTTTTTTTGTTGTTGATGGAGTAAATTCAAATTAATGAGTTCTATTTAGTTTTTATACTTAATTTCGAAAAATCTCGTAGCGACAAAGTTGCAACATAATCAACAAACCCGAAAAGTATATATGAGATTAGAAATACAATAACAACAACAGCAAAAACAACAATAAAGCACTTGTTAAAGAGTGAGAAATATGTAGGTATGTACAATATATTATTGTAGAAGACGATTACCTTTTTATATGCAATATTAGAAAATCATATACAGTAGAAGAAATTTCGTTGATGGTGGGATGAATTCGGTCAACAACGTCGCTCACATAATTGCGGAAACTCGAAGATAAATTACCCAAACTCAAAACTTTGACCTAAGCGTTGTTTCCGAGTCGAGTGAGTAAGATAAATGATGCGAAAGCTATCCCACTATCCCACATAAATGCCAAAGCAGTGTTCAACAACAAGAGCACAGGATTGTTTGTTGTTGAGAGGAAAAAAGAGAGAACGTGTGAGTATCTGAACAACATAATAATTTTTTGTAACGAAAACTAAGTGAAACTAGTGTAGATTATTATGTGGAAAATGCTGTAGTGAAAATATTACAGAGAAGGCAGAAGATAGTTTTGCATGTAAGCCTTGAGATTAGACAGGACAAGGTGAACATTATAGATAGAAGTTGAATAGGATTGGTATTGCTATTGGTATTGGTAGATACTATATCCATACACAGCATGCTTATAGCCTTTTCATAATAAATTTCATTCATTCTTATTGTTTGAATGCAATGGAAAATACTAAAAACATAGAAAAAAGCAAAGAATAAAAATCATTTATGGCAGGCCAAACAAGAAAGAAATAATGAAACCTGTCTGACTTTGTTGTCCTAGAAAAGTTTTTCATGTATTTTTGCCAGAGGGAAAAAGAAACAAACAAAGAGTGATAGAGAGAAAGAGAGAGAGAGAGAGGGGGAAATTTAGTGAAATTGGCATATTTATGACCAAGAAGTCCGCAAGTGCAAACAAATGCCCTTAAACGCAATAAGAAGCAAATTCATAGAACATTTTAGGAAACTTCAAATTAAAGAGGAGCTTAAGCCGCCAAACTGTTTGCCATAGATGGGTTGCCGGAAATGGTCAAGCATAGCATACTAAAAGGATAGCGTGATAATCTCATTACAAAAACCAGCATTGGGCTTGTACATAGTTAAACCAAGTGATTTGTAGTTAGATATGGAAAGAGGAAATGGAGAGAGGGTAAGACGATTTGTATGTACTGCAGTGAATGAATATTCAGAAAATCTCTACCGAAATTAAGTTCAAATAAACAAGCAAAGCTGCAAAGCACCTAAAAGTATGCTACCTTTTGGTTCTTGCAACGTTTAATACAATATTTTCCAAACAATTTAAGGTTATATAAAAATGGCATTAAATATGAATGCAACTGCTTAAATTAATTTAAAGTATTATATTTACTTTTCTTTCTCTCTCTGTTTTTTTTTTTTTTTGTTTTTGTTTTCTCCCAATTTTTTGAAGTCGTGAAGAACTCAACAGGAAACTGCTTAGAACTTAAGCTCGTTGAATAAGTTTCTGTGGCATTAGTTTTTGAGTTTACTACAACTTCAAGGAGACCCTGGCTATGTGAAAAATGTGGAAAACTTAATGTTCCACAGAGCATGTTAATGGAGAGGGGAGCGAGTAAACACAATACATACGTTACATTATTATCACATACTATTTATGCTCGTACAAGACCAAGTAAAAGAAACAACTATTACAACAAGAACAACAAAAAAAATAATTGTGTGTGCGCGTCGCTCCCAAAAGAATACGACATTTTTCACCGGCTAGTTCCTACGGAGCAGCATCAACAGCAGCAGGGCACAGCTCCAGATTCCCCACTGGACAGCACGTCATATTTATGTTGGCATTATTTGTTTTCTGCTCGTTGACATTTTATGTCACTGTGTCAGACATAAAAAATTGAAAAGGCAACAACGAAACATCCAAAAGTTCCTTCGTTCACATTTTACACTATACGAGGACACAGGACACAAGACCAGGACTCACTTAACATAACACATCCATACACTCAGCAATACATTTGAGTAAACTTTGTGTCCGGAAATCAGGCATTATAAGCGTAATAAGGACTTGTGGTCAGCTTTTTGACCTTTTTTCTGCACTCTTCTTGAAGCAGACAAATTCATTCGTACGATTAAGTGTATGATGTTTGTGTATGAAAATATTGTGAGACCCGAAAATTGTCACAGTTGGCACAATATGCGCATTAAATTAAAGCTCCACTTGTCGCTTCTTTAAATGTCAGTAGACATTTTACAGTTGGTTCGTTAGTCTATCTATCAGCAAGTTGTCATCGTCATCTATATTTTTGTTACTCTCACCACTACCGCATGAATATAAACAGTAAATAAAAACTTTTTACGACTTATTTATCCTAAAATTTTTTTTACCATTACCTCACCATTATAAACTCACAATCAAGGCCAGATTATCCATGTAGGTGACGGCCTTTGAGCCCCGCGGTCAATAAGTCAAGGTCATTTGTTGTCAAACCACTCTGCATTTCAACTATTATTATTGTGTACACGCTTATGTTCTCTTGTTCCAATTATAAACAATACTACTATACACGTAAATAAGAAACAATAGTACAATATTTGCACATAGTAGTTTCCATATTCTTTTTGTTCTGTTATTTGAACAATCTTACTGGACTTCCAAGAGAACAACCGTCTGATTTCAAGACACACAGTATCTAACATAAGTTTGTAGTTAAAGCCATGGGCTTAGTGGAATTATGTGCCTAGAAGAGAACTACTTACGGAGATCTGACTGAATATAAAATAATAACTTTTGAGTGCTGCATATAAAATTGTTCTGCTTATATGAAAATAGGAATAAATTAAAGATAAAGGTAAACTAAACTAAAGATTAATGGTAATATAATGTCAACGGTGTTACGGAAAGAGGCCCTGGAACTTGCATTACTTAACGGTGTCTACATAACTTAATCCGACCCTGTTCCGAATATCAAAGAAAATTTCATTGTAAACTTTATTGATGTTGAAACGTCTTTCATGGTTGCATGCTTTCTTCATTGAAATAAAAGTAAATTTGATTCAATTGCAACGTTAAATTAAAATTTTTAAAAGTTTGCATATTTCCCATTTAATGTTAATTGATTCTTGTTGCTGAGTCCTTGTATGTTCATACAATACATTTGTAAAATATTTACATTTTAATATTTAAAATAATTCATAGTCAAATCTAACTAACTTTTTATAATGAAAAAAATTTAAGTAGTGTACCTCACCCTTATAAGCACAATATCGAAGTGAAATTTCTTTAGCGGTGGGAGGTATATCTAAAAATTAGAAAATAAAATGTGACGAAAATCAAAATGCGATGATGCTTCAGACACGTAGTGGGGAGACGCACAAAACAATGTTCATTTTCTAGTATGGGCTCGTCTGCAGCGTAGAGAAAAAAATGCTTTACTGATTGTGTTTACTTTACGAAAGAACTTACAAACAAGTGTCCGAATGACCGAAAAATAAAATGACTCTTTAATATTGTATTTACGTAAATAGCTCCAATATAATAATAATATCGTAAAATTTTGATTTTCGTCACATTTCATTTTCATATTTCTTGGATTTACTCCCCTTCGCTAAAGAAGTTTCAATCAAAAATGAAAATATCCTATGAAATTAGTTCAAGAGCACATGTGATTTACAAGCAACCCATTTAACTGGATGTTTTCAGGTATTATATCATAAATTGAATGCATGTTTTTAAAGTGACAAAATGGATAAATGAAATCTTTCGCTTCACCAAATAACTATCACTTGTCTGTGAAATAAATCTTTAAGTGACCGCCTATTAAAACTAATATTTCATTTATAAATTTTTGTACAAATTGCAACAAAATATTTTGAAAAACTAGAGAGACCACTACAGATGATGTGTTGATGACCGGTTCGACTCTTCCCATGTTAATAACCATTTTATATGTTTACCAACTTCTCTGAACATTCATTGCAAACATCATGCCAATGTGAAAATAACATTCATACAGTATAAAGTATAATAGGAATGAGAACAAAATAAATGTTTGGCTTACCGTGTAGTATAAAATTTTTTTTATTTCTCATTTTTATGATTATCGTCAGTTTGCATGTGAGCGAGTACAAAACCCGAAGCTTACAGCATTGTGAGCTGTGCGTGTAAAAAATACTAAAAGGACTCGCTATAAACACATGAAGTTGGTAATTATGTACACCATGTGTTGGAATTATTATGTAACTTAAGGTTGGTCAGAAAATGGTCAGGAAATGTATATGCGAACATTTGCAGTTTTTTTTTTGCCAGGAAAATTACCTCATTACCATTAACAAAATTGCAGTCAATCTTTGCTTACTTTGCTTAACAACTTCTGTTGAATTTGCATTAATAGGCAAAGTGAAATGAAGAGAAAAAAAAAATATATCACGGAAAATATAAGTCAAGCTAATACCAAATATTATTCCTTATTCCCTATTCCATGTTGCACTTCTCTCTTAGCACTATGTTTTACATATCCGGTAAATGACAACTGCAATCTGCAATGAAAGTACTGTAGTGTTTATTCGTTAGAGGATCTTTGGTCCCAGGTAATTAGTACCTTAAAGGCAAATGTCCTTACATTTGCTGACATCAATTAAATTAAACAAAAAATGCCTTGCAGCATTCTCAACGTTCTTATGACATCATTCTTTAGTTACCTTGACCAGTTATATTTTGTATGTACTAAGTTATTTTAATGCTAATGACAGATGCTTTCTATGACACAAACCAATAACATAACATTTTAAATTTCTATTTAAATTTTATTATTTCTTTAGTTCTTTTTTTCAGCACATTTTAATGGACTTTTAATCATATTTACTATTGTATTTATGTATAAATTTGTAACACACAAAACACTTCTAACATCTCTTCATCTATGTATAAATTCTCTGTCAACTTAGTTAAGAAAATTATAAAAACTCATATGAAGACACGTAGAAAATTAAAACATAAAAATCAACAAACAGAAAACATTCATTTATTATATTATATGTATAAGCTTATCGTACATTCACAAGTTTAACTTGTAAACGTTGGAATTACATATAGGGTCGGAGATTAAAGCGTCTTACATATATACTATATACATATGGATTGGCTGTTTTCCCACAATTTCTGTGTGTTACCTCATCAAATGTATATATTTCCATTCGATATGTTTCTGTTTTGCTTTAGTCGAAATGTGAATGCCAAGACACAGTAAAAGGCAACCGTGTTAATGACACTGAAATTGGTTCTTGAGTATGAGAATATGTTACGTTTGTTCAGTAGGAGAATATTTTATCTTCACTTAACACATGGTATGACCTTTGAAGGTTTACTTAAGTACATGTCTATTTGATTGTCTGTTGGTCTAAGTGTGAACTTAAGTGTAAATGTGTTCTTACTACTTAGTTCCTGAATCTTTATTTTCCCACATCGGACTGTATAATTATATAATTTTATTATTCTAGAGGTAGTAACTATAATTATATGGAAGCTACTGTTGAAAATTGAAAATAAGTTAGATCAAGGAGATAATCAATTAAACTTACATATAGAACTTGAGTTTATTAAGAAGATTAAGAAGAAATCCCTGAACAGTAACCAATTTTAAAATAAATACATTTGAATCGAAATGTTGTTAAAAGCTTTGAAATGATTTTATTGCTCTTGAAGTATAGAACGTTGATGAATAAATTAATACTCACTTAATTGGTTTTTAGTAGTCGACTTCAGAACTATGTGCATATTTACTTTCAATGAGTTGATTTCCAATTTCAATTATCATTGATTCTCAATTATTTTTCTACTTTCAAAAACACCAAACTTAATTCTTCTTTTCTTTTTGCTCCCCATTTTAGAATGCAACAATATCGGCAAGAACAGCGGCATATAGTACATTATAAGACTACACAATCATTTCACCATAATCAAAAACAACAAGTGCTACAATTGCAACGAGTTACGCCACATCAACTGCTACTCATCGCATGGATCGCATGCATTTATTGGTTTCGTTACACAGCCGATTGTTGGAAATTCAATGATGGCAACCGTGGAGGAGGAGGAATTGCAGCAGCAGCATCACCTTATCCACTCCTTACACGTTACCAACGTAACACAAATGCTGCACGATTGGCAGCACGTGGTCCACCGCCAGCAGTACCCAATCAAGCTGGTAATGGTGGCAGTTTTGCTGCACTATTGGGCACCCAACAACAAGATATACTCTATGCATGTCCCTTGAACTCGATGTGTCAGTGTGCGGGTCTGCCAAATGACAGCGACGTTGATTGAGATTAATTGCAATGAAGTGCCACTGTACAAGTTTCCAGGTGAGTTCACTTTGACATTTATGCATGGCAAATATGGGGGATAAGCGACGAATTTTATGGGCTCACAGCTCACACATATGACCTCATGCATATTCATGAATACGTCGAATTTCCGCTGTCACAAAAGTTATTAATAAATATTTTTTATAAATAATTGATTGCGCTCAATGTGTTAGTGTTAAAGTGTGACTCCATATTTTTGCTACATCAAATATAGATTACATATAGGTACATACATGTATGCATACGCGTATATCTACATACATCTACTGTATATACTGTATATGAAGATATCTCTGTAGTGGTTAGTGTCAACATAGTGGTACAGTAACCGCATTCAGCACTGGTTTTGCTTTCTGTGGTAATTGGTCGTGTGCCAAAAACGCATGACAGTACAGTGATATTGGAGGGCTGCAAGGTGGTTCATTCAACTGGATGCATTTTTACATAGTTGACCATTAGAAAAATCATAACAAACAATAGAACAAATATAAAATTAAATATTTAGTAAATTCTTTTTAAATTTATCATTGTGATTAACAAATCTTTAATACAAAAATGTAAACCAAACAATTTGAAAAAAGGACTTTCTGTATTTTATTATTTGTATGATGAAATCATTATTAATTTAATATAACAAAGAAATAATAAATAAAAATGGGCCAAATGCACGTCAGACTCGTACACGAAGGGTTCCGTACCAGATTGTGATTTGTATTGTAGGTACTCCCATTCGTACTCCGATTTGACAGATTCTAACAAAAGTATAGCGCCTATATCAAAAACTTATAGTGTCTAAATTTCAGTTTGATGGGACAAAAAACAAAAAAGCGTTTCGAATAAGAACATGAATTTGAATGATGGGTTTGTATGGGAGGTACCCCTCCTTGTTGGCCGATTTGGCTGATTCTCACAGATGTCTAGCGCCTATATCAAAAACTTATAGTTTCTAAATTTCAGTTTGATAGCACAAAAACAAAAAAGTTTTTTTTTAATAAGAACCTAAATTTAAATATGGTCTCCCTCCCTAGTGGTCCGATCAAACTGAAATTTTGACAGAATACATTCTGTGAAAACTCAACTCTCTAGCTATTACGGTTCATGACCCGAGGACGGACGCACGGACGGACAACAAAGTCTCTGCAATCGGGTTCCGTTTGGTACCCTTTGGATTCGGAACCCTAAAAACAAATTAAAACAATTTAAGTGCCTCAGAAACAAAGTTTATTTGATCCAATTCTATGTCATATTGCGAAAATATGTATTTCTCTCAACCATTTTTCTTTCTTCTTTTTTCTTTCATAGCTATAAAATTAATTATAAGTCTTTCATTCTACTGTGTACATTTTTTCTGTATGTTTTGTTTTAAGAGCTTTCATGATTGGAAGTGGTTGATCTATTTTTTACTTACCACCCTACACTTTTTTATTGAAGTACACTCAAACGAAGGGTCAATCTTGCTATTATTCAATTCAGTTTTCAACTTGAGAATTTCTTCTATTCCTTTTTTTTTTTATTCGGTTTGTCTTATTTTAACCTCGCGATTTTGTTTTATTATTCATCAGTTAATACATAGAAAAGGCGAATTCGTTGCAGCTGCTCTCACGAATCTTAAGAAATCTATCCCCCCCACTTAAGTTAATAATAAATCTTAAGGCTGCCAGCAAGCAAATAAAAATCCAACTCTGAAGCGAAAAGAAAATCAGATTGAGTGGCGTTAAAAATCGCCACTTTCAGTTACCTAAGTTTATACTAACAAAAAATATTTATTTTTGGCATAATTAAGCCAGTCTACGATTCAATGGAAAACAGAACTGAGCTGCACACAGAGCTTGGTAACAAAACAATTCCAGGGAAAACTGAAAAAAAAAAAAAAATTATAATAAAGAAGCACTCACTCCACCGAAATTAATTAAACTGTTACTACTTGTTCTTTAGTATATGTGTCCGAGATGAAAATGTGGACGAGAATTAAGAGAAGAAAAAGGAAGTGAGTTAGTAGAAAAACAAAGTATTAAAGTTGTGCTGCCTTTTCGTTGTTGTTTTCTTGTTTTTTTTGTTATTTTTCTTTTGTTTTTCCCTTTTTTTCCTTTTTGATATTTTTTTTTTTTTTTTTTTTTTTGAAAAACTAAAGCGAAGCGGCAAATGGAATTGTCCTTTTGCCGGGGCAACTTCCGGCTTTGTTGTTCATTCATTTCCGTTTCTGTTGCTCCTTTCTACGATTGCTGTTCTGTTATGTTCTCTTCTGTTGTGTTGTGTTGTGTTTTGTTGTCTTACATTAACGCCCCCAAACTTCGCTGCGCTTTATGACCACCAAGAATGAGATGAGATGAGAACAACAACTAAATTAAATCTTACATTTAAGTTTGCCAATTAGTTGTAAAAATAAAGTTTTTCGCCAACTGTTTTCATCTCATCTTGGCATCTGTTCTCTATTTTGCTTTAACGAAATTCGTCTCTTTTGTGCTTTTATTGTTATTACTGACTTGCAACACTGAACTGAACTGAACTGAACTGACTGACTGAAGGAAATGTGGAACGTAAACGCGGCCATAATACATAAAAGTTTTTCAATGTTTCATTACATTTCACGGTAATTTTCAGACATATACTTTTTTCTGTTATCTTTTCTTTCTTTACAAATAAATGAATGACAAGTTTTACTCTTGTTTCCTTAATCTTTTTGTGGTCACGTTGAAAAAGAAAATTTAAATTTTGACTATTCAAAACATTCGATTTTTGAATATCTGTACTTTGTAGTATGAGAGAATCCCAAACATTTCAACAAAAATTTTTGCTTATTATGATCACTGAAATATCAAGTTCTTTAACTTAGGATAATGACTCATCTTAAACTACAATATTTATGAACAAAAATAAAGAATAGAATAGTCAAAAATTTAGTATTGTACTACGATCGGAAACTTGGATGGGTGATGAAATAATAATACACTAAGCATAGTCTTTTTTAATATAAAACTAATGTAGAAATCATCTTAACGACGTTCAGGGCTGTCAGCATTACCGGTTAAAAAAACTTGAGGACAAGAAAGTTGGTTAGGTTCTTTGTTGATGTAATTACATAGTTTAACAAGTTCTATATTCAACTAAATTGGTTGTAGTGTAAAAATGAACAACCATGAAAGTTGAAGCTTAGTCTGGTGATAAATATCAACATCTAATCATCTAATTTATTACCTAAAACTTATTAATTGAACCATCCATCAAAAAACATAATTAATTTTCTGAGCGCAGACTGGGAAATATTCTTTTCTAAAACATACTAAATAATTGTCATGGAAGACAGTTTCAGAAATGATATGGTATGGTATTTATTTTTAAACTCATCAAAATAACAAAATCATTGATAATTTATAGCTTTAAGATTTTCTTAATATACTAAGTAAGTACTTTATGTCGATTTGTTTACCTTGATGCCCAATTTCAAATTTCTATGTCATTTGAAAGTCTTTGTGCCCGAGTGACAAAAAATTTTAGACTTTAAGAACCACTACCCTGTAGGATGATCCGATTAACGTTTCATCTTCACTTATGCTAAATTATTATTGAAGTACATAGTTCTAATAGATTGACCTCTAAGGACAGTGATAGAATTGCTCTTAGAGGGATGCCTAGGGTGCCTCCTCTAAAGTTATATATAAAACGGTTCCGGAGTAAGTCTAACGCTCAGGGAAAGGGGAGGGAGGTTTAATGGATATACCACACACGTAGGCACGATGGTGGCTATAGGTCCTACCAACAGGCCACAAAAAAAAATACAATATATTAAGCTATGGAGCTCGAAAGCATCCTAAACAGTTACGGGCATTTGAATTGGGTTCCACATAAGGTTAATTAATTTGTTGGCGCTCTGAATGATTGATTGATTCTAAAAGTTTGAGCCATCCATTATCCAATCATTTGGGTCCATAAGGCTTGAATCTTCCGCATTAATATATTCACTCAACATTTTCACATGAGGTTTCGCATATCTCTATAGAGAAGTGGAAATAGATTCGATACCAAGATAGCGTTCAATGTTGCTATAACATACGTACCATGACATATCTCAGCACTAAGTTCTCATTATGTTGCTGCAACACGAGTTCTTACTCCTAAATTTGAGTTCAAGTTCTTCCTTTGAGCTTGGTATTCCAACTTACCTCATAAACAAATCTTTATTCAAAAATTACTAGTTATATTTAATAATTCCACATACTTCTTTCTTTATTTTATCAAGAGATTAGATAAATTGGGCAATGAATGAATTGAAAGGATAAACAATTAATAATATTAAAATAATAATTAATTTAATCCAATGTTTTGCATGTGATAGATGCTCACAAGTCTGCACAATAGAATGAGTTTTACTTTAATTATTTGCCAAAAACACTGGCTGTCAATAAAGAAGACATGACCTGGAATATGTATATGTATTTATATAGACAGAAAATATCCATCAACAATATATGGGTATATAGAATATACATATATGTTTATGGATACACAATATACAATATAACTTTTTGTTTTCAGAAATTTGTAATAGAAAATCAAGTTTGATACTTTACTTTAAAAAACAAAACAAATCAAATCATAAGTCTAACCCACATGAAAACATATAATTTCACACAAAATAATACAATCAAACAACAACAGTAGCAACAAGAAGTATTCTACTAGTATTTAGTATAACAATAACAAAATGTAGACCAGCAACAAAATATTGTACAAGTGCCAATAACAATTGTTAGTAACCGAAAACAAAAACAAAAGCAAATACAATAAGTTAGGAAATCCTTCAAAGTCAGTTGTTGCTCCTTATGTACACAAATATAGACAGTGATGGAGGGAGAGAAGAATGTTGTGTATGATTGTGTGAGTGTGTGTGTATGTGCACAACAGGAGGCAAATTCATTTTATCGTATATCGTATATCGTAATGTATCTATCTCCTCCTCATTCGTTCGTTTCAAGCTTATACACTCAAGTCGCCTTGTTCTTCGTATCGCATTGTTGTCTTATTTTGTACAAGTTTTGACAACATATAATATTATTTGATGTAGGCGTTGCAGATGGGGCAGGAGACGCTTAAGGCTGATTTGGTTTTTGGGGGAAATCCATTGTCGCCTTCTTGTTTATAGTTGGTTTTCTTGGATTGATGAACTCGTTCAGCATGCTCTCATGCTCATTACTTATGCTTGTCATAGTTTGTTAGTTTTATTTGTTTTTCTTCTACGAGTAGTATGGGTGAGTTTCTATTATTGTCCTTTGATTTCTCCAAAAATTAAGGAAAAACATTAGTTAACTTATATTTTCCATTCGATATATATACAAATAAATTGATCAACTGACTTTAAGTATTAAAATAAGAAATGTAGGTAACATATGTACAACATATGGGAAATAATTTTAATATTTAAAAATATTTTCTACGAACAATCACAAAAGCCCTCTTCTTCTTTTATATACTACAAAATAATGTTGAATATTTTAAATAATTAGCAATTTTGGCATAAAAGTTTTTTCTTAAATGTTTCAAAGCCAAACAATGAAGAGAAAATGCAAAATCCAAAAGTTGACATCATTTATCCTGCTGAGTTGCATGTGCACTTCAATTCTACATTCTATTCTACAAAAAAAAAGGACATTTAAATAAAACTCTTTGCTAAACGCATATTTAAGTTTATGTACATGACTGCATAAAATTATAAATATTTTCTGGACAAAGTTTTACTTATTTTGTTTTATGCAAATACAATAGTTTTATCTAGTACAATAATAATTTCAGACAAAATCTTTGTCATTTTACTACGAGTATAACAATACAATAAAATTGTAGATTATAAGTTAAAAATGAAAGTCACTATTCTAAAGTTTTGTACATATAAAAAGTAGCCAAAATATTGTAGTATACCATACATTGTATGTTTTATTATGAAGTTTTCTTTTACTAAATTTAAAATATTTTACTTATTTGGTTGTGTAATGTAATGCAAATATCAATTAAGGGAGTCAAGATTTCAGTTTTCTTAGAAGAGTAGAAAAACAATGTTGCCCAATATTTAGTATATTTAATGCTAAAATGAATTCATACAAATTTCATTCAAACAAAAGTACAATTTGTTCTCTTAGAAGCCATTTATTTCTTTCTCAGTGGGATATTTACAAAACTCATTGTTCATACTGATTCTCTACAAAAGGTTAAAATTTCATAAAATTCATTAAAAAACACTATGATCAAAGAACTCAATACCTGATTCGTAATAACAATAGCATAAACTGGCTTTTTCATTTTCATTAGCTGGTTGCTAGGTGCCTTATTATTTATATTTCTCTTTTGTGTTAGGCTTCCCTTTTGTCATTGGTTCTTATTAAACACAGCTCCTTTGTTCATTAGTCTTTGAAAAAATTTTGAGTTAATTTTATTTTTTATACAAAGATCACCCATCCATCTGGATAAATCCCACAACCCTTACAGATAAGAATTTTATTATTCTGTCATATCGAGCACCGCAAAGACATTCCATATTTTTAAATAATTATAATTAAAACTTAAATTATGTTAGTCTTTAAACAAATATTTACGATATTTATTGCAAAACAGCTTTTAAAACGACTTAAACTAGATTATCAGAAGTTTTTCTTTCTTGTTTTTTTGGATAGAACAACTGCCTAGCTTAACATAACTAACTTACTTTGTTGACTTGTTCACTGAAATCCAAGAAGATCAAACGCTGACCTCTCCTTTCTTTCCCTTACTTTACAGTGTTATAAGTTTGTCATGAAATTAGTAATAGACAGAAGAAAAGATCGGAGACCACGTAAAGTAAGTATTGCTTGGGTTAGCCCTTGCCAATCTTTAAAATGATTCGAAATAACTCCAGAGTTCATTGGTTTTAGGATGCTTTGTAACTAATATTAATTTCCAATAAAATTCAACACATATTACAATAAAGATCCTTACCTAATATCTTTTCATTTAAATACTCTAACATCCATAGCACTAATAAACGGAAGGATATTTTGATTTAAAAATGAATGTAATCAAAAACTATTGCTTTGAAGTTGTTTAATATTCTTTTCTAAATTTTATTTATGCTTAAGGTTAAAGTAATTTAATAATTTAGTAAAATTTTCCTGCTCTTCCTTCTGTTATAAAATCAACTAAAAATCAACTAGAAAATCAGACAGAAAAACAACCCACACCCACAAAACAAATCACCTTGGTGCTGTGGGTAAATACATAAGTGTCTATACAATATTTTTACTCGTACTTATATTTGTCAGAAAGTTGTCTTTAGGCCAGGGAAAAAGAGAACAAATTCTGTCTGTCATCTTAGATTGTTTATTGTCACAAAATGTTGAGTTGAAAATATTTATTTATGGAATACCAATGTGTTGTCATTCCTTTTTCTTACTTGTATATAAATATTTGTCATCGTAACAAATACACAAAGCAGAAAAGAATGATCAACATTAAAGTTTCTATATACATCAAAAATCAAAATAACTCAAATTGTCATTAATAATGCATATGACTTGTTTTTATGGGCAAATTGTGCGTAGAATTAATGTTATACTTAGGAATTGATTTTTACTATTATATTATCGGTTAAATGTTTCTTAGAAACTAAAATCGAATACAAAAATAAAATTACTTTGGAACGTTATTATGACCTTTCTAAATTGATGATAGACCACTGTGTCAATCTTTCTTATTTACACATTTAATCATTTGAAGCAGTTCTTAGCGAAAAAATCAATTACCGTGCTCGAACACCCACCGTATTCACCAGATCTCGCTCCCTGCGACTTCTACCTGTCCCCCAAAATCAAAAGTTCGTTGAAGGGAACACGTTTTGAGTCGGTTGAAGAGAATTTTTAAACTAATCATTTTTCCGGCACTTCTATTACACAACACTTTACTCAAACTAGGTTTAAAAGCAAACTAGACTAGACAGAGAGGCGGGATCAAGTGAATTCTGCGCAGTAGGAATCAAGGTCACTCACCATCCATCCCCACTCTTAAAGCTAAAGACAGACGACTGTGGTATACTCAGTCCCGTTACTTAATTGTCGCACCATGTATATACCAAATTAACACGATGATAATTTAATTGCCTTTGTCTCTATTAAAATTTAAAATAAATTTCTTTTCTTTAAATAAACTATAAAGTAAAGTAACTACGAAAACCAAGAACTAAAAATAGAAATAATAAACTTTCTCTTATTACATAATTAAATTGTAGCAAGTGATTTTTCATGTTGCTTTTGCTGCTTCAAATTAATACTAAAAATAACACAATCAACTAAAAACTAGAAAATAGAAAACGGAAAATGGAAAATAAAACAAATAATTGAATATCAATTTTGCTATAGTATCTAAATTTATCTTGCCAAGGCAAAGCAAAAATGAAGTCACAAAATTGACCACACCACATTATTGTAATTGATATTGTATCTATGTATAATATGAGTGAGGAGGAGAAGAGCAATTGCAACAGTAAATGGAAAGCTACAAAATTAAAGCATTGTAATTCGGTCATAGTGCTTAGTATAAAGTGAAATGCTGTTGGATCAAAGAATATCCCTTTGGAGCAGAGATAATCACACTAAAAACATATGGTCCGCGAGCAAAGTGTGTACGGACTCTCGCCTTGAGTACAAGAAGACCTTGTTACCGTCATTAATTAACACATGCTCAACGAATCGTAATTTAATTGTTGTGTTGATGTTACTCCCGGGATTTGGACATTTAG
Organism: Amiota minor; assembly: GCA_037043295.1. Lineage (NCBI taxonomy): Eukaryota > Metazoa > Arthropoda > Insecta > Diptera > Drosophilidae > Amiota > Amiota minor. Next base: position 931,428 of record JBAMAW010002206.1, read on the forward strand.
TATGGGCGGCCTACTAGTCATTGACTGTCATGCCATTACAACAATGTAATGGTCCCAGTTGAAAGTATTTAAGATTCATAGACTATCTAAAAGTTAATTATTTTTTTGTTATTCACATTGTTCTATCTTTAAAAACAAAACAATAATTGATTGCAATTCTACTAAATTATTAATAAATGTCCCACTAAACGCGATTCTTGTTCTTGATCTTAAGGATATATTGAATTGATATAAAAAAAAATATTCCATTAAAAACCTTTTTTACTCTTTCACTTTTACAGAGTTCATACATAGTTCAGTGCGTTACCTTGAAATGTCCAAAACACATTTGCAAAGTGTCGATGATGAAACCTTCCAAGGACTCCGGCTAAAAACACTCAAGCTAATTGATAATGAGCTTCAGGATATATCAGACAGAAGTTTCAGGTAAGTTTAATAATGCACAATTCAAATGGAAATGGTCCAAAAAAGATAAAATCAATTAGAGTAGATAAAAAAAAACCCCCCTTTGATAGTTTTATCTAAACAATTTACTTTTGGCTGACAAGCGACTAAGTATTCAATATTAAATTTTTTTAGTATTCAATTTTGAAAAACTAAAACAAACCATTTTTGAGATAACCGTAATGTTGAGTTTTTGGTATACAAAACTATTCAATTAAGAGTAGATAAAGTTTTATCGTATGCAAATTTTATGCAATATTTTTCATTGTATAGAATATTTTGTTTAGAATTTTCAATAGTTTCCTCTTTATCATGTGTCATGCTTACATACATACAATGTGCGGACGAGTATTGTTAACGTTTCAGATATTTTCTATACATTTTCATTGATTTATTAACACCGAAGTTTGTTCTGTTTGCCCTTATTATGGAACAAATATTGAACGGAAAATTACGTTACGCTTCAACTTAACCATTGTATTTGGCTTTAACTCTTGGGGCTTTTGTTCAAGTGAAGCCTTTTATGCTATAACGAGGAAAACATACTATATAGAGCGTTGAATTGTATGAAGTTGTTAGATGCGTGAATTGAATGGCCGGGAATATAAACTGACACATTATACACAATTAAGTCCACAAACAAAATCATGTCAAAGAAGGACGGAAATGTTTGGAAATACATAATACTCATACCAATAATGCAAATAACATTAGTAGTATTGTATTGTATAATGTAGTTTGAATGACTGGATACTTACTTACTGACTGACCTCCTGACTAACTGAATAAGCCATACAAGTTGTTGATGTTTCAAAGGAAGGTAATTTGCTTGAATGCATCTGAATGCACTTGGTCTGTTTGTATATTCAACTGCCATTTCTCATGCTTCAGTAAAGTTTCACAATGACTGGCTTAAATACATCCTAAAAGGCTCGAAATCAATACAAAATATTATGGCAGCAAAGAGATTTCAAGATATCACTATTTTGAAAGCTTTCAATTGAGTTCAGAGCTTTTGGCAACAAAAATTTTTCCACTTCCATTCCATTCAATGCCATTGTTCTTCTCCTTTTCATGACGGATATTCCCGACTTTAATTTATTTCTGAGGCTCATACCTTTCTTCCGCTACCCTAAAAGCTACAAAGCCCATCTGTGTCATTTTACTTACAGACATACCCAAACGATGTAGTCCTTGAACCAAAAAACAAAATACACATACAAACACTTGCCCGGCAACCACGAAAAATACCCCAAAGAACCGTAATGATGCCATCGTCGGTGTCGACGTTGGCTTCTACAAAATACATAAATACTTATGTGTGTGTATATACACATAAGAGTAGAGTGTTGGTAAAGATAAGACTTAAAGACTTACAGACGAGAACGGTACAGTAAAGAATACGAAAGGTAAATAGCAAAAAAAAAAAAAAAAAATCAACCTCTCAGGCTGACTGACTACCTGCACATAGATACATATATACATTTATACATACATTCATAGGTGTCACATCATCAAAGTGTATGATGACATGTTAGTTTTCTACTCAAAGTTTAGGTGCCAAGGCGTATGAGTGTTTGAAAATGCTTTCTTTGTGCTCGCTATGCTCCATGACTAGCGAAAATATTTTTTACCACAAATTTATCGACGTCTAAATGAAAATTAAAGAAACTTTTACAAAATTTAACAAAAACTTCATATTTGATTATATAGATTATGGAATCTTTAAGAATGGTCAGAAGTAATTATTTTGTATAAACAATGTTGAATTCTCTCTAACCACTTGAGTAGAAGTTTTTAAATTGACATTCGCATTGTCATTGTTGGGTCAAAGTTTACAACAAATTTGAATACCACAACTTTTCAACATATTTCTCAAATTTTTAATCCATTTGATGACTTTGGGGCCACTCTTACTCCACTTCATGCTATTAAATATAAAAACATTTGCATATTTATGGTCTGTTGAAAATTAATAATTTAAGGACTTTGTTTACAATGACAACCTTTTGTTGATCTCAGCATTGTTTTCAAGATTTCTTTTTTCTGTTCGAGGTTCCCTTTTATTATTGATCTAAAGCCACCTATGCGCTTGTAATAATAATGAACCATTGCCATGAAAAATTCTGAGTCGCCATTAAATGAAGAATTCGAAAAGGAGTGACAAGTTGAAATTGAGCATTCTTTCTGTCAGTTGAAGATGATTTACTCAGCTGTAAGTTTGCTAGTAGATTTCATATAATGATTAATGAAAGTACTGAGTCATGGACTTGGTTTAGACCAGTAATAGTAATTTTGTTCAATGTAAGCAACGTTTATCCAAATATGATAGAAAATTTAAAATTTGATACAGAAAACCAAATTTCTTTTTAATTTTCTTAAGTCAATTTTTTTTTTTTTTTTTGGTGACTTTAAATAAAAATCTCTTGAACTACAACATAGGAGTGGGTTGTATTCTATATCCATACTTTATATTTTACAATTCTCGTATGTAAGAGTATCTATATATCTCTACCCACTTGATGCGCCAACAATGACTCATTCTGCTCTACCACAGAACCACAAGAAAAAGTACACATACACAAAGCAGAAGTGAACAGAACCAGAAAGGAAACCACAAATATTTGGTTACCGTTTGATTATTCAGAGAAAGCAAGCAGCAGGCACCAGCAGTAACAAAAACACTAAAAAAAAACAGACTGGTAAAGTTGGTGGTTTTTCATAATTGTAAACTGTCTCGATGTATGAGTGGGTGCTTGAATGTTGCGACAAGTGGAACCCTTGTGCGCTCCTTTACACTCCAATCGTAGTATGTATATTGTAAGCGACAGACAGTTTTGGCCATTGGCCAGGACGCAACAAAGATGAGTAGATACAAATGAAATGTGTGCATGTATATACATACATATGTATATTTTACCAACAACGTGGGAGAAGTGACTTTAGGCCAGCCAGCTGCGTTAATTAAGTTCAAATATTTGCATTTAACTTGTGTAGAAATGTTTAAACGCGTTTCATGTGTTTGCTATTGTAGTCTACTGAACTACAATAACATTCAAGCAGGAGACTTATAAAGTGCCTAAATTACGCATAAACAAACAAAAAAAAAAAAATACAACGCACATTAAGCCAGGTGGAAAGTCAAAGAGATACTCGTATATGCTACTTTTGCAACTAACCAAAAATTTACGATTGTTTTTTGTTCTGTTGTATCTTTACCCTGTCTATTTTAGCACAATGACCCACTCGCTGATGACGCTGGACATTTCAGGCAACAAAATGCAGCAAATACCACTTGACGCATTGCAGAAACTACATTCGCTGACGCGTCTCGTAGCGCAAAGGTAAATGTCACCAAATAAACCAATTAGAGCGACAAACTAGAAACCCACGCATATAATGACAAACTGATTCAGCTCAGACCAGACCAAACCGGACCAAACCAGACCAGACCAGACCAGACCAGATCATACCAGTGCATTAGGACTGGTAACACCATTTTGATTACTTTTTTTCTTTACTCTTTTTTTGCAAATAGAAACTACATTACTACACTTGAAGGCAACTGGGAGGCTCAATTTGATAGCCTGCGCTCTCTACATCTTTCCGGCAACGACATCAACGAAATTTCCCCCAACATTGGCGCCAGTTTACATGATGTACAATCCGTCAATAGCAATAGTCCGTCCAGCATGGCCGCCGCCATACAAACGCTGCAAACATATGAAGAAGCACCCAAAGTAGTGCACACTTCGATGCATGGAAACAATTTAGGCACTGGTCACACAGGTGTACATTTGCATAGAATGTCGTCGTCGTCGTCGTCGTCGCCGACCAGCAAGCCCTTTAACAAACTACAGAAGCTACTCTGGCTCGATTTATCGAACAATCGAATCTACCACATTGCAGCAAACTTTCTTCCCCACTCACTTGTTACGATTGACCTGTCAAGCAATTTGCTGTCCACATTTCCGCATCAGCTATTCGAGCACCTGCACGATCTTCGAATCATCAGTTTGCGTGATAACCTGCTGCGCGGCGTGCAAACAAAGGAATTGCGTCTGATGCGTATGCATCTCGAAAAGCTTGATATGGGACAGAATCTGATTGAAGTATTGGAGTGGGACTATTTTCAAAACAATTACTCTGATGTGCATATACGAGCACTGAACTTGGAGAAAAACTATATTCGGCAGCTACCAGCAGCAGTATTCAAGGATACGGGTATCGTGCATCTAGTGCTGGCATTCAATGCTATTGAACGTGTCCATGCCAATGCATTTGATGGCATCGCTGACTCATTAGAATACTTGGATCTTGAACGCAATAAGCTAACCTCTGTTCCGGTAGCCATTGGTGGACTACATAAACTCAAGTACCTTTATCTCACTTCAAACAAAATTTCGCAACTACAACATCTACCTACCTATACGGACAATCTACGTGTATTGAGTCTAAGTGGCAACAACTTTACTATGATACCAGTTTTGGGTCTTAAAAACTACACACAACTGTCTTATTTGAACATGGGTTACAATTCCATTATGGATATACCCGAAGGTATATTTGGTGTTGATAATTGGGGAGCAAATCTACAAACAGTATTGTTAAGAAATAATAAGATTACGCATTTACATCTTGGTTCCTTCAGTGGCTTGGATCAAATACAGGAAATAAGTCTCAGTTTTAATGATATCACTATACATCATCCAATGATTTTTGAAAATGTTTCACGAACTTTAAAAATTCTTGAGCTGTCGTTTGCGGTCTTTCCAGCTCGAAGTTTAGAATCTCTGGATCCTTTAGAGGCTTTGCAACCGCTATCGCAATTAATGTGGCTAGGATTGGACAACAACAATCTCAAAGTAATCTCCAACGAGTCCTTTGCTTTTATGCGTGAATTGGCTTACATAAATCTTGGATTCAATCAACTCAAACAACTACCACAAGGTCTATTCCTGCCGGAGGTCCATAACCATCTGGTTGAAATTGATCTGTCATATAATGCATTAGAACATCTAATGCCTAGAACTTTTCGTGATTTAGGCGATTTGCAAACATTAAATCTTCAATCAAATAAACTTAAAACAATAGAAAAATATGCGTTTTACAATCTTGAGTACTTACGCTTTATCGATTTATCCTACAATCATTTGAACAACATATCATATAGTGCGTTCACAATACTGCCCAATCTTGCTGCTTTGGATCTTATGCACAATAACCTTTGTAGTTTCGCTTTAAAGATATTTCATTATGTCTCCAATACCACTACACCCCTTAAACTAAATCTTACCAACAATCGAATTACGTACTTCAATGATGAGCTAAGTTCTTACATGTATATCTATAATTTAGATATGAGCTATAATCGTATAAATAAACCAGATAGCTTTGCAAATCTGGCCAATACTCTACGATTTCTTAATCTTGACCATAATTCAATTACCACATTGAGTAATCATGCTTTTGGGGATCTAGAATTTTTAGAAATACTCAATTTGGCGTACAATAATCTCACATCATTGAGACGTCGCAGTTTTCAAGGTCTTAACAGTCTTCAAGAACTCGACCTCAGTCACAACATATTGGATCAGCTTCAAGTTGAGCAGTTCTCAAATCTACGCAAACTCCGCATACTTCGACTCAATGCGAACTACTTGCGAGCTTTACCACGTGAGGTCTTCATGAATACGCGTCTCGAGTACCTCGACATATCGGACAATCAATTATCTGTGTGGCCAGTACCAGCTTTTTCCGATGTCGGTTTTACATTACGAAATATACAAATGTATGCCAACGCAATAGAATATCTAGATTCAAGCATGTTCATCAATTCACAGTTTCTATATGACGTAAATTTGGCACGCAACAAAATAACCGTACTTCCAGATAATACATTTACTTTTCTAAACAATCTTACCAATCTGGATCTTTCACAAAATCCACTTGTAACGACCAACTTGAAAGAGGTCTTTCTTCATACGCCACGCTTGCGTAAGCTGAGTCTTCATCACATGGGTCTTTATGTGCTGCCTCCGTTGAATCTTCCATTTCTCTCATATCTTGATATTAGTGGGAATTATCTCCAAGAGCTGCCGGCACTGAATGAGATGCGTCAATTACGCTATGTAAATATTTCACACAATAAATTCGTGAACGCAAGTTGCGCTGTTGAGCAATTGCCACATGCTGTGCGCGTATTAGATATGGCGCATAATCCACTGCGGCGCATCACAATTCATGACATGAGTACTTTGCGCCATCTAGCAGAGCTTAATTTACTTGATGTTAAGGTCGCAAATCCACAGGCATTTGCCAAACTGCGATCATTAAGAAAATTACACTTAACCTCCCATCAGAGTCTTGGTGAGATTGTCGCTCGCATACCAGGACTTCAGGAGCTGCGAGTACATTGTTTAGAGACAAATGTAGGTTCGCAATTATTTGCGAAACTAGTTAATAATACAAAACTACAAACGCTTGAGATTTACGGCAGTAATGTGCAAACTATTTCACCGGATGCTCTCATTGCATTAGAACGGAATCAACGTTTAAATGTTAAAATATCTCATACTCGCATTTCCGATTTGCCACCAGGAATTTTCTACATCCTTCGCGATGTGCCACATCTTTCCATTGATATATCACACAATAAAATCAATGCTTTAGCAGCGGATAGTTTCTATCCGAACAAGACTTATTGGGACACAGTGGGTACTCGGAGTATTATGGGTGGCCTTATAACATCACACAATCCATTGGAGTGTGAATGCGGCTTAGTTTGGTTTGGACATTGGCTCCGACGGTGGTTACGGGAATCAGCGCAAATTAAAGTTATTCAGAAAGATGACATGAAACGCATGGTGCAGGTGTGTAAACTTAAGCAAAATTATATTTTTAATGCATGATTTATTGATTTAACTTTTATTTAATTTAATTTAATTTACTTACCAAACGAAGCTACCCTTATCCATCAAAGATATGCGCGTAAGCTTATCTTCACAACTAATTCCTTTGTCATATGTTAATTTGTTAATATGATTGTGTATTGAAATCATTTACAGCGTGCACGTGCTAATACGTGTCATGATCCAACAACTGGACGTCACTTGCCCATACTAGAAATCTTTCCAGAAGATTTACTTTGTCAGGCGAGCGCACTAAGCAGTTCCAGTGAACGAATTTTTTTACTCTCGTTCGCCGTAATCGTTTTGCCTCTTTTCACAATGTCACTTTGATAATTATAGATGGTGACAGGCGTTATAAGATCATCAACGACTATCATCTGGGCAATAACTTCCAATACTATTCGAATGTTGCCCAAGAGTTAAACCAACCGCCACAATCACACACATACGCCACCTTCGCCTCCAGCGCAAAACCACAAACCAAGAGAATGAGAGTCTGCTAAAAAAAAAAATATACAAATATTAGAAAATACATAGAATGTACTCATAAATGAGAAATATAGTATGCCGTGAGAGTAAGTAAGGAATGAAAGGAAGATAATCCAAAAGGATATTCCATCATCTGTTAATTTATTGTAAATTAAAATTACATTTTTAAAATGGGGAGCAAGAATGCTGAGAGCCAAACGTGCTGAAAGTTATACGAATGTGTTAGAACAATCTAATGAGTTCAATTCTTATGCAGACTTATTTTGAGTACTTTAATGAATAGTCTTTTTTATAACTGATTCTGATTGTATGATTAAATTTATATATCAGAATTGCAACATTTATAGTTAGTTTATGCAGAAATTCCATATTGAAAAATTACTTTTGAAAGAAGTACAAGGTCTGTATAATAAGTTAACTTAAGTGTAGTGAAGCACGTTTTCTTACATTGTAAATAAAATGTATAAAAAATTACGAAACAATAAACTAAGATTATAGAAATATTCATAAATAAGTACTATAAGCGATATATCGCCTTAAAACAAATGTTGAACTATGCAAATTTCACTGCGGTTTTTTTACTTTTGAGTAGTTTGTACTTAGAACATTGCAAATATTCCAGAATGACACAACATAAAGAAATCGAATTAGATTTAGTTAAATAAAATAACTAAGATTTTATAAATTAAACAAAAATAAAATAGTTTAATAAATATAATATTAAATAAATATAATGAAATTTAATGGGCCATGATTCCTACTAAGCAACTTTAAACTAGCATAAATACATTTATTTATACATACATAAGTATATAGTAAAGATACATACATACATACACGTATGTTATATAGTTCGATTAGAGACAAAACTCTCGTATTCTAAATTACAATTACAATCATGATTAGTTGTTTAGGCATGAATTTTGATTTAAAATTTTATCCTTTTTTAAACTTTTCAGATTATCTAGTGAAAATTTTCATATTTTGCTTGAAGCCTCCATCTGTCTAAACAACAAAATCGTTTTTGTATTATAGTTAAAATAAATAATACTTTAAACTGATATTAGAAATGTAAATAAAATAATTTTTAACTGCAATTAAAAACTAAACAATTAATATTTTAATAATAGCGAAACTAATTATAATCAATAAAAATGTTATAACAAAAGCCAAAGAAGCAAATGTTCACGGCTTTAAAAACACAAACAAAACAACTAAAATAGAAAAAAAAAACTATCGATGAATAAAAACTAAACAAATGAAAATTAAACAAAAAATAAAATATTAATTAATTAATAATTTAAACAAATATTTATAGAGCATATGAACATATTTGCAATTAATTTACTTTTGTTTTTCAAATTAACACAAAAAAAAAAGTATTTGTCTTCGGTTATATCGAAGCTTATATATCCTTTACTATAAGACAATTCACTTTTAACCAGCATAGAAAACAAGTTCATCATTACAACTAACAAACTGTTTCGTTATAAAGCATATTTATTACATCAGAACATTGTTGTTAAGTGACCAGGATAAAACCCTTATATAGAAAACAAGTCTGTCATTAATAAATTAATTGCTAAATTTCATCAAAATTATCTAGAAACATTAAAGGCTTTCACATTGTCATCCATTCTAAAAACTCTTCTATTTCTAACCAAGTTAAGTGATAACTTTCTGATAAATGATTAAAAGATTAGACATATTTTCTCACTTAGATTAATTTCGGGTAGTTTTATCGTACTAAAAACAGCTCATAGAAAATTTTAAAAGCCCTTTGAGAGACACAGTGATTTCTAATTTCTCAAAATGTAATTTGAAGACTTTAGGAACTTCAAACAATACCTAACGACCATGCCTTTTAGATCACCAAGTTCATTGATGAAGTTACAAACCTTTAATGAAATTCATTATGCCTCTGACTTTGTAAAGGATATAAAAATACATTATTAAAATAAAATCTTATTATGCGAAAACATTTTTTAAATTTTTAACGAACTCAACTGTATAAAATTGTAAGTCAATATTTTGCATATAATTAAAGTTGCACATATCAATTTGGATGGACAAGTGGAAATTTACTATATGATTTAATTAATACTTAAATATGAATTTCATTTCACAATTTCATCTCACTCTTTTCTCATTTTTGTAAAACGTTATTATTATTATTATTGTTTATAACAATGACAATCGTGATACTAATTGTAGTTAATAATACATTGAAAAATAAAAATAAATCATGTACTGTATGAAAAAAAAAAATATGTTAAACAACAATAAATTGAAGATTGCACAAAATATAATTGTAACTAATCAATTGTAAAATTTAATAAAATTTAATCCAATTTGAAAACGAAAAGAACATAAAAAACAATTATAGATTAGTTGATTTGGAACTGTTTATACAAAAAAAAGCAAAAAAAAAATACAAAACAAAATTAAGTATTCAAATGAGACAAATATATGTAAATTACAATAAGTACTATCATTGTGATAGTGAAACGAAGAAACTCATTGAATTTCCAAGTGTATATAAATATTTTAAATTTTAGAATGTTGCTCCATATAAAGTCATTCCTCAAGTCGATTAAGGCTGTAATAATAAAGCCAATTCAATGACAAGCACCTTCATATGAAGAACCACTTTCAAACAAAAACAGCAAAACATGAATGAACCTTGTGAGCAAATCGAAAGATAAAAATAAAAAAATTACAATGAAACAAATAAAAATTGATATTCAATATTAAATTGAGACAAGTGACTTTATTTTTTCTATTCAAAATATAGCTTAAAAAATAATATTCGTGGTAAATAATGAGAAATTCTTTATATATTGTTTTTATAAGGACTCATTTTGATTTCTAAAATTGAAAATCATTAATAGCTTAAGTAAATTATTCCTATAAATTCTTTTGAGCTTCGTTTTAATCAAATCATTTCATCGGATCTGGTTCATTCGGTATAATTTACAGAATAGTACAGTCAAATAAGGATAAAATATCTCAATAGATTATCCAAAGCATATTGCGCGTTAAACTCAAAGTTAGCTGTCAGAGTCACTGTTTCTGCTGAATAGTGACCAGCATCTGGATAAGGAGACGCTTCCAGAATCCAATAGAGTACCCACTATGGAAGATTTAATTTTAAATAAAATACAGCCTAAATGGAATAATATTCCCATTTCCCATGTTCGCAAATTGGTCTAAAATATTCGTTTGCCTGAGAATACATACTGATATAAATAAAAGGCTTTTGGAAAAAAATATAAAAATAACTTTGACCATGGCCAACAAAACGCTTATTATTGAGTGAATACTGGAATACTGGAAAAGGTTTTGAATATCTTTTGCTAAAAAATATAAGGAATATTTGGTATTTTTTTCATAATTTTCTATTCAGCCGTTTGCCTCCTACATACATAAATATGTAGAAGTAACGACCATTTATCCATTTTGCTTCCCACTCTTCGCGCTTTATCTCAAGAACGGTTAACTGTATAAAAAATTGGCACAAAACAAATATGTTGAGAATTTTCTGTTTCATAATTTTTGTCTAAATATTAATTGTCATTTAATTCTATGCTTTCAAGTACAAGTATTTTTACAGAAATATATTTGAGATAATGTATAAAATGTCAAAGCAAAGATGTACCCAAGTTTATAGCTTAATGGCTTTAATTGAGAGATTCACCCATTTTTTCACCTTATATGACTGTACTAGAAATAACGGTTAGCGTTTGCAAATTTCTCCATTCAATAAACTTCAATAGTCATTGAACATGTCAAAGTACACCGAATATATTTCTTCATTCGCTTGATGATCATAAAATGCTTAAGTTATAAAAATTTTTCAAACAGGAAACTATGTATTACATTAAGGCTTTTAAATACAATATCTTCACTACTTTTAGTACAAACTTACATTAAATTTCCCTTTTGTCGATTAGTAAAACCTATGTTATAATTATTTCTTTATTATTTGGTTGTTTCATCCCACAGTAAAATATATATGTGTAAACAATATACGAAAAATAGAACTTGCAACTACTGGACCACAAGTTAGTAATGTTAGTTAATTATTTTATAATTTTACAATTAAAAATTTTTTCAATAAAATTAAAAGTAGAAATTTAAACTAATATAACAAAAGACCTGCAAATGGCTTTTCAAATCTAAAAGAAAACATATAAAATTACTATGGTAACCACAATCCATCATAATATACAATCACATTTGTGTAACATACAATACATATGTTTGTATATATCACAAATCCTTTCAGCTATTACCCAATAGCAGGTAAATCGCACATGCACATCGTGCATTTAACACCCAGTCGAAACATAACTTAACTTACAACGTGCTTCAAATAAAAAGCCATAAAAATGAGGATATTACTACCATTATAGTGCAATTCTATACCATATGCGTGGCAACCACACATGACAGGTCTCCTCTCTTATTTAACCTTCTATTAGTTTGAGTTTCCTTTTTGGCCAATATCTTAATTCTGTTGCCACTGGTTAGTGGCTTATGGCTAATGAAACTTGAGTATGTCGTGTCATAAATTCAAGACAAAAAAGAGGCTTTAAAAAATAATTAATACATTTTAACATCCCTAATACATCATCTTACTTATATACTGATATGTGATCTTTCCATCGTAATGGAATTCAATTTTTCCTTCTAAAGAATTTAAAAACTATTAACTCATTTTTTTATACATATAACTCAACTCTCTTATCTGCAACATGTAAGTGTTTTTACTACATGGGAGATTACAAGTCCATGTGACTTAATTACTACTGCCTTTCCTGAACATAAAAGTCGAGTCGACGGAGAACAAATTGTTTAGTGCGGAAGTTCATAACATTAAGTGGAAGCAAGTTAATTGCACTAAGTACAAGTAACCAAACGGAAAAAGTGCAACTCTACACAAACCGTTAAGGGTGCGTCAAGGTTTTCATGTTTGTTGTTAAAGAAATTTGTAGGGAAAATTGTGATGACATGTTCAATCAACAATATTATATAGAACTTTAAAGCTTTATAGTTTCTTTAATATTATCGTGTCTACTGGAATTCGAAAATCAAATAGCCAGGAAACCTAAAAATGTATTCATATAAAAAAATATTGCCCTTGGTATACACGTACATACCCACATATTATGTGTGCAACAAAAGTGCAGATAAAAAATGAGGATAACTATAAGAAATGGTAAAATGAATCAGGAAAAGAAGGAAACTGGATATTCAAATAATCACAAAACTAGTAACATAAGGTAGTGAACAAACCTTGAATCATACAACAACAAGATGGTATACAACTACTAACTTAGAAGAGAGACAGACGGTGGCACAGACTAGGTTCTTATTTTAACGAAGTTACATTTTTCCAAAACAAACAGACAAATAAACTTTTGAAGCAATGCCATCTACATACTACATACATACATACAACGTACATAGATACAAATGTATAGAGATGCAATACAGGAATACGAGTAACCAGAATGAAAAATATTGTACATACAAAATGGTAGATAGAAAAAAGGCATGGAGAAATGGTTGTACTCACACTATTCATACAATAGAGTATGCTAGGACCAATATGTGAGTAGCAGCAGATCAGTGCGAGTGTATGGAGTTTGGAGCAGATTCGTGAGGTGGTGCACATAACTAAAGCACTCAAATCACTAGGAACAAACTTTACGACATGCAAAAATGCCAAGCAATGAGCGGAAATGATTGTCGGTCTTCTCGTAACTTCACCGTTGGGAACAGATTAGTTGATTTGTGTTTTAGTGTGTGGTTTGTCAGCCAGAAAGCAGATCAGAGCAGAGTAGAGTGCAGTAGAGTGGAGTGTACGAAAGTAAAAATATCTAGTTAAAGTTGTGTGTGCCACAACTGTTGTTGTTGTAATCCTTAACACACACATATATATGTACATATACAGTACAGTATAGTCAAATATTCACTCTTGAAGTCTAAGCAGCGACGGCCATCAAATGAACTAGTATACTACATACTTTACTATTGTAACATGGCCGCAGGACGCGTCAAATGCTTTTAGCAGAATGATATGCAACACAGGCAATTTCATTAAATAAAAACTAGCAACACTAAAGAAGCTTACTTGAATGCAATGCTCCATAGTTTAGTGCACAAATGTTTATTAAAGATTATTAAAGCTTTAATTGGTTTTCACTGTAACTAACCAAAATTTATACCATTCTATAGACAAACATCCAGTTTAGAAAGAGTGAAGATATGCATATTTTGAGATGAGAAATGGAAGTTATATAAATTTTAAAAATGTTTCGATTTTAGTTTAAAACAATTTATTGTATAATACTTACTTTAAAATATCGTATAGGATTAATTAATAAATGAACTTTGATTGCATTTGGTTTTGATTTCAGAGTTTGATGTTTGATCGTATTGGATATATTGTATTGTATATAATACACACAAGTATACAAATTATACATATATCTTTCATATGCTCATTTTAATTGACCGAAATTCCTAACTTGTGGTATCAGTGATTGCCATTAGAATGCCACCGCTTCTACTACAATTCACTTATGATTTATGATTTAGGTAGATATCAAGCTGCAAGTATCATCAAAAGGTGAATAGCTTTATTGCTTAAATCAGTTCAGGAAAAACAGCTACTAGAATTAGATGCTTCATTTGGTGAATCCAATTCAATGGACATGAACCCAAATACTACAAGTCAGGCTTCATGCAAATGCCTGCCATAAATGAGCATTCAAGTGCGGATGCTGAAAGTGGTGGAGAACGAAAGAAGTTATATAGACCACCCACTGACAACATGGAAAAATCATGTCTAACTGAATGAACGTACGAGTACGAGTAGTAGAGAAGTAGTAAGAGTTATGCGTCCGAACTGTAATCAAAGTGCAGTTTAAATTTAGTAGCAGAAGATTACGATATACGATATATGACTAGATATTGTAGATTCAATAGACTACGACAATGTTAAAATCAATGAATGAATCGGCCGACGAGTGGCGTTACTAGTGTTTGAAGGAAATTTACCTGTGAGAACGGTGAGTTTAAATGTTGTTTGTGCCAAAGGCAACCACAACGTTTATATGTTAATATTATGTATATGTATGTAAGTTTTGGGTCTGCCATTCCTGGCTGTCAAAATGCCAAATCAACAGACACACAGCGGGCCTTGTCTTTTCCTCTTTCTCCTGCCTCCCGCACAGTGGGGCAGGCAGGCAGGACATGCAGAAACACAAACACACTACAACGAAATGACTATCCAGCTTAGTGCCTATTGAAATGGAATCTAATCGGCTTTTGATTTTCAAACAAGGCATTTTCGAAACGTGTCTGCTTCACTAAAAGGTCTACCAGATACATACATATGTGAATGTGTATATGTGTGTTAATATATATATATATTTGTGTATGTGCCTTATGCTTGTTGCCACTTTGCACTCGGCATAAGTATGCAATATCCGTTTCCGCTTGTTATATTCGTTCGTTCGTTTGTTGGTTGGTTGGTTGGATGGTTTAGTTTGGTTGGTTTGGGTTGGTATGGTTTGTTTGGTTGATTTGTTTCAAGTTGAGTTCGTCCTTTCGTTTAAAACATTCTTGTCCAACATATACACTTCACTTTTATACAATACATACTCCTTAGTACATAAAAGGTTCCCACATATAAATTTGTTTTTTGCTATTGTTATTGTTGTGATATACGTAACTTGTCGATTGTATGTACTTGCTTTAGATTGTTTCAATTTCTTTGAAGTTATTTCCTTTTTTTCCTTCTAATCGAATCGAAAATTCTTTTTTTAACCTATCTTTAACATCACTTACATTATTTGCCCTTTAATCTCTCCTACAATCAACAAATACATTTTGAATTCAAATTCTACCTTATCAGGTTCATCAATATCAAAAAATCTGTTGCCTAAATATTTGTAAGTAGGAGTAGCAGAAGTACAACTGAATTGTCGAGTATAGTAAATCTTTTCAAATTGCTTTTATTACAATACTTTATATTGTAACTTAGTAGTATGTTCTATGAAATACTCAATTCCATCAACGAAAACCCATTTGTGTATGTATTTTATGCAATGTATTTCCAAATGTGTCTGATGTTTGTAACATTTTCTATGTTCCATCCACAGTTGGTCTAGACGTAAAGTCAATTCCATTTTTGAAATTGAATTTAAATTTTTTTACTTCTTTGAGATCTGACCTTCAAAAGTCAAAGCGATCTTAAGAACCAAACTGTGTAATGCGAAGTAACCTATAATTTTTTTTTAAACAGAATACATCAATTAATTGTTCAACAATACAACAACACTGATATTATTTTTACCTTTTTAAAGTTAGAAACCCTTTGTAAATTAAGTGTAAAAAAGTTAGCATAGTCCATTCTTTTCTTAAATAACTCATTTTAAATATTCTATCATTTTTTTTTTTTAATTTTCATGTTGACATCTCCAAGCAATTTAAAATTAAATCGAAAACGGAAATTACAGTCTGAATTGAATTTTTCACACCTTAACCGATGCCTGTCATGATGTTACAAAACCAACAGAAACAAATTTCATACTACCCAATATGTAGTTTGTGTGAAGCATATTGAGTAAAGTTTTACTTTTTGGTTAAATAAATCTTTGGTTTGAGTTAATTTATTTGTAAAAGCCATAGGTAGGCAACCATTAACGATGTCTGGTTATTAATTTATTGATTTTTCTTAATAATTTCCTGCAGTTTTTGTTATTTTAGTAGTTACATTGACTAGTCTTGTCATGGTATGGCCAAAGAGGAGATTTATAATATTGTAATTATTTCATGTTGGTTGAAAATTAATGCCGGAATATTGCAATAAAAGAAGTTCTTGGTTTTTTTTTTTTTTTTTTTTTTTGTTTTTTTAGTAGGTTTATCTGCATTTGTGTTGTCAATTAATATCTGACAGTCTTATGATCACTTTTAAATACACTCCGCTTATTTGTTGTATAAAATTTCCATCAAGTTAATATCTATGCCTTTTGCCATATTTTACTAGATTTTATTTGTATAAGGAAGAAAGAAAATCAAATATCAAAGTAGAAAAAAATTATTGTAAATGAAGTTTAAAGTGACAGTGCCATAAAAGATTGGCATTCCATTTATAGTTTACTAATTTCTTAAGTCTCCGCTCCATCAGAATGTCAATTACAATAAATTTGATGACAACAAAATAAAGGTACTAGAATGAAATTCACTTTTTACGATATAAAATATTTCAAAAAGCATTGAAATCATCAGATATTAGATATTAGCATCTCATGAACTCAAAGAATTACATTTGTAGGCATATGTAGAGATTTGCGACAAATTGAAAACAGGCAAATGTCATTAAGAAGTGAATTATCTATTAAAAATGTAATGGGCAAGCGATCTTGGTCTCCACATAACCATAGGATGCAGCATCTTTATATATATAATTCTTGTGTGAGTGTGTATGTCACTGAACTTCTCTTAAACGACTGGACCGATTTTGATGAAATTTTTTGTGTGTGTTCAAGGGGATCTGAGAAATGGTTTAGATTTACAATATGTATGTATATCTATTATATAAAAATTAAACTTTGTTTGTTTGCTTGTTCGAGTCTTATGCGCGGCAATACCATTCTTCTGATTGCAATGAAATTTCTTGTATGTGAATAGTTGGTTCCCGCCTTGGCCATAGGATAGTTTTAGATCCGATATTTGGGGCAGTTGTCGCGTAATTGGTGAATCAATTGTTGCATATAAAGCTTAGAGACATATTTTTAAATTAATCAGGTCGCCTGCGTTAAAACCCTAAGGATACTATGCCAATTTTTGAATTAAATTATTCGATTCGTCTCATTTTTTCAAAAGTATTTCAAGTGCTGTGCAACGCACTACAAATTGTTTTGAATAAATTGAAAGACTCTATAATACAATAATACTGAAGACAAGGCCAGGTGTACGTTGCTGTTCATTGGTCAAGTCACTGGAATTTTTTCTGTGTCTGTCCGGTTGTCCAAAAAAAAAAAAGCGGCAGGGGGAAGCGAGAATGAAAGACCAAAAATATAATTCAACTTTTCTATTCATGATCGTACTGATCACACAAGTTTAAGGATTTCGGTTGCCTGTGCGACGCCGGGCTGTGTACTCTAGTTGATATATATAGATTTTTTGTATGGTTTGAACAGAATAATTCAAAAACTATAAACAATAATATAAGTTTGATTAAAATTTTTTCCTACAAAATTTTAAAATCAGATTCTATAAAGATTTGTTTCGAGTTTCTTATTAAGTACACATAATTATGTTAAATGTTACGACATTTTTTATTTATACATTTCCGTTCATGTAACACAACCACATGTCTTTAATCTTTACTGAAGCTCAACTTTATCTATCTCCTTGCAGCAACCAACTCAACTTAAAAAGGGTGTTACATATTTTATTGTACAACAGCAAAACCCAACTAAAAAGTATCATTCGGCCTTCTGCCTTTTGCAGTATTAATTATTTATTAGAAAGTGGAAAGCTAAGGCAAGGCACTGTAATGGGAATAAAGAGAGAAAAAAGAAAGTCTAGTGTTAAATTACGTAAAGTATGTAATTTTTTGTACTTTTTGGTACCATAATGAATGCAGAAACAAATTTAACTAAGGGACAACGTCATGCGTTCTGTGTCCTGGATGCATGCATCCTATGTACTTAGGTATATCCTCGTACATATTTCAACATTGAGTACAAATGACATCATATTGTGCTATGTGGATCTCTGGCAGCTCTTAGTTTTTGGACTGGTGAATTTAACAAATTTTCCTGACTTTCCGTTGCATTGTCTTTGTAATCAAGAAAACAAAGTTAATAAATGAAATATTAATAATGCTTGCATGTATGTCATATGCTTGTTTACCTGTAGGTACTTTATATAACCCACACATTAACAATATCATTGTTACCCTTTCATCGAGTGTTCCTTCAATAGTTAAACAAACCTCAGTTCATTTTCTCTGTTTTGCTCATTAAAAATTGTGCCATACATTGTGTCCATGAAAAATTTACAAAAGGGTAAAATGAATGCTTATAATATGTTTCTAGTTTGTATACTTATATTTTACTATGTAGAAGAGATATCTTTAGTTCTATAATAGAAATATTTAATGAGCTAAAATATTTGTTGTTTAAAAATTAAAATAGTCATGGGCTTTAATTATATAAATTTACACAGTATCACTTTGATATTAAAAACAAGAATTCAATGTCTTCACAAAGTACGAGTTGTAGTAATCAATTAGCCTTTCATTTATTTATGTTTCAATTCAAGTTCCCTCAATTACTGAACCGAGAACCGAATGCAAGTAATGAGTCAAATCAGTTTTCTATCACAAATCATCACTAACATAAAATATTTGTACAGTTTTCTATCAAAAATTATTTATTTTTATAAGTTTTTCTTTATGTACCATATATTTCCATCTGTCTTCATTAATACTTTAAAATTTTAGCACTTTATTAAATAATTTAGGTTCTTTTTACTTTTCCATAGGTGGAATGCAACCTCCGTTTCCACATTCATTCTCTCCATTAAAATGCATAGATTTTAACAAATCGGCATATTCGACATAACAAAACTGAATTGCCCCCACATCATGTACACATGTATGCATGTATATATGATAGAAGTACATTACAATACATTGTTTTTAAAGTTTTTTCGCAATAAATATTCCTCCTTCTCCTTTACATTGACTCAAGCAACTGTGAAATTTATTCAAGCGAATTAACAGTAAATCAAGTTTCAACCATAAATCTTCAACTGAAACGTGTTTAATTTATTTGATTTTAATTTAAATTAAACACAAAAAAACGATTTATCGGTTGTAACAAGAAACTTTGCGATAGACAAAGCTAGTCAAGGCAAATTAAGTAGAATATGGTATATAGTAAGATGGACAAAAGGCGGACTAATTTCTGCTAATCTTGATTATGCATAATATTGTTGTGTATAATGCGAACAAATCTGTTGATAAATTACGACACGGCCTACCTACAACTAATTAAATTTTATGCTTTCTTTGTAAAATAAAATGAAAATTGAAATATGTTTTATATCACACACTTCTTATTGTTTCCTCCACCCATGAATATAATATTTCTCCCCCGAAGAAATATTTCTCAACTACTAAGAAATGGGAAGATTTAAATTTTAACATCAATATTTTATTTAATTCCGTGTATTTACATATATGATAAATTAATTATTCTACTTTTTCTTCGTATTTTTTGCCATTTCAATTCGATTTTTCATTTCATATATTAAGAAATGCAAAAATTTGTATTCAACGACACACAAACACTTAAAGGTAGTGCAAATTTTCAAAAGAAAACCTAATTTGGCAATACTTTTCATGAACTGATGCGAAAATAAATAATATTTGTTATAAAATACAACTACAAAACTGGTTTTATAGTGAAATTTTTATGAATCTTACTTTTTTGAGTAATCAAAGAATTATGATTTCGACGTATGTACTTATGATAGATAAGATACATACTTAGATTAGGGGAAGAGAGTGATCTATTCATCGCGCACCTGCTGCCTCGAATTCTGACAAACCCAATAACTACAGTTCTTACAAAATTCTATTGTATATTCATCAATAATTCCTAGATTTTCTTCGGGAGTAAATCTGTATTTCTGTCTGCTTAGCTAGCTGAGTGATAAATTCCCTGAGCCTCCGAAAATCTTCGCTCATACAAAAAAAAAAAAAACTTATCATGTTCCCAAATAGTGGAAAAACTTTTAAATTGAAAGAACAAAAAATTACATATTCGGAAAGCTAAATGCCGATAAACTTTGTGTCGTAAAAAATCAATTCGGCGAATACATTTTGGCATTATGTTGTTGAGTTAAGTCAACAGAATTGGGCTGCGTCTGCGACAGACTATTTAAAAATACTGCCATCCGTAGATACACGTCCGTGTTGCTAACATACGAACCCAGCTACCTAGACATCAGAGTCTGATCAAAATTAAGTCCTGTGGCAAAGAATGTACTCTGCTGTCTTTTCTTCTTCATTCCAATAGTCGCTTCGACTTATCCGCATATTATGTATATATTTGTTTCATAACTATGAAATTTACTGTTAAGAAGCCTGGGACTACATGAATGCCAATTTAGTCCTAGTATTGTACAATAGTTCCTGTGTTATTTTGCGAGAGCTAATAGATAAATATGAAGATTTTCACTGCTGTAATATTGTTTTTCAATTTCCAACAAATATTAGTGCGTTGTACCACCATTCGAGTTTTATTGATATGGAATTCCATTTGCCAACTTCCAATTCAATTTCAATAGTTCAAAAGCTGACAGCATAGCATAATCAGAGACAATCGCTTGGACGAAAAGACTTGTCTTAATCAATTCTCCATGACATGCTGACTTCCATATTTCCATTATCTGGTTCTTTAAATTATATGTTAATTTTGTATTGTTATATTCAATGCTTACCCCTTTCCCTCTTTAATACTTTTGACTAATGTTAGTTTCGATGACAGAACCTTCTCATACAAAACTCTGTTTCTTGTTATACTCACAAATGTTTTTATGTTGAAATCGTTTTCCTATTGTGTAAAAACCATAATTAATATTTTCAACACTCCACTATATATCCATTGTATGTAGTAAGTATAACAGAAAAGAGTTTTCGATCCACAATACTTGTACAAAACCATTGTACAACAGTCACAGATTCAAAAACTTCCTGAATTGCAACATTTATTTCCTATAACCTTTTGTTATGTAAAGTCTGATATCACAGGACTTCAATAGGGTAACGTTAACAATAGCATTTCCGGTGCTTTTCATTGATTTTCCTTCAATGGATTCAAAGTTTTTAGTTGTTTTTGAATGCATTGAGATCTTTAGCAAATCAAACATAAAAAGTAAACAACAAATATCATTCCAATGAAAACAGAATATAAAATGTATTTTGAAACGAAATAATTTGGAAATATATAATGTAAGAAATGAAAAACTATTTAGGTTCTTATGACAAGTAGTCTTAAGAATAAAAATCTTTATATTTTCGCAGTTTGTCCTATTAAAAGAATTTATGCCAACAGCTTGAAAAGATATGTATTTTATTTTTGGATTGTGTTGATAAAATGTGTGTAGGGTGTCTAGTAAATTCAGTTATTACATACGCAAATCTCGATTAAGATTCAACGAAGCAAAAACATCCACAAGACCATGCATCCTATTTACAGTACACAATAGTATACTTGTTATAAATATACAAATATTCTACTTTATTCTAGATTTTCTTGTTGGCAACTATCCTAAAATGTTTCATTCTCCCATTTTCTACTACATACTCACACTCTTAACTTCAGTTCGTCGTTCAGGTTGTGGTTACAATTTAATGTTGGTCTTATTCATTTTGTGGTCGATGCCAATTGGGATTTAATTTGTACTTCTTTGTTGTCTACAACAACAACAACAACATCAACAACAATAATAATAACAACACAAACAATAACAAAAACAAGAAGGACGACAACAGCAATTTGTTGTCCCCATTGTACGCCTCCACAATACTGTTATTGTTGGTGTCGTTGTTCGCTGCTGCTTCTGCTGCTGCTGCTGCTACTGCTGCTACTGCTGTGGGTGCGCCTTACGTTATGCTTCAATTTTCATTCAATTTTGGAAGCAGTCGTTGCCCTGTGTGTTGGATACGTGTTTCTGTGTGTATAGTTACGTACTATGCTAATGTATGAATGTAGTGTGTATATTGGATTTCTTGTTACGTAGTATTTGTTGGTATATGCAAACATTTGAGTTTATTTCAGCCACTACAATTGTTAATGGGCATTTTGTATTTTATTTAATGTGAAAAGTTTGCGTTTTTCCATTTAATTTTTTTCACCTTCCCTAGCTTAATCGCTTCATCTAAGTTTGCTTTGCCTTTCCATAAAAATATTAAGTCTTGATGTGCTCCCTGCCCACTCAGAATGAAACTGAGCATTCTTCTCATTGAAATTGAACAAACAAGTTTAGTTTTGTAATATTTTAATATTGTTTAGGGATAATTTGTTGAAATTAATAAGCCATTAAACGATTGCTTACTTAAGTACTTAACTAGGAGCAATGAATTATTGAATAATTCTTTCTAAGGACTTCATTTAAAACAGAAGAGTAATCCAACTTTGAGTGCGAAAGCTTACTGATTAGCTTCTGGGTTCTAATAGTCGGATATAATTTAAAAATTAACGGCTTACATACTGTCATATCCTGTATTATAACAGGAATTGATTCCAAAGCTACAAAATATATCTGGCAGACAATTCATTCAACTTTAGAACTCAATTAATATAAGATTGTTTCTGTTAAAGAAAGTAGAAGTGCACGGCAATAAAATTTCCAATTTTAAAATATCAGAGGTCTTCTAGATATGCTCAGATAAACTACGAAGCTCTATATGCAACTGTTGAAGATCATAAATATGTTTTTTTTTTGTTTTAACATTTCACTCTCTACTACAACTATCAGTTTTTTTTTCAGATTTTAAGATTTTAAATACTGAAAGATTATTCATCAAAGAGAAAGGAATAGAAAGGAAGTTTTCAGAGATCTTCTATCTTATATAGTCATTAAACTCTTATAAGTAGGTGTCTGTCTTAGATCATGAACTTGTCAAATATCTCTTCGATATCCATACATCCTTCAAACACATCAAAACTCGATATATATGGTATGTATCTAATATGTTTATGATCATAAATGTTCTTGCCCACTTCGCACTCTATTAAGACTACTATCGTAAATATCCAATCCTGTCAGTAATTATGTTACAAGAGTATATCACATTTCACATAATCAACAAGACAATTATATCTGTAACTTCTATTGTGTTTAGTAGTTGCAGGCGCAGATATTCCGACATAATACATAATTAGTTGACATGTCGCATTAATTAGTATTCGTAACTAATTTGCACACCAAAGTTTTGTCTAATTGGTATCAAACCACATAACAAAACTCATTTACCATATGAAGATTATAAGTAAATGCAAATAGCAACAAACCTAAGAATCTTAATTTTGAACATAAGTTGAGCGTGAAAAACATTGACTATGACGACGACACCAGCCAAGTTCTGATGTCATTTCTAATTTGAAGTTGCACAACTTATACTAACGACCAATTATGAATGTAAGAATATAGTAAGATCGTCACTTAGGTTTCATTCTTATGAAGCAGCAGCAGTGAAGCAGTGCGAACTTTATGAAAAGTTTTATACCCAAAAAACAAAAAAAAACAAACGTCATTAAAATGCAAATATGTCAATTAAATAAATCAGATATTTTATGGGTAAACACAAACAAAGTGCACATATGTCTGATTTTTAGTAATTTTAGGCTGCGTTGCTAAGGATGCCAGGGTGATGTTAATTTCAATAGAAAAAAAAAATGAAAATGTTCTTCGTAAACTAATTAGAAATGCATACACATGTGGTTACAGAAAATGTTTCAGGTTTTAATAATAAGATACGAGCATAACAGCACTCTATATCAAATATTATTATTCTCTAAGATTTCATCATCTCCATGCTTGTACGTCCGTCGGTTGCATGCAATCGAAATTAGTTGTCAGGTGCAAAACTCGTAAATAAACTGCAGAAAATTCGCACTAAAAAGGAAAGTATTCTAAGGATCTATGTAAATTAGAAAACTCATCAGCATGTTCCATTGCCATTTGTGGAATTCAGTTTGGAAGGAAGTCAATGAGCTGACGATGACGATGACGACAACAGATGTACGAGTATAGAAAGAAGTATGCAGTTTTAACGAAGTCGTAAGTTGAGTTGACTGCGTAGACTGTGTAAATCAAATGGCAAACGATTCTCATATGTAAGGTAAGTAAGTTGAAGTGAGTAGAAGAATATGTGTGATACTCAACTTCCACTCCTTATTCCTTATAGCTAGCATGCCACAGACTGTGTCTGCGTTATGTTACTAATTATCTGACGGATTAGCTTAATTGGCAACAAGTGCACTCAACATCAGCCGCACACAAACTGAAATTCAACTGCATTCAGTAATTCACTCATTCGCTCACTTGAAAATGGCATTAGCCTACTTTTGTCGCTGGCACTGTTAATTTTTCCTAACCCCAATCCCAACGCCAATCCCAGCCTTAGCCTCAGCCTCAGCTGTGTTGTCTCGACTCCAAGATTTATGCAGTAGTAGAATAAATTTTCCACCAACCAACTTGACTCAAAAGTCAAAAAACATTTTCCCAGCAACATCACAGACAGAATATAGAGACAGACACTAAGTGGTTACCAGCCGTCAAAACCGCTGCAGTTTTTAGCTTAGAAATATTGTTGGTTGACAAAAACGTTCTCATTAGCGTCCCTTGCAACTTGGCTAAGCTTATGGGCATATGCTTTTTGGAATAAGTAGCGTATATACGCGAATATTAACGATAATAATCTCATAAATTAGTGAATATGATTATGTTTTCAGATTTCAGTTTAGACTAGTCTAAGATTACTTGAAATAGACATTGTAGTAAATAAGATTGATTAAAAATTGTAATAAACATAGAATGGAATTGTATTAACAAGCAGATGTTTACGATAGAATAATCAAAAATTTTTTAACGAACTTGATCGTATAGAATTTTTACTTCCATTTATTCCAAAAATCAAATTGAAGTCATAATAATCACAATGACAATAAACTTCACTTATAGTCCTATGAATAATTTTGAAGTAGACTGGATTATGATTGCTAAAGTCTCTGGAAAATCTTTCTTTTACTTAGTAGCAAGTTCAACTCTACTTTTTGGGGGGTATGACTCTAATTACAAACCTTGTTACCAATTATTAAAGTCAAACTCTGTCAATAAGAGACTTGACAATTGACTTTACAAAAACAAGAATATAGATGACGAAATATCTTCTATGACTACAGTAGACCCTTGCTAAACTAGCAATATTCATTGCAGATAGTTACTTATAATGCGAAATGCTCGACAAAAAAAAAAAAAATCACGTACCTATGTTCAATGAAAGTTTTATGCAATACATATTTTTTTATGGAACTTGAATTTTTTTTTATCATTGCTTCTAGCAAAGAATAATACAATCCAAGAAAACACAAGCTACTGAACAAGAGCTAAACACAGACTGACAGGATTTATCCGAAATTCTGGTAGGCAAAACTTCACTCGTTAAGCGATTATTTTTTATTTTTTTTTTTTTTCAAATTTTGCTACTTAATCGTGGGTCCACTGTATTGAAGAGAACTCTTAAAACTTCATACATAAAAGTATCATTCATTCTTTGGTAAAATATCGAAAGGAACATTTAACTGCTACCGTTAGGCATTCCCAGTGTACTATTCCCTTTTGTAAATGAAAAACTCCAACTACAATACAATAGATACCTTAACTGGATAATGTGAATCACTGTCAGAGATTGGAGTACATACTGTGAACTGTCGTTTTTGGTATTATATTTTTTTTTTTTGTCAAATACGTTTATTGACACTTTGTTATGTATTGTGCCCATTCATTCATTCACTCCTCACTCACTCAACTCTCACTCACAGAATCTCTTTCTCTATGCATAATAAAATTCAAGTCAGTTTTGCCAGTCAGACAAAACATAAAATTGCTGACATCAGTTTGAACTCATCCTACAATAAATGAATCAGGCAGAGTATGGAATCAGAGTATGTCGTTGTTGTTAGTTGGTTGTAGTCAGTCGTCTATACAGTTTAGAGTCTTCACCGTTTGTTGGATTCATTCATCGTTCGACCTGTTGTCCACACTTACCATTGAAATAGTACACAGATTCATCCACTTTTACTCACTCGCATGCTCCTCCATCGTTATCTTGTTTCGCAAATTCGTTTTCGTACTGAAAATGGTGGTCAGTTGGCAAAAATTTATCCGGACAACGACATCAAATACAGTTGATTTTGCAATTAAAAATTTAAATTTCAAGCTGTAAGATTTTTCCAACGCAAAACAGCAAAATTTAATTGCTTCGAAATTGATTTCTCTTCATTCGTTCTTTTGTTTTTTTTTTTTTTTCTTTTCCTGTATGCAGTACAAGAGAGTATAGTATGGAAAAGGATTATGTTTTAGAAAATGTGCAATTTTATATAACATGAAAAAGGCATCAAATAGAACTCTATGATTTCTCTTCTGATGAATATTTTTTTTTTTTTCAGTCTTATCATACTTTCTACATTTTGTCGTTATGTTTGCAACACAGAATGGAAGCCCCTCAAAATATTTATAGACTGAGCATGATGAAAATCGTAAGGTAAATTAATTTCAAATTTTGTCGTATCTATATCTTTTTAAGATGTGTTTCTTGATTACAACAAATGATTGCCTCCATAGTGATTTAAGACCATGGTGAATAATTCTAAAGGAAGCAAGATTTAATACATCACATCAAAAAACTAGAGTGAAGTTATAAGTTTCATATAAGGATAAATTTGTATCTAAACTGATGACAAGGATTTTCATAGAATATTCTCCAATGTCGGATCCATCCACAACTTATACTATATCTATCATATAGTGTACATTCCCAATTAGTTGATACACATTTTTATTACTACTATATTTCCTTGAAAGGTATAGAATCCACGAAGTATCTGAAGTTATTATGTCTTCTAAGTTTTGTTTTGAATTCATAAAGATTTTTGTTGAATTAACAATTTAATGAACGCAAGGCTTAGCTTATCCATACGAGTACATATATCATATGTATATTGTAGCTTATATGAATCACTCAATTTTATTGTCGAGCATCTACTGATTCTTGACTTTGCATCTCAGTTGTTTAGCGTACTTAAATATAAAGTTGATTTTAATGCTTTGTGTTGGTTTCAATTGAAGTATATATGTGTTTGCACTTTTAGAACGCTTCGCCACCCACATTCATTATTCATATATATTTTTTTTTTTTTTTGCTTTGAATGATGACTAAAAATATCTCTCCCTTAGTTATTCCTCTTTGGCTCATTCATTGTGTGCTTTGTTTGCATTTGGCTTCATTCCTTTTCTGTTTCTCTCTGCCTCCGTCTCTGGTTTTCGTTTTTTTCTTTTTTGTGATTCTTTTGCTTCGACGTTTTTATTATTGCTCAACTTTGTCGTCTTTGGGCAAACAATGGTTTAGCATGAATAGCAAATATGATTTGGTTCTGTCAGCTAGTGCACGCTGTAATTTCTCAAACCCAAAGATCCAGAAACAAAAGTCAAACTGAGATAAGAATCAGAGGACAACAAATAAAAAATCAAAAGACAGAGTGCATGAGGCATGGTTTTGTGGCGAGTCTTTTAAAGATTATATTCTATTCAAGTAAGAAGTCCCTTTATTCATTCAGTTATTCTGTCAGTCTGCCTATCTGCCAATCTGCCAGATTACTTTGTATCTCTCTCTCTCTCTCTCTCTCTCTCTCTCTTCATCCACATCCTTTGCGTTCTGCCCATTTTACTTTGATGAAATATTGATTATACTCGTTGAAGACTTTGGTTTTGTGACTGAGCAGTTTTTATTTTGTTGACATACTTACATATTTTTATACCATTCACACAAGTGTGAATAGGTATTATTATTTTGACTTGATGTTTACAGCGCATAGAACCATATCTCAGAGATCCCACAAAGAATAGATAAAAATGGAAATCAGCATGATAAGGAGAATCGCTGTAGGCATGACCGTCCATGTGTACCTATGCAAGACAGTTTCGAAGGTAACGATCTGTTGTTTGGTACATACATAGATACGAGTATGTAAGTATTTTTTTTTTTATTATCGAACGCCCAATAGTTGGTATATCAAAATCAGAGTTCTATAATAATTTGAAGGGAAAGATCCCGCAAAAGCCAAATTACTTTGAAGCCGCTCTTAGCCCACTACAATTAAAATCGATTTGAAATGACAAAACAAAATACAATATTATTGAACAATATTTGTAGCCCATCTATGTACGTATTAAGGAGTCTTTGTTTTAGGGCTAGGAGGAAGTCCAAATGGGAAGTGCAATTTTCCATCACTCTTTGCAGCAAATGAGGGATTACGTGTCAAATGTTGTCTTCCAAGACAATCGTCTGTGGCCTAAGGCTGTAGACCAGAGACTTTACATAGCCCCACAAAAGAATAGTCCAGCGGTGTTAAATCGTATAAGTTTTGAGGCCTTCCTTCACCGAAGTTTTTTTTTTTTTTTCTTTTAAATAAATCAATTTTAGCATGCGCTGTGAAACCACATATACCACAGCATATTCCAGATTAAGGGCATTCAATTGTGGTACAAAAAAGTCAGAGATCCCCTGTAGTGTTCTATGCGTGTTGCCCGACCATAAAATGGACGAAAAAGGCGATGAGTTTCTCCCACTGAACCTTTGAATTTGCACACTTTGCAGGCGTTATTCAGAAGTCATTCTAACCGTTATGAAATGGCAAACCAAATTAAACACAAAAACAAGTGACAACTGTGAAAATGGCGCATATAAAAAAAGTATTGCCAACTTAAAGTTATATATTCTATATTCTCTAAACAAAAAAAATGAGTCAGGTGAGATCAGTCAAGTTCAGATGTTGAAATGAATTAAATAAAATGACAAAAGCTTATAAAAAGGCCCTAATATTATATTATAATTGTGCAATAATAGTATGTGTATTTATATACATAGGTCACTTTATAGCTTGGCGCTGGTAAGTGTCAGTGCAAGATGCCTTAAAGAAATTCCTTTTTCTACATAAAATTGGTGTAGTCGAAACTTATATGTTATGTAGCCCTCAGATCCTTGAAATATTTTTGTATTTAAATCCAGCTTTTGATACTCGTATATTTAGTATATTACAATAATTACTTAAATTTCGCTTCATCATTTAATAACTTACAATGTAAAGAATCCCAGTGGAAATTAAATAAATTTCTTTTTCTCTTTGCTTTTATTAATTCTATGAAAAATATTAAAAATATTGCCACATTTCACATGATTTAAAAGTACACAAAATCCGAAGTATTTAAACATATATAGATATAAGTATATTCACAACACAAAAATGTATGTTAAACTTGAAATTCTTAAAAAAAAATAAACAAATTTTCAACGCTTGCCCGGAGTACAATATCACGCTAATAGCGTCTGGTGGATTGGATTCGAGGCATGCGCACGTACTATCATATAAACCAACACTAGAAATCCCTACCTCTATACAAAATTTTACTGTTCACGGCCAACATGGCAAATTCATCCACGTGTCGCATGGCTTGTTTCAGTTTCAGTGCTTGTGTCATTCCATGTCTTCCATGTATCTCCCAATGTCTGTGTCTGCATATGTAAGTACGATGCTACTGGGATTTTGTGGCAATTTCAAAAACAAATTGCACCGTTTTTTCTTCCCCTATTTGCCCTGTCATATTCCCTTCCCATCTCACCCAACACAACAATTCACATTTTTTCACATTTTTTTTTTTCCCCCGCTTTTATTTGTGTTTTTTACAATACAAGCTAACATCGAACGGATTTCATTTTAACCGTTTCAGCAGCAAAAGAATATATCCACAATAGTCAAATGCAATCGTATAGTGACACATTCATACTACTTCATATATACGTAGTTATATGTTATGTTCATATGAATAGTGTACACCTTTTTTATGTCAAATTTAGCCCAATGCGGGCAATTTTTCAAATGGGCACATCTAAAAGTCAATTCAATTGTTTTTTTTTTTTTTTATTCCTTCTTTTTTTTTACATCATTGTTTATCCATGTGCACAAATATGCTTCAATGTTCGTATATGGTTATCTATTACTATGAGACTGTGTGGTTTTCTTGCTTTTCTTCATAGTCCTAAACATTTTCAAAAGTTATAAGCCAGTTTTGATTCAGCATACTCTAAATTGAAAAAAGTAGTAAATTTAATATTTTTCGAAGCTTTCCAGAAGCCCTTAATGCGAATGTTTAATCATATTCTGTTTTTCATATTTAGCATAAAGCATTTTAACATAAATTATTTAAAGATTAGATCGCTAACGATCTCAAGGTCTCTCCATAATTGAATTCCTTAAATTAACTTCCTTAGAACTTTACTTTCTTGAATTAGTAAGGTATATCTATATATATAAAAGAAAGTCGTGTTAGTTACACTATTTATAACTCAAGAATGGCTGAACCGATTTGGCTGAAAATTGGTGGGGAGGTAGCTTAGAACCAGGAGACGGACATAGGATAGGATAGGTTTTTTTTTCGTCCGTCCGTCTGTCCGTCCTCGGGTCATGTTTTAAAAACCGCAATAGCTAGAGGGTTGAAATTTTCAGAGAATGTGTAGTTCTATCCGGGCATCAGCAACAAATACTAAAACTAAAATATTTTCGAAAACTTAAAGGGGTCCCAATACAAGAAACATTTTGGTTTGTATGGCAGCTATACTATCCAGTAAATCCCACTATCTTGAAATTTGGATGGTTGGTGGGTATACATCAGAAACTTATATTGTCGAAATTTCAGTTTGATCGGACCATACAAAGCCCCATTAATATTCAGGTTCTTATTGGAAAAACTTTTCTGTTTTTTGTTCTATCGAACTGAAATTTAGACACTATAAGTTTTTAACATAGGTGCGGTAAATTTGTTGGAATCAGTCAAATCGGACCACTAGGAAGAGTACCTCCCATACAAACCCCTCCGTGTACGAGTCTCACTTGCACTTGGCCCATTTCTTTTTTTTTTTAATAACTGGGCACGCACAGGGGACGTAGCAACGCACGCCGGGTAAGGCTAGTATTTCTATACTTTATACTCATTTGAATTATTGAGCCAGTAATACAAAAATGTCTGCACATTTCGAAGGAAGCCCAACTGACGTATAGATGTCACCTATTATTTAGAAAGAATGAAAATTATAGAGAAAAGCAACCTTAAAAAGATTATGTTATAATTTTACATCGCTACGTTGTTTACTATTTACTTGGTAGCCATAAATAGTGAACGCTTTCTGTGAATTTGCAAAAATTCATCATCATTATGGGATACAATATTTTCATTTGAAAGGCTTCAGCACAATCAATATTAAAGTGAAACTAGTCTGCTCAGTCGTTTACAACATCAAAATAGTTGGAGACAGGGCATTGTATGCAATTCAAAAAGTACTGTGCATCGTATTTTGACTGAAAATATGGACATGGAAACACTGAATCTCAATAATGTATCAATGGATTTTTTGGCGAAGTTTGACAGTAATAAAGTCAAGGTTGATTTGTGTCGATTTTATCAATCGAGGAACGAGGACGAAGGAACAATCAGAATATTAGAAAAAATGGGGAAAATTAATCCAAGGCAAGCAAAGAGAGTTTCATCTTTAATCAAGGCTATGACGACAGTTTTTTCGTATGCTTGTGGGATAAATTTCTTTGAATAAGTATTAAGAGAACCTATTACATTGATGAAATTCAAAAAAAAAGAAGGGTCGCCTTTAGTGAAAAGAAGTAAAGCCATAGAGTTAATGTTCGTATTGCTTCCACACGCACCCTATTCAGATTATATTCCATTTGCAAACTTAAAAGATAATATATATATGTATTTAACTTCATGGATTCATTGAAACACGGCTTCCTCAAATACTTGCCAAGGACAATATGAGAAGAAGGGTGAAGGGAAAGGAACCATTAAAATCGAAATCAAAAAAATTAATAACGAAATTTAGTTATGTTTTCCAAAATTATTTCTTCGTTAGGTCTGGTATTTCTAGGACGACTGTTGTCAATCTAAATTTTGGTGATCATTTCATCATGTTTACTTATTTCTATGATCTAAGGACCAATGCAACTAAACTTGGCGTTCCCATACTAAGCTCGTTATAACATTTCATTATGTATTTTCTTCGTTTTATGCGGATCAACTCATATGCGATTATCTCATAAAGTCATTTGGGTAAACAATTTTACAATTTTTCAACATTTTCTTATATGATAACACAATTCATAGTCAACCTTTACTCTTTCTCATACTCATCATATTGATTTGGCATACTTTCTCCTTATGTGTTTTCTAAAAGAAAATAATAAAAATGATAAGTGATATGTCCAATATTTTAAATACAACTATGTAATATTTAATGAAAATCCATATTCAAATATTGAACTTACTTTAACATTTGCCGCTTTTAAATAATATATTTAGCATGTGTAAATGGTATATGAAATAGTGCAAATTGCACATTGATGAATCAAAAACTTGTATGATTTCAATATGCTCGAGTAGTACTAATTGTTGATCTATGTTCATTCGTTCTTGTTGTTATAATCACTAAACATACACAAAATACTAATATGAAAGAAACCTTGACTCTAACAGTCTACAACAAATAGGAAATGCTTTTAGAGCACAGCCACAAATAAACCATCATCATCATCATCAGCATTGGGAACGTCACCAATATCATTTTCGTTGCCTCAAACGATGTCGTTGGCGATAGCGATTGTGTTCGTTTCATTGCACACGAATAGATGTACATAGATACTTGTACATGAGCATAAGTACACAAATGATTGTAGGTTCCTTTGAAGAAGATATTGAGAATGAGTGAGTAGAAGAATTAGGGGCACAGTATATACACAATTAGATATCAGCAAAGTTTGTCAGCAAATTTGAATATGCACTAATTTGGCTAGTTTGCTATTTGTGGTGTAAGTTCGGGTGTTGATGATGCTACTATTTTGGACAACTAACAACATCGACTCCATCGATGCACTTGTACACTCACCATCATCGTCATCATCGACATCATCATCGCTCTTATAGCACTACAGTGGTAGACATGATTGCATGTGAGTCCAAGTATATTTAAGTGGTTTACCAAAAAGCTTGTTAATGTTTGTGTTTGTTTTTTGCTTTTGGCAAAGGCTAACAACTCGATACTCATTAGAGGAAGTGTGTATTTGCTTTAAAAAAAAAAATGATTTAAGAGAAAATGATGTAATTGCTCATAGTAAGTAAAATAAGCATTGCTTCCTCATAATAATAGTATTGATCTTAACAAGTCAATCATTTCTATCAAATTTTGAATCCAAAGGAAATTAAGGTTATCTTCTTGTAATTATTATTATTGAATTTACGCGCAATTAATTTGTTTATCTATGATGCACACATACACACAAACAGAAGTCCATACACATTTAGGA
The DNA here is from genome assembly GCA_037043295.1 of Amiota minor. NCBI lineage: Eukaryota > Metazoa > Arthropoda > Insecta > Diptera > Drosophilidae > Amiota > Amiota minor. The sequence continues at coordinate 965,515 of JBAMAW010002206.1, forward strand.
AACAATTTCATTTAAAATCAGTTAAGCTTAAATTGTTCTCAATCTATTGACACAATCTCAATCTCACACACACGCAAAACATACCACAGAGATAAACACTTAAAGCTAAAATTTGCTCATTTGATTTAAGCAAAATTGTGATATGCAAACACACACACACTCCCACACACAAAGCTACACCCACTATAGTCGCATATATGATTTGATTTTGGTGTTAACTAACTTAAATAACATAACATATTTAGTATCATATGTCCTTGCGTTCATTTCATTATTCAAGCAAATAAGTTCCATGAAAAGAAGAAATACTTAATGCTAAAATTGGTAATTTGTTTGTTGACATTGAGATACTATGAAGCAAATGGTATTTTCTTAATAACATGTGCAAATATGCTTTGACGTGTAAGGATACTCGTAGTTAATGGACTTTTGAAAATACAATTTCGCACTATTACTCGTATGCATTGTACATTATTCATTAAAAACTTATATGTATTACATTTGTGTATCATTCATTAAAATTTAAAATATTTTACATAAACATCATCTGCATGATGTGATGTAAATAACATTTTTTGTTTTTATTATTATTATTATTATTATTATTATTATTTTACATAAACATTTGTACAGCGGTTGGTTTATAATGTTTCATCTGATTGTTAGTGTTTTTACTGATATGTAATAATATTATTATTTTATATATGAAATATGAAAACTGACAGTTGTGGCATTTAGCATCTATAAATATAAGTATTAGTAGCCAATGAATGGCATATGACAGCAACAGCAACAGCAACAGCTGTAATTGCAACCAGTTTACCGATGCATAATTTTTGTAAAAACAAAATTACACTACAGTTCAATAATTATCACGACTTATATGTGGATTGGCTGATAAGCTTCCAGCCTGAGGTAGACAAAATGCTGCACAATTTTATGTAATCGCTATGTGGTTTAGATTGTAAATAGAAATTTTACAACAATGGACAAAATTTCAAAAAATAGTAAAGCCAATCATAAAATATTGATTTGTAAATTCAAAAATGGCCACACAAGTTCCAACCATCCCTTCCAAATAAAATAAGGCCTTCTGAATTGCATGCTATCATATTAATGCATCAAAGAGAGAAAATGAACAACAATTTTTGGATCATGTAGAAAGCATAGGTTCAAAACTATACAATCGAATCAAAAAACACACACATCAAATAAGGAACTACAGCGAGTATAACAGCTCGAATGAAGGCGAAAACTGTGAAATCATCCATAAAGATAAAGTTTATAGTGGAACGCATGTGGTGTAATTTAGAACAAGCTTCCCTCAAGACAATAGATGGAGGATGGTGAGTTTTTTTTTTTTGCTTAATTTAAAGAAATCCTATTATTTAGAAGAAATCAATAAATATGAGAAATACTTAATATAATTATTGTTTTAAGTTTAAAAAATTAATCAAATAAAGAAATGATAAAAATGTATAATGAAAACTATCTTGACAGAGTTCTAAATCTTTTCCTTCCACCCTCGAACATTTGTAATAGTAATAAATGTAAATAACAAAATAAAATTTGTATATAAACAGAAAACCACTAAGAATTATTTCAATAATTCGTTCTATTTAATAAGAACATTTCAACAGATATGATGGTTGCTGTATATATTTCTGGACTAATAAAAAAAAACAAATATTTATGATCGAAATTGATTTTACCCTATGCATGCGTTTGAAGCAATTTTCGAATCTTTTCTTTCACTCTGTTTGATATAACTACAAAACAGCCGTTTTCAATACACCAACCTCTTCTTTTGGTGTCGAAAATTGTTGATGGTAGAATTTATTTTTGATTTGAATGGGAATGAAGTACCAGTGTTTTACGTACTCGCCTGTCTGTGAAGACTTAAGAACACGGTGCCAAGCACATGGATTGATAAACGTCAATCAACGTCCCCTTGGATATATATCCGCAGGTCCCAAATTTAAGTCATATTTATTTTGGTAAATATGACTCTCTCCTTGGTGGGGAGCGAGGCCCATCTTAAAACTCTGCTGCTCTATGGGTCACAGCACCCGGTTGTATAACGCAACTCCACGTCGAGTTATTACTCTACCCGCATTTGGGTATTAAACCACAGCCTCCACGATACTCCCACAAGGGGGCCGTACCAGCTGGCCAGGACGGACTCAAGTTCCGTGGGCTCCTGAACACCCGTGGTACCAGGTACCCGAGGTACTAGCAATTCGAACTCCAAAAGTTCATGGGTTGGTGGTCATATTGTTTTTATTCATGTAGTAGCCAAGAAATCCCATTTATAGAGGATAACCTGGATCACAAATTATAAATGAAAATAATGTTCCCTCCAGGAATATGAGTTCTAGGCATCAAGACTTATAGAACTCTAGAAGAATTTCCCAGAGGGGGGATGTGAATGGGAATAAAGAAAAAATATATCCATGATTCGAAACCTTGTTTAAATGTTATGCACAGCCTTTGATGCACATTCCTTGCCAAATATTCTGTAATATCTCATTGAAGCTTGTCATAATAATGTCCAAAGATGAATCAATTTCATTTTTAGTCACATGTCACAATCTGGAAATATCAGTTCACATACAGCATCGTTATTTTCTGGCAAAACGACTGATTATTATATTGGGTGTATGCATATGATTCCGCCCTTTTTTGTGAAAACAAAACAAATTTGCTTGTTTAGAAAAAGGAAAATTTATTTATTCAAAGTATGCCCCATCTGCAGCTACAACCTTTGCCCATCTTTCAGGCAATTTACGGATTCCTTGCATAAAGAAGTCCTGGTCTTTTGAGGCAATCCAATTATGAAGCCAAATTTTGATATCTTCATAAGAAGTGAATCGCTCTCCCGTAAGATCAGACTGCATCCTTCGAAATAAATGAAAATCTGAAGGGGCTATATCTGGTGAATATGGCGGGTGGGGTAGCACTTCCCAGTCTTGTCCATTTAAATATGTTTTCACAACATTTGCCGTATGCGGTCTGGCGTTGTCATGTTGAAGAATTAATTTGTCATGCCTATTCACCCATTCCGGTCGTTTTTCTTCTATAGCTACCTTCAACCGCATTAGTTGTCGTCTGTAAACATCGCCAGTGATAGTATCAGACGGTTTCAGCAACTCATAGTGCACAACACCTTTCTGATCCCACCAAATACAGAGCATAACCTTGGTACAATGAATATTTTTCTTTGGCTGTGATGGGCCGGCCTCACCTGGCTTCAGCCAAGATTTTTTGCGTTTAGGATTCTCGTAATATATCCATTTTTCATCTCCCGTGATTATAAATCGTAACAAATAATTGTATTATTTATCTATAAATAAGTATATTTCTTACTGAAATCAAAACTCAAATATTTTAAATTAACAAATAACATTTCATCAAAGAAACTTAAAAGCAAAAAAATGAATAATTAATACTATTAAAACTTTTATGAATTCAATCTTAACAACCACAAAAACACAAAACAAAAAAACTCATCACTTTTGTTCCACCTCCATCTGATGGAAAATGGTCAAAGAATTGTACATATTTACAATGGAGCAAAGAAAAAATACTATTCAAAGCAATAAAAGCAATAAAATTATCCATAAAATAAATGTCCATATTCTGATAGAATTCTTTTTATTTGTTTTATTTTATTTTATTTAATGTAACAAATTTTATGGGATTTTGATGATATTTATTTATTAAATGTTCTTTTTTCTCTTGATTTAATTAACATTTTGGGAAATTCTTTTATGTAAAAGTGTTGTGGTTTTTGTATTGGGAAAGCATATTTTTATATTTTTGATTCATTTAAAGAATTTTTTTTTATTCATTCATTCATTTTAATTTAAGAAAACATAGAAATAAGAGAATTTAATAAATTAGATTGTATATAGTGACAATATTTCCTGACTACTCGTATATTTTCTGTATTTATTTATCACAATCTTTTTTGGTTAAATAAGATATTGACAGACTGAAAACCAAATATTTTTCTATACCCAAGCTACAAAAGTGTTCTTTTTTTTTTTGGTGAAGTTCTTAAAACATTTTTGTTTACTTTTAATCTACTACAAGTTACAAATTTTACATTTTAAAGCAATAAACTTATAAAGTACGGCATAAATAGACAAAAAACTCTTTCTTAAATGCTGAAATACGAGGGTATTGAAATAGTAATCAAACCCAAACTAAAAATTACTTTGTTGTGTTCAAATGTAAAATGAGAATATATAATCCAAGTTGGTTCTCGATCGACGGTCTTACAATACAATTTTGTAGATTTTCTTCCCCATTTCGGACAAAGCCTCTTTCAATCTCTACCACTCAATTTTACAGATTACAATCTGCCTCTGTTATTATTGTAGTTAGATTAAAATCTATTAAATAATAATATTATATCACATAACGAAAGTCAATTTTCTCAGTTTTAATTGTAAGTTCACTTTTACTTTCTATCATAAGAACTTCTGGAATTTCCCTCGAATAAAAGTATGAAATGCCACATACTAAGAAATAAAAGGATGAATAGTATAAAGCAAAGATGTCATATAACAATTTAAAATACTAAATTTGTACTAATGCATTTTGACACAGTAATTTCTATCGAACACAAGTTCTTATTCAAAAAATTTATATAGACACAAAGGCAAAGTTTTGAACAGATAGAGAAGGTAAGGGCAAAGAAAAAGATGTCAAGCAACTTCATTTCCAAAGTTTGTTTCTGTTTAGATTTAAATATTAAACTTCCGAAGTTTTAGTAAAAGAAACTATAATATTTGTATATAATCATTACTAAAATAAAGAAAATTCTCTATAATACATATTACACTCTTATTGATGTTCGACTTTGCCTCTGATCAGACTAACATACTCATACTCATACATCTCAACTCAACTCATCCCCACTCTTTTTCAACAAATATCAATGACTTCCTACTTCTGACAATTCTATGTTATTGCTTCGTTTGGTGTTTATTGCACTTAATCCTTTCATTTTCATATCTCGTCATAAAATGTAAACAAGATTAAGTTAGTTTTTCATGATGCTTACTTAAGTGGCTTTGGCCAACCAGACTAGTAGCTTTTGGAAGGATATAACCCAATTCTTCCTTGTTCTTGCTTTTGCTTTTGCTTTTGTAGTTGTTGTTTTTGTTCTTGTTATTGCTACTCCTGTTAGTACTATACCTACTACACATACTCTTCCACAGCAACAACGAAGGGCTCAGTTGTCTCTTCATATCTTTAGATCTCAGTTGCTTATAACACTCACTACTTTCAAAAGTTTTCATATTAAAAAGTTGAAAGTACGTTCAGATTTACAAAAAAAAAAAAAAAAAAAGAAGAGAAAAATATATGTAAGTATATTCATCGCATTAAATCGAAATTGAGCGCAAACAAAAGTTGGGTCAAATGTTTCAGCCAAACATAATAAGTATACTGATCACTGATTGCATTATATCTTTTATATACAAAAATGCAACTTGGATTCTCACTGCCTTGTTAGCGAACTGATTATAAAAATTTTAGTATATAAACTTGTGTGCATGCTTACTAAAATAATTTTACTATATAAAATTTATTATTTATTTGTTTATGTGGAGATTATTATTATTATTGTACACAAATTTTAAGCACAGTTTTAAGTATTTTTTAACAAAATGTCATAACATTTTGTTTAACTCCATACCTTCAATGACCTGTGTGCCAATTAGCATCATTACGCATAACCACCTCATACCGAAGCTCTCCATTCCATCGTCTGTGGTCAGTTCCTATACCACACTTGGTTGTCCATTCAACCATTGACATTGCTCTGGGCATGTTGCGCACGCATTACTAAATCACCGGGAAACAATTACCACCTCTTCATTCCATTCCCGAGTGAACGTTTGTTCAACCCGCATAAGTAACAAATATAAGAATTAAAAGTATGAATTATGCTAAACAACATTTTGTAAACTGAATGATATATTAAATTTAAGATAAATTTTGTATCACTTCAGACTTAGTTTTTCATATGTTAAACTTTAAATTTGCAAACAAAAATACAAATTTCAATTATTCGAAAACCAAGTTTCAATCATACAAAGAATATTAGAAAATGTTAATATTTGCATTGATCTACATACCTTAATGTCTTGCACAAGAATGAGATACATATCATCAATTGCTTTGCTATATGTGCATAATAATCAAAGGAAGAACAGAACATATTATGTGCTCATAAGCTGATTATATGCATATGTATGTTCATTAAGCATTACATTCAAATGATAAATTGCAACAAAAGGCTTTATCGCGGTTCACTTCTCCATCCGATTTCCTATTAAACTATATCCTGAGTTCAAAATTTGCACATGTTAAGTCTTGACTGCAACTATTGTATCTACTTACATCATCACATACTACTACTTATTTGCATGTGTATGTGTAGGCGTGCATTTGATCATAAATATATTTATCTATTGCATATTTATAAGACATCATTGCACTTTGTATACAACAGTTTGCAAAGTTACTAACTTATGTAGATACGTCACATGCATAGATACGTAGCCATTTCAATGGCAGGGAATAGATATCTGAACTTTGCCTTCTATCATATCATACCATGAATCTTAGATACATTTTTGTTGCATGGTATGATAGAACGTCCCATGACTGTTCACTTGTCTAACCTATGTTCATATAATAAGTATTTGCGGTTTATATAATTGCAGTTGTAGTTGTATATGTATGTTGTGCGTACATATCATACTATATATTTAAGATTTAGAATTGTATTATGTTTCAATTCAATTCACTTCACTTCTAAATGAGTACTAATAAGTTGAAATTTATTTTGATTTAAAATGCAAAAAGATAACAAAATGTGATTGAATGATTAAGGTAAATAGAGGGGCAATGTATTAGTGCTTATATCTACTTGAATTTAGTACAAGTACTGGCCTGTAGGTACATACATATGTGTGATTCGTATAATAAGCACATTTCAAGCGTAAAATTAAGATTGACAATGAATGATAAAACAACTGATTTAGAGCACACTTAATTGATTACATTAGACACACTACACAACACCACACCACCACATTATACATACCTACATATTTATCATGTAAAATTCTCCTTCCTATTCCCATTAACAGTCTCTTTATATGTATATATAGAGACACATACAATACACATACCTACTCATGTGTACTATAATCTGTCAATTAGAAATTAAGACTTACATAGATTAACGCGACTTTAGTGCCTAACGATAACATGCAGCTCATTTGATTTCAATTATCAGTTGCTATTTGTAACTTAACTTAATCCCAATTATTTTGCCAATGATTGTGCTTGAAGAAGTGTCACTTGATATACATTATTATATTGTATTGTATCTTATATACAATAATAATCTATGACTGACTTTGTGCAATTATTTATTTTGTCACCGCAACACACAAGAGCATCGTCATCGTATTGAACATTTTATTGCCACAGTATAGATTCTCGATAAGCTTATTTGCATCTTTTATGTGTAAGTAACACAATCATCCATATTATTATATGCAAATATGTATGTGTATCTGTATATCACGTATATCACACGTTCAAACGAGAAAAGGAATACATAAGTTTTTATAAAGGTTCTTTTGAAACACCACAGACTTTTAAGTATACTTATCCATTGTATATAATACATAGAGAACACATTACCTGCAGTCTTAACGAATTTTAAGTACCCTTTAAATATTATGGACTAAATCATTTATATTTCAATAAATTTTCCAAATATATTAAAAGTCCTTTGTGACTTCACTTCTCCTAAACGCCAAGACCGGTTTTGATCAATTTTTTTTTATGTGTTCTTGAGTGGGTCCATTGATGGGTCATTCACGGACTGTAGCGGAATTATCGAGAGACAGTCAGCTTTTTTGATCATATACTGAACCAATTTTATTAATAATTTTTCATTTTTTTAAGATAAATATAGTTTTGTTTAGTATTAAGTTTTTGCAAGACCCCAGCAACACCAAGCACAAAAAATTTCGTACAGCCAACTTTCTTGAATTTTCTTTGATTCTTGTTATTATTATATTTTGTCGGATCATTTATTATTAATTAAGAACTAAGCACGCACAAGCAACATGACAACAAAGAGTATTGCGCCCTTTAATCTCTTCTTTTCGTACTAAGAGCGGAGCAATAGAGACAATGTGTTTGTTCATGCTTTTTGCTGTATGTAGTTTCTATTACTATTCAGTGTTCGTACCTCCAAATCAAATGTGTACAAAATGAGAGCGAGAGAACTAAGAATCTTATCTTAAATTTCCATAAACAAATATTTACATAGATATCACACTATATCTATTTTACTATTTCCCCATGCCGTTTAATATACACTAATATGATGTGAAGGGCATTAACACAAAGTGTATAATATTATAGAATATTTTAAAAGTGAGATATCTGCTTCCCTAATTTAAATGGAAGTAGTATTAAGAGTCACATATTTGGTAAAGCACAGAAAAGAACTTGATCATCAATTGTGTATTTTTTTTTTTTTTCTGAAAGTTGGAGCATGTTTCAATTACCTAAGTCTCCGACAGATTTTTTTACAATAAATTTACAAAATAAATAATTGAATTACAAAAAGAATGACATGATTTGGCGAAACTATTGTTTTGATATAACATCATGTCTTCAACAAATATCCCAGAACAGATACAAAATATCTGTGGTTGGGATTGGATACACACCACAGCAGTTTAATAACTACTGTTCCAACTATATGATTTCCTTGAAATTACAATATTATTCTATTATCTGCAAAATTGACTTTTCCCAAATTGTTTGTAATTCTGCGCCCATATAGTAATGTGTAGTTTTATACTCACGTTGATAACAATATACTTTACTCATATATTCTATGTATATGTATGAATGTAGGGTATAACAAACAATGTGAGAAAACCAAAAACTAAGCATATAAAAGCAAATATATTTGCATTTGATGTTTGTTGTGTTGTGTTGTGTTGTGTTTTGCTTTTGCTTTTGCGTTGCTTTATGTTGTGTCGTTATTGTAACAATGTCGTCCTCTGTGTGCATACAGTTGGACCACGTATATTGAAGTGTGTGTAGTAGTAGTAGTATGTATTTAAGTGCGTGAGTGAGTATGCTTACTTATGCATATATGCGTGAATGTTTCATTTCAATAACAAACACCGAGAAGCACTTGTTACCACAACTGACGCAGTCACACAAACTCTCAAACACAAAACAACAGAAAAAAAAAACAACAAAAAATTTATGCAAAGGCGAACACAAATACAAGTGTATGAGAATCAAAGTGTATGTAACACACACTTACTACTTATAAGGACCAAAGGCAAAATGAATTATGGAAAAGAGAATCGTTTTGATTTATTTTATTTTTAAAAAAATAATTTTCTTTTTTTCTAAATATTATTGTACATATAATTTATATATTTACTATTTATTTAGAAGAAACCAACCAGTTAAATTTTAAGCTCAATTTCAACCACTTTCTGTTTTTAAAAAAGTTTTCATTATGTATACACACACATACAAAGCAAAATATGAATAAATAATATAAAAAAGAAAAAAAGAGTTGTCCAAATTTTTATGAAATTTTGGCTAAATAAAATTTTTAACACTCAGTCTGAGCTGAGCAAAGTTTTGTTCAATTTCCCATTTATTCATTTTCCTTTTCTGGTGAATTTATAGTTATTGCAAATAACCAACGAGCGAACAAATCGTGCAAAAGATAAACTATTGTATGCAGGCATTTTGTACCTGCATTTGTCATGGTATTAATAATACCAAATGCCGCCACCAAACTGCTACACAAAACGTATTAAAAAATCCCAAATAATAAAACTAAAAATACACAGGCAGAAAGTTTGTTTAAACCACCATCACATCGACTAAGCAAGCATATCCAGCTGTGAGTTCACTTCACTGCACTTTGAATTTTATCTAATAAAAATCTAAAGTGTTTAATCCTTGGCACTTTGGCCAATACTTATACTATACTATACTATATGTACTACTACACCACGTTACTGGAGTCGCCTGAATTTGAAAGCAGTGTCCATTTGCTATCCCAATGTGCCTGCCGTTCGTTCGCGAAATGCATTCATAGCAAGGAAGCATCTTAATAGTACATAAACTATAATTCTACCTACTCAATCCTCATTCCAACTCTTCCATTAACCAACGAGCAATACACACATAGATGTACGTACATATGTATCTACGATTCGATAAAATTACTTAGTATGTAAGTTTCTTCTGCTGATAGTCAGTGCTAGCTGTACTAGCATAGACGATGAGAGCCATTGGAATTTTTGTTCATTTAGTGCTGTTGCATTTTGTTCAGTCGTTCGCTCGCTTGTTCGTTCATTTGTTCTCTAACCATCATCATCATTGTCCTTATGATGTAGACTTAGCCAAGTGGAAGAACTAATCTGTAGATTTGCTCTTACTCGTTTGTTCGTTTATAATCGTTCCATCATCATCGTTCGTTCATTCGTTTGCAACTTGGGACAATGGAACAAATGGTATGAACAAAATAACTGACGAACAAATGAACAAATGAAAGTGCAACACAACGACGAAACGCCAAAATGCGTTAGCAAAACTTTCAGACCCGACTATGGGTAAAGCGTGTTATTGTTATTGTTAGATACGGGAATGGATAGGTAAAGGTAAAAGTAGCACGAACATGAATTCCGCTTGGCTTAAGTTGTAGTCATCGTCTTTGGTCTGAAGTCTTTTCTCTTTTGTCTTTCACACACATACACAAGTACATTCGAAGGTAAGTATATATACATATATGTAGGTGTTCAGTTCCTAGTTCGTTGTCTGTTAAGAATTACTTTGCTCTGCTTTGTATAGTTGTGCCTTATTCCTTGTGCAATTGCGCGCGCAACGAGCCGTAAAAATATCCGTTCAGTGTAACTCAAGCAAACCAGTAACTATACTGATAAGCATGAATCGTAACTACTTTCGCTTAATAAATCCTAAAATTCTCATAATGGAATTGTTGAGTTTTCATCTTAAAAAGCTTGTATTTTATATTTTTGTCAAATGATAAAAAATTTATTGTAAAAAAACATTGAAATTTCACTAAAAAATGGCAAAATTCTATCAAACATATGTACAATACTTATGCATGTATGTATGTATATATTTTATACATACATATATGGTATAAATAAGTCATAAAAAATGAACAACATTCTTGTTGGCTTTTACTGTGTTTTTATTTGATTAACAGTTTCAGTGTGAGTTTGAATCTAATAACAATGCGCGAACATTGTTGTAAAAATTACTATGTTCATTGACATTTTACGGTATAATAAATTTATACAGCAACAGTAATAGTAGTAAAAAATAATACAGAAAGATGAAAGCCGAAAGTAACAGAAAACCAACTTATTTCATTGTTATTATTTGCTATTTTATTATATTGTAACATATAACATAATAAATTGTTTCGCCCTAAAGTAGGCAATGCTTTTTTGTATGTTTCACTTTTGTTCATTTCTATTTGCCTTAAGCGAGAATAGGAAATCCTTAATACACATAAGTATTTCTTTAAAGATCATGTAATATTAGAATAGAGAACATATTCTCCAGCTGAACAAAATGAAGTTCTTGAAGTATCTTTAAATATATAAATTAAATATGGAGGAGAATCGATTGAATATTTCAAACAAAACAAGTAAATGAATAATTTCTTAACATTTCATTGTCAAAAGTTTTCCGTCAAGTTCTTGAACCTAAAATCTCAATTAATAAACTCTTCAATCTGCAGAAAATTGTTTGGATTATATACAACTTAATTTGGCTAGCATTTTGTTAAATTTCTGCTGTAGAAGGTTTATTAAAATACATTTTGGTAGCGTATAAAGATTTATTTACCAAATGTTTGAAAAGCCAATGAATTGCAACATATTTCGCTTTGGCAGTTCGATTTCGACTTGATATCGTAAATTTCGCTTCTGCCTTAATTATTTTCAAGCCCCCAACACCGCAGCTACAATTCGATTCGTATTTATTGTTTCGTTGCCATAACCAGATTAGTAATGGGCGTAATTGGTGGTGTCGCGCCTCTCTTGATTCTTTTCTTTCCTACAGACTATTGATATTGTATGTATTTCTTTATTTCTATACCAGTAAAAAATTTACTTTACTTGTTCTTTTCAATTCCAGACTGTTTTTAATTTTATTTCTGCTTTTTTCATTTCGTTTACTTTATTTTGTGTAGCCCATATATCCTGATCCAAGAGTCTCTAAATTATTGGCTGCTAAATAACGAAATACACGAATTATGGTTGTTAAGCCTGATTTGACTTTTGGTAATTACTTTGACTTAATGATCACAATACATTTATACAACATTTCACCACATAAATTGTTATTATGATTTTGTATTTTTGTGTGTTTATTATACTTTTATTTATTAGAATTCAACTGAAAAACATAAATTTTGGATTCATTTCGAAAAGTTATAATCATAAATTAATAAATATTTTAGAAAATATTGTTGCAAGAATTAAGATTCATAAATTTATGAATAAAACCAAAAGACATGTTTTTTTTTTTTTAAATCATCTCAATAAGTTTAAATATCATCTAGGCAACTAATAAAAATTATTTTTTAATTTAATGAAATGAAACAAAACAAAACAGAAAACGCAATGAAAAAAAAAAGATGTTTTATTTGTAAAATATGAAGTTCGTTTATCTAACGGGCTGAAGAAATAATCACAGAAAACTTTCTTTTCGTACATAACCATAACCGCAAACACGCATAATTTTCACTTGATTGTTGCCCCTTGTTGGTGTGTTGGACAACCAAGTTTATCTGCTGTCCAATGATGTTCCAAGTTATTTCGGTCGGTCGTGCCAGACTATCTTGCACTGCCCTAATTCCTTCGGTAATTATATAAAGAAAAAGAAAAGCAAACGCGAAAAGTAGACAATAATGAGTAAAAATAAAAAAGAAATAAAATAAAAATAATAATTTCCAAAAGCGGATATGAAAAAGTTTTCATTGCGGGTGGTTTTAGGAAAGTAACGCTTGGGGTCTTGTGTTTGTCGCCTTCTTATAAATGACAAAAAAAAATAAATTTGTGTAATTATCTTTTGAATAATTAAAGAAATGTTCACCAAAACGAACGAGAAGAGAAAGGCCAAAGAATGTTACAGAATTCTTCTTTACCAAAAAAAAACCAAGAAGTTGCTATGTGAACTGTTTTAAATCGCTCACTCCCTCTCTGTCTCTGTCTCTTCTGTTCATAAATTTTGGTCATCTTCTCCACTACTGGACATTGGCAAAAAACAGTAGGAAAGACTATATTTCAATTATGTATATTCTTTTCGTGTAACTTACAAAATCATGTGGCATAACTTCTGGGGCTTGGTGTGAGTTAACTAGGATTTTAATTTATTATTTTTTTTTTTTTTGTTTAACTAACTAAGCATATTAATTACATAAAGAAAGACTTTTTTCAAATTAAACCAAATTAGAATGAAACTTGTGTGAGACATATGCTTATTATTTGCTGCTTATAATGTCAAAAGATTGAAAAATTTTGTCATAGAAACAATCTGATGTTAATATTGTAATTTCGAATAAAGGAGCGGACAGAGAAGGCTGATCTGGTAAGAATCCTGTGAAAGTGTAAAACCACAAGCTAACATGTCTGTCACTGCTGTTGTCGACTGACAAAACACAGCAGAGATTGGCAAGTTACAACAAAGCTAAACTCCACTGAGCTGTACTGAGTTGAGAGAAAATAGTAAAATAAAAAAGTGCAGCGAGGGTGAATCCAACGATGGCATAAGATACTTGCACTGATTGCGTTGAATGACGTCGATGTGATATCTTTTTCTGTGTTTTTCTTTTTAAGGAAAATATTTAAATTCTTTGCAAAGGAATGGTAAGGTAGATTGGGGCCCATTTAGTAAACTAACTTGTGAGCTTCTGAGGCTTACTTATACGATGCACTAAGTGCAGATAGGTAAAAGTAACAAGCTTTGGGTATTTGAAGAAAATCACAGTGCAATATTTATAATGCTTCGTTTTCTAATGCAGTAGAAACAAAACCCAAAAGAGTGACACATGATTTTTACATTAAATTTTAATAGTTTAATATTAAATGAAAAATAAATTCTAGCAAATAGTTGACATGCATTTTAGTTTTCCATAAAACATTAGTGATAAGTTCTATTAAGAAACATTTTGCTAGACGGAATTATAGAATTTCGGATTTTTACTTCCTTCCATGCCAAACATTTGCTTAGCATATTGCACTCATTGCGACTCCCACAAGATTCGTGACTAAAACCATTTCCGGGATTTTTATTTTCTTTCTTTTCCTTTAGCCGTCTTCTGCTTTTCTTTAACATACTTTTTCTTAATTAGAAATTACGACACGGTGACTTAACCCAGTCTCATGTCAGCTAGCTACATGCTGTTAAAACGGTTGTCTTCATTGGGCGTTAAAATTTTCTCACCAGTGAAGTCAATTCCGCGCTCATGTTCTCGTAACTCGAAGTACAATATAAGGCGTGAGAAAAGTGTATTGCAATGCTTGTCATGTTCTTGTTTTGTCGCATTTCCGGACTCTATTTCAGCGTTGGGGACAAGAACAACGGCACCAACACCATCACCAACACAGACACCAACAAATATAGACAAATCTAAGCATAAAAGTATGTCTGACTTTTTGCACTTTGCATCCCATTCCATACCTTCGGTTCCATTCTAAACTTCTTCTGTAGTATCCAGTAAGTGTATTTTGTTTTATTTGCTTGCAGCTGTCAGCTGATTAAATGTCAGACTGTCTACACATCTCGAAATTTCACGAGTAAAATTTACTATGCTCAACTTCATAGTCTAGTTGACTTAACTATGATCTTTCTTTTTTCTTCTTTTTTTTTTTTTGTTTTTTTGTTAAGGCGTCATTACAATGCCTTGAATATTTAAAATGCCATTGACTTCGGGACTCATCACATTCTCCTGCTTTCTTGCTCACTACGAAGATAATGTACATTTAACGAAAACACTAAAACTTTTTACTCACTTTTAACTCAGATGCAGTTTCTACTTTCATTAGATAATTAGCATTGAAAACATTGGCATAAAAGTTGAAGTTGTCTGCATTTATTCAGTAAATGCGAAAAATGATTTATTGTTCTGTGCAAGCGACAGCGAAAAGTTCCAACTTCTAAATCAACGAGACGCTTCAAACCTCAAGACAACAATATAGTCTATGACCTTAGAAGATTAAATTCCAATTATTTTTAACGGAAATTGTATACTATTTAATATGTTAAACTTTGAATTTAATTTAAGGTAAACGTTTAATAAACATTTAATGCATTCATTACTTCTCACAAAAGATCACTTTCCCACCTTGATGTCATCAAAGTAGAACGGCTTCACCTCGGGCATGATAATAATGTACAGATTATCAATACCCACACCCTTAACAAAAGTTCCCCATCAATCAATCTGTTAATCATGGAATATTACCATAACTACATCCTTCTTCAATGTCTTTTCAAAAACTTTTGAAAAGTTATTTAAGGACAAACTACCTTATCAAAATCATGAAAAGCTTTTTAATGGGTTTATCTGAATGGGTCCATATCATGTAAACTTCCTTACTGCCCTCTTTGTTTTTGATGTGTCACTACCTGACCACTAAGTGACATTAATATTTGCAGAAGATACTGCAATATAGAGCTCTGGATATCAATTTAACGATATTAAAAATAAACTTCAGTATACTTTACTAAATGGGAAAATCCAATTGAATGGAAGCAAAATAAAATTAATATACTTCTCCGTAAAGCGTAAGGTCTATTTCTTACCAAGTTCAGAACTCTCTGTACTCAATTATTGTACAGTTAGCCTACACTTAGAACCTAAACTCAAGTTCAGTTTACATAAATTTAGAAGAGCTGATAAGATAAAGAAAACTATCTGTATCCGCAATTCGCTATTATTTACGAATCACAAGGTCGGTTGCAAGTTACACGAGACTTTTCCAAAATCTCTATTTATAGTAACGCTATCTTTTGACAATAGTACGAGTTGGAAAGGTACGAATGGATGCACCCAAGTGAGTTATATCCAAAAAAAAAAAAAACAGGCGTCTCGAGAGGTCAAAAGTCAAGACACATTTTATTTGTTTCTATGATTCCAAGGGATTCCACAAAGAGTTCGTGCCACAATGTAGCTGGCGCCTTTTGCTCGATAATGCGCCGGCTTATCTTTTAAAGCTTATCACTGATTTTTTGACTAAAAATCACATTTTAACTATCAACCACTCACCGTATTCTCCTGATTTTACGACTTCTATCGGACAACTATATTTGGAACTGAAAAGAAAACACTATGCCGATATTGAGACTATACAAAAAGCGTCGACCGCGGTTCTGAAGGACATTCCTACAGAACGGTTTAAAAACTCATTCGACATGCTAATTGATCATGCAAAACTTTGTATCGATGCGCAAGGAGACTATATTGAATAAAATGATGATTTTTGCAAAAAAAAAATGGTATTGTTTTTGGAAAAATCTCCTTTACTTTGCGACAGACCTTGTTTGTATGACATCATAATAAAATGACAATTTTAAAATCTATTTTCATGGCAATCATGTAGTTTGCGGCTGAGGCCGATTTCACCGACAGTCACATAAAGAAACTTTAAACGTCCCAAAATAGAATACTTAAAATGATCCTGAATCTAATATTCTACTATTCAATAACTTGTCTACAGGAATTATCCGGTACATATATCAAACTACTAATTATAAATATAGGAAATACGCTTTTCAAAGTTCTCCATGTAGATATAAAGCACAATTCCAATCACAAATTATCAGTAGATTCGAGTCAATTTATTTAAGATTTAAACTAAAGTATCAACATTAAGAAAGAACGCTCAGACACATGTCTACCATATCTATTGAACAAAGTGTTTATAACCTTTTAAGCTACCCAATAAATAAAACAAAAAATTCGATTATCTAAACAACTAGCACTGCAATTGTCAATTATCACTCTTCGAGTTAGTAAAGTTCATAAATATGACTCCAATTAAAAATTGTAAAAACACTTCGCCTGGCCGGCCACCTGGAATAAATACACATCAGACTATAGCCAGCTATAGGGAATTGATAAAAAAAAAAAAAACAAAAGGAAATGTTAAAAAACTGTAAACTCAAAAGTCAATACTCGGATAAATCCGATTTAACTGGCAAATGAATAAAAAAAAAATTGATTGGGTAAGAAATGAAATTGGAAAATGTGTTTTAAGTTAATTAAAAATGTATGAGTTGCATCGATGTGGAATTGATTTGAAATTGACTTCAATTTTGCTATCTACTTTGTATATTTACTACTAAGTTTTTAAAAATATATCGTGAATTGATTTGAAATTGACTTCAATTTTGCTATCTACTAAGTTTTTAAAAATATATCCTGTTGATGAAAAGTTTAAAACTATTGATTGTATGAAATCTTGTTGTCTTCCAACTATCTAAATTTACAATATTTAAACCCCTCCACAACATCAGTGACAATCTTATAATTTGTATATCTAAAATTAAGCTTTCCTCAATTTTGATTTATGCATATGACTTTATATATATTTTCTCTATCTTATGTATATAAAATATTTTCTGTATATTTATTGTTACTTAGCATATTTCAACCTTTAGGCAATAGAAACGCGACAAAAAAAGATGATGATAAAGAGTATTGTATATATAAAATAACTGTTCTGACAACAAGTTTCTCAAACAAAATATAGACACATGTATCTATTTATGCAATACATTCAAACAGAAAATACATATTTCATTCTATATATTTGTACCCTCTACTGTATATAGAAAGTATATTTGTTGCATATAAAGTATCATTCAACATAGTACTTACCTACATGGCAAGACTGTTGACAGACCCTTTTAATTTCTGGATAAGTACCAATTCTCAAACTTTACGTGTCAATATTTCACAACATTCTGACAATTAGTTTATAGATTGAAAACGTTTTAGTGACATCAGTTTGATAAAAAGGAATTTCGTGTTTTGACTAAACATTGCTTTTTGATAGGAAAAAAAAAAAACTGTGAAAGCCAAATAAAGGCTTGATAAGTGTCATGTTGACTCTGCATCAGGGAAATCAACTATTATTGATGGTTTGCTGAATTTAAATGCGGTTGTAGAAACCCCCTTCATCGGGATATGTATTTCTAAAATGTAACAACTCTTTTATGAGACTATAGACTTTTCGATGAAATCTTTGTCATCTTAAAAAGTAAACAGAAGGATGAGAAAAAGCAATTTTTTATCGAAATATATTATTACATTATATAAGCTTATCATTTCTATAATATTATCTTAAATTCACATCAAATGAATATATACATACTTCATAGGTCTCTTGCTGCTTTATTCAAAGAACCTTTTTTAAGCAACTCCACTGTGTATGAAGTATACAAATGTACAAACTATTTATTTATAACAAATTTTAAAGACTACAAAAATTCATAATTTCTATATTTATTTGAATTGTGTTCTGTTTAGATTGTGTCAATACTTGCAGTGCATATCGAGATCATAATGCCCTAATATTTTATAAGCATTCGTATAAATCTATGTTCATTTTGAATGTTGCCATTCTTCATTCTCCATTCCGGCATTTCAATTCATACTTATCCAGTGCAGATTAACATTTATACAACCCGCAGTGCTTCAGATACAGATTTCTCGCCCCTTTTATAATTTTTCTCTTCTATTTACTTTTTGTTTTGTGTTTTTCATTCACCTGTTTTGTTTCTTTTTCTTTGTTTTAGATTTATATTGCTCTACAGTTGCTTTTCGCCGTTTGTGAAAATATGAAAATTAACTTTAATAAAATTGTGTACACAAGAAGAAAAATATAGTAGATATATTTTATAAAAAAAACTTCTATAAGAAATGAAAAAAACGTTTTTATCATTTTTGTTTTTTGTCTATTCTGAATTTTATTTTTATTATCATCCTTCGCTCCTTTTTTCGCTTTTCATGTGCAAAAGAAATCATTACGATGGTAGGCAGGCCTTCGAGTGTGCTAATCAGCGCTTGCAGGCTCAACAGGACACTCAAAACATGCCAAAAGAATAAACAAAACAAAAAAAAGAGACGAAAATGTAACGCGCATCTTTAAAGCAACATTGTGATTTTGACTTTTTTTTCCTTTTCTCCACAGATTACAAGTAGATAGTCCTACTACTACTTTATCAAAGTGTATGGGTGGCTTGGCTGCCCTGTCCCAATTTGAATAAAGCTTTTAGATCCTCATCATCATAGTCCTTTTTGGTTTCTGGGTGGGTGATTGTAGCAAAAAAGATTATCTTGATTTGATGATGGAAATCAGCAGATGAAAAAGTGAACGTGCGGCAATTTGCACACTTATGTACGTCCTCCGTACTCGTTATACCTTTCACTTAAACTAAATTGTATATTTACTTTCATCAAAAGTTTATAGCAGAGATAATTAGACAAATCGAGTCAATATAGCCACCTTATGTGTTAAATAGCAAATTCATTCTATTTAGTTCCATGAAAAATTGTCCACCACGATATCAAATGATGAAATTTAAATTGAAAATTATACAAGTCCACATCACTTTAAGTTTTCAACTTTAAACTATAAATTTTAAATGACAAACTTCTTCTTCTACCTATGGAACCTCAATTTATTTCATTTAATATTTCAGTATTGCATTGAATATCATGTAATATCTATTACATCTATTACAATGTGTCCTGACACAAAATCTGAACCCATAGTTAATATTGTAGTTTACATTAATTCTCTCATTCATTCATTCATTCAAAGTTAAATTTTAATAAGCTTTAGGTGCTTACTCTGATATATATTTGTAATTTACCAAACGATTAAAAAACGTCCTATAAAGTAATAGAAAGGTCTACATAAAACAAATGAAAGGACTTTATGTTGCAAAAAACTTTAAAAATCTTTATCACACAATGTCCAATGTCTCTCTTATCTACTATTTATATAAATTGGTTGCTTTTATTAATTGTTATGTTTCTAGTTCGTTTAGTGATTATCAATGAAATGAAAGAAATTACGTCCTTCACTTCAAATTTCTTGCTGACGGTCGATTGATACCTAACTACTAAAATATCACCCATCAGGTCTAGTTCCTTATTGCCCTGAAAACAATTGAAAATCTCTATAACAAATTCACGGAATTAAGATCTTTATAATGAATTATGTTTGTTGTTTTATTTCAATTGAAGAAACTATGTAACATTTCCGTCAGTTCTACTTAAATCTTGAATCTTCTGCCATTTTGAAAAGCAGCCAAATAAATCAGTTACTTGTTTTTACACTTGTTCGATGAGCTTAACCATCTCATGTTCAACAAAAGAATTATTTTTTTATTTCTTAAACTCACCATTTTTGCTTTTTTTTTTTTTTTTTCTTTTTTTTGTGTAACCAAACTCAACTCTCAAAAACTACTATTAATTTACAATATTTTGAGATTTGCAGAGATATTTTTACTATTTTATTTACAAAATAAACAACTGTTAAATCATAGAAAAATCTAAACTACTTAGGAATTCATGTTAATTTTGCTAAATGATTTACAATTTTAAAGTGTGGTAAAATTTTTTTATGATTAAATATTTCATATTTTTGTATAAATGTGTACTTATCAAAAGCCGGTTATGTTTATGACTTCCTTTTTGTTGAAAATTGTCGACATCACAACAACATTCAAGAATAATTATATACAATAATAACGCTTACAATGTGTAATACAAATAAACATGGCGCATTAAGGAAGAAAAATACTAAATAGAATATAATAACAGTTATATTAAAACGCATTAAAACGATGACTAAGGGAGAGAGAAAAGAGAAAGAGAACGGCAGTGAATACTGTAACCACTTATCGTTACGATCCCCAGTACTATTATGAGAGGATAAGATAAAGAGTTGTCTGATAGTAAAATGGTATAGGAGTTGTCTCGAACTCCAACGTAATGCACCCGTACCATCATAGTAGGTATGTGCAGCTGACTTAACAAACACTGCTGCTGGTAAACTTAACCACTTAAAAAGCCGCTGAGTGTAGTCAGTCTACTTTTAAGCGTGCAGCAGAACTGCTGAAAGTACTACAGAATCATCCATATACTATACTAAGAGATATATATGTAGATAGACATATATACATATAGATACGCAGACCGACAGATTGAGTTGTCCTCATTTCTTTTATTGTTGTTGTTGTTATTGTTACTGTTGTTGTTGTTGTTCTTGGAAGTACTTGGCTACTGTTTCTTTTAAGTTTTGTTTTTTTTTTTTTCTGTTGTACTCTATCGTTTATTGCTGCGCTGATTTGCGCTTTATTGCATTATAATTGAATCTTTGAACGAACGAACGAAGTACGAACACAGTCAGGATGAAAGGACTAAGCCAGCAACAGCTGCTTTGCTATATAAACAGCAACTCTACATCTCTTTATATCTTTCTATCCTTATTTTTCAACATTGCCACATCGACTATCGTATAGTAGTTGCACTTAATACTTAGTGTTAAATAATAAAAAAAAAGAAAAGTAATATTTACTCAACACTTCACTTCTTATCTAAGTTTTCCAGGGAATAATGGCATAGTGGGTAAAGTAGAGCTACTGGTCTTGGCTGCTCTTACCCATTGCTTGTAAAACGCAATAAAAATTGTTGATTGGTGTTGGCTGAAAGTCGAATCTGCGTGATGTGGGTTGCATTGGCTTGCAAATGTTAATAGAAATGAGACTTTGAAAAATACAATAAAAAAAAAATGAAAAACGTATATTGCATTTTCTACCACCTACATTGCTCAAAATACTCACTCAGCATTTTGTGTCAGCATCTATACTGAATCGTCTGCCTTGCTGCGGCTGTCAACGCATTTTACCGTCCTTCTGTCGCGAATAATCCTTGCTGAGTTGGCTTGCTTGACTTGACTTGGCCTGACATTGGCTTTGGCTGCCATCGGGTCTGCAGCTCCACCAACAGCCAACCAGTCAACCATCCATTCATCCAACTGTCTAACGTGGCTTATAAGCTGCCAATATTAAAATGATGACAAGATAAAAAAGAAACGCAAAGCTTATGCAATAGTAAAGAAAAACTCTACTAGCAACAGTTTTTTCTATCTTTTTATTTCATTTTCCTTCTTAAAGATTGTTTTTTTTTTTTTTTTTTTTGCTTAAAAATATTCCTCGCAAGATATGGAAATACTCGTAATATCTTCGTGATTATATTTTTTACCATACCACTATAATAATGTTTATAAAAAAAGTACATTAAGAGAGAGTGCAAAAAAAACAAATTAACAAAATGATTGAAGTATTTTAAATCACGTACTGCTATTTTAGGCTAAGCTGACAACTTCGAAGTCATCAGAGTATCTTGCAACTGAAAAACCTTTGACAGTATAGTATTTTTCGTAACTTTTAGTTTTTCATGTGAGTGAAAATTTTATTAAACTCGTTTAGCACTTTCAAACTTAACAGAACTGAATGGAATCGTATTGCTGGAGAGTAGAGCTGTTCCATTTGGCACGTACTCATGTCAGTCAGTTACTCTGCCTTTTACTTCCTTACATACTTACATGTGGTACATATTTATATCATAGAATTTTAAGTGCATAACTTGTGTGTGGAGTTCATGTCTGAAAAAAATTTCAGCAGATCGAAATTGGGTACTCAGAAATTATAAAATAATCTATATTTAAGGTTACTGATAATTGCATTTAGATTAACCTATTACTTGATCTTAAGTTTTCAATTATCCGCCCTAAGTGTTATAAAAGCTTTATTGCCTTCTAGGTAATTGAATCCTCACGGCCTCTCGTAAGATTCTTTGTTAAGAAAAACGATACAGAAAAATCAGATTGATATTTTTCAATCAATACTGAATGGTTATTTGAGATGGAATCTTCTTTACGCAGATTGTCTTTCTCAGAATTTGTATATTACTTACAGTCAGTTCAGGGTTTTGACTTTGCCCTTAGCCCAAGGGAAATCTACAAGCACATTTAGAAAAACTGATATTCTGGTATCATCAATATGATTTGAAACTTGCAAAACAATGACAAGAAGTAAAGGTTATAATTGAAAAGTATTTTAATTTTCAGACAGAGCAGTGGAAACTAATATTGTTACGATATATCGTAGCGATAGACAGGTGGTCCAGAGACGAAGTGCTGCTGGAATGAACTGCAGAACAAAAATGGAAGGAGAAAGAAGAACATATTAATTTTGTTGATGAAATAAAGATTCTCACCGATAAATAACAAAAAGCTACAAAGGATGAAAAAGAGTGAAACTTTGGAAAATGAAGATTGCTGGATTGCTGGAATGGAAACTCTTGATCGTCTGGTGAATATTAAATCAACAAATTATAAATTGAATTGATCTTATGTGTCATATAAAACAACAGGAAGACGCCAAAGAAAGCAATATGAAATCGAAAAACATTTTAACAATAACGAAATGCAGAAATCTAAAAACACAAATTCGTTACAGCACAATTATAGCTTTTAAAATATTTTCGTAAAATCAATTATTACCATATACTAGTATATGCAAACCAATCTGACTTTTGTCCTTTTAAATTCAAATCATTTCAGAATTCAAAAGTCGAACGATAATCGAATTTGAACGTCTCCAGCTAAATTTATAACACATAGCTAGATTATAATTTTTTTATTTAAAATAAACTTTCATGTCGAAAGTAATATAAATATTTATTCATTATTTCATTACATTACATTACTGATTCAATAAATCAATCTCATATCTTTCATATTAAAAAAAAAACTGATTATTTACACTTTTAATTTGATTTTACAAAATAAGTGTTAAGCATCAGGTGATTCAACTGATAATTCACAACCTTTATAAAGTATTTTTTTTATATTTCTCATCTATTATTTTCAACTTTTATTGTGGAGACTATTAAAACATTGGTTAAACCACAGTTAATATTTTATTGATTTTTTTTTTTTTTTAATTGGTATCCTTTATTATTTTATTATTATTTTATTCAGGCATGTGTTTTTTTTATTATTCCAATTTTGTATTACAATATCCTTTTCGTCCTGAACATATTTAACAATACAAAATACGAACTACAAAAAAAGAGCTTCAGCAGTAACAACAATAACAACATGCAATATTATAATCCCCTCTTGTCAATTGCTTAAGTTGGCAAAAGGGGATTTTATGCATTTCACAAGTTGCCTGCAATTCCCGCATCTGCTCCAAAGCTCTAGATCCCTTCACCGAACTCTATAATGCTATCAACCAAATGTCGCATTGTACATTTTGCTTTTGCAGCATGTTGTTGCACTCACGCACAAACACGCACACAAATGCATCCTTACTCAGATACTCAGATACTTTGATTCGCACTGATTGTATGTTCTAGATACATACATATACGTATACATATGCATATTGTATCTACAATATAATACAATACAATACTGTGGTAGTAGATTCATTCAGAGTTACAATACAATATTTTGCATTTTGTTATGCTCGGGATTAAATTGTTTGTTTAAAGGTCTGTTGGGGCTTGTTGTCATTTCATTTCTATGAATTTTCAATTTTTGCATACATTCACATAAACACATACAAATGCAGATACACAGATTTACACAAACCCAGACACTCACACAAATTTATTATGTTTTGCTTTGATTTTTCGTGTTCACAAACACCAACAACACCAAAAATGCTTAACTGGCCGAGTTACTGTAATTTGAAGTGACTTTGGGACCAAAGTACTTTAAGCTCATTTTAAAATTGTTTAAAATGAGTAGCTTTAAGTGATTTTCATATAAAATCCGATTTATATACAATATATAGTATCTATATTTGACTTAGAAAAAATCTTTCGTAATTATATTTTTATTTTTACTTTAGTTCGTTAACAACTCATAGATAGTTTTTAATATTCTTTTACTTACTTTCATTTAACTTCTTATAATGTGAATATAAAACATAATAAAAACAGTCACCTCGAATACAAAAAACAGCAATACAAAAAAGTTGCTAAAACATGGCAAAAGATAGACAACAAAAATTTGCATTCAGCTTTATAGATTTGCTTTTATTTTTTTTATATTTTTTTGTGGTTTTCGTTGATGTGAACATTCAAATATCCTACATTTAACATAAAACATACGAGATAAATATGTAGTCTATAATTAGGAATCTTTATAAAATATGATCGCATCGCAATGGTTTATTTTGGTGAACCTGTTCAGTTCTTAAGCTGAAGGAAATTTCATTCATACAAACAATAATATTTCGAAAATTGATTGCATAGAAATATTATGGCTATAAACAGAAATCTAAAAACAAACACATTTACTGCTCAACATACCCAATTTTTTCACATTAACATTATATGTCTATTAGCCGCTTAAAGGTCTTCAGTGAGACAGGGCATCACATAAATCTGTATCTATATTTTGGGACCAGAAACCAGATTAGTTGTTTTATCATCATTCAATTAATAGATGAAATGAAATTTCATTAATTTCCGTACAGAATTTTTCAACAATATCTAAACTTATTCAAGTGGAAACTTTAGTCTACAGAGACCAATTAAAATGTGGATGAAAATCCTTAGCATATTTCTAGGCATGTTTACCAAAAATTTTAATTCCTTGGAGATTAAAAACTGCCCTGCCACAAGGACCTTTGATTTGTATACTTAAGGAAGTTTTTATCCATTGTGAAAGTTTATTTAGTCTCAGAAAGACAAATACGATTTTGATCTGATTTTCTTCCCAGTATTAAAGTTTCCTCCACTCTATCTGTCGCATACATCTCTACACTCGTAATATACCCTTTTTAATATTATACTCGTATATGAGTATAGGATTAAAAAAAACTGTAGTTGTGAAAAAAGATAGAAAAGTTGATGTCTAGCAGTCCTGATATGCATGTGTGCTTATGTCTATGAATGTATTTATATTCAACAGAAGCTTAGGATAGTCAACCAACACCAAACAGACAGGGTAAGTCATCTTTCTCAACAGATTCGCATTATGACTTTTCTCTTTTTACAACATACAATGTCGATTTATGTGTCCGTCCATTTCAATGTTGAAATGAGTGCAGACGACGCTTGGTTGGTCCTTCGTTTATATTGAAAAATACTATAAGCCACCACACTCTCTCTTGACTGAGTCGGACTACTTAAAAAGTAATTTTCGCGCTTCTAAGGCAAATTGTATGATGGATGCACTTTTCAAAAGGCAAATATATAAGTACTACTGTACTGTATTAAAAAAAAAAAAGAGCCACGAAGAAGTTTTGCCGGGATTTGTAAATAGTACTACATACAAACTTTGTCTATTTTGGACTTTTGTGGTGCACATTTTTGCAGAAACACGTTCGCAACTGGCTAATGAGACACGCAGGCATAATTTTGGCACTTACTGCTAATGAAAGCTGCTACTTTTACGAAGAGTACAAAAGTGAATATTTGATGTTGTGAACAAGGATAAAGAGATTCAAGTACTTAGTAAAAAAAATATATATATAATAGCAAATATGAATAAATTCAGATGTTTGTGAAAGAATGATTCATTTGAATTAAACTATTAAATTTTTAAGAAATTTTTTCCACAATTTGTAAGAAAATTATGCCAACTACTTTTTAAAGAATAAATGTTAATTAGCGATTTTTTTTTTTCTTTTACTATTTAAATTGAACTAAGTCTAATGCTTTTAAGGAATAAAGATTTTACTTGCCTATATTCTTGCCTCTAGTTTCCTTTTCGAGTGATTTCCTAGGTCATAACATTGTATCCCTACTTCGTTTAACATTAATCCCATGACAACACAACACTTACCATAGTGTAAATTCTATAGCAACGCACGCAATCAACTGAAATACAAGGCCAATTCTTTTTTTTTATTATTATTATTATTATTATTATTATTATTATTACTTTGTTAGTTAAGCTTAATAACTACAACTAACAGAGTGGAGCTGCCTTTGGCTAGAAGGCCAATTCTTAAGTACTCTAAGTCAATGAAAACTTGCGAAGTTGGTTGGTGAAAGGTTAAGTACATTGGTTAAATTTATAGTTATTTCTATTTAGAATTTTTGTTTATCGTATGCTTCAAAATTTACCAGCTTTTATTTACAACTCAAAACTATGCTATATTGGTATTATTTGTTCTTTCAGAATATATTCAACTTTGAGCTCTAATGCATAAATATTTATTTCATTACCACATGATGAGGTAAACAAATCTCCGGCACATCTTAGGATTTCCTGGTCAAGAATAGTCACAAAACAAATCTTAATGTAATAAAATAAACAAAGCTTGATAATTTTCCTTAATCAACCACATTTAAGCAAAATTGTGCTATTCATTAAAAAATATAATTTATATTTACATATTTAATCACCTGTAAATAAAATATCAGTTTCAAATCCCATTCCATGTATGTACTTATGTATACTTTTGTTTAAGTTGGAGTACGAGTATGTTTTTATATGCATAATTTGTGCTTCAAACTCAACATTGTTATATTATATTTATATTTTATACATAAGTACACTATAACATAAGATATTTCTTATTCTCTAAGTTTGCTTCAAAACTTTCGTTTTATAATGAACATTTAAAGTTAAATCTATGCAAATATTCTCATGATGTTGCTTTAGCATCTGCTACAAAATACTCTAAGTTATCCAGGTTCCTGTATGTGAAAGTGTACCCCATCAATTCCAGTTGTCCTTTGCTAGCACATAATCTCTACTTGTAGATAAAATTCAAAAACGAATTTAAACATTTTAAATTATATTTTGAAGAAAGAAACTAAAACATTGAGTTTATTATCTTTTTTCTAAGCTTATTCATTTACTAGCATGTGTGTTTCATGAGAACAACAGGATTGGGACTATGTTTAGTATGAGTTGAATGTGTTTTGAAATATAAAAACAATTTAATTAACTAATGAAACGCCACTCAGTGTGATGAATTGAGATGAGATGCACTTAAATGTTACAAACATGCACTTCATGAATGTGTTCTATATACAAGTAATACCATATGTATATGTACATAACATACAATACATACACACATACATATGTTGCCAGAGCTTTGGATTTGTTTATACGTTATTATATCGTGCATAGTGGTTAGGGTTTATATTTTACATCATACAACAAAAAGATAGGAAAATATTATAACAAACTTGTTTGTGTACTTATAATACAAAATATGTATAATATTTAATAAAAAAAAATCATCTTTAAATATTAACATTCAAATTATAAAAATACATGAATGAAATCTTGTATAAGGGAGAGAAATCAAGGTTGATAATTGTATCAAATCAACTACATATTCAGTATAGCCGATTAATAGATGTAACAAGTTGATGAATGTTTAACTGCTCCAATTAAACATCGAGAAAAATAATCAATTACTGTAAATATAATAATTTTTAATGTTTGATAAAGATCTTTCTATTTATGTTACACCACGATAAGTGCCATTTGCACAATGTACGAGTATGTTACTCGAAATACCTAGACATAATCCAATAAAACTCATAAATTATAATTCTAAGCTTTAAATTTATGTGTGTAATTGGTTATAATAAAACACATTAATTCTGAGTAAACTAAATTGAAACCACTAGTATATCAATTATATTAAATAGTAAGAATAAAATGCGACACCAAATAAACCACTAAATAAGTTGTAGTAAGTCAGTGGCGCATTTCGGATAACTGGTATTATTGCCAAACTATCGATTGTCTTGACTATAGTTTTCGGGAGACTATCAATACTATACCCACACTTAGTGAAATAGAATTTCGGGCCCATAAACTTTTGCCTAACCAATTTTTTGTTTCTTTTTTTACCCAATTGGTTTCTGTTTAGAAAAAGAGCCTTCTTATAATCTGTTGCATTATAACTAAGTTCCAGCAGGTTTTTTTAAAATTTTAACAGTCTTCATGTTAACATTGATCATTTTTAAATAATTAAAATAAAATATCCAGGTTCTAAGGCAACAAAAAGTGCTTTCCACATTTGTGTTACATATGGAAGGGGCATAAACAAGCAAAGATTTCCTTACCGAATAGTAAGGCACCACTCAATCAATCAATCTGAAGTGAAAGGAAAGGAGAAATTGTGCGTCAAACAATATCTTTATGTGCGTAAAACGATTTTATGTATATGGTGAGACTGTGAAGGAACTATCCATTACAAATTGCTTCAACGAAATTGAACGATCAACACGGAACTCTAGCATATATTCAACAGATGGAATGGTACAACAAGAGAAAAGACTTCCATCGGCAGCATGGAGTTCTTTTGCTACACGACAAGGCTATTTAAAAGCTTCGCTTTAACAGTTTTCCAACTCTTTGAATCGATTTCAAATGCGATGCGCGGAGTTCCGTTTAATACTGATGCACAACTGGCAACTTAGTTGAATGATTTTTCAATTCGAAACCGAGAGATTTCTATCACCGAGGTATTGAGACTTTTATTGAACTTTGAAATAAACTTGTAAAGAACAAGGGAGAGTACATTATTGATTAATTAGCAAACTAATAAATTAAACTTACAATATCTAACCTATAAAATATTATAAGACTATTATTTATCAAATTTTTTTCTGTACTTAACCACATCTCTTTATTTAGTATACTAATCTGACTCTATTGCACTATAACTCACTATTCGCACCTTGCTACTTAGACAGTACACAGTATAGTACAGTACGAAGTATGTTCATGATTGATACATTTTGGTGATCAATAATAAAAATATCTAACAAACTTTTCAAGACGTGAGTGTGTGCAGGTACTTATTTACGTTGCATTCTTACCTACTGATACTGACTGACTGCTTCACATTCTCATCTGGTACATACTTATATACTATACTCATACATATTACCTTATAATTTACCTTGTTACACACTATGGCATAAAGATGTATATATGATACTTACTTACTACTAGAGAGTTTGGAGGCCAAGGTAGTAGTAGTGTGGTGTTTAGTCTTGAAGCTAAATTGATGTCGTGTCATGTCTTATGTCAAATGATGTGCTTTGCGCGGCAATCAGTCAGAAGTTTTCCATTGGTCTGGTCTTCGTCCCAATACGTTCGGATGTATATATGCATGTACTTAAATGGTGAGTGAGAGTAGAAGTATTCCGGCTAACAGCAAATACAAGCGATTGCATCATTCATTGAATCTTTTTCTGTCTCTTTCTCTCGACTATAATAAAACAAAATCATCATTTTATGTCAAATATTGATACGTCTTGATCGATCGCCCTGCATGCGTTTGAATTACTTTGAATACACCAAGCATTAGTTGTTAGTTGCACATATGTACATAGATACATGTTCACGTACTATAAATAAATGCAAATATCTCATACAGAATGTAGTACTACTCCTATGGTGGTGGTTTGGTTACAAGCACGTCCTTGCGGCTTTTGAGCAAACTAAACGAACTTATTGCTAGTAATAGAAAACATGGCCGGAAGCTGATTTTCATGACTCGGCATCAGTTTTTCCATTACCCAACATCCTGCAATAGTTCGTGCTTCGAATTGATCCTTGCTGTTGTTTTTCAGTTTACTAGTTTCGTTCAGTTCAGTATTGTTTAGTTCAGTTCAGTTCAGCTTAGTTTAGGTTTTCCACTTTATTGCTGCAGAAACAGCAAAAAAAAAATCAATTTTTATACGATTTAATGCAATTTACAGGAGTTTGTTGTAGTCATCGCTTTTAACCCTGAAGCTGTTCAATAACTAAACTCTATTCTAGTGTATTCTTTGTTATGAACTTTGTTAACATCTATTTAACGATGATAGATTTTTTTATTTTTTTCAAAACTAATTTCAATAAAATTTCCGCCTTGAAAATCAGATGATTTTTATTGATTTTATCTTTATTTATATTATTTAATTATTGAATTAGATTGGATTTAGAATTAATTTTTGGAGTAAAGGTAAATTTGTTCTCTGCTTTAAAATCCAAAAAATGTTCACTCTTCGCTGGTTTCCATAGATGTTTAGTTTAGTTTAAGAATGTAGCAAGTGTAAGTTTACTTTTGTAGATAAAAATAAATATCATCAAAAACTTAAAATATTACAATATTTTAGTGAAGAAGATTCTTTCTCTTTTTGCTTCTTAGAATTTCCAAAAGTTTATTTGTATATGGTTTAAGTCAACTGACTAATACGCTTTTCCTAAGAGGTTCCCTGAAATTTCCATAGTTTTCAAACTTTGATATTGAATATTTTGAAAATTTGATAAGAAATTCTCAAGAATAAAGTTATGTTCTTTGAACCAAAAGAAAACTTTTATATAAACCTATGAACTTATAATTCGAACTTAGAAATGCTATGTAACTCTTTTATAAATAGAATGAAATACATTGAAACTAGAGTCGTCCATCAGTCAATTAGTTGAAAATTTCTGTTCTGTTTCTGTATTTCTCAGCACTGCTTCCAGCATCCAAACTAATACTAAAATGTAATGACTGCTTTTGTTGTTCAGTAGTAGGTTGGAATTGAAAATACCTTTTGGACCAAAGTTTAACCATTTCTTATATTTTCTCAATTTCTTCGGGACTGAAGTGTAATGTACAGTATACACTTACATCTGTAGACATACCTATATGTATGTACATACGATACTTTTCTTCTTCTTCTTCTTCTTTAACACTTATTCCTTTTCTACTTTACTTCAAGTTCTATCGTACTATACTTAGCACCTTGAAAATTGTGCACTTGAAAAACTTTTACAAGGCGTGAAATTTATACAAAGACGTGTGAAAATAAAACTCATACATTCTCAAACGTCATCAACACCTCCACATCTACATCTACATCCGTATACATATACATACTCGTATGTTAAAACTATAAAGATTGTTTTATTTTTTTTTTCGCCTGTTTAAATGTTTTTTTTTTTTTTTTTTTTTTGCTAAAACAATTTAAAATATATTTAGCAGATTTTAAGTCTATCAAAGCTTTTACATTTTATTAACTGACTAAAGTCTGTCAAACATTTAACAACTCATTAACTCATTAACTGATAGAATGCATACTGGAATTTAAATGGAAAAAACCCCTTTAAAATAGTTAGAAGAGAAATCAATGGTTAACAATTTGGATTTAATTTCATTTGAAAATTTAATAAACTTTAATGTTTTCAATTTAATGAATAATAAAGTTTAGTAAAATTGTAAGTTGCTGCGCTCACTGCTTTCTATAGAGACCTTTAAATTCAAGAGGGTTTGCAATGGGAGTCACACTACTCAATCTTTCAAGTCCACCAATTCTTTTCTCACAAGTACTCAGTATTTATTTTATATGTTACTGCAGAAGGAAAATACTTGACTATATTTATTAGGAAAAAAAAAAACTAATTTATTTACAATTTCAATCAACTTGTTAATAGTAAAAAAGAAGATAGATAGAAGGTTAGAATATTATTAACCGGCAATAGTATAAGACCATTGATAACAACTATAGGGATTGAGAGATCTATCGATGGATGTTGTTATGAATTTGATGCCTGCATATTATAAAAGTGACGACAAGCAGAGGAAGATTGTTAATTCGCACTAATATTGAAAACTTTATGAAAATTGTTGATGGAAATTAACATGACAAACAATAATAATATCATGTTTCTTTATATGGAAAAATGGACTCGTATGTTGAAAGTTTTCTGGTTTTAGTAAGGTCATTTATACAATTTAATTCTAATATCCTAGAGAAAGGCTGTCCCACCGGCGGCCCAGGGCAGATACCAGAGGGCGCACGTGGGCCAAGTGACAAAGCAAAACTACTTGCTCTAGGCAACTACTTGCTGCCTAGATCACCATGACTTGTTCCAATGTGGAACCAAAACGATTGAACACGTCTATGCTATTAGTAATTTTAAAAGAAAAATCTATTACCAAGATGAATTATTTATTGATTTATTTATTAAAATTAAATTAATTACAATACATAGGATGACGTTGTGCTCTCTAAAACAATTTAAAGGTTATTAATCAATGCCCTTGCTGAGTTTTTGAATGCTTTAACAGGTTAATAATGTGCTAAAGTTCAGAATTCTATTCACTACAACGAAAGCCACCAAAGAAACAAAAATAAATATTTGTCAAAAATAAGCAAATGAATATATTTTATAAAAATTATATGTACAATATATTTTCAAAATTTTTTATTAATATGATTTCTATATTTACCTGCATATGACATGTGCATTATACAATATATAAATATACATACATTGAAAATAAAATTTAATCATCATAACAATTTACTAAATTCTCTTCTTCTTGTTTTACTTAACCCAACTTCGATTCGGCAAGCATAATTAAAGTGAATAAAATTATTTAAAATATATTCTCATTGACAAATACTCGTATTTCTGATTTTTATGCATAGAAAAAATTATGTAAAACATTTAATTATTGATATAATTTTCTGATTTTTATAGATGAAGAATATGAAAACATATGTAAATTTGAAATTGTAATAAATTCAATCAATAATCATATTTGCCATATCTATCTGAATATGTTACAAACCTTTTTACAAAACTATAATACTCTACATTCCTTTTTTTTTTATCATTTTGTGCATTAAGTGAACAATATCAAAAATAAACAAATACAATAAAAAAAAAAAGCAAATGCTTTATGTGTTCGTTCATACGAGTACATACACTTATGTATGTTTGTTGTTCACATTTACATTTGTTTCTCCTTTTGTTTTTTAATTTCTTTATAACGTTTTGAGTATTCGGTGAAGCGTATAATGTTTCATTAAAAAACAAAAATATACCTTCCACTTTAAAATGTTTACAATCCGAATAATTGAATTAAAAACTAAAACAAATAAAATAAAATAAAAAGAATTAAGGGTTAAAAGAATACAGTTTTGATAAGTGCTCTCACTTCTCAAACAGCAACTTCAATTAGATGAGTAGAATCATTGATTTATACTGTACTATGTGACATACTAAATTGTGGCCATAATGGAGATACATGCTCATAGATGTTGAAAATGCTCTTAAATAGTTGAAACATAAAATTATAATTGAATCAAAAAAAGGAAAAAATATACTTGGAAAATATGCAACCGGTCTGTGAGTATATTTTCATTATGTTAAACTACAAAACAAAAACAAAAATATGAACAAAACCCGCACAGGCCTCAACTCATGTTGTTGCATTAGTGCACTTCACAAAACTCAGTATATAATGCGAGGGCCTTTCAAAAATTACAGGGCCAAATTGATGATAAATTGGTCCACTTACCCACATTCTCTTTGACCTCTTTACTGGTGCTGAACTGTTTTCCACGTTAAGCCAACTTGAGTATAGACTAAATAAATGAAAGTCACAGTGTGTCGAATTCTGGACTTTAGGTGATCTTGTAACAAATATGTTCGATTAGGCGATTCAAGCTTTTTTTCTTTCCGATCCACGACATTGTTCCCTCATTTCTCACTTTACTATGTTCCTTTTTCAAGTAAGAGCCTCAGACATCTGTAAGATGGGGTCGTTATGAGTTCTCCCATACATGCAGGTGTACTCAATTATCAGGCACATATTTGCGGTTTCTACAACTTTCACCATAATGAAAATTATTCTAAAAAAAATGTGAGTCGCAGGCATATCAATGTAAATGTAATTCTGTAATTCTGCATCAGTTGTTCAGAGCTTATTCCAATACCGAAAACAACCTTCATCAATTTCTATTTTTATTTATTGAATGACTCTCGTTTTGCCTATATGCACCTTGGTCCAGAGTAGTTTTTCTATGGTTTTTATACTTGTTTACTATTTTTTTTTGTTTTTTTTTTTTTTCCTTTTAATTTTAGCTTTTGGTTTCCTTTTCCCAAAAAAAAAATCATAATTTGTCTTACTTAAAACCATTTTCTAGTGTCAGCTGTCAAAATTTTTCTATGATATACGATGATGGGTAACTGAAATGGAACACGAAAAGTGTTTACATGCAAAAAGGTGAAATGAACATTTGTATGTATGTAAAACTTATGATTTCCAAGAGTTCAAAATATGTTGTTATCTGCTTGGGTAAAAATCAGTTAGCCGAGTGAAGTGAAGTTAGAATCTTTTATAAAAGGGAAAATAATATTAAAGTTTATTGATAGTCCTTGATTATAAAATTAAGTGCAGCTGTGGCTATTTGAAATGTATGCACACTGCTGCTGCAGATACTATTGTATACATATATGCTTTATATGCATTTTTGCTACTCATATGCATTGTATTCAATTTGCATTTGCATTTTACAATATTAGATGAAGATGAATACGTGCTTGTATAACAAAAAAAAAAAAAATAAATAAATAAATATATAATTGAAAGAGACCAGCTGCACTTCATTAGATTTTCAAAATATTGTATAAAAAGATATCTTTTTTCTATACAGTACAACTATTTATTTATAGTACATACATACATCATATAAAAACCTCCTAGTAAACTCGTTCTTCTGTTAGAAATGATCAAAAGAATTTCTGTTTATTTCTCATTGATTGAATGCACTTGGCATATGTAAGTATTGTATATAGTATAAAAACTGAACAGATTATTAGAGACATCAGTATCATTATTACATTCTCATAGTTATCATTAAAAATTGACTTCTTTTTTCCTATATTCTTTTATACAATTATGTTGTTGTACAAACTAAACAAATTTTCCATTAAAAGTTTTCTATTTAAATAATAAATACACTACATAATTCTAAAACTTAAACACAGGAAGGAAGAATGAAGAGGCATATGAACTCTACTCAAGTGAGACGAAAATAAAAATAAAAAACATATATTCCGGTTTTCCAAACAGAAGTTCTGAGTGGGTGACATAGAATAGATGGTTTTACAATTGTTAAAATATAATGGGAACATATGAAGAGTTGAGTTGAGTTGAGTTGAATTGAGTTAAGTTGAGTTTAGGCAATGAGGCTGAAGCTGCAATGCGGCCAAAAAAGGAAGAAAAACTACATCCGGAAGTGTACATTTTATGCAACATCATACAAATTAAATCTAATATTTATATAAAAGTTATACTTAGTGTGGCAAGTACATTTTCCCATTAAACTCTCGCTCATTCACTTACAGGTTCAAACAGCATCTCTTCCCATGTGTATTTGCTCTCATAGATATGTTTGTACATGTATGTACTTTCGTATGTATGGATAGATTTCATTTAAGTTTTGTTTGCTGTGTGTTAAGGTAAACACAACACGCTTGCAATGCATTTTTTGTGTTTTTATGAATATGTTTCTATATGCCGGTAAAACAACTACAATACATACAACTAACTAGCTGGTGAGTATCTCCATGTGTATGTTATATTATATTGTATTTAGTACATGTTTTTAGCAAGGCTTTATTTTAAAATTGTATTCAACCAAATTTGCCTAAAACTTTGCCTCAAAAAATTCTCTTGAACACATACACAAACTACAATATATAAAAGAAGGATAACTTCGGCTATGTCGAAGTTGTTGTACTCTTTACTCACCTCTAGAAAACGTCTTTGCCTACACTCCTGTGATTGAGCATACAGAAATATTTCATTATTGATTTGACTTATGCTTAGCGTTGATTCTGTATATGTATATACAGCATTTCAATGAGAGCGCAATATTTGTTTGGGAGTTCTAAGATCCAGTAATCCCAAAGGTTTTGTATGGGAGCTATAGGATCCTAGGGCCTTTAAACTTGAATGGTTAATGAAAATGGCTCAGACACCTTTACAATCCATATTTCAGTTTGATAATGCAGAAAACAAAAAACAATTTCTAATAGGAACATGAATTTCAATTTGGGTTTATGTGGGAGCTGTAGGATCCAGTAATCCTATGGTCTTCAAATTTGCATAGTTGGAGCACAAGAATTTATATTACCTAAATTTCATTTCGATAACAGAAAATAGAAAATGTTTTTCTAATAAGACCATGAATTCGAATTTAGTTTTGTATGGAAGGTAGTAGACCGATTCGGCTGGTTTCGACAAATGTACATCATCTGGTAAAATGAAATAAATTTCAGCATATATAGTATACAGATCGACAGACGGACGGGCAGTTGAGCAAACGGACATAGCTTAATCAATGAGACTCGTCGAGCTGATCAAAAATATATGTATACATTTTTTTGGGGTTTTCAATTTCTCCTTCTGTCCGTTACAAACTCCATTACAAACTTATAGCACTATTCACTGCATGAAGAGTATTTTTATGCTCTTGATTTGTTCAAACTTCCTTTGAGACCATCAATATACAAGAATATGGAACAAAAAATTTATCATAAATAAAGGAAAATAGGAAAATACTTTTCCACATACAACTAAATTGGTTTATTTTAGTATTTCTTCTCGAAATGGTGAAGGGTGTAGTTTTATTGAGTTTTTTTTTTTTTTTTTTCAATTGATTTCTGATTTTACCCACTGACAGTAAATTACTTGTAATAGATGCCAATCTAAAGCTAAAAACTAAAAGCTTGGCCAATTTTCAATTTGTGTTACAACAAAATTTCGTAGTTTGATTCATTCTTCTATGAAAGCTACTTATTTTTCTCATACATTCATTATAGATAAAAATTTTAGTCAAAGTTCCGTAATTATTGCAAAAACCTTTGTGCAACTCTGTATTTTGAGCCGCCTAAAAGTGCGAAACTAATCTATAAATTGATGTAAGGTATAATATAGAACATCCTTAATAATATAGAACATCCTTAATAATATAGCACAAGGCATTTATATGGAAAACATACTGCTTTCTTTAGCTGGACACTTCAAACTTTATAGTAACTTATGACTACATCGCAAGTGCTTAACACACTTGGAACCATCGGAAACTTGTTTCTTTATTTCGTTGCTAATAGAGAATTTTCTCATGAAAATATTTCCCAAGGAAATAAAAAAAAACTTAACCTTTCATTAAACAAATATACTCAGTATATTTTACACCATGTGTATGTTTTATTGTTAAAATGGTCGGTGCGGAAATCTGGTTATTGCCATTTAAAAACGATCATGTAACACACACATTATTACTTGCATAACTCACTACTAGTCTTTTGCTCAGTCATATGCTTGTCATGAGGACTTAAGTCAGCGAACCATGTTGCCTTAACAAATTACAATAACATTTCATTTTGACGACGACAATAATAACAACAGCAACAATAACTACGACACGAACAACATCAACAATGAAAACAAAAACAACAACAACAACATTATATGTAATAAATAAGCCTCATCAAGCTTATGACGCAAAAACTGAAGCGACATTGCAGTTATTCATATTTAAGTGTATGTCACTGTATTTGTGTACATAGATGTATGTAGTGTGTGTATCTGATGTGATGTAAGATGTATGTGTATTGATATGTATCCATATAAGTGTCTGTGTGTGTGTTGGCGATGAATGTCTGTCAGAACCTTAGTAACCTAAAAGTACTTGATGCTGTGTCAGCAGCAACAATAGAACAAGACTTCTACTACTCTATGTTGGTTATCAAAATGACGTAGGCGATGATGTTGTTTGTCGACCCGGCAAAAGCCCGCAGCTACTAGTAGTTGTGGGATATAACTTCCCACTTCCTTTGCTTTCGTAGTCGTTCGGATTGTCATGCCACATTATTTACGCATAATTTATGAGTTGATTGCGCGTTATTAAACTGCAAGAAATAATAATCACACATAGAACAGAAAACAAGTCAATCTTCTGTACTTTCTATTCCTCTTCTTTCCTTTCTTCTTTATTTTGAACTTGTTAAATTAACTTCAAGCCTTATTATGTATGCAAGTATATATACATACACATATGTAATGTTAAATTTTCGTAATTTTTTTTTTTCTTAAAAGGTAATGGGTGCTTATTCACAATATCCTTATTATCCTTGCTAATGAAATAGAAAATTTTAAATTTATGAATTTTCTAACATTGTTTGTTTTAAGAGGAGTAAAGTTTGCAATCAGTTAATATAGTACAACAATTAATATATGTATGAAGAGAGGGTTAACTCTGAATTCTATGTACATATTTACTCTGGATTCATATGAAAAAGAAAGAGGATAAAAGAGTACAAAGGTTATGGTTCAATAAGTCCTTAAGATATTTAACAAAAGGACATTTATTGCAGTCTAATTGGTTAAGGAGCATTTTTAGTTGATTTCTGACAAAATTTAATCTTGATTTATGTCTGCAATAAAATGGAAAATTATTGTATTTTGCTCAGAAAAAAATTGGTTTTCAAACATCTTTATATTTAATTTAAAATGAAAAGAATTCAAAGATTAATTGGATAATACGAGTATTTAAAGATTCATGTATATATTTTTGAAACAACCACTTATGATCCGCTTTTGTCGGGTTGTTTACTTGAGGTTGCTAAGCTAGAAATCATTGATACAAAGAACAACATTTTCATAATTTTGTCATCATTTTCAACCCACCTTCCCCTTGGATGATGTCAGCGCGCAATGACAAAAACGCTCTTACAGACAGCGTGCACTCCTTTTTTTTAGAATAAGTATAGAAATTTCTTGTTTCTACGTCTTTTGAGTTATAAAATACATTCAAATTTGTGGCGACACCAAAATCGTTTGGGTGCAACGCAAAAGAATTATAATTACAACTAATTATTTTTTTCTATAAAGGATG
Source organism: Amiota minor (assembly GCA_037043295.1). Classification (NCBI taxonomy): domain Eukaryota; kingdom Metazoa; phylum Arthropoda; class Insecta; order Diptera; family Drosophilidae; genus Amiota; species Amiota minor. The sequence goes on from JBAMAW010002206.1 coordinate 1,005,389, forward strand.
CCAATCCAACTGTGTCATTATGCTTTGCCATAAGTCCATTTAAGAGAGCAAATACTGTCACTATAAATAAAAATTAATTGACAAAAGGATAAATAAATTAACAATAATCAAGACAATTTCCATGTTCACAATGGGTGAGCTATATATATATATACTTTATAGCACTTATTGACCTTGAGTTTAATGACGCTTTTATCCTTTCGTGCATGGAGACAAATAAAACAAACAAATACCAAATATTTTTGAGTCTTTCCTTTAATTCAACCTTATTTTCGGCTTCATCTTTCGAATATTGGTTGTCTTGTGGGCACAAAAATGTTCAATTGGTTTGAAAAGTGGACTGTTGCGTAGTCAATTCACAGAAATTGTTTTATATTTTGCAAAGAAATATTAATAACAAAATTATGAAAGTAAAATATGTAAAATATTCCATTGACAGTTCCATCATCTGTAACAAATTTCTTGTGAATCATAGAAAATTATCAAGATTACAAATATCTTGTTTCTTTACTTTTAAAAACACAATTTTTTAGGGTCTCGGTCGTCTTTCGGCTTCTATTCTACAGATTATCACTTAGTTTCAGAATCATATTTAAAGAACCATGTTTCATCACGAGCTAAGGTCAAATTAAGAAAATCTGGATCGCGCTCATACCTTTCTTATACACAATTATTCAAGAAATATTGTGTAGATTGTACAGTAAGATGAATTTAATTCTTCTGGCGGATTTCTGACAGTGATTTTTGCATCGATAGCGGTTATTTTACTTACTTTACCCTTAACTCAGCACAAGTTGATGCTTCTGGTCGTGCAGATCTTGTATCATTATTTAAATCATGATGGCTACTATTAGATCGTGTATACATGAGTACACATGATACAAAATCTACACCATACATTTTCTTTATTTTTTCTTAACCAACAATTCATAAGTCTCAGCAAATTTATAAAGAGGTTTAAAACAAAATTTAATATTTGCTCTTTGTTCCATGAAGGTTTTTATGACATAACCACAAAAACTGCTGATATTAAATGTACTTTTTTCTACCTGATTTCTTATTTCTTTACAATTGTAAAGTTTCAAAATGATTTTTAAACATGACATAGGAAAGTTCATTAAACCGAATTTCATGTGCTATTTTTCAAATGGAAATATTTTGATCAGGCAACGCAGTTTCTTTGGCATGGTTTTATCAAAGAAAACAATCCACTGAAACCCCAAAAATTTCCGTTTTGTCGAAACCATATCGAAGGAAGCCCCAGTTTAGTAAAAAGCGAATTGTAGAAATTTTGTGTGTGCGGCTTCTGTTTTGTGTAGGTTAGAGGTATGTTTAGTATATTGTGTACTCATACATACAAAAATATGATATAAATGTAATATTTGTGGATATTAAAACATTTATTGATTAAAATTAGTTAAAATTTATTAAATATATCGCTTTTACAAAAGTAAACAAACAAATAGTAAAGGTTAAATTTTATTTGATTACGAACAAACATATGTATGTACACACGCTCACTGATATCAAAAGAATATTATATACATATTAGTTCTTGCGGGATATATTTGTACACATCCATATGTGTAATAGTACATTATGTATACTCGTATTATGTAAATTGTAGATTTAAATAAGTTTTTAGGGCATTTTAACTATATTAATTTGTTTATTTGTATAACAAAGTGTAAACTTTAAATAAACACATGCATTTTCTCTATGAATTCCATTTGGTTTGGTTGATTGTTTTGGTTTTTTTTTTTTGTTTTTTTTTTTTTTTTTTGGTTAAATTACAATGTTACATAAATATTGAATAAAGTATTAAACGTTAAATACAAATATTTGCATATTATAAGCAAATAATATTTATTCAATATTTAATAAAGTTTAATTTTACAAATATACTCCAAATAAGATTTTAAATGTATCTATCTATGTTTTGATTATTGAATAAATTATTTGAAAATTGTACTTTTGCCATTGTGTTTAACATTTAGTTTAAGTGCATTTCAAATGCTCTTTTATTCATGTCTCATGTTTTTTTATCAAAAATATCTTCATTACATAGAGTTTGTGTGTCATTTAGTTATTTGTTTGAAACATTATAATCTAAAATGATTTGATTTTGATTTTACAAAATATCTATCCTTCAATCAAGTGAAATACATATACATAGAAGTAATTTAAGATATCTAATTACATATCCAAAAGGATATATAATAAATATATATAAATGTTGTCGTCTTATCTTTATATAGATATGTATAATTATAAGTTACTTAAACTTGATATACATACACACCTATAAATAAATGCCAATTTGAACTTCTATTCTATTCTATTGTGCTTGCATAATATGTATGGAGGTGGGTTGTCTGAAAAGTTGCAAAGGCATCAAGCATCAAAACCATTCTGGTACTAAACTCAAAGTCATTTACGACAGTCAATTGTTGTTTGATAGTCAAGCGTGTGTCTGGCAATCTTTTCCTGCCCACTGACTGCAGTTCTTTTGATTTGTTTTGTTTCGTTTTGTTCGTGGAGACTAGTGATGGATTCAAGTTTCATTTACATTTATGATTCTGAATTGTTTCTCTTAATCCGCTTTTGAAGTTTTCATTCGATTGCAATTTTGATTCAAAGTAATCAATATCATGGACAGACAGATAGACATATAGATACAAACTACTGTCAATCAATAACTCCAAATGCAATTCTGGACAAACGCCTCACCTGGCGTGCACCATTACAGCATGTTGCAACGCAAAGTTGCGAAACATACCGTAGTTATCTGTTACGCCCAGTAATCTGTAGACTTTCCTTGACAATTAAATAAAAAATTAACTCAACTTTGCTCTACACCATACAAATTTAAGGCTGCTACGTACAACATTTGGAAGGTTCAGGTTTTCCAAAACAAGGCTCTAAAACAAATCACTGGAGCCCCATGGTTTATCCGCAACAACTAATGTAAATATGCCTACATTGCTTGAGGCAATCAGTTTACACAGCAGCATTTACAATAAACGTTTGCATAGAGATCCAAATAAAATTGAAATCTATAAAGATTCATCTGTCACAGTCAACCAAACATTACAATATCAGAATGAAAAGTTGAAGTTTCAAACTTTACAGATTACCAACATGCAATTAAGTATCATTTCTAAAATTTTCTTAATATATAAATTTATTGTATTCTTCTTAAGAAACCTAATTTTAATGATAGATAGTTTTATACAATATGTTGTTCTTAATTGAATGTAATTAAGAAACTTATTTATTGTGGAGCCATAGAGAACATGATCCGGGACACCAGTCTGCAAGGAGTCGCTTTTTTAACTTAACTTTGAGTGCCTTGCAGTCATCACCTATTTATTATTTTATTTTAAAAGTCGTCCCAGCTAACAACAAAAATTATTTAGGAGACTGACCTGGGTCAACGTTCCCTCATCCATATAGTATTGATAATTAATATTTTATGCCAGCCACAAGTTTTTACTTTCGTTATTTTTAAAAATATGTTATTCGACTATTGATTTATTATGCAGGGAACAGGGAGTTGACTGTTTTTTATTATAGGAAAATTTATTTTCTACTAGTACAATATCGTTTATAGAGTTCTACTAGCCTAAGTGCAATAGAGGTGATGGTGCAATCATGGCAATTAATAGCTAGAAAGGGAAACGTTCTAAAATAAGAGGATAAGGTGTGTAACCTCTGTCTGGCGTTACGCGATTCAAATCTGGGGTTCTGCTGCTACCAACAATATTCAGAGAGTTCAAGCTCGTCAAAAGAAGGTGCTTGGGCTCATAACTGTTGCTCCTTGGTTTGTGCGCAACACCATCTTGCACAGAGATGCCCACGGTACGTGATGAAATCCTGCAAATCAGCAATAGTCAACAAATAAGGCTACAATGTCATCCTGGCCGCAATCCTAACTCATGGTGTGTGCCGAAGCCGTTTAAAGAGGCTCCATCCTAACTACCTTCTAAGTTGAAGCATGTCATTATTCTATATAATCATAATATGTGTACAAATGTGTAATGTAATTGCGATAATATTAAAAAAGAAAATTCACCAAAATTAAACAAAAAACATTTTTGTAAAAAGTATAAAAAAAAACAAATTTGGCCTTATCTGCACCTTCAAGAAATCGACAAATTTAGAAAATCATTCAAATTGTTGAAGATGAAACAACAGAGCACATACTATACTTTTTATACTCAAGCAACCATTATCTAGAACCAGAATTTTTCTTTGGTATTCCTAATAAATACTTGATTTGCAAAAGGACCGATGATGCCTACTAGCTCCTGACCTTTCCTAGTTTAATCTTAACTAAACAATGCAAACTTTTAACTAAAAATATTGTATACATTTGTGTTGTAAATTGTCTGATATGGTTAAATAAAAGAATTAAGATCGATGGAACTACGTGTATGTAGTATTTTACTTTGATTCTTCGTTTTTAACATCAACTTGTTATTAAAACTAATCTCAGTCAGGTTCCAAATCCTTTAACAACTTGAACTAATTAAAGCAATCAGAAAACGAAATTAACAAACAAAAGAAAAAATCGAGGAAATATAAAATATTGTATAAGAACCGATCATTAACCCAAAGTTGTAATCGCTTTAAATAAGTCGTTAAATCGCAGTTTAAATAACCTTTTGTGAACAATTACACACACACACACATACACATACATTAATATGCACATACGTTTCAAGTACACACACCCAAAGCCCACTTATTCAATAATAAATAGCAATTAAATCCCTTTGTGAAATAGTACAAAAGCGCCGAAATGGCTTTAACAAAAACCAACCAAAGCAAATCCGTTCACTTACACTTCTCAAGCACACATACATACGTACAATATATACCCTTCAACCTACCTACGTACATACTATGCCTATTGGTACCCCGGGTATAGAGTCATTAAGCCGCGCCAACGAACACCTGAAATGAAGCTTCTCAAAATGTTCAGGAAAATATACAAATATAAAATACATACTACTATGTATGTAAGTGAGTATGTGAGTATGTTGATATGCATATATTCATTCATTTACTCTCACATTGGTTCAATGAATGGTAACATATATAAACACTTGAGGCCCGACGAAACGAACGAACAAACGAACGACCCACCGACCTATCGAGTGCGAGTATAATCAACTTTTAGCGCCTATAATTATGCAAATCGTTTTCATTGTTTTTATCCTTTCGCTATTGTTGTTGTTTTATCCCATTGTTTTTCGTTGTTATTGTTGCTTCAGAGACAATGTTTTACACTTTTATATTGTAGTGATAGTTGCAGTTGTGCTAGTTGCTAGTCGATAATGATAACTTATAGACCAGAAATGAACAAATCCGCATAAGTTTTAAATAAAACTTAATGGAGTATGACATTCTATTGTATAAATATTAAGGACTATTACTATACTTAGTTAGAAGAATAAGAACGCTCTGAATAATATCAATTATTGATAGATCGTGCAATAGAAAATGTCTATTGAAATGTGTTGCTCTTTGTTTTCTTATAAAAAAAAAAAAACTCTGTTGTAAGCATTAATACTTCAGTAGACAATGAAAGTCATTGATTCAAAGTTAAAGAGTAAATTGCAATGTTGTAACAACGAACATACGATGAAGTTTTGCATCAACAAGCCAAAGGAGATTATCCGGACCTGTATAAATTCAAAGGATAATGACACCAAGTAATTTTTTCCTCTCTGAACTGAGGTGCAACTTAAGCTTAAAGTGAAACTGAAGTAAAGAAAAGGAGACTGTAAAAAGAAGTGCAGATGCAAAGTGTCTTCTTGTAGTGCAAGTAGTATAAAACAAAATGAAAGTTGAGATAAAAATGTAAAAATGTTGAAATGGAAAGAAAAGAATCAATATACGTGAAAAGCAACATGCAGATAGTCGAAATTAAAGAACATGCATACTTGGATTATCCCATTTATCATGCACTTTCAAAATGATCTGGAGACTTAAAATTATTTCTTTCAAATATACTATATTTTACTAAAATTTAAGGGAAATTATTTGAATTATTTTAAATTTTATTGCTTTCCATTTGCGGTACATTAAACTTCTCAAAATATAAAAAGTCCATACGGTATTTAATAATCTAATATGATAAAACTTTATTGGCTGCCTCGTCTGGCGATTACATTTTGAAAAATATGTCTATTGGTAATTTTGCAGATACATTTCTAGGAAAAGTAAAAACCAAAGCCAAAGCGTATTTGATTCTAATGTGTTGTACATAGATGAGTCAAAACTAATCTAATCTAATATAAATGTCAAGGGTTCCTCGAATGTAATTGATTGTTTCTAAAACTAAAACATAATATGTGAACTAGTCCTTCAGTTTTCATAAATTGCTCAGTTTCATTTCATTTTACTTAGAAACCTACAAATTATTTTGAGGTCGTTACGAATAACTGATTATTTCATATATCTACAATGAATCCACTTGATTTTTATTATAGGAGGCGATGAAAAAATAGGCTATTTCTGTACAATATACTCGTGATATGAGAAGTGAAGTGTATTCAAACATTAATAAGACCAAAATGCGCGCTTTTTCTTATCCTCTGCTTTAACTCAAATCCATTTTGTGCTTCCGGTTCTCTTCAGTATTCGATAACAGCATCCTTATTGTTGGAATATAGAGATTTTTTTTTTAATTTAAACTTCGATTTAATTGATATCAAGTTTCGTATGGTTTCGTTTATTACCCTAACCGGTGGTTTTATACTCTTCACGCAATCAACCGAGACCCCAGAAAGAATATATATTCTTGATCAGCTCGATGAGACGATTTGATTAAGCCATGTCCGTCTACCCGTATGTCCGTCTGTTTGTATGCAAACTAGTCCCTCAGTTTTGAGCTAGAGAGCTTTCAGCTCTTTGTACAAAACTCTCTTTTTACTAGCAGTACATTTTTTCGAACCAGCCGAATCGGACCACGATTTAATTATTTAAATTCATATTCTTATTAAAAAACTTTTTTTTGTTTTTTGTCCTATTGAACTGAAACTTGGAAAATGTCAGTTTTCAAGATAGGCGCAGTACATTTGTCGGAACCATCCGAATCGGACCACTACCTCCCATACAAACCACCCATTAAAGTTTATTTTCTTATCAGAAAAACTTTTTTTGTTTTTTGTCCTGTTGAACTAAAATTTAGTTTCTATAGGTTTCTAAATAATTTCCATAAAATGCGTAAATTTTAAGACACTAGAGTTATTGCATCGAATATCTACCATACAAAGCCAAACCCAAATTTGAGTTTTTGTTAGAAAAACTATTTTGTTTTTTGTGTTATCGAACTTAAATTTCAACAGTATAAGCATTCGACCCACATTTAACAACCAGGTAGATTTCAAGACCCTAAGATTCCTGGATCATAAAGCTCTCATACAAATATTTCGGTCTCAGTGTTGAAATGCTCTATGTGTACTGAATACATACATATATCCTAAACATAAGTCAAATCAATAACTAATATTTCTGAATGTTCTATCACAGAGTATATCAATTTCGACATAGGCAAAGATAAAGTTCTTGTTGTTACTTGTTTTCTTTTGTTTTACTTTTAATTTAGGAAGTGCATAAAATAGCAAATTTTTCATCTATTTTTTGGTTCAACTTTTTTTTCTTATTCACTTTAAACTTCATCCTTTATCGTTCGATGGGCTATCAATATATATATATGCATACTATGTATAAATTCAATCATCCAATTTTTTTTTTTTTTCTCAATGTTATGATATGTTGATGTATGATGCCTTGAAACAGACCTTAGGGTATGTACGTATTTAGATTTAAAAGGCAATTTACAATAATTTTTTTCGAGTGAAAATGTTTATTTGGCGATTGGAAGCGTTAAGCCTACGAATATTTCATATGCGTATTGAATATATTTTGACTATATAGGAATATCTACTTTAAGCAAGCTTTGTATTACTTTATGGTACCCAAAAAAAAAACTAAGTACGGGTCTGGTTATTTGTAACATAAGTAGACTTTCATAACTCAAAGTTCTTTTACTTTAAAGTCTATAACTCGAACCAAGTCAAGTTGCAGGTTCAACAAAAGTGAAAGTTCTATACAATTTTTCTTTCATGAATCAAACAAATAAATTGGCAAGCGCGAAAGTCAAATTTTTTTTTGGAGTTATCCCAGAATTGATCAATACTTTAAAATTGAATCCTAATATGTATAACTTTGAATTCTAAGCTTGAGGATTATACTAAATTAAACATTAATACAAATACCTTTCAGATGATGAGAAAAATATTGGGTTTTCTGACTCAGAATTTGTAAGTAATTAGTAAATTCGTGCCTAAGTGCTAATTGAACAAACTGACTTAGTTAAATCAATTCTTCTCAATTCAAGGAGTTCCAATGCATGGTTCTATGCATTACAAACATCAAAGTAACATAAAAATTCCAATTGATTCTTGTTTAAAATATGTGTTAATTTTTTGCCAATATTAATATTATATGGAAAAATGAGATTGCAATTTGAAACCTTTGAATTGCTTATAAAAATATATTGATTGAATCAATAAACAAAACAACTTCTACATTTCATCAACTTATAAGATGCCAAAATTCAAGAATACTTTATTGAATATAGTCCATCAATTGATTTGTTTGAATTTCAAAGTAGTAAATCATTTTTGTTTTGTCTTGTTTCAGACTTTTGGACTTTTGGAAATAAAAAAAAGTACATACTGTACATAGAATTTTTTCTATAGAATTTTAAATTGAACTCAAGTTTTTATTATGTGCTGTGATGTGATACACTTCTATTGATTATGGTAACTTTTTTTTATTCATTCTACTTTGATCCTTTAGGTTGTAGTATTGTATGTTGCATTGCATGTACATTGTTTGCGCTTCCCATGCATCCATTTGAAGTATATAAGAAAGCAATTGAATTGCGGTTTTTAATTTCAATTTATTTTGAAATGTACATTTAAGTTTCTTCAACAGCATTTCAACTTTATTGAAGTCTAGGAAATTTTAGCGCGCAGCCACAAGCAAAGATAGAAACAAAGAACACACACACAGTGAAACAAAGAGCAAAACGTTTGAATGATAAAATCACGAAGCGTTAAAGCAAAAGTAATTTAGATATCAATCTAAGTAAGTTGGCTGCTTTGCTTCTTGGTCTCTGGTTCTTGTTGGCAACTTACTTATATACTATAATCGATTGCCCTTCCATGAAGTAAGTAAGTATGGTAAGTATTTGTTGTATAGAAGAAGACTGGTTCTGTTAGACGTACAATATATTTTTCATTTTCACTCATTTGTAATACACTTAACTTACCGCTAAATAATCATTTTTTATCTTTTATTCAACCGGAATGTGCTCTTAAGTTTTCTATTTATGCGTAAATGGCTCAACCTAGATCCTGCATAAAAGTTTCCTTCGCTTACTTTCCTTAACATTTGCATAACTTGTTTGTCTATAATTTCTATTGAATCTAATCTGTCCGCATTTCTATTTCTTTATTTATCAAAATAAGATCTGTTACCCGCTTTAAGCTTTTATTGTTTTTTGCTAAACTAGAATTTTGCTTTTTTTTTTCAATATTTTATTTTTTTTGTAAGTGATGAAACCTTAACAAAAACAACAACAACAACAACACTGACTGACAATTTTAGTAAAGTAAAACAAAGTAAAAACCATTTTAGAAATGAAAACGAAAATCCGCATTGGCCTTTGTTGGTTTTGAATTGACTGAATGAATGACGAAATGAAGGTTGTTTGAAATGCCAAATTGCCCAAACAGCCTACTTCATTCAATGACTCGATTTGGTATGCCCTTCCCTTCTCCTCCCTTCTTCGCATCCCCTGATTCCATCAAGCCATCATTTGCGGCATACCTACAACTTTTTTCACACTTCACACTCTCTATGCTGTTTGCATTTTAATTGAAAAAGTTGTTTTTCAAACCGTTTGGTTTTCAATTAGAATTTTATTTGCCTTTGTTACAGCCCGACCGCCGAGCGCCGAGCGCCGAACACCCAACTCTTACATAGTTCAACTCGAGTCTGTGAATTGAGTTGAGTTTTATTTTTAACATGGTTGGTCCACATTTATTTTATAAAACGTTGTCTTTTGTTTTTTATACTATTTTTCTGTATTTGTTTCTATCTATACCTACATACTACAATATTGTATTCATGCATGCCGGCGCCATGCCGCATTTAAATTGTTTTACCAGAGTGTTTTTCTTTTTATTCCTTTGAGCGGACGTTACGATGTAGTTAAATAAAACTCTCTCGCTATTGGGATGTGCGAAGTTTCGCGGTTGAATTGAGGCCGAAGTCATTTAAGTTCATTTGGTTTTTTTGCATCCAGAGAAACAAAAAAGGAATCAATTTAATTTAGTACTTGGCACAGTTGGTCAAAATAAACGTTTTACTTTACGAATTTTTTATAGTAAATTTGAAATTTTTATACTTAACATTGAAAAAGAATATCTCTAACAATATAATGCATATGTATTATATTCGCCTACAAATATGCAACAGTTTCTGTATTTAACTCTTTGCATTTGCTTTGTTTTTGAGTTAATATTATATTTATGAAATGCATGTCAGTCTCACATGTCATGCTTTGACACCTTTTTATACACACAAAACTATCATGTGTGCATATTTTGATTATATATATATATAGATATATATATATATATATATATATGTCTATATGTCAAATGAACGAGAAGAAAATTAAATAAATAAATATTTTAATAAAATCAGAACATCAACATTACAAAAAAACAAAAATTCAGCTTTTATCATTGCATATGAAATCAATATTATTGCATATTGTATTTACAAAAAGCATATTGTATTTACAAAAAGCTGCAACATACACAAAAAATCAAACATGGCATTAATTTGAGCAATTTCAACATGTCCACACACGCGTGACATAACATAAATGTATTGGCATTTGCTTTTTAAAGATATGGAATGCCTGTCAGTCAGCCCATCTATCTATCTATCTATCTACTACATACTATAAATACTTATGATTCAATTTTATTTATTATTGTTTATCAATGCATTCAATCAAATCACAGCCCTTTTGTGCTTGAACACATTTCAATTTTTTACATTTTTATTTTATTAGGTTTTATTTTTTTTTTTGTTTTTGTTTCTAACTTTTTGATCTTTTTCTTTAACATTTATTCAACCTTATTTTACACTTTTTACTTACATATTTTAATAGCATCAAATACTTATAAGAAAGTACCTATAATACAAAATGATAAACCGAGATATAAATGAAGAATATTGGAAATAATATTTTATTTTATTTTATTTTAAACAAAAAGAACATACAACAATCAATTTAGTAGCTTAAAAATGTAAAAATTGACAATATTTTAAAATAATTAGGCATGTGTACAATGTACAGTACTGTGCAAAACAAAAGCAATAAATGTCGTCATATTAAAATTGTCATTAGGCGAAGGCTGCCTTCTTTATTCCGGAAATGGTAAATAAATATAAGCAAACAATTTTCATTGTAAACAGTTTAATTGTTTTTTAAAAATAGACTCCATGAAGATCAATTTTCCAAACACCTTCGGCATTCTAAATGAAGGATTACTGTTTATAATAGATGTGTTTTAAATTTTTTTAGGCGTTGAAAACGTTGAGGCATGGGATACTAAATCTGGGGGTCTAAAATCCATTAAAAAAAATCCATTGGCCAAGCTAATTTAGTTTGCAAAAAACAAACAGTCCACGTATGTCAAATTTTTTTTAGTATGTTTAGGCTAACAAGTGCCAAAATCCACAATGCAGATGTCACATTTAATCTGATAACACTAGTATTGCCCGTTCCCAAAGAATATTATACAAGCATATAAAAAGCAAACTACGCATACATTTCTTTTAAATTCTGGTACTTCTGTAACCTCTTCAATCATTTTCGAACATGCAACTCAAGAGTCCCCTTAGTTAGAGTTTCACTAGAAATGGTAAATAGATTTTTAATGAATGTTCCAGACCAGTCCAGCCTGAAAAAGAAGATCTTGTAACATCACTTGCGATTAGAATGCTGACATGATCAGATGCCGACATGATCGTTCAAATGTTTTTTAAACAACCATATCATTACTAACATGCCATCATACAAGCTTTTAAAAGAAACAACATTGTAAACTGGCATTTAACATTTGAGAAGCACTGCACAGCGCAGCACAGTTTTGTGTTAATTACAACATTTGAGAAGCTAAGCTGATTGTATCCACTTTAAACCGGCAGTTAACATATGAGGAGAAGCACTGCACAGCGCAGCACAGTTTGATGACAATGTAAACATTTGTTACCTTAATTTGTAATTGTTTTTTATTTTTTCGCAAATATTTAAACGAGGCTTAAAGTATACAATAAAAAATAAACATTTTAAAAAGTATACTACAAAAAGATACAAACACGTTTTATGTATGGAGTCCTCCCTTTAATTTTTAACTTAATTTTGTATATATAGTTTCATTATTCTTTGTTGAAGCTGCAATAGAACAACTACACATTTTGTGAATATTTCAACTTTCTACCTATTACGATTCATGATTTAGAGCCCAAAGACGATCAGCGGAATCTTAGTTTCGTTCCGTTTGGTACCGTATGGATACAGAACCCTAAAAAACGGTGACACAAAATAGTGTCTTCCTCAAAATATTTGATTTTATTCATCCTTTTGTTTTGCACAGTACTGTATGAGTAGTATATATAAATGATATTGCACTATAAGCTCCTTTACTAACCAATGCTTCAAATAGGAATTTGTGTACAATATATTGTACATAAATAAATAATTAAACCTTATACAAGATATTTATGTTTTATATGGTTTTGTTTTGCAATAATATGCCAATACTCGTAGCAAAAAACAGTGGTTGGGTTCCCACTTGTTGGTGTTGTTGGTGGTGATGTTGAAAGAAATTCCAAACAATTTATATAATTAATTATTTAATTTGAATGTTGTTTTTATGCATCCAGCATATAGCGACATATGAAAAAAAAAATATAACCATGACCACTACTTTATAAATTGTATATACATACCTACACACTTATGTCTGTACAAGTACATAAAAAACTCATGCACACAATAATTGTGAATTACCACAAAATTGTAAAATATTTAAGCCACGTTATAAATTATTACCAAAAACAAACTGCAGACAAATAGAAAACCCAAAAATACTTAAATTGGATTTTGAATAAACAAAAGAGCTTTCGCTACCATTATATGGTACAGATATATATATGTCCGTATATATATATATATATATATCTATGTTTGTAGGTACATGTACTTATGTGTATTTATAACATAACCAAAAATAATTAATTGCATTTATATTTACTTAAGCACCAAATAACAATAAGAACAACAACCATAATCACCATCACCATCGCCATCACCACAATATCTCTATGCGTTTATACAATATTTTACTGGATATATCCATGCAAGCATTTGTTGTATGTTTGTGTCATCGTAATAACAATAATAATAATAATAACCCTGACACCTTGAACAATAATATTTATTACATTGGGTCATAATGAGTGTAAGATTACAATTTACCCACAACAGCATCCATGTCAGCAAAAGCAACAACAATATGTTAAGGCAATTCAGTTGAATTTTCAATTGCATTTGGTTAAAATTTATTTATTTATTTTCGTTGCCACAAAAACAAACGAAAATAAGCCAAAATATAACACACAAAAAAAACGAAAGATGGGGAAACCCCCAGCAACCAAAAAGTCATTCATTTCAATAAAACATATAAACATAAAAAATAATAAACGATATCAAATGCAAAATAGATATAAATTTTCATTTAGTCAATTTAAGAAATTCTCTCTATCACAATTTAGTAAAATTAACAGATAAAACTGGAGTTAAACAGACAAAATTTTTTAACTATATTAAATTACATTCCAAGGATATTTAAGATCTTCTTAACTTCAGAATGGTCAATGTTTAAAGATTTTATTCACTGTTACACTCCAAACATATGATCATATGACTTGACAGGAACTCCACGTCATTTTCGTTAGGAGCAACCACGACTTTTTTTGAAAACTATGTATTACTTTTTGATATCTTTTCTTTTTAAAGTTTTAGCAATACAATACAACATGATTATAATTTTGTCAGGAACTTTCAAATAAATTTACAAATTATGAAACTTATCATAAGAAGGGAGGCCAATCATTATCATTATCATTAAAACTTACCTAAAGTATTACGAAGTAGAATAACTGCGCATACAATAATTTCAAGAAACCATTGTCACATAAACCCTGATACTAAATTGAGAATAACTGCTGTATACAGTCCTCGTAAGCAACAAATATATGTGCCCAGTATAGTGAACTTATTAACAGTCACAGAAATAGGAACATAATGCGTGATGACTTTAATACCAAAGACATAGATATATTGGGAACCAAAGGAAGAGGATTATACGACGTACTTTAACACAAAAGTCTGTATTCCTATATTGCCAAAGAAACCAACATATTGATCAAAAGATACGCACAAAGCACAAGATCTAATTAATTTTCGTATTTGCTAAAAAAAAAAAATCAACAGCAAACACAAAGAACACAAACAACCAACACAATAGAAACAACATTCAGCCCTAGAAAGCGTTTTTGCTTACGCTCCTGTGAAATATTTGATTATTGATTTGACTTACGTTTAGGGTTTGGTCAGTACACATACAGCATTTCAACACTGAAACCTAAATATTTACATCGTAACTGTGTATAGATCCATAGATCAGGCACATACTATCCATACTTCAGTAGTACAGATAATACAAAAAACAAAAAAGTGTTTCTAATAGGAATATGAATTCGAGTCTGGGTTTGTATGAGAGCTATACTATCCAGTAATCCTAGTCTTGAAATTAACGTGGTTGGTAAAGAGGAAAAAACACTTACATTGACTAAGTTTGAGTTCCATAATACAAAAACCAAAAAAGTTTTTCTAATAGGAATAAGAATTTGAATCTGGGTTTGTACTATCCAGTAATCCTATAGTCTTGAAATTTATAGGCTAAATTAATAGGAGTCAGACATCTATACTATCCAAATTTCAGTTCGACAATACAAATACCAAAAAAGTTTTTCTAATAAGAACATGAATTAGAAAGTGGGTTTGTATGGGAGGTACCCATCCTAGTGGTCCGATTCGGCTGGTTCCAACAAATGTACTGCGTCTCATAAAAAGAAAAGTTCATGCACATTTACAGCTCTCTAGCTCAAAAACTGAGAGACTAGGTTGCATGCGTACAGACGCACATGCCTTAACTCTCATCTTCTCATCGAGCTACTTTATGGGGTCTCCTTCTACTGTTACAAACTTCTGACAAACTTATAAAACTATTCACTAAATGAAATTTCATACTTGATTAAATGTAAAAAAATGTTAAGTTCGATGGTGCCTAAGTGCGGTTTAAGCTTATAAATATTAATTTTAAAACAAATCAAAACGCTATGTCCGGTTAAAGTCGTAACCACCATTAATTCGTTCCCTCACAATTTTTTTCTTATGCATTTTCTAACTATTTTTAAACATTTATATCATTAACTAAATAGTTATTGCATATATAATATATGTTGTTGTTTTATAAAATATAAAGAATTCTCAAAATGCAACCTTATTTGTTACAATTTTTGTGTGCAATTGAAAATCTTTCCTTTGTCAGTTTTGTGAGTTGTTTACATTGTTTCTGCTCTAATAATCTAAATCCTTTGGTTTCATAGTGAGCAGAACGATTTGTGAAAATATTTGCAATAAAAAACTGGAAAATTTAGTTCTGTTTGGAAATTACATTGGAATTCATATTATAAAAATCAATATTTTATTGAAATAAAAAAAAAAAATGCTTGTACATCAAAGATTACAGTTCGCTATTTGCATACTTTATCCTCAATTGTTATAAAAAAACGAAGAATATGTATCACAAATCTGTTTATGGTCAGATAGGATTAGAAACAATATTAGCCATGAGTGACTAAATAAAATGTCTACAAGACTGAAATATAAAATGTTTAAGGAATAGGTGCGAACTTAATATTAGTTACTGTTTCTCTATTATGTAGGACGAAAGATCTGTATTACCAATCAAGATAGATATTTTGTGTCATATTTTTTAATGATCATAAAATCAAGTTTCATTTTATATGGTTAACGATCAAGTCATATCATATTCGAGTTGAGTCGAACTACTTGACTTTTTGCAAGATAATAAATCTTCTATTTTATTGAATCCTCTACTTGCACTTAAAATAAAAATTCGTTGTTATTGTTGCTGCATTGATTGTTCGGAAACATTATTCTGATTGTTACTTTATTATTCTAAACTTGACTTCAGTCCTACAAGTTAGAATGAAATCTCAAATGATGCTCAATCACTTTACTAAGATTTCAAATGTTCAGGCTAAACAATTTTCAAATGTAATTTTATTAGAGATTTATACCCATCCTCCTTCTAATGTTTTCCTTACAAAGTGAAATACAAACCCACATACCCACATAATAAAGCAAAAACTCCCATAACAATGTTTCTCCATAACAACATAATATATCGTTTCCATCATACCTATGTATACATTAGATGAATTAGTAGTTGAATAGTTTCAATTTAATATGAATAGCAATAAAACAATTTTTTAGTGTCTTACTTTAAATCTAAAAAGTTATATTTAAGTTTTTTTTTTTTTTTTTTTTAGTTTTTCTTTTTTACTCCATTAAAATTATTAATTATATTGTATTTACTTGTATTGAATGAGAATACACATTGATTTAACTAAAAACTAAGTATGTATTCTTTCTGTATAAATATTTTATATATTTTGTATTTCTATTGAAAACTAATAAATAAATTGAAAATTTTTATTATTAATTATAGAAAATATTTCATCAAAGCAGTTAATAAATTGGTAACAATAATAATAGGCCAAATCCTCTCTCTCACTCTCTTATTATGAAGAGGATTTAACAACAAAATTCATTCAAAAATCCAAATATTTGGCAGTTGACGTTTAAATTTCATGTCTTTCATCATGAACAGAACAAACAAGTGAACAGGATGCATTTTTGTTTTAGTTTCGTATTTATCATCACACACATGTACAACATTGTAACACAAAATAATATACATATATTTATATATATATATATATATTGTATATAAAATTAATTAATATTGATTGTATTGAATTGTAAATATAAAGAAAACAGTTGTAGCTTCATTTAATTTTATTTCACCGGATGTTATTTCATTAAACAAATGGAAGAAAAAACAAGAAAATTATTCAAAATTTTGTTTACATGGTGATTAATGTTAAGCTTTTTTTAATTGTAAATCTTTCAAAAACAAAAACTAACAGGCTCCCTCCTGTCCACCTTTTCCCTGCCCCTACCTACTTCACATTTAATTTGTTTAAGATTCTATTAGCAAAATACACATAAAATTTTAAATATATTTATCGCGAAATAGCAGCAGCATTCTTTTCTTTTATATGTAAATTATTCTGCCAGTTCTTTTTCTACTTGTAGATGTGATAATAATTTTATAATCATTTTATAGATTCTACGCTATGCTACGCTACTTATTTATTAATTTTATATTTGTTTATTTTAATAATAATTTAATAATCTCTCTGAATGTTTGTAGGCAAACGAAATAAAGATTATTAAATTAATATTAACATAAAAAAATCAACTAGAATCGCAGTTTTTAAACGAACTTCACCATCATCATTAGCTGGAAAAGTGTTCTGTGTTTATCTTATGTTTCACATTTGAGCTATTTTAAAGATAATACAAGTTGCTGATGAGATGGTGTATGGTTACTGTGCAGTTCCTTTCCTTAGGTGAAGACAGCTGTCCGCTTATCACGATTTTTGCCACGAGTTATTGAACGTGTTTTAAAAGCAGCCCAATTGGCATAGTTCTATAGAACAGAATAAGGAAAGAAAATAATAATAATAAATATAAATAAGAATAAATTCAATTTCAATTCAATTGTTTACTAACCCTTTCCAACTTTGATCGTGACTTAATGGAGGATTTTATGCTTGGATGCATGGAATTTAAATTAACCCTGGCACCAAGTTCGAAAATATCCCGTATGAATTCATTTTCTTGCAATTGTAAAGTCATACCTCCTCCAATAACAGCACACAGCGCCGAGTAGCGATGATGTGTGGACCATGAATCGAGAACAAGATTTTCAGTACCAAAACGAACATTGATTTCTGGTAAAATATCCTCCTGCAAAAAATATGATTTAAAAAAACATGTAACAATAAATCTAAGTAGGCTTGGCCTAGTCTCTTTTATACTGTCAGATATAAAACAAAAAAAAAAAAACATTCATTTATTCACAAGTGAAATGGTTAAATTTTAGTATAAAAGTTTTTATGAAACAGTAGAGAACAAAATTTCTTGTAAAAATTAACACAAAAAAAATTGTAAAATTTGTAATAAAAATTCTTCGTCACTAAACAAAACCGCGACACAATGTTGGTTTCCACTTATATGCATGATTATGTGCCACCGAACTCCAAACGTTATGAATTTCTTTATAAAAAAACCGGCAAGGCTCCCCACGAACTCACAAAGGATACGCAGGAGGTGATTGAGTGCCAATGCATCGAAGAGGATAAGATCCAGACACCGAAGCAGATTCTAAAAGAATGTGGCAATGTCGAATGGACTGGCATAGCGCCGATGGGAAAATTGATTGATCCGCGCCTTATACCCACCAAGCTGGCTAAGGAGCAAGCAGACAATCTTGCTCTTGCCCCCGATTCCGATTGCTTTAAGTTGCAGCCAAATCGTTTTCTCAAAATATTGCGTACAGTCTACCCAGATTTGTATGAACGTTTGAAGGTCATGCCCAAAGAGGAACTGAGCCGTCGCATTGAAAAGAATCGCATGTTCACCACATATCAAATTGATTACTGCAACATGAATGAATATCCTGAAGGCGTCTATGAGAGTCTTAAGACAGAAGATGAGTCCTCCAAAATGAATGCAAACAAATTGTTAAAGAGCAAAGGTCCATGTTCGGAATTCCGATCAAATGTTATGCAAGAACTAGATCGCGAGAACGCCGATGGCTATCAAGTGTCAGTGGACGAATGTGAGAAGGCCATAAAGCCTTTCAAGACTTCATTCTCAGATTCAGCAGGATTTGTTGCCTCTGGCAATAATTCTCATTGGAATGCATCACCTTCAACATTCCGTAAGATGCCAAACTTCACCGAATACATGGACTCAATTAGTCGTAATGGCTGCATTATCATGCGCAACAAGCTACACGATCATTCCAAGTGTCTGAACAACTTCTGTCGTCATGAACTTAAATTTACATGTAATGACATGAAACCATAGAGGAAGATCAGTTTTGCGGATAAATCTAATTTAATTTAATTGCACATATTCCAGGAAACATACATACAAAAATTGTTGGTTTAACGTACATAAGTATCTGATAAAATTATTTGTTTTGTGTGCAGTTTAACCAAATTGTAGTAAACGTGAGAAGAAATTGTTAAATAAAAAAAAAAAAAATTACAGGATAAGAAAGAATAAGCGTGTTTTTATCAATATTTGTATGTGGTAAGAAAAACTGTAATCAGAACTAATAGCTTAGGAAACCATTTTCATAAAAAAAAAGGAGATACTACTTTTTTTTTTTTTTTGCTTACCTCCAAATATCTGAGCACATCTCTAAAGGTGGCACGTTGAGCTTTACGATCGCGTTTCGCGCGATACTTGTGCGAATCTGTGGCCAACTGCTTAACGACATCAATAAGATCAGTGAGCGAATCTTCTAAAAACTCCTCATCATGACTACGTCCGGACTCAAGAATTAAAGCGATAATTTCACCAGCGGCAATACGCACTTCAAGATGTGAAGACTGTAACAGACCCAAGAACTTCTTTATGGAACTGCATAAAAAATAATAAAATTATAAGATCAATTAATTGCATCATTCCTCATCATGTAATCATACTTACGGGAACGTATTTTGTCCAGTTGTCATATATGTAACAAAATCTCCAGATGGTAAGACAGTTAACAATAGACCCCAAGCAGATAAGGCTTCGGCATGCATAGTAGCAGCCTCAGGACTAACCGAAATTGGAGTTTTATCATCACCACGCAAATAGCTGCCACTGAAAACGCCTTCCAAAACTTGCATAAGTTTAACAATCTCCTGACAATCGTTACAACCAACAAAATTAAGCACACCCAATGCAGTGCAACACTTGGCACGTGCTTCAAATGATATACTCTTGTCATGTATGGCAGTAAGTATGAATTGATTCATTGCCTTTGTAATGGTCTCATCGCCACCAATCTGAAGCATAATCAATGGTGCCAGACGTGCTCCCAACACCTGCTCAATACCCTTACCACGACGAATGCTCTTCTCAACGCAATCAATGAGAGTCACCTTCCGATCATCAACAAAATCGGGCATACAACGATGCATCAATATCTCACAGATCGATTGCAAGGCCGTAACACGGGTTTGAGTTGATTTCTCTGTGACATTTTCAAGAGCCTGCATGAATTTCTCTTCATAACGATCATTAGCGGAATTCTCTTCAGAATCATTTACCGATAAATGATCATTTTCCGATGGATTTGAATATACGCTAATATTATCGAATGATTCATCCTCTGAATAGGAATCACCACCACGACCTGAAAAATAAGAAACGAAACAAAAAATTAGTTAAGTTTATGCAAAAATTTATATTCTCTCCAAGAGAATTTCCAAACAATATGGTTAGTTACACTATAATTATGTGGATGGTGGAGATGATATTCACTTCAAACCATGGGCCTAAGACAAAAGCGTGAAGACCTAAAACTAAATTAGAGATGAAACACTGCAATCAATCTGTTGAGATGGAATGAACCCTTTTTTTATGAGTTGCTTCCAAGGAACATTTGTTATGTTTAATTCAAATGTCTAAAGAACATCACCTATTAACTTATGTGTCCACCCAATGCATTCAATCTTACACTTTGTTCTGTTTATTCAGTTAACGACATATGTTGTTATTAATATTCTTAGAAGATATAAACAACTACAAAGAAAATGTGGTTTTCTATATTTTATTCTGTATGTTTATATTTCTTAGAAAGTTGTCGCCAATCATAGAACAATATGCATAATAAACAGCACACCACATTTCATAACGTAAAAGTATTAACTGAATCATCGAATAACCTTCAATTGTTATTGCATTGCATTATAAGAACAAGAAAAACTTCAATAAGAAAAAGAGAGTGAGTAATGATGAAAATCATCATATTGATAATGTAAAACTTTCTTTTTTTTTTTTTTTAATATATATGTAAAAGTAATAATAAAGAAAGAGAAAATAACCATGAAAATGATGAAAACGACAACAAGATGCTGACAAGATTCAGTTATGTGTGTGTGTGTGTATTTCCACTTATGCATGTGTGTTGTGTGAATTTTCTCAACTATTTGGGACAAGGTGATTTCCGCATTGCAACAATAATAATAACAATATAAGCAACACCAATAACATCACAGTCAAAACAACAACAACTTACTAAGAAACCAGTTATGACCATGCAGCAACAAATCAAGTGGCAAGCGAACCAAGCATTGCAAGACACTAACAAAAATAACAAAAACAAAGACCAAACTCTCCCTCCCCGGCTGTGTTTTTAGTGTAGTACAGATACTGAGATATCAGCAATTGTTGTTTGTTACCTTTCACTGTTTTTTTTTTTTTTTTTTTTTTTTGGGTAGTGAAAATAGGTTACCCACACCTATACATTCCGACAACTTTATTTGGAACTTGCTACCCAGACACATTAATAACTAACTATACCAAAACTCGTAATAACATCAAACAGCTGTTTTTTTTTTTTTTTTTTACTTTTCCACCGATTTGCTCCACTTACCATACAAGTTGTTTTACAGGCCATGAACAAAGTAATTTTCTTAAGATTTTTCGTGTAATTGAAAGTTGTTTGGTTACAATTTCATGGTATAAAATATGTAAGTATATTTTTGTTACTCGAGTTTTTGATTTGCGTAACTTGTTTTCCCTTCATCAAAAAAATAAAATAAAAAATAAAAAAAACAAGAAACGAACATCTGCACGGTGGGTGTAATTACATATATACTTTCGATTACCTCACCATTTTTTTGCCTATTGTTAAACTTATATAATTAAGGGGTTAAAAGAAGAAGAAATAAATAAATTCCAAAAAAATACAATACAGAAAATCGCAAACAAAATCGCACAACATAATTTTATTCATAAACCACATCAATGCGGAATGAAATGGAAATCATCATCACTTAGTTGAAAGATTACTCGTCGTATGTGAGAAATTTAAGAAAATAAAAAACCAAAAAACTCATTCATTTGTTTATTTAAAAACTGACAAACAAAAATACTTATGTAGAAAAAAAAAAAACATGACACGAGCAAACCAAACACACAGCTGCTAACATAGTAACAAAGAAATAAATCTATACACCTTTCCATGTACAAAAGTTTTTGTATCTAGTTACTATTGTATTCATTCATATACGATGAACTTATGGCGAGAAACAAACACACACTCGTGTCGTTTTGTTACGTTCATTTGATTTGATTAAAACACATACAGTTTGTCAAAAAAATCTGTTGACACTTGACTTGAAAACTGCGAATTTTTAGTGCTTATTCAAGCCAAATTTGCTTAAAATTCTAATCATTGGATAACCACTAGAATTTTCCAGGATTTCCCGGCAATAAATGAATACAATTTCGGCCAAGAACTGTTTGGAGTTCAAATTGGAAGTAGCTTCGCGTACAAACTCTTGTCCTGGCCACAGGAGATGGTTGGTGTTTGTTGTTAACCAGATACGAGTAGAGTATTAACTTGACATAGATTTGAGTTTAACAACCGAGTGCTGTGTGACCCCCATAATACAGCTGAGGCTTTTGATAGTCCTAGAGTGAGTGTATGACTTGAATATGGTGCCAAGGCGACGTTTTTCAAGCCATGTGTTTGGCACTGTAAACTTAGGTCTACCTGGCAGGTGTTAAATAAATAATTCAACTTCATTCCCAATTACACTTCATTTGTGGGGCATTTACATATCTTCGTAATCATGTTTCAACATTAATGGTCTTAAATTTCCTTTAAAATGTGCATTTGAAATTACTTTTACTTTGTTTTATTTGTATAAAATAGATAAAATCAAAATCACAAAGTTTAATGCAAAAGAAAGTGATGGGCTTCAAATATTTTAAATTGATTTCTAATACTTTTGAGCTGTAAGATGGTATAAAATAATTTGAATTTTAAGACTTAAGGAAACAATATTGCCACGACACGACCTCGTATACTTCCTTAACAAACTGTAAGTTGATGATGCTTGCGTGATTTTGATAAGGTGGCATTGAGACATGTTTATGTATACAATCTCGTACATATACAATAATAAAAAAAAGTCCATATGTATTTATTTAAATGACTATATAATACGTGTATATACACAATAATCATTGATTTACTTTAAAAAAAATGATAGAACTTATCATTGGTTCAACAAAGTTTACATATTTCTCACATTCCTTAATAAGTTTGTAAATAGTTGAAGAATCGAAGACAAATTTTAAAAATATATTAAAAATATTGGTATGATAAATACAATTTAATGGATACACATTGAGTTAATTATGTTCCCTTTGAGCAATTTTATTTACAATTACTTTAAAAAAAGTATGGAAATATAGTTTGATATTAACTACAAAGTTCTTCCATTAAATGGGGTTGTCTAGTTGTGATATATTTTCTGCATCGAGCCTGTATACAATTTCAGCTTGATATCTCAAAAAACTGAGAAATATAATAGAAAAGGACTGAATAACAAACAAGGTCCAATTGATTACAATTGCTATGGTGGAATTGGCCTAACATGTGTTCTGCGTCGTCTCCAAAGCACTGGTCATATGTTTTGCAAACTTTGCTATAAAGTCAAAACACCCAATCACATCACATCACACTAGTGTGAAAGGTATATTAAAGAGAAAAAAAAAATACGAACTTAACCAAACAGCTGAGTGTCAAATGTTTTTACACAATATACTATACTCATACAAAGCATGTCCATATGTATTAATGTATTTCCCTATATATATTTGCACATATACTTATGTACATTTGTATATTACCATCTTTATCAGTTTATAACAAACACTGAAATACGAATAAAGTGAAAAATATTCAGCGAAGCTATTCAATTATGACTAATCATTGTACCGAAGTATGTATATGTACTATATTAATGAGGTTAAACAAGTTTAAGAGAACGTACAATATAATTTTGGCAATGAAAAAGAGCGAACAGATAGATTACTCAAATACTCGCACAATGTAAGGTTAAGTAAAAAAATATATGTATTTGTCGAGTCTCTTCTAGCAAAATGCCAACGCGACACACACGCACAACAAGTGCAAACAATTTCAATTTCAAAAAGAAAAAGAAAAAAGAAATAAATTTGATCTCTTTGATACACTTCACAAGAATTAATCAGATTATCATAGTTTATACTTCCTTCCCATAACTTTTACCAATTATTCTGATCAGACGATCCAATTTCTTAATAAAAGAATCTTGGATTTGTCTACTGTCGTTTGATCCAATAAAAATAATAATAGTTAATCTAATACTAGTTTATTTGATCATCATACTTAATAATTGCTTATTTTTTCTTTTCTTAATACAAAAATCTTTGATTTGTCGACTATAGTTTGACCCTTTAAAAACCTTATTTAATCATACCTTATTAATACTTTTAAATGGTTTATTTTTGCAAATCTCTCGCAATTCGAATCAAGATTTATGGACAATCGTAAAAAGAATTTTGGAACTCTAGAAACATTCACAAATTTTAATCTTTTTTGATCATATCTGGGATTTTACCGTCATTCACAAAAAAAAAAAGCTTTAATCCCGTAAATAACTTACCATATTTCCTAATGCAAGAAACTTGGAATAGTCTATCGAGCTAATTGCTGTTTTAATTTAAGGTTGATTTCTAAAAAATCTAAGTTAGACCCTCGAATCACTTCAAAGGTTTTATCTTTATCAAAAAGAAATCTCTTTCAACTTGTAATCTTTCTGCTATTCCCAAAATTGAATAACTCATTTTCAATGGAATGGTAATGTATGTCTACAGCAGTTGGATCAGTATAGTATATATCAAAACAATTAATATATGCATTAAAACTAAAATTTTTATCAATTTCCTGAAAATCAGGGATCAACATCTTGAAAATCAATGAATCAGTTTTCAGTTTATACAAACAGAGAACTTTCCATCCATCGGACAAATTTAGTATAATATAGGCTCAATCGAAACCGCAGTGGGGAGGTGATCAGTTCCCGAACAGCCTATTCCCTAATCTAATCAAATCTAATCTACATACTTAAATTGTATAGAAATATTATTGTGAAATACTTAATTAATTTAAAGTATTATTCATAATTTATTTAAAACAAAATAATATTAAATGCAACCAGGAAGTTGAATGTGAATCATTAGATCATTAATTTATAAATGCAGTCGAACTTCTCTACAACGAACTTCTACATAGCAAAGAACTTCATATTACAACCATTAAAAGATTATTTTGATAGAGCCAAATATTATAAAATAATAATAAAATTAATAAAAATATTTTAAAAAATTAACCCTTCATGTGACAAATTTACACTTTCATCATCATCTGAGCATCATATTACAGCAGTCCTTAGTTTATTGTGTTAAGCATCAGCTGACGGTGCTAAGAATTTATAAATTGAAACCAAATTGTAATAAGATTTTATGGGTTCAGTAAAGAATTGAATTCAATTGATAATCTTGACCCAAAATGAGCTTTGTTGTATAGCCAATTATTTGTTGTATTTACAATCATTGTTTATAAAAAATTATTTAAAAAAAACAATACTCAGGGTGTCCCCCATACGAATATTTACAGCGCACAATATTGGTTAATCACGGATCACAAGACGACGCCATATGACGAAATTGTAAAACTTTATACGACCGAAATCATAGATGTTTCACACCAAAAATTATTAATTCAAAATTGAACTTTTCTCTCTTTGATTTCTATTCCATTGTAAATGGATTCTTTGTCTAAATACAATTCTCCATAAATGATTTAAAACAAAGAAAGACAAATTACCTCTAAAATAAACTCACCTTTGGTTCCTTTTTTATTGCGACGCGGCATATTTGCAAATTTTGTTACTTTAAATGCTTTTATCAAAATATGTAAAATAGAATTTTGATGATGAGAGCAGACGAAATGAAATTTTTTCTAATTTTCTTTTACTGTTGCTTTGTTTAAATTTTGAATTTGTTGTTGTTCAAAAAACTCTACACGGAGACAATTTATCCTGCTGCTACACGTGCTTAAGTCTCCACACTTATGGATATTGATTATTCTTTTTTTCTTTGTCCAAAAATTGCAGTGTTGAAGCGTGTTAAGGATTAGATTAGATTTCACTATGATTTATGATTTATTTATTTACACGAAATTTGTCACACGTAATCAAGATTTGGCTATATAAAAAAAGTTTTGATGTTTCCAATTTTTCGATTTATATTGAATTTGTCTCTTTTCACGTTGCACGTTTTTATTTTTAAACAATACGCGATGTTGATGATCGACAGTTTGAGGTTGAGGCTGCTGAGTTTGAGGGTTTTGATGGTGACAATGACCGCGAAGAATAAAGTTGTTCTCGAACAAATCAGTTGTATTCAAACTAAGCGGAACCTTCTTGTACAAATTCGCTTTACTTATTAATTGCGTTTTCGTAATTACCACAAATTTCATGTTTATATCAAATGCGGCGGCTTTTGATAACTTTGCCTCTGCTTTTGCTACTGTTTGCTATTGTCTTCCTTTCTTCTTTTTCAATTGGATGCAACTCGATTTAGACACCAGATGAAATTTATTTGTTGCCGTTCCCCTTGGCCTTGGATGACAACTGTATCGATAACGCACACGCGCCAAGTTCGATTCTATTGCTTGGGTACCTGCTTTCGTTATGTTGTGAAACTAACTTCTCTCCCGACCCGAAAAAACCAAATTTTTCTCGAATCGCTTTGTTAATCGTTCACCGCTTCACGTTTGATTGTGAAATGCAGGTGAAGCTTTGCTACAATAAGCTTTTTTTTTTTAAATCAATGTGTGTGTGTGTCTGTTGTATATTTATAGATAAATTATTTAAGCACTTTTGCGACTGCTTGCCTTCAATAAATATAAATGAAATCCATAAGCGTTCACAAAAAAAACTCGGAGTATGTACTCGTGCTTTCCTTAATTGTCGAAATTCGATTGAATCGGCGAGTAAAGACTCGAAAAGTAGCGACTTGCGAGAAATCGATGCAAGGCAACGTTTGTCAATAATAGGTCATTTACAGTAAGCGTTGGCATTTTTGTACAACACTGGTTGTTTTATAATAATGCCAATTTCCACTATGCGTTAAACGCCACTGTTGCGAACTTTTTGGGCAGGTTAGCAGCACTTTTTGGACAGTGATGTCAAGTTTTTAGGTAATTTTAGTAAATTTCAAATTGTAACATTTTTGTTAAAATTTTAACATAATAATTAGCAAGAATAAAAAAGGGACCTGCACGAACTATTTGCATACAATAAAAATTGTTCTAAGTCATACAGATATTTTTCACAAATTTTACGTTTGTCATTTGTATTTATAAGAAAAACAAACGCAACGTCCGCCACTGTGAACGGCAATCATCAATGAATCGTTGAACGCTCACTGGAAATGCCCTATATGAGTGCAGAGAAACACTACAAATCTACAAACAAAAGGGCAACTCTAAAGTGGGTGATACACGTTAGATTTTAAAGATGATTGTTCTTACACTAAGCAATAAATGGTTTGGAAACACACTGTAGCAAATACACTGAGCTAATACAACATGGCAACACTGTCTTTTATTCTGTTACGTTATTGAAATAGTTTTTACAATAGCAACAAACTAAATAAAAACCCTAGCAACAAAAGCAGGAATCAAGGTTTAAAGTATTTTTACAAATTTGCAACACTAAAGCGGTCATCACACGACAGATTTAGTGTTGTTATATATGTACATGCAATACTTAATTAGTTTACAAATTCTCCGCATACCCTACAATACATATTATTATTGTTATATTATATTCCATAAAAATTTCAATTTTGCATCGAGATCTTTTCAAATCCCCCAACCCAGAAAAAAGAAATTACTGAATTGAAATACTAAAAACTACAATATATTGGAATACCTTAATTACGTTACTGTGTACGGAATAATAATTCATACATTTAAGTATCTCAATTTGGCAGGTACTCATAGTTTTACGAGTAGTTGGCACTCATGTACTTGTGTTGTGAATTATTACGAATGCTTGCCGAGCATGTGTCGAAGGCTTGTAAAGCATTTCAAAATAAATAATTTTACATAAATTATTGCATTTATAATTTCTGAGAAATCATTTAGGAAATATGATTTATTTAAACAACTGCATTGTCCTATAGGGGAAGGTAAGTCCTCATAGACTGACTATTTGTAATGACAAGGTGACCATGCTTGCAGTAATTATTATTATTATTATGATTATTAATTCCTTTTATTTTTGTAAAAATTAAACGGCAGCAAAGCGAATACGTAGAACTACAAGTAAAAGAAGAAGGCAAACGAAGAAACAAGCAAAAACAAAGTCCCAAATATATTAAGAAAGCAGAGACAAGGAAAGAAAAGAATGGAATAGAAGCAAAAAGAACAATAACAAATAGAAAACGCAATTGTCATAATACAAATGATAAGCAGAGTGGATTAAAGTGGAATATAAAAAATTTTTGGACATTGGAATTTTAACCAGATAACAAGAGAAAAAATAAAGAAATTTTGAACAAAAACTAGTGTTAAATCTAAACTTAAATCAATAGCAACAAAACTGACAAATCAGAGCACAAAACAACAACTACGACCACAAAAAAGAAACACTGCCCCAGAAAATCAACGAACCCGCGAACTGGCTGCCAACAGCAACAACAACGAATTAGGTAAGTGGAGCCTTGCGCCACAATTCAATCCAACAAACAAACAATACAAGTAACAAACGCACGAAACCTTTCTCTATTTGTGATTTTAATTGCATGCAACCAAGTTAATAAATAAATTTAAAATTTACCTTTTTTTTTTGCATCATCATTTCATTTTATGTTATTGTGAGCTTTGGAATTCTCAGTGGGGAACTTTGATCTTTTAGTGTGTCTAATAATTTAATCTATCAATCATTAATTGTTATATGTAAGTACATAGATATTTATAATCAAAATTATTATTTTCATTATTATTGTTGAAGGAACCCTGACGACAAAAGAAATGGCTGCCATTGAAGATCGCTTTCAAGCCGCTGTCAATGTGATCAAAGGACTACCAAAGAATGGTCCATACCAACCGAGTACGGGGATGATGCTAAAATTCTATGGCCTCTTTAAGCAGGCTACCGAAGGACCATGCGAACAGAAGAAGCCTGGATTTTGGGATATCGTTGGACGTGCCAAATGGGATGCTTGGGCGGATAATCGTCATTTGAGTAAAGATCAGGCAATGCAACGATATGTTGAGAATCTTCAAGAGATCATTGAAACTATGTCCTTCACCGAAAATGTACAAAACTTTGTGGGTAGCCTGAGCGGGCTAGAGAACATAAATCTTGATGAATTGGATTTGATTTCGCCGGGTATGCGTGAGCTAGCTGAATCACATCCCAATTCACCATTTAACTCGCGTACTAACAGTCCACAACATGGTGCAAGTGCAAATACTAATGGGCAAAGTGCAGAGGAGGCATCTATAAAGCGATCTATATCAGATCAACAGTTGGCTGAAGTTAAGTTAACAACAACAACACTCGCAAATGGTCATTTGACAAATGGTGGTCAGGCGGTCATGAATGGTTTTGTTGAACAAAAACAACATGAACAACCTATACCACCGTTGACAAATACTACTAGTGCGAGAAACTATCCTACAACCAATGGCATAACAGCAGCAGTTGAACCTTCAGATGATGAATATGACGATCCATATGATCTTAATCATGATCTTACAGTTGCTTTGTCACAACACAGTGATTTGCTGAAGCAAATTCAGGCAACAGTGACGCGTATGAATACAGACATCAGTTCTGTATGTCAACGAATGAGTAATTTGGAACGCACGCTCCAAGAAATTCGTCAGTCGCGTAGTGGCACAATTGGTAATGGCAATAACAGATCGGCTGCTGCGGCGTCGCGACGCCATCCTACATGGTGGCCTTTTGTGGGCATCTCGCCCGCTTGGTTTGTACTTCTCGTCCTTTGGCCGTTTGTTTTCAAACGATTCGCTCGCATGTTAGAAACAAGCTCGCGACGTCGCTAAACCGACTGCCACCTAGAACTTATCACCTTCATTCTTTTATAGGTCTTGGAGTACTGTTTAATAAAGGTATCATTGCTTTTATTTGCGTTTTATCTAGTATATTGCACAATAATTTGTTGCTTTACGCTTTATCCATATATTGGTTTCAGAGTTTCTACCTTTCTAACATATATTCTTTGATATTTTTTATGTGCAATCAATTAAGTTTAAGTATATATTTTTAAGTGGCAAAATGGTTTTAGTTTTTAGTCATAAATCCATGACTTATACACAACCTACGTATTCTTGTGACACATTCCCATTATTTTCGAAAAAAAAGAAATAAAAATTGTTAAAGATGATGAAAACATTGTTTTCTTTTACAAATGCCTAACAAACTGAATTTTGTTAATTATACAATATTACAAAATTGAACAAATATTTTTTAAATTGTTAATAATAATAATGATGATTTTTTTTATAATAAACTATTAAAAAATAAATACGCTTTTTATTATTCTGCGTGCGTAGTAAAATTAGTATGGAGAAATGCCAAAATGCATTCGATCTTGAATTTTTCTTTAAAAATAAATCCATTATTCCATCACAAATTTTTTGGTGTCTTTCAGACCATTGCATAAAATTTATTGGTACCATAGGTACATATATTATGGGATTTCCCTACTCTCATTACTAAGGAAAGAGTTAAGCATAATTCGGAGATCCTCAAGCAATAAGATTTGTTACACAAATCAAGTAAAAACGGTCCCATATTTTATCATATCTGCACAACGAAACATTTATGTATACAAAATCCTTCGTTGTTCCGATAATGGCTGAACTGGCTGGAGCCTCCTAATCCTGTGATGTAAAGCTTTGTTATTAAAAAATATGTTGACTATCTTGTCTACTTATCGACTGATTACAAATAAAATTATATATAATAAAAAAATAAAAATTCTCTAATCTACAAATTATCTGAATTTACCATATTTATTTTATTAAATTATGTACTTATTTAAGCCTTTTAGTTTTTTTTTTTTTTTTTTTGTATACACATACATATATATATATTGATTATCTGTTGATTTTTGACATTACATTAATTGTTTGTACTAAAAATTTCATAATTCTCCCGATTATTACTTAGGTTATTGCCATCATCTCTCTCTCTCCCCCTCTGTTTCATCCTCTTAAAGTTTACACTGAATGAATGAATTTGTGGTCATTATTTGCATTCGGAAAGCTTAAGTAAGACTTACTCTGGATTGGGTCCAAATAACCAGCTGTCTTGAGTTGGAGGAATATTTCCAAATCTATGTCATGCAAATTTAATTCCGGCATATCGCTGGTGGCGACCATTGGAAAACTTCTATGAACTTTCAAAAACACAGCATATTTGTGATACAGTTCGGGCTGAACTTGTTGTGGTTGGATGTTAAGCTTGAGATATGTCGTAAACAGTGCATACTCGATAGAGCGACTAAGTAAACTTGGTTGATTCATGTCGAAAATACTTATGTCTGGGATGCTTTCATTATCCATGTTTCTGCAATAGGTTAAGATTTTTTATTTCCTGATAGTGGAGGCACAAGCAGAAGCATGGAAGTTATTCCTCACAACAATTATATTATTAGAAAAGACAGCACGTTAAAACAATTCGATTTAGGTGCTTCCGTCTGTCTGTCTGTCCACCCCGGTGAAATTTATAGGATCACATACCCTGATTTTACCCGTTTTGATGATCTTTATTATAAAGACTGCAAATTTGAATAGCAAAGTCTTTTTGGCGAAGGCAAAACAAAGATTCCGTACAATATTTCAGATCACAGCTCTAAAACTAACCAATTAAGAACGGACAAAGTCCTTTCCAAAGTTTTCTGCTTATACCTGCGATTTAGGTGTGTCTACTGCACTTACTCAATTTGGAACAAGAAAATCACAGTTTCAAAAAAATTGTTTTTAAAAAGTAGCGTTTGAAATAAGCCAAAAATTTGAGAGTTTGAAAAAAAAATGTTAATGAAAGTTCGGAGTCTGAAAAACAACTAAAAAATTTCTATTGACATTTATCTCATTGGGAATTCGATTTAGTATTTTCATTCTATTAATATTTAAATAGTGCAGAAATACTGTTATTTTCACTATACATATCCATATATGCCTATCTTTAAAATTAATGTAGTAGGCATGGTGTTATAATTCATGGAAAAAGCATTTACTGTCACTACAATATTCCAGCTTCTCATTGTTTACACAGCAAAGTTTCTTCAAATGTGATTTTAGATTTTTTTTATTTAAGTCTGATTATTACTATCAAGAAATTAAAAAGTCATGTCTGGAAGACGTCGTCGTTCGAGCATAGGTCGTAGTACAGTGAATGCCAAAAGATTACGTTCAGCTAGAGATGAAGAATCGTCAACGGAACGTGAGGCTCGCCTCAGTCAGGCTCGGGGTAGATATAGAGCTGAGAGAGAGAGAATGATCATCACGAGTTACTAATTCATGGGTAAATAAAGAAAATTCTGCCATGAATTACGATCCTTCGATTTCTTACAAGGACGATCGTATAGTATCAATAGGTACTATGTCAGTGGTGTGTGAACATTGCTTGGCATTGAAATTCAAGGACGAATCGAAAGGCGTGTGTTGCTTACAAGGAAAAGTCAAATTAGAAGAAATTCTCCCTCCACCTGAACCACTTCACTCTCTTCTTACGGGTGATCATCTATATATATAAAAATGTACTCAAAAATAGTATGACCCCGCAAAACTCGAGAACGGCTGGACTAATTTTGATGATTTTGTTTTTTTTTTTGTTGTACTCATGGAGTTACAGTCAGGTTCTTTGCTACATTTGGTTCCGGTAGGTAGCGCTGTTGTCCAGATATAGATAGTTTTATGCCATTTTTAAATTTTTTTTTTATTTGGTGCAAAATATACTGAACCGATTTTTTTTAAAAGAACAAATGATTCTTAAAGTTGCTTAGGTTATAATAGGATATTAAACTATATTGTAAATTATTAATTACACATTTTACAAAAAAGCCTTTTATAAGAAACACCCAATTAACGCGTAGGGGGTGTAGCAACGCACGCCGGTTAACGCTAGTTTTGGAATAAATGTAAAAGTTTCAATAAAACATATTTAAGAAACTTTGATTAAGAAATTAAGGAGTCGATTATCCAAAAACTATAAATCTTAGAAATGTCTATATGCCAACCAAAGCGAACATCCATTAACATTTTACGTGACTGCTCTGCTCTACTTGAAAGGCTGGGCTGTTTTTCAGAAAGCTTTTCTTTGAAGATTAGATAAGAACAGTTTGCTGAATTTGCCTTTGAGTGCTTTTGGCTTTTTTGTTTTGTTAATTCTGCGGTAGATTCCGAAGACGTAGGGTCCTTTGAGATACCCTCTAATTTCAGCCATCACAATGGGCTACAGGGCTTCTGGGTAAACTCGCCCCATTCTTTCCTTGTTTCATACATATAAGTATCTTTTGAAAGTTTCAGTTGCAAAGCTATGCAAATGTTTCCCACTTAAAAATTAATATTTCTTTCTGGAAAATTTCATTGCATTCGATTTAATAAGATTGGGGAATGCCGAAAAAAACACAGTCACTTTGACCCCAATTTGACTTATATCTGATCATTAGGGTTCCAGACCCAAAGGGTACCAAACGGAACCCTTCGTTATCCGTACTCGGGTCATATCTCATGAACCGTAATAGCTAGAGAGATGGTTCTATGCGGGCAATAGCAACAAATACTAAAACTTAAATATTTTCAATAATTTAAATGGGTCCCCATACAAGAAACATTTTGGTTTGTATGAGAGCTAAACGACCCAGAAAGCCCACGATCTTGAAATTTGATAGGATGGTGAAAATGGATTAGAAACTTGTAGAATCGAAATTTCAGTTTGTTCGGACTAGGGAGGGTACCTCCCATTCAAAACAACATTCAAATTCAGGTTCTTATTAGAAAAACTAGTTTTTTGGAATATTGAATTGCAATTTCGACACTATAAGTTTTTAATCAGCCATATCTTTGGAATCAGCCAAATCGGAACACTAGTGGGGGTACCTCCCATACAAACCACAATCTGGTACGGTACCCTCCGTGTACGAGTCTGACTCGCATTTGGTCGATTTTATTCAACTCTTTGCAAACATTAGCATTACTTTACTGACAAAAGAAAACTATTTGGATGGTTATATAAAAAATTATTATCTATTTTTGATTAAAACTTAAAACTAAATTTTTTTTTAATTACAATATGTATAAAAAAATTTAATACACTGTGTGCTTAAAGCTCAATAACAGACAGACACATTAATGATAATATACACAGACCAAGTATTTAACACAGTATTAGGCGCCTCTTGGTAATTAATTGAGCCATTACAAATTTGAGAATACAAGAGAAAAACATAGAAAAAATATTGTTAATTATCGTAAATATAAAATATAGATTTCTTCCTATCAACATTTTACGGCACCAAAGTGAAAAATACTCAAATGAATTTAAATAACATCACAGTAACTGCACAAAGATCATACTCAGCAATGAACCAATGGCCAGACCACAACTGAGCGAGGCAACCATAATTGAAGAGGCCATCTCCCGTTCGTGTTGCTTCACAGCACTAAAACAACAAAATACAATAAAATAAATTATAAGAGTTAGAAATCATTGTCCATGAGGATTAGATTACCGTGGAGCCATTATTAGCAGTATATTTGTTAAGTAACCATTGGAAATGGCAAAGGTAGCCATAGCTAAAATGAATGCAAAATCCGATCGCAAGAGAACAGGCAAAAAGTAATGGACATCGGAGTTAGCACATAGCAAGAAAGGCACATATAAATTTCGCAGAAACATGGACATCAAAACCGTATGTGAATTGTCATGGAACTGTAAGGAATTACCGTGGAATTAGTAAAAAAAAACAAAAACAATAGAAAAATTGTATAAAACTCACTCGTTCCATCCAACCGGCAAGCAAACGTCCAAAATAATCACCGCAATTGAAGATTAAATAATTGACAACAGGCACAAAGTAAATGTCTGCAACAAAATTAATTAAATATTAAATTGAACTAAAGTTTTGAGTTTCTGAATTGCGAGAATTACCATTCCATGGATTTCCATTGCCAGCATCAACTGAACGCATGAGAATTGTTACCCCCGGGTAAACTGATAGTGTCGTTGTATACAGCAAACATATGGCAACAACCTCAACATAAACTTTACTCATGACTTCACTTAAAATCGGTTCAAGAGCCACGCCAGTATCTTCAGTACGATTATGCATGGGTGTTTCACATATAATTTTGTATCTATCGCCACCATCCAAATAATACTTAAAGAATGGTCTCCGCACCATTGTCATGTAGCAAACAATGCAGGAAAACATGAGTCCAATGCCCAGACTAAAGTACACTAAGGCAGTCATCTTCGGTGTAACGTCAAGCGTCAGGACAAGTATAAAGGCTACAGCACTGACAATGCCACCCAAGGCTTGGCCACTAACAATCGCCGTCATGTACTTTGATGGAAATAGACCGGCAACACCAAATATACCACCGGACATTGTTGCAGCAGCAACTGAAATAAGAATAAAGAGTTAAGACATTTGTTATAAAAAAAATAATATGTACTATAATATTAAATATAGAGACCAGCGCTCAAGCGAACTCACTATTCATAATGACTACCGTGAAGAGCGTTATGAGAAAGAATTGTTCCTGCCATTTATCTGTGTTGATCTCTATGAATGCAGTTGTCACACCAAACATGGCCAATATAATAAGGAGTGTTCCCAAGATTTTAACCCGCAGCGACACATGATGTCCATAAATTGCATTCAATATAAGAAATGTAGTGCCCGAAATGGAAGCGGTAAGAGTTAGATCACAGGTGAAACTTTTCTGCAGAGGCGTCAGATCTTCTATTAATGCATTGGTATCATTTAGTGTTGTATTCCGAAATTTATAGTTCCAGTACTGTGAGAGACCAAAAAGAAAAGAGATTTAAAATTAGGTTTAGATCAGACTAGTTAAGATTAGATTTTGGAAGGGCGGTAGTTACCTAGTCACTGATTGTATTGTAACAAACCCCATAGTTAAATATTAAATATTATATAAGATATTCATTAGGAATTATATGATTTTCTTTAAAGATAAGTTTGCAACTTCTGTTGATTCAAGGAAATGGTTGCCTATCTAAATATTAGAGTATAGTCGGAATAAGAACTTCATAAGATTATATAATTTACGCATTGATAACTCTATAATGGTATTTCTTGAATTCATACAAAAGTTGGCGCGATTTACCTTCTTAAGTGGAAATCCAAAGCAGCCGTCAGAAAAGTTCTGATCCTTAGTTATTTGCAGCTAGACTTTTTATTAGTATTAAGTAGTCCCAGACTAGCTTCGATTTGATCTAAAAATCGCTGTAAGTTTGCTAACAGAGTGATGTAGTACTTGTGACTATTACCAATTGAACACTTAATTGAAAAACTGAGTCTCCTTGGTCCAAGCTACTGAATAAGTGCCTTCTGTGAGACATGAGAATCACAAACAAAATTATTTCATCGGTTTGGCACAAAATTATGTTGGAAGTATAATTTAAGCGGGCAAAGGTCACTGATGGTGAAGATTTTTTCTGTTCAGATCCAGTTCATTCCTGCATAGGGCATAGGGATTGCTTATTAATTTTAAAAAATTAAAAAGAGCTCATGGAGAGCAGATATTACATAGATGCCAGTCAGTCTTTGCACTCTTAAGGAAAGAGATTTACTATTGTATATATGTATCATGTACTATAGTGTCGAAAAACTGATAAACATAGAGCAATCGCTAGCTGCTTTGCTATTGTTGCTCAGTCTTTCGCTTACTGATATTCGTGAAACTGATAATTTTCGAATGGGGCATTAGTGATGGTGACGGGTGAGGTGAGTCAGACACCCAATGGTAAGTTTTCAGTACAATAATCAGTTAATGTTGTTGTTTTTGTTAGTGTTAAGTCATTAAAATGGCACGATTAAAACAAAGAACAAATTAACAATGAATGAAGCATTTGACAACAATCGTTATACTTTGGATTTTAAATCCGCGATCCGCGTTATTGAAATTTCTTTGTAATACTTAGATAACTTTGTAATGAGACGCAATAGTTTCCTCTTCTTAGTTCTTAGTTGCTCAGCCCAAATAAACACACACACATGCACACACACACAGTAGTATGCATGTGTTTGGATGTAGTAGCGGATAATACGCCCGCCCGCATTATCGCATGGAAAACTACCAATTACCAACTAAAAACTAAGTACTTACATCCTCTGCTGTCACAAAGAAATTCCATGGTGTCATGGTGCCAATGCCAAGCAAATAAAAAACAATGTATGTGTAATTGTAATGATCTTTTGGCGCCTCGGTAATAAGCACTTGATGTGACTGAAGATCAACATTGGCATAGTAATCTCCACCAATATCTTCATCATCATTGTAACGTTGAGCAGCAGGTACAAAGTGTCCAGCACCATTTATACTATCATCATCATCATCACCAACAAATCCTCCAGCATTTACATTCGCTCTTATGGCAAATTCATCATCCAATGGCTCTCGATCCTCATTAGGAATGAGTTGATTTCGTTCATCTCCGCTATTCTGTCTTGATGTTATTCCTCTTCCACGCAGCATAGTATAAAGTAAATAAAAGGCACTTTGGGTCCGTATTCTCACTCTTTTGGGTTTCTAACTATTATTTTAGTGATAAACGGCGACTTATATCATATTAAATATCACTGATCTTGTTACATTACGCCACTAGTTTCTTTACTATTCTTGTCAAACAATTTCGTTCTTCACTTGCGCATTTACTACGTTGATTGCCTTTGCGAATGTATTTTGAACTTCCGCACGACAAGGCTGCTACAAGAGATTTGAGTAAACAAAAACAGCAACACAGATCAATTAATTAAATTATGATTGAATCAAAGTATTAATTTTATTTAATGGGGAACTATTGTAGGTGAAATTGTATTAATAATATTATTGTATTATTTCTCCCTTGCAGCTCTAGAATAAACTTACTATTCATGCTATAGATACTATAAGATTTATTTTTTATTGTGATTTAAAAGTTTTCTATTTATATTTATCTTATATTGTTATAGGAATACCAAGCAACAGCTGATTGGCAGCTAGTGACGAGGGCTGGAAATAAAAAACTGTCTTGCCCTTTGCACTTAGCTCTTAACCGGATGTCTTTCAGTATGCAACATAGGGTGTTTCGGGCTTTTTTTTTTGGACATGCATCAAAAATCATTAAAATGGAAAAACGGGGCTAGTTTTCAAATGATTTCCACATTCTTGTTGTAAAATGGTTTCTTGGATATTTTTTTTTTTTTTTGTTTTTCGATTTAACGAACAATGTACGAAAATTGACTGATGCAAGTAACGATACTTTTAATCCGATTTCTACTCGATCTACTTATTCCCTAAGCAAAAACCAAGTATGTACAAGTTTTCAACTACATACTTAGAAAACAGCGAGTACGATCAAACTGGTTGCTTGCGACGAGAAGAAACCTTCAATATTGACCT
The DNA here is from genome assembly GCA_037043295.1 of Amiota minor. Lineage (NCBI taxonomy): Eukaryota > Metazoa > Arthropoda > Insecta > Diptera > Drosophilidae > Amiota > Amiota minor. Next base: position 1,044,574 of record JBAMAW010002206.1, read on the forward strand.
GATGTATGTTTCTATGGATATCCAGTGTTCGTACTCCTGAACGAGGCATTTTTCCATGGTTTTTTGGTTATTTCATTTATTTCTGCCAACATTCTCCGCAATCTTGTGTATGGGCACACCACTCATCACTTATGTATATGGGTAAATTTCGACATTTCTTCAATAATTTGTCGAATTTAAATTATCAATTTTCTTATGACATCTTTACTAGGTTTTTGTGAGAACTACACTTAAGTTTAAAAAATTGGCGCCACCTACTATTTCTTACACCATGGATACAAGTCATGACACGGTACTGCATGCAGTTCAATCGTTTAAGCGTTACTTTCTTGTTCTTTGCTCTCTTTCGAAGTGTGCAGATGACAATTTCAATGACAGACGTTACAACTAGTATACTTTCCTTCCAAAATTAACAAATCAAATAATTGATCTATGTTATACAAAAGTACAATACTATGTTGATTGTTGGTAATTGCGATGCGTGACAATTCCAACAAAAGTAGGACAAATTTAAAAAAATCATCTCCTTATAAAATCATCATGATTAGAAACTGCAAAGGGAGTCATTTAAATTTTCCGATGCAATCAGTAAAATTGATGAATTTATATATTTTTGCATAAATAATTGAGACAAAGTTTTCATTTCATATAAAATCTCGATAAAAAAATTTTTGAAATGAATTTTCCCATTTCTGCTAAATTTGCACATAAAAGATTTTCGAAACAATATTTGTGTTTGCTATTTGTAATTATTGTATTCAATTTAAAGTTAATTCTGTCAAATAACTTGGAATGCATTTAAATATTCGATTGACATGGGAACATCACATAAAAGCAAAGGCTCAACATCTCAAAATAAAAGCAAAAAAAGAAAAAAAACTTATGTACTGAAGATTACCCAAAATCCAAGCTCAATTTAAAAAAGATATTGTTGTAAATGATGCTGAAACCGGGTTGGACATATGACATAGAACTATGGAGAACTGCAATTAACTCTAATATAGAGATACTGCAAAGATATCAAAGAAAAACATTAAGAATGATATCCAAGGCTCCCTGGTTTGTTACCAATTACAACATTCTCAATGTTTTAAAAGTAAATAAGTTTATTAGTAGATACCTAGACAGATTAGATCTCAGCTCTAAATTTGTTAGACGATAGTGAAGACAGTCACAGGTTAAAAATGAAACATATTCTTGATCTACCCTATAGACCTCCCTGACATAATATTATTGTAGTAGTTTATAAGTGTAATGTATGTAGATTTTATTTGTTTACTAGCGTTAACCGGCGTGCGTTGCTACAACCTCTATGCGTTAATTGGGTGTTTCTTATAAAAAGCTTTGTTGTAAAATGTGTAATTAATAATTTACAATATATTTTAATATTCTAACCAACTTTAAGAATCATTTGTTCTTTTAAAAAAAATAGGTTCAGTATATTTTGCACCAAATAAAAAAAAAATTTAAAAATGGCATAAAACTATCTATATCTGGACAACAGCGCTACCTACCGGAACCAAATGTAGCAAAGAACCTGACTGTAACTCCATGAGTACAACAAAAAAAAAAAAACAAAATCATCAAAATTAGTCCAGCCGTTCTCGAGTTTTGCGGGGTCATACTATTTTTTGAGTGCTCTATATCTATCCCGAAGCTGACTGAGGCGAGCCTCACGTTCCGTTGACGATTCTTCATCTCTTGCTGAACGAAATCTTTTGGCATTCACTGTACTACGACCTATGTTCGAACGACGACGTCTTCCAGACATGACTTTTTAATTTCTTGATAGTAATAATCAGACTTAAATAAAAAAAATCTAAAATCACATTTGAAGAAACTTTGCTGTGTAAACAACAATGAGAAGCTGGAATATTGTAGTGACAGTAAATGCTTTTTCCATGAATTATAACACTATGTCTACTTCATTAATTTTAAAGATAGGCATATAGGTATATGTATAGTGAAAATAACAGTATTTCTGCACTATTTAATGGATGTTATTAAAAATATTATAAATATAAACCTTCCTCTTCAACCACTCTATCTATGAAAAAAAATCGCATCAAAATAGATTGCGTATTTTTAAAGATTGAAGCGGTTAAAGGAAAAAAGCAACTTTGTTTTATAATATGTATAGATTTACAGGTTTAGATTATATACATTTGCAGTTACATACTTAGAATATACAACCTAAGTCTTCTTCTTCGACTCATACGTAGATTTTAAAATTATAAAGTTAACTTAAATAGTTTTAGTATTTGTAAAACAATGTACTTATGTATATGTTGTAATTAGCATAAAACTTAAGTTTTGTTGTGTCAATTTGAACACCAGTAATTATTATATTATTAACATCTACTTAGTGTCATCTAAAGTTAGCTGCACATTCAAATTGTGTTAAAAAAGAAAATACAATAAAAGTTAAAATTTAATGACTTAACTTATCCACTTATCGTTAACAAATTTGTAAGAGAAAAAAATTAAATCAAAATTTAAATATACCTTAGTAGTTTGTGAAAGCCCTTAAAAAAAAATAATTTGTAAATTTATTTATTTAAATATACTGTATGCCTATAGTACTTAAGCTAAAGCAGCTTATTAATGCGCAAAGACAATTTTAATATTACCAGCATAAAAAGTAATTAATTTATTTCCTTTTTTAATATGGGAAATGAACATTTGAAGTTACTTTTAGAGGCCTTTTAGACTATCGGTTCAGTCTCAGTCCATGTTATCGCTTCAGAAATTGAAGTGGATTGACAAAATGCTTGTTTTTACTCGATCAGTCCAAATCTTAATGTTGTCATTCGTTTCAGTCCAGCAATCAATTTTTTCTTTTTGTTTTGTTGTCGGTGCGGATTTGAAGTCTATAATGGACTGAGAGAGACTGAACTGACCGTCTAAAAGGGCCTTAGAAAATTTTGTTTGGACACTACATCTTTCAGTAATCGGAGAACTCATGTAATACACAGTTTGTTTTAATGACCATACATTTTCTTAAAAATTAAAAATTTATATAAGTAAATATTCTCTGTTTTAGTACATTTACAATTCTTTCATAAATAGAATAACTTGTGCGATAATTCTTCCGCAACATCTCTCTGAATATTCTCCCCAACCAAGTAAGCCAATTTATGAGCGTACTGAAAAATAAAAATGATCTTGTTCAATACCATTCGAAAAAATTTTATTCCATTCGTATGATTTCTTACTTGACAACACGCTGGGACCTTTACGCTTCCTGGCCAATTGTAGTACAGGAAACAAAGTTTATAACTCATCTTTTGAATTATGTCAGGGCCAAAATTTGAATCATCACGCAACACAACAATATGTGTTGGGCTTACTGTTCCCTCTCGGACCGACTGTGAGACGATATAGAAATCATATAATGGCTTTTTAGTTATGTGTCTATCAACGATCGTCCCTGGTAATGGATTTCCTCCTATTCCATTGGCCTGCAAAAAAAAAAATAAAAGCAATCAAATCATCTTCGAAACAATATTGTTCAAAATCTTTTGTAACACAAGATTCTTATTAGATTTGGGAGCGATATTCTATAAAAATTCCAAGGGCCGGTTTAGAGTCCAGAAGCCTTTGAAGTTCTTTTGCGACCGCTATGAGGCATGTAGTCTGAAATGAATCTATCCTACCCATTTCTGTAAATGCCCTTTATTCCCAGGAAATGTGACACACAGAATCAGTGGCATCCCAACGGGGATTTGATGGCCTAAGTGAGCTGGTTTGGTACCTGCTACCACTATCCTATATATTTTCTTTCCATCTAATATAAAGGCAATTTTCCTCGTAGTTTAAATTAATTTCTTAATTAATAGTAGTCCTAACTTTTTGCTATATACAGTATCCCCTCCCGAATGCCATATATACGTCGTTCCATAATATATTATGCACTACAAATATAAAAAAAAGCGTACTTACAGAAGAAAAGAGTCTGGTATTTACACGTTTTTGTACGACCAGAAAAGTAAGTTTAATGGGAGTTTTACAAGCCGCCTCAAACTGAGGAATTTCATAAGCTGAACATTGTTCAAGTTGTCCATCTCCTAGGCCGTCACTGAAATTAAGAAATAGTTTAAACTCGTTTTGTCTTTTATTGCCACAATCATTTAATGAAATATTCGTAATAAAAAAAAAGGTTTACCGAAATATTATTATATTATCAGGAGCTTTTCCATTTGCATTTTGATAAGCTTCCAATGCAGCGGATAATAAAAAAGTTAAACTATTAATTAGTTCTTCCTTTTTTGTCTGAATAACAGCCTTACTAAACCATCTGGTAAACTTGGAGTTCATTGAGGCTACCAATGCTAAATGAAAAATGTTAAAAATAAAATGTGATATAAAAACATAAAAACTACTAGTCTTTGTTTCACATTTGCAAATAGAAAAATAAAATAGTCTTAGGCGAATATGGAGGATTTTAAACATCTTCATACAAAATATTATAGTTAATAACCCTTTAATCGGTTTTCTATAATACATCATTATATGAATTGAACTTTTCAACAATTAACCAAAATTTGTATTTGTACATTACCAGAAACTGAGTTCCTGTTTTGTGTAGCATGATGATAGGAGTCTATTCCGCATATCATAGTATTTTTTAAGGGAATTCGAATAGACCATAGTGTTCCACCCATTTTGCAATTCATTTGCAATGCTATTTTCTGTACTATTGTTCGATTTCTGGTTTCGTTTGACAGTGTTCTAGAATTAATAACCTTGAAATACACATTACATATTGGAAAAAAAGAATTAATAAATTATAGCAAGAAAATGCAAGTTATTTTCGGCTATGCCAAAACTGTTATACTGTCCAGTTATCCTACGACCTTTAAATTTACATGGTTGGTGAATGTAACTCAAACACTTATAATGTCCAAATTTCAGTTAAATAATACAAAAAACAAAAAAGTTTTTCTTATAAGAACATGCATTTGAATTTGGGTTGGGTTTGTATGGGAGAGTTATAAACCTTATAAAATCGTCTCGTCAACCTGATCAAGAATATATCTACATACAAGTATATACTTTATGGTGTCGCCGATGTATCCTTCTGTGTGTTAAAAACACAATAGCAAACATATGATACCGATTACCGATATAGGTACCAACGATATCTTGCGTCCAAATACTTAGAGAAAAATTTTTATCATGGATATTCTAGCTGCTCTATGGTGAAGGATCATTATGATGTAGACGTTTGAATTTGTCTTTTATTATTGTATGTTTTTACATATTATGTATAATTTTATTCACCAACTTCAAGATTCATTAATTCTGAAGAGACAAGTTCAAAAAGTTTTTAGGTCTGGTTGGCAATGAAGTACAAATTATAAAAACATTAGGGCTAAAATCTTTTGCAGATTTAGTTTTTGAATCCAAAAAAGGTGTTTTCTTTTTTCTATTACTTAAGAAGTACCACTCATTACTAGATCCTGATCATGTCCATTCGTCATTATTATAAAATATTGTAATTAAAATATTTTTCGTGTGCAAGAGTCATGTCGGTTTTTTCTTTAAATGCAAATATACGAGCATTTATTATATGTAGATCAAACATTAATCGATTATGTATTGGCCGTTTCGTTAGACGACTTTTGCCCACATTTCGGGAAGTTTCATTATTCCGTCCTCGTAGAACTTCTGCTCCTATGTGCAAAATATTGGTCAAGTGGTTTTTGACAGCCTCTTCAGAATCGAATATTTCAATCCCTCAAAAAGTTATGAAGACAGCGGAATAAAAGATAATCTGTATATGTATATGTATGTGTATGTGCCATTACTAGACACCCAATAGTAGATGTAATATACCGTTTTATTTGATTAAATACATAATGTACAATACAAAGATTTCACTTACCTGTGAAGGAATTGGCAACTCTGAACAACAAACTTTCTTAATTGCTGAATATCGATCATCTCGATTAGTGGGACATATGCAGACAACAATTTGAACGTCTCTTTTAATATTTTCACGTAAGGCTTTAACAAAGGTGGTGCTGTCATCATTACCCAAAACTACCACTTTGGGTGGTATAACTTCCATACCAAAAAATCGGGAATTCTTTTGTAGGTTTGTGATAAACGATGTTGCCGCCTTTACATCATTCTTACAATGAAGAAGCAACCAGTTTTTTAAATTGATTACATCCAATATCTCGTTGTTTCCAATATGTTTGGAAAAATCAGCATTTGGTCCAGTTGAAAATGATTTTTTCGCAAGTGTAATAGTCTCCTCACCCAATTGTCGTCCTGTTACAGTTTCTTTCGACTGAACCAATGTTAGACCCCAGTTCTTAAGTATTTGTTTAGCCTGTGGTGAGTTATTTACATTTTTATAGAACTTTTCAAGGGCATAAATACGTTGATTTGGAGACACTTTAGTAAATGTAATTATTTCGCGCATTAATCTATGATTATTACGCATTTCATCACGAAGTCCTGTCAAATGGCATACTTCTGGTATAAGACAAAATTTGATCTCATTGATGATAGATTTGTCTGGACCTAGTTGCTTTTTATAGCTTACCAATAGAGGCTGTTTCACGTCACGTATTTGAATGTTATGGTGTTTGCGATAGTAATCAACATAACTTATTGCACCACGTATAGTTTGAAATGTTGACTTTGGATTTTCATCAAAGCTAATATCATCGATTCGATAAGTTCGATTATTGTAACGTGTTATTACAACACTACCAATAAGAGCCTTCTTGGCAACAACTTGAAAATTTGCAGTTTTATGTTGATAAATTTCCACAAGCATATCGAGAACAGTTTTCTGACACAAAATATGATGTGAAACATCGCAGCAAAGCATTAAGCCTCCATCATATTCATCGACTGCCGTAACATAACCAGGCCATACTTCCAGCTTCTCACCTGGTATTATTTTTGGGGCAGTAGGATCAAATTGTTTCCGAGCAAAACGTACATAATTTAATTCTTTCATTACTCGATCAATCAGCATATTGTATAATTTAATACAATTTTTAAGGAATTCTTTTCGCTTAAATAAAACTTGAATTCTAATTTCCGAATTATCTGAATCATCTTTCGATACCAAAATAGTAAGAGATAATTCTAGTAAAATCGGCAAGTAAAGCGTTTGACCATCAAAAGAAAAAATACCACCAAGTTTTGGTTTATGTTCGCTTAAATATTTTCTACGTAAGTGCAAGGAATCTACAGGTGGTAGAAAAGATACTTCATATAGAAAAACTCCCATATTTGGATCGGATTCAAGCCTAATATAATTAGTTTCAAGCGTTACTGGGGTGCCTGGAAATAAAAAAAAAAAAGAAAAGAAAACAATAAACATAATTAATACTTGTAGTATTATTTATATTTTAAAAGAGAAAGATTTCAATAAATCATTTGTCAACAAAGTAATTTTTACATATGATTAAGTTGAAAGTGCACAATTTCAACTAAAAAACTTCAATAACTATAGTAGTACACATATTATAAAAGAAAGTCGCATCGCCGTGTCTGTCTGTCTGAAAGCGGTAAACTTAAAAAGAACCGAACGTATTTTCGTACGGTTTTCACCACCAATTAATGGAGTGATCCATCAGGAAGGTTCTAGTTGTAAAGTCATATGGTTTTGTGTAAATTGGCTATATCAGACGATGATTTTTGAAGATGTCGGAAAAAATCATACCGTGTATTGTGTTAACCATATTAGCCTTCTTTTTTTCATATTAACCGTTGCTTTCTTCGGTCAAACAGCAAAGATTTTTGCTTTGTCTTCAAAAATTACAATAATTAAACCTAAGTAGAAATATAAATTGATAGTGCCGGGGCTTGTAAATTGTAACTTACCCTTAATTCCATGTATCGATGCTGGAGGAAATAACTCAACACTTCGATTGATCGTTTCTTCTTTGTTTTTGCTTGCCTCAATTGCAGTTACTATTTTTTCTTTTTCCAATTCTGCAGACTTCTTTGATGAGCAACTTGATTCATTTGATAATATTTTTTTAATTGCTAATATTGCCCTTCCACGACCTAGCAGAGTAGGAAGTGGTTGTTTTCCAATTTCTAAACTTCTTAGAGTCTCTAACACTTGGGCACGTCCACGGCCAATCGAAAAGTTAACATTTGACAAAGATGATGAAAGATCACTTGCTATTTGATCATGAGCAATTCGGCGATACTGTCCATGAGCCGTAGAACTTGCAGTGCCAATGCCACTATCCGATTTTGTACCACCACTAGATTCGCTTGATGTTGATGTTGACGGCTGTGCGGGTGAAGGTTCTTTCAACAACTTGAAAAGGTTTCCACGCTCAGACATATTGGATCTGAAGTAAGAAAACATTAATAATCATTTTTATACTCTTCACGCAGAGAATAAGATTGTCATGAAGTTTGTAATAGGCAGAAGGAGACATCCGAGACCCAACAAAGTATATATATTCTTGATCAGCTCGACAGGATGAATTGATTAAGCTACGTCCGTATGCCCGTCTGTATGTATGCAAACTAGTCCCTCGGTTTTTGAGCTAGAGCGCTGAAATCATGAAAAAACCTTTCTTTTTACTAGATGTAGTACATTTGTCGGAACTAGCCGAATCGGCCCACTAGAGGGCTTACCTCCTATACAAATACCCACTAAAATTCACGTTTTTATTAGAAAAACTTTTTTGTTTTTTGAGCTACCGAACTGAAATTTGGACACTATTAGTTTTCAAGACAGGCGCAGTTTAATTGTTGGAACTATACGAATCAGGCCACTAGGAAGGGTACCTCCCATACAAATACCCACTAAAATTCACATTCTTCTTAGAAAAAATGAAACTTGGAAATGCGTAAATTTCAAGACTCTAGAGTTACTGGATCATATAGCTCCCATAGAAACCCAAACCCAAATTAAAGTTTTTATTAGAAAAACTTTTTTGTTCTTTGTCCTATTGAACTGAAATTGGAACTGTCTCAGTGTTGAAATGCTCTATCTGCACTGATTATACTCTAAACATAAGTCAAATCAATAATTAAATATTTCTAAATGGTCTATCACAGAGCGTTGGCAAAAACGTTTTCTAGGGGGACGTGAGTGCATTTCAAATTCGGCATAGTCGAAGTTTAACTTCTTACTTGTTTAAATTTATACGTTTTTAGTTCAGGAAGAATCTCAATTATGTAGAATTTATTTTTTCCGTTTTAGAGTTCTTAATAATCAGCGTTGATTTCATCCTACCAGCTATGTATGCACTAACTAAAATCAATTTCTTTTCAAGATTTTCAATTGTGTTCACAAAAATAGTAGTATATCATATTCTAACGGTTAAAATTCTTTTCTAACATGTTCTGCCATGCAAATTGGATTTTTTGCTATGTAGACTTAGAACAGAATGTAAAGGACAATCCCACTACTTTTGTATGCCAGGCTGTTTATACTCTTCATGCAGTGAATTGTAATGAAATTTGTAACAGACGGACATACATCCGAGTCCCCAAAAGCTATATACTCTGATGGACAAAAGTAAAGCATTTCCCATGAAGGAACTTGGTTCAATTTGACATTTTTTTTTTTTTTTTTTTCTTAAATTATCTTTTCGAATTCCAAGATGCAGTGTTGCCATCGAAAATGCAATAATAAAGCCCGTTTCGATAATGATGTCACCTGTTGGATGTGCGATAATGTGGCACATTTAAAGTGTGCCGGTTTGACTGGAATAGACCATGACAGGATTTATGGAATTAAATCAGGCTATGGTGGTACCAGATGGTCTGACTGCTTTGAACGTCTAGTAGAGTTTTCGGGTATGTACCGGCGGGTGCGTAACCAATTTTTTAAACTTAAAAATTTTGTTTTTTGTTTTGTGTCGAATGAATTTGAATCTGCATCTAGTCTTCTAGGGAATTATGATTTTGAACTTCTCTTACTTCTCCTCTCACTTTCTCTTATACCCTATGGTAATACATGTTTACATCCTCCAGTGCTCTCAATTTCCACATTTTCTGGTTTTCCTGGTGGTGAATGCGGTACCTATCACTATACCCCTTCCTGAAGCACAATTATCATTACCCTTTGTGCCTTTTATAACAATTCCTGATTCTTCCCTTCAATCCTCTAATGACCTATCTACGTCCTTAAACACAAGCCCCTTAGTAGTACCTCCACCGGCACTGATGACCTCTATTAATTCCATGCCTTCCAAAAAAGCCCCTCTTCTTACTGTCATTGCTCCCCGTCGATATGTTTTCATTTCTAGGTTGGCAGCAAATACAACGTGCGAAAATAAATGCGTCTATCAAAATAAGTGCTCCCTACAATATTTTTGTTACTATTTCTTTTCGAGTTTTATGCACTCTTTATAATAAATTCTATCACATCCTCTCGCCTGAGATCTCGCCCTCTGTGCTTAACATCATCCTTCTTCGTTGCCTTCGGGAATTGAAACAAACTGCTACTGGATGAAGTAGACATCGCTCATTGGCTCATACATCCTTTCTGTCTCTGACCACAAATGGCTGTGAGTAGGGGCATAGCTTGAAAAAATTAGTCCAACGAATCCGACACGGGTGGATTTCTTATATATTATCTTATGATTCCTTTTAAAATTTGCCTGTTTTTCATTAATTAAATAAATAAATTTTAATCACTTATTATTATTATTATTAATTATTTTTTGGTCTAATCTCCTGTACTTTTAAGTTGACAGTATTTTGTCAAAATTAGTTAAATAAATAAAAAAATGTGTGTGTGCTTAACACTCACGAGCCCTTGATGTCAAACACGTTGACCATGTTCATGAAAGTTTGATGCAAAATTTCAATTTATTTAATATAGGCGTTATTGGCCGATGATAGCTAAAATATGATCTATACATTATCGATTCTAAATCGAGAAACCTCGAGAAGACCGCATCAATTGTACTTTCATTTCATCTCGCTCGCACGTCAAAGAGTTTCAATCATATTATCATTTCATATTGTATCGTATCTTTCTCTCCCCTCGCACATTATCACAAGCAAACGATGCTTGGCAATACACATACATACATACTCACGCATTCACCTTAACTTATTTTGCTTACACTATTTCATTCTTCTCTCTTCCTCCCATTGCAAATGTCGATTTACAAATCTTTATTATTAAATTTTAATAAATTTATATTAGCCCATTATGAGTTCTGTTGTATTTCCTTTTATTTGCTGTTTTGAGTCATCGGCCGAGCCGGCACTTTAGGCTATTCAGGTATTTATGTTTTTAGCAGTTTTATTAATTTTTATTTATATATATTACAATATTAAACTTTAATAAGTTTATATTAACCTAAAATGAGTTTTGTTATATTGCCACTTATTTGTTGTAGTTACAAAGCGTTAAAAAAAAATATAAAAACTAAAAAAAACCAAACAAAATTTAAAAATCACGTTTTCGAAAACTGTTGTGATTGGTCCTTCATCTAAACACTTCCCAAGCCACGCGATGCTTAATTTCTGATCGATAAGTAAAGCGTTAAAAAAAATTGCCTATGACGATTTCAAATTTCACTCTACCGAAACCAAAAATGTTTCACATCAATAATAAATAAAAAAATTTATTGAGTAGTTTTCAGATGATAATTTTCGTGCATTCGTTTTGTCGAATACTTTACATCAGTGTGCAAAGGATGAATGAATGAAGAGAAGGTGAAGATCGATCGATAAAACAAAATGAAAACAGCGCACAAAAATTTATATGAATGCAGACTTTAAAAGAGAATGAAAAAGGTACATAAACAAATATTATAACTGTTAAATATAACGGAACACGTAAGTATACATGCATGCATACATACATACTATACCTAAGTATGTACATATACGACGCAGGACGCTGCAATAGAATTTTTTGTTAATGAAAAAATGTCATGGCTGAAAAGTATGGTTCTGTTGTTTTAGAAATCCAACAATAAAACAAATAGAACATATTTTTAACTAAAGTGTCACAACAATACGATTTTTGATTTATTATGTTAATAACTTATATATTCTCAGTGTGAGAAGAGAAAATTCCTTCCAATTTGTGAGTAAATCGAAAACTTTAAGCACGCTTCTCTCGAAATGCTTTTTTTTTTCTTGAGTTGTGACTATTTAAACGTGTGCGAAATACACACACACTTGCATTTTGATAGTAATTCTTTCCATCCACATGAAATCAATTTTATTTATTAATTTAATTTGAAAAACCTCATTATGCAAATAAGTTAAATTCACAGTTTTTTTTATTTGTAGAAAATTTTACATTAAAATTAGAATTTTTTTTCTAAATGAAAATACAGAAAATTATTAGAAATTGTATGCTCACTCACCATGCTAAAATACACAAAAAAAAAAAAAAAACTAACTTGCAATTTCCTTTGCATGCACGATAAACCAACGATAGACGGATCCCAACGACGACTGTTAGAATGAATAACAAAAACGATCGCAAAAGCCGCTAGCTTTATAACAATCAAAGTCGTCAATTCGTGTAGCTTGGCGCCTGTCAGCAAACGTTGTTGGTGTACCAAGAAGTGTGTGTGCCTGAAGAGAGAGCAATCAACAATTTTGTAATTGCATTTTCGTGAGTGAGTTGTCCAAGCCAATGTATTTTATAGTCTTTGAAAAAATTTTGAATATTTGCATGAATGAAAATTATTTCATTACTAATACATATTTCTCCTTTATAAAATAAATCATGTTGCATAAAATTTAAATATAATAAAGTAATTAATAATATGGAAAAAGTTGACATATAAATTATAATTTATTTACTTTCCACCGTTCTGACTTCTGGTAAAATCACTGAGAGACACACAACCAACTTCAAACAGATTGATCGTGTTTACCGTATGCTCCTTTTATGCAATGGGCCATTAACATGAAATTCCTACCGGACGATCATGCTATGCGATCAAGCTGACCGTTTTTTGTTTGTTTTGATTGTACATATGTATATTACATATAGTGGATGCAAGGACTGTTGTGCGCACGCGTTGCTTGCTAATTTCAAAGGTAAAATTTGTGGAAAATACATGATTTAGAATATCTTCAAAATGCGCGTGCAGTGTAAGCAAATAGTTCTTGCAACATAAATTTTTCAAATTTTAACAAAACCTTTACAATTTGAAATTTACTGAAATCATCATCAACTCATCAGTTTTCTGTTTACCCGCAACAAAAAGAAAGAACAAAACAGTCAGCAATTACGAAACCTTCGAAGGAAGCACAGAACGCTTTGTCAGTCATTTTTGGTCATGTTTGGTTATTAAAACGTAAATTTATTAAAATGGAAAAAGGGGTTAGAGACTCTCCCAATTTTTGTTTGTAGAGAAGAGAAGCACGATGATCGTGAGATAGAGAAAGATCTGCCGCACAGTGTCGACAGCTTTGTTGTGTGTAAATATTGGTCTTGACTATGGATAAATGATATAACAAATTTCTTAAAGCCAATCTAAAAATTAATAATTTATTTATATAAATTATGCAGCACTTGATATTTGATGGGTAGCCGAGTATATTTTTCTAAGTTATACCCTTTTTATAGAGGCAAATTGCGCCATATTTTATAAATTCGAGAATAGGCGGAATTTATTGTACAACAACCACATGAAAAAGGCGGTTGCAACATGTACATTCTCAAATTTTAAAAAAATGCCGTTAATTTTGTGTAAAAATTCTAGCAACTCTCTATCACAGCTGCCAAGTATTTGGTCATGTTTCAACGGTTTGCTCATTTCCGCTGTACTTGTATTCAAACTTACCATGTCATGACAGATTTCCTCATTTTCTACTGCGCGCCAACATTACAACTGCTGTGTTAGCTGATATTGATTTGAAATAAATATGAAATTGTAAAATTTTGATTAAACTTGCAATAAAATACGTTGCAGGAATGAAATGTTCTATGTAATGTATTTTTCGCAAAATTTTACTTTTCTTTTAAATAGAACGTGCACGCATCAAAACAAAAGACAGCAGTTCAAAATGCTAAAACAATGAAAAGGTGTAAACTTTTGTAAAACGCATAAATATCGATAAATTGCATTTTGTTCTCCAGTACTGCCAGACTGCATAAAGTTGCCAACTAAATCAATTTTTCGAGGGTACACGCTACTTATCGAGGGTATACGCTAAAATGGTAATAAAGCAAAAAAAAAAACAAACGAACTGGCATGTTTTAAGAAGTTTTAGGTTTTTGGCGAAATGTGTTTACATTTGTGGTTACATTAGATTTTAGAAAAGGAAGCAACCCAAAATAAAGTATAAAGGCTTGTGAGTATTATATATTGTTAATTAATTTTATTAATTTATATAAATTTTATTGCAGCAACTAAGGCACAAACAAACAAACACACACTCAGACACACACACTTGTGTATAGCAATTTGTGGTTAATGCAATTTTTATAAAATTGTGACAATTTAATACAATTTTTCAATGTTTCAATAAAAATTTATACAATTATCGGAAAATCATAATACTCATCATCAGCCGGAATATAAATAAGTAAGTCATTTGTTCATTACGATGCAAAAAAAAAAAATAAAAAGATAATGTGGCACAATCAATCTGAGCAACGCAAGTCTAAGCAAAAGAATTAAAAAAAAAAAAAAACTACGATTTTATTTTGAATTTTGCAATCTTTCAAGATTTGTGATTTATATATCTTTTTTGTCACACCACAAATTTATTGAAAAATGGAAGCCAAGTTTATTTTATTATCATGTGCAAAATGTGTGCCGCAAATTTGAATTTGAAGACAGCGACGCGCTGTTTTAAATATAATGAATTAAAAATCATCGAGATACAATTTGTAATAATCATTTATTATATCTAAAAGTCTTAAAATACTTGCTTTCATATCAGAGATGTTAGAAGTCCATTTAAAATGGTGTTTTGCTATTACAATTACGAGCCTCTTTTTTTTTTTTTGCAAAGAACAGTTGTACATGATGATATGGCAGATTGTCGGTTTGCATCGAGTGTTTGCCATTCTTCTTTAACATCAATTTTCTTTTACTCTATCTTCTGTAATGTGTTAAATTTAAAGGTTAGGTTATTATAAAGTGAAGCACACTAAACACATTTTCATAAACAATGACTTGACTCCTTATTAATTTTAAAACCAAATCATAAAATTATAGGTTAAGGATTGTAAAGGTTTCTTTCATTTTTAAATTATTTTCATGGAATGATGGATTGATGTGAAATGTTCATAATTTTTCTTAATTATTTTCAGGTTTCACTCTTTGATTGAGATTCTCTTAATGTTTTCCAAAAGTTTTCATAAAAAGTATTGCTGCAATGAATGCATCGTCGTATCATTCATGCACGGAAGTGCTTTCTGCTACCCATCAACAAAATTCGCACAGTCCAGATAATTTTTCTTCTGTACTCATTGGATACCGTAACTCAGCGTCCAAGGATATCATTGAAACTGGATCGGGTGTATCAACTCCGCAGCTATCTTTTATGGATGAAGCGTCTAACGAGTTCCATAGTCCGCAAATGATAAACCCAACTTTAGTAAAGATATGCGGTGGTTGTGGAGGTCAGTTATTTATATTTCATTTAACAAATTAAACCATTTTATGAACATTATTAATTTCCCGTTTCTCATTTCAGATAAAATATGTGATAGATATCTTTTGTATGCTTTAGACAGATACTGGCATAATTCTTGCCTCAAATGCCATTGTTGCGGTGCAATGCTAGCAGAAGTGGGCTCCAGTTGTTTCACTAGACGTGGTCTAATACTATGCAAAAAGGATTATTCTACGTAAGCATTTTATTATTGTCTAATATTCTAAGGATAGACCTCACCGGTTTACAACCGAGTGCGGGACTTTAACCCGGTAAAAACTACCGCATTATGTCCTATTTTTCCTCTTAACGGTCATTAGATACTTCGTCGGGAGGTTAAAGGGGCAAGGTAGATTGTACGGAAAGGTACTTTGTGTAACAAAGTGCATCACAAGTAGTAGAAGTTGACATATAAACACACGAATACTGTTCCTTGCGATACTAGTTTATTTTATTTAGATTTGTATATTATAAATTATAGTTTTATATTCAGTCTTATTTTGTATAGAGTATAGACTTTCTCCAATAATTCCGTGTCATATGCTTCATAGGCAACCAAAAGCTGGTTAAGGACTTTAATGTTATTTGAAAAGAAATTCAAATTTAAACTGAATTTAGTTGTAAGCTAATTTACAATATCATTGGTTTCATTATTAAACCAATTTAGACACATGATTCCGATATATATGATTCATGGTATATCAGACTTAAAGATATCTACAAAGACATCGTTAATTCTGTAGTCAGAGCTCTTGTTTGTACAAAAAACTCATCTCGCCTGTGTCGTAACAATTGTCCAGACCTTTTGCATAATTAGAGGCTCGTAGTGTGAAGTGAACCCCTTCCACCCTTCTCCATATTATATATCCCTAATAACAATGTTAGGAGATACATTGCTCATATCTCCGATTTTGTCGATATTTTAGTTTAGTTTCTCGATGATTAAATTAATTATTTAAAGTTCTTAGTTTTATATGTTATTATTAATATTCTATAAGTTTAGTATATTTATTTTATTAAATAATAATTCATTTATTTCTTTCAGTATGTTCGGCTGTTCAGGTGTTTGTACAGGCTGCGGAGAAACAATACCACCAAGTGAAATGGTTGCCAAAGCCTTGTCAGGAATGAATAACATTGATATACAGAACCATCAGAAACAATTAATGAACTGCGTTTTTCACTTAAGATGTTTTACATGTGCAAAGTGTGGTTCGAGCTTACGTCCCGGAGATAGGTAAGAACCTATAACTATACCATATCGTATTTTACATATACTTAGTCCTTTTCATAATCATAAGACACTTTAAAATATTAACTTTAAGTTTAAAAATACGATCAGTGAAAGCTTGATGAAAATGTATTACACTTCTCTGTCTTCTCTTCCAAATCGTTATTGGATCCAAACCTCCAATCATACTATATAGTGAGTTGAATGACGAATTATTCTGAGATTAAACTGTACCAATTTTGATGATTTACTGAAGATGTTACATGAAATGCTTCTTGTAGCCAAAACATATGCCATATAACTTACTTCAATGAACCATGCCAGCTTCGGCTAATAAACTTCCTCAGTACCACAGCCAATTGTTCTTACTTCATTTAAATTTTGTTTAATTCTTGTCTGTAGACATCTTTAATTGATTTCATTATACCCTTCAATTGCATCATATCTATTCCCATAATGAACTGCTTTTCATAGAGTTGACTCAACAAATGTTGGAAAATTTCAATTTTTAGTTTTGTGTAGCAATAGTCTTTGTCGTCTATACTCCATAATACAAGGAGCTGCTGATAAACGTTAAGAACTTGATTTACGTACCATCTCTAGAATACCCAGAAAATGTTTAGCATTAGATTGGATAAGAACAAGAAAAATAAAACAACACGTGGTTTAAATTTTTGTTCGATTAAAATATGTTAAATTTTGCTGGCTCTGGGTTCTCAATTTGTTTAAGAATCCACTTTACTAATTCATCGAAAGTCATGCTTAAATTTTAATTTTTTCAAAATAATAATCTGCTGCCAAATACGTATATGGAATATTTTCCAAAATGATTCAGAAAAATTTTAACGTCTCATGATTATGAGAAGCACCATTCCTATATGTATTTTATGTTTCTTGTAGTTTATATAAAGCAAATTGTTTTTTGTACTTTGCTCAAATTATATTTCATTTCATTCATTTGAACTTTTCTTTTCTAGGTATACTATGTTGGGTGCCAGTTTGGTGTGTGAACAAGATTGGCATAAAATCATAAAAAGTCCCCCCGCAAGCAATGGCGTTTTACCAACACGAAAAGGAAAAGTTGGAAGGCCAAGAAGAACCAAGGAATAAAAGTATATATAATCACTACTTTGTAAATCAAATTCAATGTGAAATACGTTCGTCATAACTATTTATATATAAGATAACATTAGTGTATGGATATGTAGTTTACTAATAACTACTACGAGTATTATTTTAAATCTCAATAAATTAAAATTACATATATTATTAAAAATTTAAGTATGCTACTTCTTCTGATACGCGTAATAACAACTGAAATATGATTGTAATGGATTCAATCTATTGTAGTTAATTCTTGAATGAATAATCTTGAGTAATAAGGATAAATGTACATACTATGCTTCAATTATTTTTGCATACATAATAAGTATGACGCGTTTATATACAAACATACATAATTAGTTAGGTCACCTTTTAGAACTGAATCATATGTTAAAGAAGTTCTTCAATATACATTAACTTCTTAACTTTTTCTGTGAATTGAGCATGTATAATAAATAAGTTGTTTTTAAAATAGATTCTGCTATTGTTATCTTGTAACTACTTAATAATGAGGCAACACAATTCTTCTCAATCATTTCTATAACATTGTAAGGCGGATTTCAATCAATTATATGTTTTTACGTAAATATTTATGTATTTAAGTAGTTCTTCTGTACGATGGCTGTATACTAAGTGAATGAGCTTAACAAGATAAAAACATGTTTATGATTAAAATATATTTTCTTTTTCAACTTAATCATTTTTCAGTTAGACAAATTTTCCAACGTTTCTACAATATTTTGTAAACCATTTAAATAAGAAATCATATCAAGGTGATCAAAATATGCGGCTGCGTTCTCTGCTGGCAAATCTCGAATCTTCCTCAAATTGGCGAATGGGAGCAATGTTGCCCATCGGGAACACTGCAACCTACAGATAAAGGAAGTGCGCTATATTTTTTTGATAAATGTGTCGTTATTCCTTTGAAATTTTGTTGATAAGGTAAATTAGATTAGATGAGAGTAGAGCAGAGACTGGTACTACTTGATTTGAAGATTTTTCTTGTAGATAAATCTGCAATTGATATTGGTTCTTAGTAATAGTAAACTAGATATCCGGAGTCTGAACCAAATTAGTTCTTTGTGACTTATTTTAATATTATGTAAATGTTTCATATATGCTAAGAACCCTAAGACTATACGGTTAACTATCCGAGTTAGCCCTAGTATTTGTCCAAGAGCTATGAGATATGATATGAAATATATAAGACCAATCCAAAGTCTCACGTTCCTGGGAAAATACTATATATGCAGTTTCGAAAATTCTGGGAATACAAACACATCATGCTTCTCTTTTACAGTACAGTGAAAAAATGA
This sequence comes from Amiota minor, assembly GCA_037043295.1. NCBI lineage: Eukaryota > Metazoa > Arthropoda > Insecta > Diptera > Drosophilidae > Amiota > Amiota minor. The sequence continues at coordinate 1,063,813 of JBAMAW010002206.1, forward strand.
AAACTATTGTATTTCAGCTAAAGTCACCAATACAAAAATGAGCAGATACTAAACCGCTCATATGGCGAATGCAAATCAACTTTTCTTAATTGTAAAATAGTAAGTGGAAGATTATGCAGAACCAGTTGGAGGAATCCATTGTTATCTGCTAAACACTAGTCACAAATTAGAAGCCCGTCATAGGCCCCTTCAAAACACTGACAATTGCAGAGGTCAATCTTTTGGCAATATGCCTATGGTAGTATAAATGGCATAGGTTAGGATGGTAGCTGGTATCAAGATCAACTCATTTAGGCCATTACAGGCCCGTTGTTATGACGAAAAATATCACTCTTTATATTTGTTAAACCCACAGCTACTATTTATTTTTGGGTTAAATGAAAATCTATTTGATTTTTTTATCGCATCATTAAATTATCGGATTTTTGGAGATTAAAACAATATAATATTTATATTGTAGATTCTGCAATGACAAACTGCACTGTAGAACGTTCAATAGAATTTTCACGTAAGCATTAGCGAAGAACCCCTGAACTGTTTAGCCATTCTTCACATATTGTTAATTCAGGCTGGAGTCTGAATAATTTATCAAACAAGATTTAACTTATATAGGTACGTACATACATATGTATGTCATATACATAGGTACAACAATATCTACTGGCATACTTGATTTTTGACTTAGTAATATTTTTTTCTTTTGAAAGTAAATTTTTTTTTTTTTAATTTTTATACATGAAATAAAAGTCTTATAAAATATTAAAACTGATTTTCATTAAAATTCAACATTAAACAATGAGATATTTTTTATATGACGAAGTTGTCATCCACAACAAAAAGGACGATTTTTGGATTGTCATACATAAAAATGTGCTCAATTTGACGCCAATGCTTAACGATCGCACAGATCACTGGAATCGCGTAGGTTTCTTGGATTAGATTAAAGTTCATGTGTTTTATTCTCTTAAAATTTGTTAATGACCTTTTTTTTTTTAAATAAAGAACATGGATTATCTTTTGGCTTTTGGTGGTAAAGATCTTTCACATTTCTTTCTCGAAAATGGTTTACCCAAGACTGAAATTTCACCAGTTACTGGAAGACCGCGTGTTCTGTTTCTTCCAGTATTAGAGGTGGCCATTAGTTCGTATGCAAAAACTGGTAATTGTATGTGGAGTCAAGATCCACTCTATCATATCGGTTGCATTACAAGACGTCCGCGCACCATTCGAATTATAAATACCCTTACGGCCAGCATGAAGCTTGTGACAGTCTGTGACGAGGACACCATATTTGATATACAAAGAAAATACAAAGAACGTTACAATCATCATGCGGGCAGCTATTCATGGCGTAAATTCTCTAATGGCGTAAGTGATGATGTTTAGGAAAAATATATTGCTTGTAAAAGACACAAGTTTTTTATTTTAGGGAAAGGTCTGTAGTACTCTTAATTTGGATCGTACATTGGATGAAAATGGTCTGATTGATGAGGAGGACACTTCAATTGACTTGCCAAAGCCATCAATATGGCTTTACTATACAGATGATATAACAATTGCTTAATTACTTGACATATTAATGTTTACTCTTTGTTAAAATTTAAAGTTGAAATAAGTTTAGAGATCAAAAAAATATATGTTTATCATAATTGCACAGTGTTTCATCATGGTAACCTTAGAGATGAACAAATTAATAAATTTAAGCATTGATTTGATTGAGGCACTGAAGTTGCCTTTAGAATAGAAAGTCCTTTCCAGGCAATTTCAGGGTATTCACAAAAAATATGTACATGGGTTTCAGCATCCAGTTTACTAAATCGGCAGTACTCTGTGTTTAAAGACTCATTGCTCTTAAAATGATACCTAAAAGCACAAATGCCTGTGAAATACCATATGGCTATCCATATATTCTTCCTGGGTAGATGGAGATAAATTCATTTTACGCTAGTAGAAAAGAATATAAAATCTGCGTTTGTTCATTTGTATGTATTTGAAACTATGTAGTACTATACATTTTATTAAAGTAACATATTGCATAAATCTTTGTCGTAATGCTCACAACTTAGAAAAGTGAGATGATATTGTGGTCCTGTTTATCAAAAGATTCCATCTACACACAAAAATGGATAAGCTTAGTGCTCGTGCAAGTGAAGTTGGTCCAAAAATAAAACGTTGGCAAAACTGAATTCATCTTGAATAGTGCGGATAGTAGGGCCCCTCAGTTTAAGTCGGAGTTTTGTTATCTTTGGAGCAAAGTAACATATGCACCTACCAATTTTGCCTAGTTAAACAACACATGGGGCTCAAATACGTTATCAACCAACAACCAACTTTAGTCTAATCGGTGCTGTTATATGGCTGCAAGTCTTGGCCGCTGACAATGGTGCTTAACCGGAAGCTGCAAACTTTTCCTAGTTAACATTCTAAGGATCTGCTTGCCCCGCATCCTGTCTAGGCAAGACCTACTTAAGTCGATCAACGAACCTTCAATAGACGATTTGGCAATGATGCCAGCGATGTATGCAGGTCAATTCTGTGTTGGATCCCACAAAGTTCGAGAGAAGAGTAAAAGTATCCTGTGATATGTGTGATTGTGGTGAACGCTCACTTGATAATATCCAATTCCAACTGGAATACTCTGGAGCATCTCGGAATGACTTAAATAAGTTTATTTTGGGACTACGCTCCAACCGGATTTAAAAGAGTTGATATACACAAAAATAGTGAACTAAAACCCTACAAAGACTATTCATCCTAGGTATCTTTTTGACTATCTGTCCCACCCACTCAGGACGCATTTCTAGCAAACTGAATTTATCACACCTGCTTATGACGACATCAATGACATTTTCAACCATGAACTCAAAGCGATGAACTCAAAAAGTACCGAACGTATTTTTACATGGTTTGCACCAATGGACTAAGTGATTCATGAGAAAGGTTTTAGGTATATAGCAGTGTAGCTGATAATGCAGTATGATGTGACTTACACAGTTGACTGCTTTGATTTTGGTCGCATCAACAGGAATTGCCTCAACACTACTCGATGGCGGACATACAGCGCATTCAGAACTGAAGCTTCCGTTGAATTTAAACCAAACCTTGAAACCTACATCAAACATCAGCAAAACTTCTGGTATGGCACGAAAGGTATCGCTAGTTACAGAATATAAAGAAAAGAGAGAAAGTTTACATTTGGTTTCCAGGTTTGTACTTATAATCTTTTTTAAACAAAAAATGTTGTCCCAAGGTTATCTCAGGGAAACTCGTACAAAGTTTGAAAATTGAATTCAGAATATATATATTGTGTATACAATCCGCAAACAGACAAAACTTTAAAACTTTTGCTAGAGAAATTGTGTATGTACTCGTATTCTTGCACTTTAAATTTTCCAATTCTTAATTATTTTCCCACTTCAAGCTTCGACAGAGTATCTATCCGGCAGTGCCCTTACTTATTTCTTTATTCGTATTTTATTTTCATATTGGCCGCCTGCAATTATGAACGTTACTAGACAAGCACGCAGATGGAAAACGTTATGGTTGATGAATTCTGATTACCAAGTTTAGTAGAAATGCAACTATGGTATAATGTTCTTGACTTCTGCATAGAGTCGTCGTTGTCGTAGTGGCGACTTCTGTATAAAAGGTGCTTTACAGCCCCTGCACATGAATGTAAATATGTATGTATAGTATACATAGTATAATATTAATTTTTAGAAAAAGTTGTAATTTATGCTGGTCGCAGTTCGACCATGACTCGCGTGGTTAAATGGCACGCGCTGAACACAACGCCCCACTGGATGGTGGAGGGTCATTGTACCTTCCTGCTTTGAAGTTTGTATAATAAGTACATTTTTTCCATTTGCTGTAAGACAGTATGGGATATCAATTTAAAGTTTAGTTGGTCTTTTTTAAACTTAATTGTAGAATTGAATATAAATTCAGTACAATAGTAGAATAGTTTGGGAAATGAAAAAGCAAAAATGGGAACAGAGAATGGAATTTTTGTTTTTGTTATCCTTTTCCATTTGAGCAGCTGCCGCGTTGTTAAAAACATTTTATTTAGGATACGCAAAAACTACCCCAGTTAGATTTTCTTTTAATGCATTTTAGGTTCTATTTGTCGTATCTGTTTTCATTTCATTTTAAAGAGCGCACACGCAGGACCTAAACCTAACTCAAGATGCTTACGAATGCGTTACGAATGTATTCGAATGAAACCATCTGCTCCTTAAGGATTTCAATTCAATAAAGAAAATGTGTGCAAAGAATCATTTAGAAAATTGATCATCAAGAATGTGGACACCATAATTTTTCCTTAAGACATGCCGCCAGCTGCACGTGTCTATAATACAATAGATAATCTACAACACAAGAAAACTACATTACATCCCTACGCTGAGTCTGCTTCCATGGTGTGGGGGCCCCGGGGCAATAATGAGAGTAGAGGCCTTTTCAAGTTTCAATAAAATAAAAATGACCTCTGTTAAGATACATGACAACTGATGAGCAATGAAGAACTGTTGATATGCGTACTAGCTTCTAGTGAGAGACAGTTTACTTGCGTTTCTCGAGGCAAAATCATTAATGATTTCTCCAAAGTCCATTTCTCGAAGCAAATCACTCTGCATAGTGAGCAATGACAGATATTCTAGATGTTTTGGTGTCATCTTGATACGCAGCCTATTTTTAGTAATATTCATATTAGAAAATGAGAGTTTTCCGCTGGTGGTTAACCTCTCATATAATTTCAATGTAATTTCAAGATTAGGGAATGCAGCGCCGAATTTAATTTCAAGTAGAATCATGTGGAAGAACATTTAGTTCACTGTCGACTAGCAGTCCTACTTAAAGGATAAAAATTTGACCAACTCAATCCCAAGATTGATTTTAAGAACGTCGTAGTAAATTTTGACTAACCTGCCGGCAGCATTGTGCTGCTCCATTAAACTTAAATCTTTCAAATGATTTGAGAAACCACATCGATCGCAGATAATGAATCCTATTGATAATGAACTCAAAGATGCTGAAAGCTGATCAATTACTGCAATAAAACTTCCTACTCGGATGACAGATGGACTTTTGAGGATTTCGCATAATCCAATGGATTGAGTCTAACATTTCTTTGTCTAGAACGTGTTTTAATATATTCGTCAGTATTTGATAATTTTTGCACTACTTTTTCATGTTCCTAAAACTTTTCTACGAATAATGTGAGTGATTTAACGGCTTTCACTGCTGAAGAAAGAACCATGTTTCCAATGTTTGTAAAGGCCCTTAAAATGGACTCTGGGGATCCCGTTCCTTTTGGCCCGCTGTAAATACGGACCTGTCCATACGAGTATGTAAGTAAGTACAAAAATGATATGATGATCATTTAAGATAATTTTTGAACATGATCAAACATGAAAATGGTCACTCTCCATACGCATGCCACTCACACACACAGAGATGAAATTCATTAATTACCTCTCTCCAACCGCTTTCGGCCATAAGCATAGCAAACGCAAAGTCTGGTTTTGGTATAACCTTGGCAAGGCCATTGCGTTCTTCATTTAATTCATTGAGAAAATAATCAGAATCTCTTAGTTGAAATTCTTTGTTTTTTGTTGCAAAGTAAAAAGGAAGTAGAGGAAGCCACAAAGATGATACTTTTTCTTAATAAACTACACATAAGTAGGTAATACTATATCCAAAAATATATAAGTATATGTAATTATTTAATATTCCTAAGTGTAAATCTGATGAAATATCACCACAAGATACAGGGGCATACATACTTAGTAATAAGTAAGATAAAACCAGTTTTTGTTTTTCATTCCAGAGGAAGTTGACTATACTCAACACTCAAGTAAATGTGTGTGAGCTCATCGGTTAATTTATTTAAGCCGGATAACATATAGAAGAAAGTGACATTTCTTAGGTCAAATCTACACATATTTTTTTTGACACACACACACACACAAAGCTTAACATCGCCATCAGTCCCATAGTTAAATTGTTATTGCAATATTATTGGATATATTATAGGGTGCAAATAGTTGACTCACAAACATTTATATGCAGTCGGCATACTCACATTCTGTTGCCAGTGGTCACACAGAAATATACATCCATCTGTGTGTGTGCGAATGGTGTATCTGTGTTTGTGTTTTGTATCGTGCATTCTTCACATAGATATACCGGGTAGAGTTCATTCAGATATTCAGAGATACTCAGAGACTCAGTTGCTTTTGAGCTAGCGACGCAAACAGTTTGTTCGATTTAACGACGCGGAGTTTCTTCTGTAAATGAAGAAGTGAAATGAAATGAACAGAACTAACTGAATGAATGAAGAAGTATTTACGCAATTCAATGAAATAAAAGTAAAAAGACACAAAACAAAACGATTAAATTAAAAATCAACAAAAAGTGCAAATGATTAAAAACCTGTTTAATTTGCAAACAAATACTTATATAAAAAAAACAATTAATATATTTAATTATAATTAATAAAATTATTGTTAACAAAAGTTGTAATAAAAAACAATTCAAAATGGTGCGTAGTTTAGCTCAATGGACGAAAACATTGAGTTTTCCTTCGCGTTTATCGCCAAATCGTAACTCCAAAGATTGCAGTGCGATTAATGTTAATGCGACTAGTAGCACCCCAACTACCACCGGTGGCAATGCCCCACCTCCACCGACTCCACCAAGAAATAAGAATACCACTTATACGGCCACAACACGCTCATCTTCATCAACTATGTCTTCAAATCAATCATCATCGCCATCGAATGATTCGCCAACTCCAACAAATCAAGCAAATATGCCTATCACAGAATTGGAACAAATCGTAAGTTCATTTACATTAGATAAGGTTAGATTAGATTACATTCACATAAGGATGAGATATAAATATATAGTTCGCTGCGATGTTAAAGGTCTTGTGTGTTGGCCCTATTTTGTTCTTGAATGTTGCCCCTGTTTTGTTCTAAAGATAAAGGAGACTTGATATCAATAAATTTTTTTTGAATTTTGTATTCTTTTTGCTTTCATTCACATTGTATTTTCTAAAGAACAATAGTATTTGAATCTCTTGACATGAGTGCCTTACATTCTGAAAGAGATTTCATTTGAAAGTCCTGGGAATTCATACATTTTTGGAGAATCCAGATAATCATAATGTATTTTTGTAGTCCATTAGTTCTTCACATTATGAAAGAATTTTTATCTAAATATAGTAGAGATACTCTGGTTCCAGATGAAGAGGAGTTTCGTTCCCATTCGGGATGTATATATTTCCAAAATATTGTGATTAAAGCTCTTTTGCATTAGTGGTGCTCCATATTCTGCTGTTAGGTGAAGTTTTATTTCTTCATAACACTATTTTATAAGTAAAAATTTCATCAGATATCAAAGCAAATATAAAGGGTGGACCATCTATTGGTTCGATTTTGAACTACCTGCCAGTAAGATGTTGCCAATTTTAAGGCCATAAATTGTTGGCAGTAGTTTAGTTTTAAGTTTTAAGTTAAATGCCGGCTACATAAACAAACGAAATCGCAGAATTTGGGGAATGGAAAAGCAACACGTCGTCGTACAGAAGCTAATGAATCCAGCTCGAGTCACAATGTGGTCAGAATTTTATGAAGCGATGGCGTCATTGGTCCTTTCTGACTAACTGACTTTGTGACAGGAATTAGAAGATATCGGTCTCGATGATCTATGGTATCAATAAGGAAACAGTGGAGTGCTTTCCCAAGAAAAAATGGACAAAGTGCTTGAAAATTAGTGATCCAGGATGGCCTAGTGCCGAGCCAGACGCGGTCAACATTTGAATGAAATCCCTTTTCATACTTAATCGGAAGGATCATTCTATCAAAATAAAGTGAAATTCGTTGAAGAAACTTAACTTTTGTCCACCCGTTACTAACATTTGTTGGTTCTCAAAACAAAAAAAAAAAAAAAGAAAATAAAACCCACATATGGGAAACCAACCATTTTTGATTTATTGTGATTAAAAAAGCAATTCAAAAATCCATACAAATGCCCAATTAACATGGGTAGCATGGAGAACAGGGTATACAAAATATATATTTAAGTATATGTGTATTACTACATACTAGATACGAGGAGTGCTTTGTTGAAGTCTGGTTGTAATCTGTACATGACCTTTTTAAGTGCATTTCTCATATGCATAACATACATACTTCATATGTGTGAGTATGTGTAACATTTGGTTGGCATATGTTGAGTTATTAAATGCATATGACAACGGCGTGTTCTTATCAAAAGAGAAACCAAAAACAAAAACATACGCGCCTCTTTCCCCGCTGCAAAGAAGAAGCTGATGGAAACGAAAGGAACAAAAACAGAAATACAAATGCACACATAAACGCATAAACAGGATGTCGCCTCACTTCAAGTGATATAAAAAAAAAAAAAATATACAAAAAACAACAACACAGCGACAACTGCACATGTGTGGTGTGGTGTGCTGTGCTGTGCTGTGGCATAGTCAGTCAGTCAGTCAATTAATATGCCGCAGATGTCTGTCTGAATTGAAAGGCGTGCACTCACTTCCTATGCTGCTTGCAGCAATTTTCTAAATTAGGGTGCAGAGGAAACATCAAAATGAACACTAAAAGGGAACTGTAAACCTATTTCACAATTGAAAAGGTTTATGCACACACACACACACACACACAAACTATAGCATACCTATGACAAAATTTTTACTATAGAGAAAGATCGTCGGTTGTCGTTGAATGGTGGAACCAACCATGGTGGGGTACACGATTGAATCTAAGAGGAATGCGAGTTTAAAATGTTTGGCATTTGAAAAACTCGTTTTTCCTACACTCATGGCGAACAACATTCACATGGCTCTGGTGATTTTTCCAAGCCTCACGTTTCGCGTTGTTAACGGAAAACTCAAAAGAAAAATAACTTACGATTCAACAGTTGCAGTTGCAAAAACGAAACCAAACAACAATAACAATTCGAATTAATCTCCATCCTTGTTAAGGTAAACCAGTTTGAAAACAAGTTGTTTTTGTCATTGTTGTTGTTTGCTCTTGTAGAATTATATACATACATAAATAAATAAGTATTCCTATTCCCTTTGTGCTTAACACAGCTTAAGAGAGTACAACAAAGAGATTAGCTAGCTAGCTAAATTAAATTAACGCTTAAACTATTCATAATCGCTGACTTGTTAACCTTGAGTTACTGCCCACCAAAAAAAAAACGCCCACCGACCGATATTCAAGTAACAAACATGTTTGATAAATTAACATTTTGTTTACCAATAGAAAGAAATCCAAAGAAATTGACACAACACTTATCTCTGTATGTTTGTATTACACACTTAAATTTTCGGAAATTCCATACAATGATTATACAAAATAATAATGAATATAATAAAATAAAAAGAAGCTGCAGTACAGCTGCAATATTTCCACCCCCCATTCTTAATTCAGACAGCTGATAGTCATCATCAAGGCACCCGTATGAACAACAAGCGTACGCATATCTTTTGACAAACAGCATACATGCATATGCACGCATTGTCATGAGTGCGCTAACAGATCATAAGCGTGAGTAGTCAGAGCAAAGCAAAAGAGAGTAACATAAACTAACCACAGTTAACAGATGTGCGATGCAGCAGACATGCACGTTCTTGTAAACGCATTGCATGCACACACACATCTCTCGCTTGAGTTTTGTAGAATGAGAAAAATAGCAATAACATTGGCAGCTGCAGCTGACACAAGCAACCACAAGAGAATAAAATAAAACCGAATTGAACTGGAGAATGCAAGCAACTTCACCTGCTTTGAAATTAAACAAAGCATCGAACGAATGAACGCAGAAGATGATGATAAAGAAGAAGAGGAGTAACAAAGACAATGGCTGCAATTTCACAACAACGCAAAAGAATATGAATAGAAGCGAATATGAGAAAACCCAAAGCCGTAACGATATTGTCAGAGTTTGAGCGTGGAGTGGTGGAGTGTCCGTCCGTGTGTCTCTCATTTGAAAAAATAACATTGTGAAATTATAGACATCGTCACCGCCATCATCGCTACTACCAACGCTATACTTATTACAAAGAGACATTCCATACATAAGTACATTTACATACATATACTTACATACATAAGTATGTGATATTCATTTCTACAATTTAATTTTTGTAGAAATGTGTGTTTATTAAAACGATTGTTGTTAAAGTTTGTGGTCAGTACTCACCACTCGCCACTCACTTACTCTTTTTTCTAGGCGCAGAGTCAAGACAAAAATAGAAGCAAGTGAATTGAAAAAAGAGTTTCATCAGAATCTGAAACCTCGTTTTCAAGCGGTCGTATGTCATACGTGTGTTTAATCACAATGTTAAACAACATTTTTCTAACTGATCGATTGTAGCTACTCTATAGCAGCACGTGGGAAAATTTGGTTTAAAGTAAATATTTGAGTCACTGTATTTGTGGCATGCTTTAAATTATATAGTAAGTATGTATATATGAATTACTGATAAATACGATTTTACTATGTATACAATAAGAAGATACAATCAAAAGTGTGTAAACGCTACTAAAAATATTCTCAACCTTTCAAATCAACAACCAACTAAACAAAATTTGAAATGAACCCATGCTGTGTTTCTTCTTTTTTTTTTTTTGTTTATTTATTAATATAACACGTTCCATGCGTGCAGCATTTTTGGTTCAGAGAGTGAGAAATGACAAAAATAAATATTTAATTATCGACACAACGAAATGATTAAATGCTACGTAAAATCGTAGCACCATTGTTGTTGATATTCCAGAACCGCCGGACCCATGCAAAGCAACTTGCTTGGGAATAGACTGACTGCTTTTCTTTTGCTTTTATGCATTTAAACTTTGTGACAACATTTTTTTCACCTTTTTTTCCTTTATTATCGACTTTGACAAACATCCGGTCGATTATTTATACCCACCCAATAACAAAACGGATATGCATTTTTGCCCATAAGAATTAATTTATTGAATATGTTAATGTTATTATAATTGGCTTGGCCTCCATTACGTATGAAAATGGAATAAATTATTTACATATTTTTCTTATGAAAACATTTTTCTTTCTTTGACATTTCAGATTTACCCAGGTCCCGATCCCAAAAAAGCCATTATGGGTTCCTTGGTCTTTTGTATACATCATAAACAAGGTTGCAATTGGTCCGATGAATTAAGAAAACTTAAGGTAAATTTAAAGTATATACTAATTAAAAAACATACTAATGAAATTTTTATTTAGGGTCACTTGAATGTTTGTAAACATGATGCCACACAGTGTCCTAATAAATGTGGCGCACAAATTCCGCGTGTCGTGATGACCGACCATCTTCAGTACACATGCAACTTAAGGCGTACAGTATGCGAATTCTGTCAGCGTGAATTCTCTGGCGCTCAGTTGGAAGAACACTATGGCAATTGTGCACAAGAGCCCATTTACTGCGAAGCGAAGTGCGGCCAAAGGGTGCTGCGTGGGCGCATGAGTTTACATAAGTCAAAGGACTGCATAAAACGATTGAGACGTTGCATGCATTGTGCACATGAATTTAGTGCTGATACATTGCCACTACATTTGGGGCAGTGTTTACGGGCGCCTACAACATGCCCACAACGTTGCGATGCCGGTCCAATTGCCCGCGGTGATATGGATTCACATTTACGTGATTGCAAGGCACTTGCGGTTGCTTGCACCTTTAGGGAAGCCGGTTGTCGTTTTAAGGGTTCACGACAATTACTTGAAACACATATGGAGGCAAATGCAGCGGCTCATTTGTCGTTAATGGTGGCGTTATCCTCGCGCCAAAGTCAACAAATTCAAATGCTTAAGTCGGCGGTATCGAAACTCTCGATTAATTACACAGGTACTCTCCTTTGGAAAATCACAGATTGGTCATCGAAAATGGCAGAAGCGCGTGGCAAGGATGGCCTGGAGCTTGTTTCTCCACCATTTTATACCTCACAGTATGGTTACAAACTGCAGGCATCCATGTTCTTAAATGGTAATGGACCTGGTGAAAACACACATGTTTCGGTTTACATTAAAGTGTTGCCAGGCGAATATGATGCTTTGCTGAAATGGCCCTTCTCGCATTCTATAACTTTCACATTGTTCGAACAACATTCGCATAGTGGGCAAAACGGTCAAGGCGGTGTCGCTGAGTCATTTGTGCCTGATCCAACATGGGAGAACTTCCAGCGTCCCTCAAACGAACCAGATCAATTAGGTTTTGGCTTTCCGCGCTTCATTTCACATGAACTCCTGCATCGTCGCCCATTCATTAAGGATGATACAGTTTTCCTTCGTGTCAAAGTTGATCCCAGCAAAATTGTTGCCGTTTAATTATAAATCATAATTAGATTTTAAGATTAATATCATATTATCTGCCTTCTTTCTTTACTCGATCTTCGTAAATACTGTGTATTTAAATTTATGAGTAATTTCATCTTAATTGTCTTGCGTTCTAAAATGAGCTTCATGACGTTAATGTTGCCTCTTAACTGAAATGAATGCTCCATTGCACGCTCTACAACGTAGCGTTAAATTTGATAGTCATTAATATAGATAGATATGATTAGATTTAGTTATGCACTCAACCAAACTCATCATTTATTATTTTCACAAGTGCTGGATTGAAACCAAAGTAAAAGCTTATTTCATTTCATTTCAAAATTTATTCAATAATCATATTAATAAATTTATTATTTACAAAAGTCAGTGGAGCGAGCCTTAATATAAGGATAACAAATAGACTTACACATAATTAAATAATTTCTTCTAACCAATCATGAATTGTTAAATAAATAAAATAAATAAGTATAATACAAATTATAAACATACATCGGAAATTCCAATCAAACACACCTAAGGCAGACGTTTCTTTATAAGATTTTCCAATTTACGTATGCGTCCACGATCAGTTGAATTTGAAGAGCTGTCAGCATTTTTGTCTCCTCCTCCACTACTGCCGCCAGTGAAACTGCCAACGCTAAATATAAAAGCACGTTTTGGTGTTGCTGCAGTTGTTGTTGTTGATGCATTGGAACTGTTTGAAACATTCAATGCTTGTATTACAGCAGCTCCCGATTCTGCATCTTGACTACTCAGCAATTCATCTACTACTTCGCCGTTATCATCCATAAGTCCAGAGACTGCTGCTGCTGAGGCTGTGTGTTTAAATAAATCTATAAGCTGAAGTTGATCGACACGTTTTATAGCTTTCATATCGAGAATCTTTTGGTATTCCACAATTGATATGTTGGGCAAAAGCTTAAGCACTTGTTGAGTGAAATGAGCGGGTGGCTGAACTGGCGTCATCACGACTTTAATGATCATCTCTGCCCGTGTCATATCTTTGACAACAACTTTAGTGTAGCTGGTGGGCGCTTTACGATTAACACTAGAGCCCACCGATGGCAGATCAAGCAATGCAGTCTTCAAAGAATGGGTGTCCAATAATAATTGTTCACAGCCCAAGACATTGTTCGAGCCATCAGACAATGTTAGTTTGCATTTGTAAAGAACATTTATGAATTTTGGAATGAAAGTGTTAACAAACTTAATGCAAAATTGTGTAAAATATTTCCGTGAAGTGGCCAGCGTGTCTCTTATTATGGGGACGAATTGTTTAAGGTTCGAACAAATATTAGAAATGAATAAACTTTGGTCGCCAACATTGCTTATATGCTGCCATTGTACTTTGGCCATTGCTTGCAATGAAGCCTCACAACCGGAATCCAGATCTTGTACCAGCAATTGTATACAATTCGAGATAATTCTATAGAGAATTAAATATGTAAACTCAATAAACAAAAAAAAAAAAAAAAAAAATTAATAAAAATTAAATACACACCGATGAAAGACATCCTTTTCCTCAGACATATCAATCTTGCTGACATATGCCGACACTACCTTCTCCTTCAGTTTGTCTTCTAGTTGCTGCACAGTTTCTAGGCAATACTCCGAGGTCGTTAACACACAGCATATTCTAATTAACTCATCTTTGGAGAATCTTTGGGTTTCTCCTTCTTTAAGAAAATTGTGAAACACTTGTCCTGCAGCAGTCGAAAGATTTTGCATGTCCCGTGTTAATAATGAAACACTTTTGCCTACAAATGAAAATTAATAATATTAGTTCAATAATTACCCTTCTATTTTCGTTATATTTTCTACCTAAAGAATTTGTAGGAGTTAAAATCTTCGGTGTACTACCCTCTAACACTTTGGTTGCATACTCGCGTAAATATTTCTTGAATACTAGAGCCAAGTCATACATAGGTTGTTCATTACTCAGCTGATTGCATTGCACCATACATTTTTTGTAAAAAAGGAATAGATCACCAGAAGTGGGATAAACTGTTGTCTTTGCTTCTGCAAATTTAAATGGTTCCTTTGATATTTCAACGAATTTTTCCATTAACTCAGTTAGATTCCGATCGATGCTTTTGATATAAATATCCAAATGGTTTTTGAAACATTCGCCGATCTGGTCATGGAATACTGTATTAGATAAAATATTATCAACGCTAGCAATTGAATTTCTCTTTCTTAAAAGTAATGATTCTTCATTTGCATTAATGCCCAAAGTGACACCCGTAAAACGTTTCGATAGAAGTTGCTCAAATGCTTGTGTTTTGTTTATAGCGAACAAAAGGAGTCTGACGTCGATTTCACTGCTTCGCTTGGCCATTATTTGGGATAATTGTTCTCTTGTCAACTTGCAAAATTCCACGGTGATACGCTCAGAAACTTCCCAATCGAGTGGAAATACCATGCTATATTTTTCCTCAAAGTCTAACAGGTGCCTCTTTAGCCATGCATAACGTTTATCGATTTTATCAAGCCAAGCAATATCTTGATTTTCGTGAAATAAATGCAAATATTCCTCCAATTGTTGGCCTTTAATTATTAAAGAAAGAACGTTTACAAATGCAAAATATTGAAAAGATGATTAATAGGTTATTTGGTAATGGCTTTTCGCTTATTGTATGATTTTTAATGTTTTGTTGAATGTGGTTAGCCAATAGTTCATTACAATTTCGATGAAACTTTTTCCCTTTTGACACTTCACTTGGATTGAATTTAAAATCGGATGGTATTCCGATGGAGCAACAAAATATCTAATCCGTTGTAACTTGATGGCTCGTTGTCATTGCTTTTCAGTAATACTTAAGACATTAATTCGCGTGCGGTTTTCCCTTGCTTCAAGAAGAATTACCAAATAGAATTTTGGCATTAGAGAGCTCCATGTTTGAACGATTGATGTCCAGTTAAATCCTACTTCATTTGCTTGAAGAGCAACAAGTCATTACCAAATAACCTTACTCACCTATAAACCATTTTAGAATTTCCTTTTTAACCTTTGAATCCAGCACAGATATGACTTTACAAGCATCTGCCAATTGATTTAAACTAAGACGATGATGTTGTCCACTCGGTTTCGATGCAAATGAATCTTTAAAATCTTCTGTAATTTGTTTAGCTAACGTTAACTGAATTCTATCAACGCTTTGAGACAAGTTCTTAAAGAATGAACAGAGGACTAAGTTAAGTATGTATGTAACTAAATGAATCATAAGTATATACCTTAATTTCATCTATATCGGAATATTGCTGAAAATGTTCGTTGACTTCCGTAATGGCTTGAAGAGGATTTAATATTTCTCCATAAGACCGTTTTTCAATAAGTGTATTAAGACTTTCAATTCCTCCAACTAACATATGCAAGTGATTTAATGTCGTTATAGCTGAAGTTAAATTACGCTTGGCACAATCCAATTGTTTGATATCCCTTGTAATTTCCTTAACCATTTCCTCAGTACGCTCGGCACGCGTCTTAACATCAATAATATGACTGTAGAGTGAAGTTATGACTTTTTGAGCTTCATTCAATGCCATTTGACCATCTTGTCCAGTGTTTGTCTGACCCCTTACCACTTCACGTATATTATCGTCGATCAATGACACCTCACACTGCATACGCTGAATCGTGTCATCGATATTGGCCAAGGACTGTTCGTTTGGAAAAAGTTGGTTAATATAATCGACCGTATTAAAATCAGGTGCGTCCATGGGATCATCAGTTTTTAAAACCTTAATTTGCGTAAAATATTAGATTAAGTTTTATTTACTAGACAAGATATACATTGAAATAGTCCGAAGTATGCTTACTTTGTCAATAACATTTTTAACATCTTTCGAAAAACATATTTTATTGCCAATTGGTTTGTCGTCATTGACACATGCAACTGACTCAATTTCCATATTGCAACATTCACTCATTATGTTTTCAAATAATAAATTAACAATAAAAAATAAAAAGAAAATATGTATGTCACTAGATGCAGAAATTAAGTACGTTGAATTTGTTGATTTTCGAGAGCACTCGTTGTAACTGATTCACTCGCTACTTTCAAGGGTACTCGCTACTTATATACAATTAAGAATGAAGTGAAATGAAATGTAGAGTTGCATTTTTTAACTGTTTTTTAATAAACATTTTTGTTCGAAGTATTGGCGATGTGTTCTGATAGTTGTGGGACACTGGGGTACTAATTTTTGGATTCGTTTTTACTTGCTGTACAACTCCGTTCCCGTTTTTAGAAATATTTTCTTCTGAATCGTTATGCTTATACTTTCAATCCATAGTTTGCACAATGCAAAATGAACCATTCAAATATCATTCTATTTTGGGGTTTGCATTTTTCAAATGTTTTAAAATTAAAATTTATCTACATATTTACTTTCCTTTGCCCATGATGGTGATTTTTTTTGTTTTTGTTATAAATTATTTATGAAATGAAATAAGTGTGCATAATTATAATTTTGATTTTTCACTTATATTTAAAGTCTGTATTTGGAGGGTGTTGTAAATTTTTGAACTTAACTGGAATTTCTACAAGTGGTTTTTGTATTGCCCCTAAAAAAATAAGTTTAAAGCACATTTTAATTGATAATGTGCCTTGGCATTGCCATTAAAACCTGACTTAGTCTGTTTGGCGTCCAATGTATTATTGCTCCTCCATTCCATTCCACTACTAGAGCATCTTAGAACGTTTCAGTGCACTCCTCCAGTCAGTGATTTTTATATATACATCTGGCCAGAAAGATATCCTTATAAGAATAAGAATTAAGTCAGAAATGAATTCCACCCACTCCGGAACTGATATGTATCTCCTGTTAAAAAAAAGAGTTCCTCTGTGATTCCTGCTGTGTGAATTGGGGCGGTATTCCATCATCATCCTTAGCCGGATGTCGTGGATACCCTAATTTAATTGGGCTTACTATTTAGTGGTAGAGAAGTTAAGAATGGTTAAGACTAAATTATTATTGGTTAGAAAAGAAAGAACTTGAGTTGACTTGTGCAGTCGAACTACTGAGCCCCCCTCCTATTGTGGATGTATCGCGTTGAGTGCGAGCATGAACAGCTGTACGTTGATATCGAGCTATATGATCGAGGGAATGTGGTAAAATAGGACGAACACTATGCATTTCAAGTAGAGTTAAATTGTCCAGCTTGGCATAAGTTCCTTCACCTTTAATAAATGCATCAATTGATGTACGCAGTTTTGATTCGCGTATATCAAAAATATCCTTTAAAATGGTGCGTAATTCTTCACATCTTGGGACATCATCTGGAGCGGTGCTCATAATAAGTTGCGCCTCCACCATATAATGTTCACTTGGCATTTTCGTAAAAAATCTGTAACATATTAAATGTTAATGACAAATGTAAGAATTCTAGAATATGCAGTAGGTGTAATTTTACTTTGATCGTTTTTCTTCTTCTTTAATTTCATCTAAGACCTCCATATCCATCCAAACCGGTGGGACGATGCGACACTTTTGTTGTTTCCTTAAATGTATAGCCAACCAAAGTGGAACATATACCGGCAAACCAGCTTTGAAAGGACCAATGCTGCCAGATATTAAATGTAGAGGCTCAAAGGAAAAGTTTGGAATGATTCCAATTTTTGATTTCTCGCCTATGAACTCAATGGCACAAGGCTCCATTTCATTAAGATATTATAAAATTCTCAATGGTGGTTGTTTATTAAAAACGCACTTGGAAATAACAAAAAGAAGAGACAACGAAACAAAGCAACAAATCAGCTGTTCCATACGATACTAGATATGTGCATCGATCGATGAAGATCATAACATCGATTAATTTTGTAAGTTGCGCGTATTACAACTCCCATACACGATGCAGTGCAATGCATACAGCCCCTGTGCACGTGTGGATAATACACGGTTAGCTCACACACGGGTTCATCATTTCATTTATTTGATTTGAATTTTTGTAGTGAGAGGCTGCCCTGTCTAGTATGTTTCGAATAATGAAATGATTCTGATTGGCTTTATTTTGGTTTCTGTTTATTTTGTCTTTTTTCCTGGCGCAAAAGTTTGAATCAGTATAATTTGTAATCTCATCCTCAGCTCATCCCCGTCATCTTTCCCTTTACAGTTTCAAGAGCCAATAAAGAAAAAATATTTTTAATTTACTGTATGTAATAAGAATTTCATAGAGGTCCATGTGAAGCATAATTAATTTTAATGAATAAACCATCTTTATTCTTCTCATTATTAAATTGCTTTTATTAAAGTAAATTTCTATTATATTCCTTAATTTTTTATTGAAAATTGGTAAAATATAATATTATTTCTTATGCGCTCTAAGGATTGTCGATGGTTTGCGATGGTTTCAAATAATTTTGTTGTCCCGGTGAAGTTCTTTTTGAGGCGAGTTAAGGAGCAGTACACTTCTATGAATTGCAATAAAAATTCTTCATCCACATCAAATTTTTGAATTTTTTTTGTCCGCCCAAATTTTTACTGCTTGGATTAAAATTTAAAATAATGTACCGTTCAATGTTTTACACTTTTTTTTTTTTTTAATAACTTATAGGGTGGCAAGGCCAAGGAGGAGTGCATTGTTGTTCATTTGGTAAATCACTTGATTCATTGCAAAACGCCTTTTTATGGAGTCTCTTAATTTCAATTCAAAACAAACTGTAGTATATTGCGCAGCAATTGAAATACTTTGATTTAAAAACTGACATCTCATCTGAGTTTTAGACACTTGTTGACAATAACTCCAGATAATGGATCGAAACGTATCTTATGTTGAATGCTGGAACCAACCATGCACTTAAACAAAATTTCATTGCAATCAGATGAACGGTGTTTCCACACATAAGATATGAACAAACAAAGAGACCACCAGCAAACAAACAAACAAATATTAATTATTATATATTAGATACAATTGTTGCTTCTTTTTTTTTAAATATTTTTTTACAATTAATTTTCTTCCATTTTTACATACAGCAAATTTGTCCCTAAGCTTAAGATTAAACATATGCAATGTGATTTTTTTTTAAAAAAAGAGTTATACACACATATTTAGGGGCTTCCCAAGAATGAATGTGGTTAAAGAAAGAGAGGGAAGAGTTTCTTTATGCTTGGAAATTCTTCAAATATTGGTAGCAATATACAAGTATTTGGAGATTTAATATATTACAAGATTATGTATGTTCATAACGTTAGATCAAGTAAAAATAGTAATAAAATTTATCTTTTATCTTTGCATCGAAATAATTTTGCGGTTCTGTGGCAATTTGCTATAGGTGTGATCGACTGTTCACATTGAACTTATACTCGTACACATTTAATTTGTATATCTAAAATTCTACTGTAAGGATGTTTTTGTCACTGCCCTCCACCTAAAAGGCTTAACCGATTTTGATGAAATTTTTTGTGTGTGTTTGAGTGGGTTCGAGGAGGTTTAGATTCAGAACTGTTGTTGAGATTCAGACAATTGTTTTTATCAATCAAGTCACCTTTTTCGAGCTTCTACTTTTAATTGTTTTTTTCTTTTAGAATTAAGAATTAATTTCTTTTTTTATGAGATTAAAAAAATTTGCCAGATCTGCTAGTAAATAAACATAATGTTTACATTAAAATTTTCTTAGTAAAAGATTTCAGAAATAACAATTAATTGTATTTTTTAGCATCAATTCGTTTGCAATGAAAGAAAAATCATTATCTATATTTGTATTATCAACAAAATCTACTGCAACACAAAAGTAGACATCCAGACATGTTTATATGTGTATGAAATATAAATAGTTGGCGCAAACACAAAAAAAAAAAACCCAAAAAAAATAAAAACAGCAAGCCCCTCCGAAATAGCACAATGCTAGTTCGTGATAAGACCATGATCTAAACATGATCAAACAGATCAGGGTATTACCGAGTTAATGTCGTAAAACAGCTGAACGATTGGAGGCGCTGCTTGCTGCCTATCTAAGTACCTACTGCTGCTGGTTAGCTAAGTAAATCCGCCACACTACCCAACAGAGAAGTGTGTAATTACTCGCAGCTTACAGCCGATGCAATAATTACATAAACAAAAAACTTTTATAGACTCAAGCAGTTTCCACCTCTGTGTGCTGTGTGCCTTTGCAAAGTCCCACCACAATGCACATTTCTTATCAGTTGGTTGGTTACATTTAAAACTATAAACTATAAACGGCGACAACAACAGAGAGATAGGCTAAATGGTGATGGCAAAAAAAAAAAAGTAATAGTATTTAACAATAAATAAATGGCGGTCAAAGCAAGGTTACACTGTAATCCGGCCTGAGAAATGTCAACAAATTGGTTGGTGTTCGGGCTGGGCAGGGCCGGACTGGACTGGATTACGAGATTCATAAATTATAAGTTTAATCAAGCGAAGTCAAAACATTGTTAATAAAATATCAACGTAACAATTGGCTATGCGATTTAGAATTAAATCTATGAAAACAATCAAGTTCCCAAGTTCAATCCCAAAACCTTAAAAATTGTTTATGAAACAACTTCAAATATTTACGAATTGAAATCGCCGTAAACAAATACTCGTACATCATAGACACCATTATTTATCTGTGATGTTGTCGATCCAGATTTAGAATCTCGTGCCGGACAAGCGACAAAGTGCGATGCTGATAATACCAGGCAAATGCAGATTATTCTGGAAATAACAATCTATACACATAAGAACATACATTGTACATACATGGTTAACTAGCCTTAAGAACATTAAAATTTTGAGCATACAGAGACATAACATATGTACAATAAAATGTGGACAGTGAACCTAGAGTAATACATAGTTCTCGTGCTAAGTAATTAGATAGACAAATCAAGACAAATCAAATCAAAGTTCTTTGTTTTGGAAATCATCTTGGTCAATAATACTTAAGTAGCACGTTTTTAGAGATTTACAACAAATTGTTTGCGATTTTTTTTTATTTTTTTTTATTTTGATAAGGAACAAAAGCAAAATATGTATGTACCATAACATCGATTTCAAAATGGATGATTGTTCAAAGATAGATTTAAGCTTCGTTACAAGTTTTAGGAGATTCCGATCGTCAGTCAAGACGTATCGCTGCTTCGGATGTGTACTAAATTTCAAACGAACACTTTTAAACAAAAATTGCATTAGCAGCAGATAAGAATATTACGACGGACTGCATACCGAAGAGATTGGCGTAAAACCTTTCCCGTCCACAAATCGAATCGAATTTTTCGTGTTCTTTGTGTTTTTTTCTCGTTGATAAGACGCTGCTCTCTGTATCTGTGCATCGACTGGGGCGGCATTTCATTGACTGACTGGACTTGTCCAACCGCACTTAGAATCAATCCGTGCAACTTAACAGACATTATAGCTTGCTGTACAAATAGTTTGATAACGGTATCCTGAGAAGTACAATAAGAAAAACTAACCAACAGAAGTTTGAGATAAAACTATTTTAATTTTGTTTGAATAAAACATTATGTGCTAGTTTTTTAAATTCTATAAAAAAAAAAAAAAAAAATTATTTTGTATAAATTAAAAAGTAAGAAAATTGGAAAACGTTTCGACATGGTTGAAACCGAGATTATTGTAACGAACACTTCGGAGCCGTCAACTAAGGCTAGTCTTATAGTCGTCTCAAATAGATTGCCATTTGTGTTGATTCGCAATGTAAAAACAAAGGATCTGGAACGTAAAGCCAGGTGGGTATCCAAATATATACTACTTAAAATAAACTGCATAGCAATAAAGGTTAGCTTGTTGATAAGCACAACAATTTGGGGCAATCGTGGACATTAGTTTTTGACAACAAAATAAGAAATATGTAGGATACGACACCAGCATGGGAGATCAGAACCTATAGACAGGCTACCACCGAGGTCGCTATCAGATTCCTTAAACCTAGTAAGCCCCGTAACCACGACAAGGTAGCAACCTAGTAATGGGGAAAATAAAATATAATTACTTTCGTTGACACTTTTAGGAAATTAAAATATAAGAGCGGCTTATCATATTTTTTTTTTTTTTTTTGAGAACTAAGGTCGATGAGATGCAATAGACACATGCAAATAATAAACATACTTTACGTATACATAACTGAGACTTTGGTTGTCTAGGGTCGTTTACATTGTTTTTAGCTCTCGTCAGCAATCGATAATCTCTCACAACGCGCCTATCGATGTTATCAGCTGAAGGTGCCTAAGTGTCGTGCACTCCGACGTCTCTTCTAGCAAAAAATAAAATTTAATGAAGATGTTTTTAAAATATGTACATACGTTCGTGTGCGCCTTTGGATTATTTTCAGTGCTGGTGGCCTTGTGACAGCGGTGTGCCCAGTGGTTATAAAAGGAAGCGGTCTTTGGGTCGGTTGGTCTGGCATACATTTGGAAGACCCAAACGAACCAATTCCCGAATCAAATCCATATGATCAGACGCCTACAGCTGGTCTTAAGTCCGAACAAGTGGTCTCAGTTAACATCGATCCCAAGATATTTGATAGCTATTATAATGGTTGCTGTAATAAGATATTTTGGCCACTATTCCATTCGATGCCGGGCCGTGCCACATTTGGTAATGATCACTGGCGCAATTATGTAACAGTGAACAAACACTTTGCGGCACACACCATTGAAGCACTCCAAAAGTGTTTGGCTAAAAATAATGGACATGATAAGAATCCACCAATTGTTTGGATACACGACTACCATTTGATGTTGGCGGCTAATTGGGTAAGAGAACAGGCCGAAGAGAAGAATTTACCATGTCGCCTGGCATTCTTTCTACACATTCCGTTTCCACCATGGGATATATTCCGTCTATTTCCATGGTCGGATGAATTGCTTCAAGGCATGCTCGGTTGCGACTTGGTTGGCTTTCACATTCAAGATTATTGCCTTAATTTTGTGGATTGTTGCCAACGGAATTTGGGCTGCCGTGTCGATCGCAACAATCTTTTGGTGGAACATGGTGGTCGCACAGTACGTGTACGTCCCTTGCCCATTGGTATACCTTATGAGCGTTTTGTCAATTTGGCGCAAAATGCACCGAAAGTGCTGAAAACGTCCAAACAGCAAATCATATTGGGAGTTGATCGTTTGGATTACACAAAGGGTTTGGTGCATCGTCTCATGGCTTTTGAGGCTCTGCTAGAGAAATACCCGCAGCACAAAGAAAAAGTCAGCCTATTGCAGATCTCTGTGCCGTCACGTACAGATGTCAAGGAATATCGTGAATTAAAGGAAGAAGTCGATCAACTTGTTGGTCGTATAAATGGAAGATTTACTACTCCCGTCTGGGCACCGATTCGTTATATCTACGATTATGTCGGTCAGGATGAGCTGGCTGCACTCTATAGAGATGCTGCTGTTTGTTTGGTAACCCCACTTCGCGATGGCATGAATTTGGTTGCTAAAGAGTTTGTTGCCTGTCAGATAAATGAGGTACCGGGTGTGCTTGTTATATCACCATTCGCTGGTGCCGGAGAAATGATGCACGAAGCATTACTCTGCAATCCCTATGAGGTAAACGAGGCTGCTGAAGTTATACATCGTGCTCTTACTATGCCTGAAGATGAGCGTGCACTTCGTATGGCGCGCCTTCGACGACGTGAAGCTGAATGCGATGTTAGTCATTGGATGCGTTGCTTCCTCAAGGCCATGGGAACGCTGGAAATGGATGATGTCGGAACAACGACCATGCAACCAGTCACCGTAGATGATTTCGATGATTATTTACTTAAGTACGTTACCCAGTTGTGGATTGATATTGTGCGTTACTCTAAAGTTGCATTTTCATTTTTTATTTCAGATACATTGGATTCAACCACAAGTTGGCATTACTTTTGGACTATGATGGTACCCTAGCGCCCATTGCACCTCACCCAGACTTGGCTACATTATCACCTGAAATAAAAAATGTACTTTTCAAGCTTTCAAATCACTCCGATGTTTATGTAGCTGTGATTTCTGGACGAAGTGTTGATAATGTGAAAAAGATGGTGGGGATTGAGGGAATTACTTATGCCGGAAATCATGGTCTCGAGATTTTGCATCCTGATGGTAGCAAATTCGTTCATCCCATGCCAATTGAATACGAAGATAAAGTTAGTCATTTATTAAAGGCATTGCAGGACTCTGTAAGTTGACAGAAAGCTAAGAAGTCGACAGTTTCAGTTCAATAATTTGTGTTCAATAGGTTTGTCGTGATGGTGCATGGGTTGAAAACAAAGGTGCTTTACTGACGTTTCATTACCGCGAGACTCCAAATCAGCTACGTCCGGCTATGATAGAAAAAGCGCGCGGCCTAATCGAGAAGTACGGATTCCGAGCGGCTGAAGCAAACTGCGCTCTGGAGGCTCGTCCACCTGTTCAGTGGAATAAAGGCCGAGCCTCCATTTACATTCTTCGCACATCGTTTGGTGTTGATTGGAATGAACGCATCAAGATTATTTATGTTGGTGATGACTTAACTGATGAAGATGCCATGGTGGTATGTATTCAAATACAATTATTGCTAGGTTTATGTAGGCATTTTCCAATATTTCCTTGTTTTGGTAGGCTCTTAAAGGTATGGCGCGTACATTCCGTGTAACATCATCTGATATTGTGAAAACTGCTGCCGATCATCGTTTGCCATCGACCGATTCTGTGTATACGCTTCTTAAATGGGTGGAACGACATTTCATGGGACGCAAGGCCCGCGCCAATTCTTTGACTTATCGCCCACCGAAAGGAGATGGTGTAAAGACGCAAATGTCCCTTGAAATATCATCAAAATCGAATAATTTGGAGGTGTAACAGCAATCATCTTATTTGCATAATTACTTGATATTATGTAATTGGTTAAAATAAATATATTTTTTAGAGGATTTTAGAATAAAACAGATATGCCTAAAATGGAATATTGAAAAAAAAAAAAAAAAAAAAAAATGAAAACAATCTCGCTTATAATTTGGATCTAAACATCTTTTTTGACAATTTTAGTTAAAAGCAAAACGGAGCTTTCAATATCCAAGGAGTGAGAGATTTTCAGCGTGTCCGATATCAATAATTTCTTCTACATCAAAAGATAGTCTTATTCTGCTTTGTTGAGGTCTGCTTTGCATGATCTATGAAACGAGACCGTTTGGATAAATTTCTTTTTGAGTTTCTTGGAGACATAAAAATCTCAAGCTAAGCGATTATCTCGGACACATTTATCAAGTTTAATTAAAATTTGAACTTTTGCTTTCAAGGAACTGAACTAAACTTTACAAACAAAGTCATATGTACGCGAAGGAAAAGCACCAGAAAATGCGCTTGCTATTGTATGCATTGGTTATCTATGCGGTACCTCAATATTGGAGTTATATGGCGTTCCCTACAAGTACATTGGATGCATCTAAAATAGTTTTGAAACTGCCTTGTAGAGCCGAATTTTCTTTTCTAGGCTAAGGGACAAGTACATCTTTCTACCTTCCTCTTCGCCTTAATGTGGGCCTTCCAAGTAAGCCTCTGATCAAGGTGGATATGTTTTGTTTTCATTTGATGCTACGATCGCTGTGTCATCTTCAAAATATTATTATTGATAAAATTGAGATTGTTTACATCTTGCGAAGAATACCTTTCAATTGGTATTTTTTTTTTTTTTTATCAAAATCGGTTCAGTGATGTAAGCAGGAAAGGATTCACAAGTTCAATGTTTGCCGTTTAATTATATAGATTATCATATTATTATCTACCAATGTACTGCACCAGTAAATATTGTATATGGCATGGGGAGAAACAAGCTTCTTCGAGAAAAACCAGTATTGAAAATTCATCCGATTTTTAAAAGTAGAAATAGTGATCAGTGAACTAAGATTAAAGAAGCAGATACTATGGTACAGTAAGTCATACAACAATAGATTTGACAATTCGGTGGCGTTGGACAGTATTTACATGTCTCTTTCTAAAACTGATGTTCAGGTGCAATGCATACCAAAATGAATAAATAATCGCTCAGAAATTAGATACTGAATTTTTAAAATGCATTGCTTCGCAACTCTTGGTCCTAATAACTGGAAAAGTTTCATATTTGAGAGATCCACTTTGTAAGCGTCTACTTTATTACAATAAATTTGTTATCATTATTGGTTTAATAACAAAATCTCTAATATGTATGATATAAGATGATTGGAATTGTTTTGTGTTGTTTTAAA
This sequence comes from Amiota minor, assembly GCA_037043295.1. Classification (NCBI taxonomy): domain Eukaryota; kingdom Metazoa; phylum Arthropoda; class Insecta; order Diptera; family Drosophilidae; genus Amiota; species Amiota minor. Next base: position 1,090,377 of record JBAMAW010002206.1, read on the forward strand.
ATTAGTGTCTTAATTATGGGAAATAACAAGCCAAGAAATTATAAAGAAAAATAAGAAAATAGGATAAACGGCAAGAGGTTTACGATTTGGAGGTTGACTTTGTCCTAAGAAAACGAATGATGCTGAAATTAAGACAGATAGATAATATACTTAAAAACCAAATTAGGGTCTATTAACATTATTTACCATATGTCGCCCACAAAAATCCGATTGTTGTTGTAACCAAACGCAAGAAAAATAAAAGTCTTGTTTGAGTCGATAACAAAATGACACGACACACAATCAATGCAAGAGCCACCGGCGTCAAACAGTAGCCCAACACACAGACAGATTGGAAGAAGGAGCTGGATTTATAACAATTATTGGTGTATTGTATTGCTATAATAAAGGAAATCGAAATGAAGTAGTGTATGTACATACATGTTACCACCAAGTAATTTTGAATTGAGTGTCACAATTGCAGCTCCAATCCAAACTATGACAAATACTTGAGCAAATTCAGGTCCATTATCGTACATACTATCGGCTGATGATGACCCTTGAAGAATAGTTGCCATAAACGTGCACAACACCAATGGACCCCACAAATCCCCTGCAGGTTTGGAAGAATAAGTTAATAAGGTTATCCAACACATGTATGTGTGTCATGAATGAATGCTAAACTTACAATCCTTCAGTAAGGTTGACTTCTCTTTTGGATAAAGGACATGATAGAACTTAATACCAACAGCTCGTGCATCACGCAGTATGGTTTCCTTTATGGGCTCATCCAATGTGTTATATTCTGGTAAGCTGGCAGTATTTTGTGTAGTATTTTTTTTCGGAACATTCATATCACCCATATCTCCTTCAAGCGACGTAGGCACGTCTTCAAACATCTGTTCAAATGAAATACATGCATATGTAAGTGAATTTTATTGTTTTAAAGGCAAAAGAATTTTTACATTTACATACATTTAATTTTGTTTCCATTTGTACACTTCAAAGAAAGGGGGCGCTTCTTTCTTGATGCAGCACCTGAGTCACCTTAGTTTTTTATCACTTTTAATTGCCCAATAAATAATCTTATCTATTTATCGAAACAAATCGCGGCAGAGTAGATCTTCTTAAGTTTACAAATAGACAATTTTGCTACGTCCTCCTCTTCTTCTTCTTCATGCAATAATAAACACAACACATGATAAACTCATGCAGCCCTGGTCTTATGAATGAAAATGTGAGTACAGTGGAACTCCATTATAATGTATTGCCATGTGTTGAAGAGCCTTTTCTAAAACAAACTTATTTTGTTGACACAGGATTGTTTAAATCTCCCAGGGGACTGCTATCTTGACGGAAATTTCATTAAAGAATTTCATATACATAAAATAACATTTTATTTTAAGAGTTTCAAGTTTTTTCTCATAAAACTAAAAAGGTTTGAATAAATTTATTTAGAGGAGTTAATTTATATGAGAAGACCTGTTAAAATGCTTGGAAATATTTATTGTAAAGAGAAATTTCCCTAAAGAGTTTAAACAAATAATAATTAATAAACAAATGAAACTATTTAGTTTGTTTAGATAGATGATTTGAGTTTTTCCTTAAAAAAATAACTTCAGTATGGAAATTGACTCAACAACTTTTTCGGGAGCACAACCAAGCGATTTTACAAATATTAGCACTACCTTATAGTGCTGTACGCATTTCAAAAAATGATTTGAATTTAACAAATTTTTTCTAAATGAATTTTATTTTTAGTTTCAACTAAATCGAATTCCTTTTCGTTTTTCCATAAAAAATTCTTGTACTTAAGTTGCATTTGAATAAATTCAAATTTATGTAAAAAAAAAACATCTATGAAACTCTTTGTTATGAAGAAGGAATTGTGTTTAAAGTTGTCCAAATATGTACATATATAAGTAAACTGAAACATCAAACTAAATGTTAACAGTGCGTTATGGTGGGCTTCCACTGTACTTTGTTTGTTTATAGTGCTGCAAAACACTATGTTAGCAACCCTTTGCAGCACTATAATCGTAATTATGTTTGATTCACAATTACTATATATTTAGAGCGTTTGAAAATCATTTATGTTATTAATGTCCTGACTGTCGAACAGTATAGTAGAGATTCAGTAAACTACTTTTAATTCTCAAAGTAATTGGTAAGTAAATTAATTGATTGATTTCGGAGAGGAGAGATAGTGCACTGCAGTGTATTAAATTGTAAAATTGAAAAGAGTCTCCACTTATCTCTATTTTTCTTTTTTAAGGTTTCTCTTTGTAACTGCAACAAATAATAAAAAAAGAGACAATGTTCAACGGCGAGTGCGTTCCCATCAAAGACATTAAACCAGGTCTGAAAAATTTAAATGTCGTTTTCATTGTACTCGAAGTAGGTGTGGCGACGGTGACCAAAGAAAATCGTGAAGTGAGAAATTTTAAAGTTGGTGATGCTTCGGCATGTATCAATTGCAGCATTTGGGATGAGCCGGGCAAATTGATTGTACCGGGTGATATTATTCGAATGGTCAAAGCGTACGCATCCACATGGAGACATTGCCTGACATTGTATTCCGGAAAGAATGGTGAAGTGTACAAAATAGGTGAATTTTGTATGATTTTCAATGAACAGCTTAATATGAGTGAGCCAATAAGGCCAGAGATTCAGAATGTGATTCCACCAACACTGCCAGGTTCACAAGCCGTAATTGTGGCTCAAGCTCAGCAACAAGTCGTAGGAGGTGCTGGTACGAGTGTCATTGTTGGTGGCGGCGGTGTTGGTGGTGTGCCAACACCAACAACAACAGCGACAACATCAGCTGGATCGCAACCTGCAAAAACATATCGTGGCGGACGCGCCAACTCGACACGCGGTGGCAATCTCAAGGCGGATCGTAGATAAATGCATACAATAGTTTCCAAATAGAGGTGTTGCCTCTAATATTGTGATTAAATCTTATAATTATAGAGCAAAAAAATATTAGGCAAAATTGTCTATGTAAAATTAACAAACTAAAAAAAAAAAATTTACAATAAAGTGTATTATTGTATTATAATTATTATTTTATTTAAGATTTCATTATATTTGTTAATTACATTGGTATAGAAATGTTACCTACATTTATCATTTTTCACATGCACTTTTTTACCTGTGGCTGCGGTTGGGCCTATTGTGGCAATTACCTTTATTCATTAGATTTTCCAAGAATTTTTTTTTATTTTTATGATTTATTCCACAACTATGATATTATTTAATATTACAAATAAAAAGATATTGAAAGTATAGTAATATAATTCTGATTAAGGAAAACAGGAAGAACAAAAACCTTACTTATAGTTTTCGAAGAATTTCTTCGAAAGTAAATCTGCAGATTTGTTGATTCTACATTAATGGTTATCTATGTAGATATCTGAGTCTGTGTAACTGTCTCTTAATTCAACAGTATTCTATTGAGATCGAGTTAGCTCTTGTGGGAGAGCGTTAAGAGTTTCGATACCATTATGTTATTTGTTTCCCAAGCCATCATCATTTTCAAGCCATCGTTTGTGTTCTCTCTATGACCTGGCACCCAAGTGAGTGTAGTTATTTGTAGCCAGTATTTTTAGTAGTATTAAGTCTCAAGATAGGTACGATTTGATCTTGAAAGCGCTGTTTGCTTGTGGTGTAGTCTTGCTATCAGAGTGACTATTAAGAGTAGTTGCTTGTTCAGGATTAGTCCTAGGTAACGAACTTGATCTAACTGCGGGATAATAGAGGAGTCATAGCTGACAACTGGACAATTGCCACGCCTTAATGTAAAAACTCATTTTTCTGATTTTTCTGCATTAATTCCAATATTCCAACGTTTGGCCCAAATCTATGCAAGAAATCCTGAAGCTTCCTGAGCAAAGAAAGGGTTTCTCAGGATAGCTGTGTCATCAGCATATGTGACAATGGTGGCTTCATCTGAGTCTATCGATGGAATATCTGCTGTATATAGCGAGTACAGAAAGGGTGCTAATAAACTGCCTTGCGGCAAGCCAGCACTAATATTTCTACCTGACAACTTCGTGTCACGCACATTGACAAAAAATATTCGACCACACGGATAGCTTTTTATTAGGCAATGCTGTTTAGCTGGAAGGAGGCGTTTGATCTTGTAAAGCAGGTCGTCCATCCTTACCCTGTCAAAGGCCTGCTTAATGTCAAGTGATAAAAGAAATCGCAAGGTACCTTAAGGCAGTAAAGTACATGGAATTTGACATTTAAATTGCCTGCTAAGTATTTTTTAGATTTTCTTTCTGTATATTAGTAGGACTATTCTTAAATACTATGCGAAAAATGAGGGCGATCTGTCAACCAGTTTGTTTACAGCAGCTGGTTTAATCAGTCCACCTCAGCAGTTCTCGGCGAATTTTACAATGGAAAAAAATATTGAACAAGGGTTTGTCTCAAATTTTGTATTTTGAACGAAATTTCGTGTGCCGAATCGATTCGAATGCTGGAGAAGGCTTACGGTGAGTCCGTTTTATCGAAACTCAGGCTTATGAGAAGCCTTCAAAGATTGCCGGGAGGTCGTCAAAGACTTGCCTCTATCGACCTCTGGCATTGACGATACATCAAAAAAGTTTAAGAAATCGTTCTCGAAAATCGACATGTTAGTGTTTGAGATATAGCACGTGAACTTAACATCAATCGTGAAACAGCTCGTTTAATTTTGGTCCACCATTTCGACATGTAGGGCGTCGCAGCTCGGTTCGTTCCGTTTGAGCTGAATTTTCTCCAAAAATTTCTCAACGGGCCACGATTATCAACGATTATAAGGCCAAAAAAATGCGATAAATTCCATCGATCCATTTAGCATTCACCTGACTTTTTCCTGTTCCCCAAACTCAAATTGCCGCTTCGGGGAACCCGGCAGGCCTCCATAGACTCCATCAAAAAAAAAAGAAAAAACTTAACGGGGGAAATTTAAATGACAAACTCCGGGTACTTTATTGTCTTAAGGTATGGTGAACACACTACATGATAATTCAAATATATTGACTTCTACAACGACGTTCCGGATATAACAACGAAAGTAATTTTTTGGTTCTATGTTCATATATGTTCATTAGGGTGCCCTGAACAATTGGCACAAGGAGGCTCTGAGAAAATTAGAGGGCATTAAGGCATTCAAAATGGGCAGCAGAAGACAAATTCTATCTCCGAAACCAGTCCTTTTATTTATTTAATGGCACGTAGTGTAAAGTGAATGCCTTACTTTATCTTTCAAAAAGTACAAATATGATAAATTTTAGGAAGTAGCAGTTGAAACCTTATAGTTAGTTTTGATTAAAAATACTAGTTACAATTAAGGAACAAAGGAATTTGTTTGCAAAATAAAAATGATTAAATTAAATGTAAAATTTTATTTTTTATTGTTTAAGAAAAAGAGTTGTAGATAAAATGAAACAGTTACAGATAATGAAATAATATATGTTAAGAAAAGATATATAAAGTATTGTGTATACATATGTTGATGTTGTTGATTCATGGCTGAAATGTAGTACATATGAAAGTGTAGTGTAACTCACTGGGTTTTAATTGTAAGTTGACACATTAAGCATTTGGAAAAAATTTGTGTCAATTTATAATTGGATTGGATTAAGATTGATGAATTGAAAAGATTTACACCTTCTTCTTCTTTTCATAGAAAGCCTGCACGGCCTTTAATAGCCAACCGACTTCTTCGACGGTCTTGATTTGGTTGTTGGCGTAGGTCTTCAAATTTGGCAATTCGGAGACACGGAACGTTTTGCCAATACCGGACAACACTTTCATGGCATCCTCATCGGTTGTGTCGTCACCAACATAGATAATTTTCAAGTTCTTGGCCCAATCGGCATCGAATTGTTTTTCCAAAATCATCTTAGCACCCTCACCTGAAAAAAAAAGAAAATATTTTTATTTTTTTTTTAAATTGAATTGAACAAGGGCAACCAACTAATAATGAATGGACATGTCATTACAATATTAATTGCGCATGCTAACTACATTTTTAAATAAATAAATTTGTATATGTGTGTGTATAGATAGATGTTTTAACTTATGTTCATATATCTAAATATTCTCGATCAACAAATAAACATTGAATAAGTAAAAAACAAAAAAAAAAAAAAAAAAAAAAATTGTAAATATAGAAAGAATAAATTGTTCTAAGCAAACTGAATTCTTTTCAAATCATCAAAGTGGCAACAGTAAGAATCGCGCTACTGCCACCTTTTTCTCTAGAAATCTGTCCGATATTATTTTTAGTTGCATGTGCTTAAGTTGTTGATTGTATTGTTGTTGTTGTTGTTGTTCTATATGTTTTATATGTGGGTGGTTTGTTTAATCGTTGTGAAAGCAAAATTAAAAATTTTTAACTTAAAACAAAGCTCTTGGTACATAGATAGATAGATAGATAGATAGATAGATGAACAGATACATATTTTTGTGTTTATGACAAATGAAATTCTCTGAAAATGAAATGAAAATGAAACTACAATATTCACTTAGTGTTTTTTCATTTTGTCATAGATAATATTTCAAGCGTAAATTCTCATGATTTTGATGATGATGAACTGCTGCTCATTTGTGATGATGATCTATCTAAGTACTATGTTGATGTTTTATTCTAATTTCAATTAAAGGATTTTACTTTTATTTTAACATACATTTTGTATACTATATTGCAAATATAAATATACAAAAATTAGGGCAAACGAGGGAAGGCAGGGGAAAGAGCGACTAATTTGAACAATAAAAAATCTGTGTGTGCATTCAAAATTCAAAATTTTTTCAGACGGCACCAATAATTTTGGAGATGCGCTTCATATACAGACAGACAGAGAGACTGACATATAGTAGATGTCTATTGTATATAAAATAAGTAGAATCTAGTGGAATGCCGCTGAATAATTTCTTATGTATGTGTCAGTTATATAGTATAGTATTGTATTATATTATTTTTGGAAGATTTCCATTCGCTTAGATTGGTGTTTCGGTCGTGTTTCTTTTCATTATTAAGTGCCATCATCGCCGTGGACAATCATAACAAGTTTGTTTTTGTAGAAAAAGTTTATTCCAAATAATTTATGTTTAAAATCAACCTTAGCGACGTTTTTCAAAAATAACCGCTGTTGTTGGCAGCAGAAAGCAGAGCAGATACAATATTATTTTGTGCTTTCAATAGGATTTCAATAGAACGCCCACATTGTTTTCATTTTGTTGTTTCTTAATTTCAAAATAATAAATACAGAAAACAAATAATTTTTGCCGGGACATACTACATACATTTTCGAAAGTGGGCGCATAAGAAATTAATAATGTTCGAAGCCAAAAACCCCACACTAGAATTATTGGCGATCGCTATAATAAATGAAACACAAACTATAAGAAGCAGGTGCTGGTTTTTGTTGACAGGCAACCAACGCCTGATGACCGATGCCCGGTGCTAGTTGCCTGACAGATTGACATATTAACGTGGGCCGGGCGTTATGACAATAACTTATTGTAAAATGTTTCTGATTGAGGCCTAAGGATGACGTCACCTTACAGAAATATACATAAAATAAAGTCAGTACTATTAGATTAGTTTAGATTAGATTAAGGAAAGGCTCATTGCTTCGGAGTCGATTGGATCTGCTACAACAAACCCCATAATTACTGTTCCTCCGAGAATGTTGTTGTTTCATTTGAAATTCTAAGAGTTTCTTCGGAGATATGTATGTATGATATGTTAGTACGATGAACATACAAATGTGTGTTTGATGCTTTAAATACTATAATATAAACTTACCTTTGTCCCAGTTGACGCGTGGCTTGCCTTCAAGGGCGTATGGAGTTTCAATCAATTGGAAACCATGACCTTGAATTAGACCCTTGGCATCTGCAATCAGTTTTGCCTTCAACTTATCGTTGACACCTTTGTAGTGATAAGTAACTGAAATCTTCTTATCCTCAACCCAGGCACCTGAGCATACTACCTAAAGTTGCACACGTTTACATTCGTCAAATTATTAATTAAAGATTATACTTAAGATAAGTTAATCAATGGAATGTGATGGTGATTACCTTCTCTTTAAGTTCAGCGACCAATTTGTTGTGTTTCTCCAACAATTCTTCTGGCATTTCAATTTTGAATTTCTTGCCTGATGGGTATTCAACTTCAAGACCATGGTTACCGGCATACGTGACATTGGGGAATTTCAAATGGTTCTTTATTTCACTGAGCTCCCGTCCGGAGAAGACAACCATGAAGATTTTCTCATTAGCAGCCAATTTCTTGATGTTGATCTCAGTATCTTTCGGCATGACCGAAAGCTCTTCAGTCAATGGCGCTAGTGTGCCATCATAATCCAGAAGTAAAGCGACTTGGTCGGTTTCAGGATTAATGAAACTAAAGAATACACATTGTTTTCCGTTATTGTTTATCATCAAATCACATTAAAATCATTCTGTCATGTCATGTTTGTGTACTGTTCATTTAAAGGTCACTTACCCTTCGAGAGCCTTGACGTAGTCCTCCTCTTTTCTCAAAAGTGGAGCCTTCTTTTGTTCGGCCATTTTGAAAATAAATTTAAGTATATAAAACTCAGAAGAACACTTCTACAAAAAACTACCGGAACTTGTGCCGTGCTGGACGTTCGTCAACCTACTTAATACTGACGATGACCCGACGTGCACCAAGATCCCAAACTATGACGAATTCAAACGCGTTGGCTGCTCTGACAAATATTTCTCTCCTACGACACAACATTCTTGCTCTTCTTCTCACTGCGCATAACTATATTTATAGATGATCGATCTATGTACACTTTTTGCAGCAGAAAAGCAAAGCATCTACTCTCCGGGCTTCTATATCCGAATACATAAATCCAAAGAAGAGAGCTTCTTGCTAAACGAAATTTATGGGGCAATATGTACAAGATGAACATTCTTATGGACATACACGTACAATATACCAAAAATATACATGTATATTGCATATATTTGTTTATCGTATACATACCTAGTACGTAGGAATATTCAAATATTGTTTGTGAACACCAAAATAGAGACGACAAAATCTACTATATGGAAACAGTAATTTATTGCAAAAAAAAAAATCCACTTAAAGAAAGAAAGTATGTCAAAAGAATTTGTTTGTTGGTGACGACGTGAGTAAGTCTTAAATTAAAAAAATGGAGTGATTAGAAAATTCTATGCACAATAGAGTCGCGCCACCATGCAATGCTGGAAGATGTTAAAACTCATGCAATTAATACATAAAACCGGGGACTTAATTACGCATCCTTAACCATTGTCATTGTGTTTGAGCATCGATTAAAAGAGACCAATATTAAATGAAAGGGGTCCAAAGAAAACTGTAAGGCTTTCCAGACCACTACATATTTGAATCCAGGTATAATATATTGATTCTTTTATTTCTTTCTTATACACAATAATATCTCATTTCAGGTGGTCCTTTATACTACAATTACTGGAAGTTGTTGGTGTCATTGAGGTTTGAGTACCGACTATGTAAAGTAAAAATGATAACGATAGTGGGTGAAAGGGAACCATATCTATACTATTCGATACTATTTCGTATTACATTAGAAACAAGAAAAACGAATGTTAACTTCGGCTTCCGAAGTTGTCATACTCTTTACGCGCCCCTAAATGTTAAAAGTTTTTGAGTAAAAAGAGTCACCACACATACAGCATTTCAACACTGGGACCATTTGTATGCGAGCTATACGATCCATAGTCTATGGTCTTGGGGATGGTAGTGGAGTGGACTTGGATCAAAAATTTAGAGTGACCGAATTGCAGTTCGACAGTACAGAAAGCAAAAAAGTTTACTAAGAAGAACCTGAATTTTAATTGAGGGTTTGTATCGGAGGTATTCCCATAGTGGTTAGATTAGACTGATTCCGACAATTGTGAAACCTTTGTGCAAAATTTCAGCTCTCTAGTTCAAAAACTGAGGGACTAGTTTGCATACTTACGGACATATTGACGGACAGACGGACATGGCTTAATCAACTCGTCTCGTCGAGCTGATCAGCATGGGGTCTTCGCTGTCTCCTTCTGTGTCTTACAAACTTCACGACTAATTAACAAAACTATTCACTGCGTGAAGAGTAGAAAAATACTGTGAGGGCCTTAAGACTTACATTGGCAAATCCCATAAATGCATTAATTCAACTTTCTTTTTTGCAACTTTTTAATTCGTTTTTAATATTGTATCTCATTTTTGAGTTAAGATGACTTAACATCGCTAATATTAATGTATTGCATAACTGCATCGTTTCCAATTATTATCACTAATCTATATAGATATTTGCAATCCATTTTAATAGATCTGTGACTAAACTCTGTCGCGGCAATCGGAAATCAGCATACGTTTGTATGTTTGGATCTGGTGAAATTCTAAAGGATTTTCCAATACCTTGTAGAATCTGGAATAAAGCAAATATTAAAGAGATGGACAAAAAATATTGCTACTGTAATATTTTTAGATATATTTACCCTCATGACATTTTCGTCGGTGTTATCATCGCCAGCAAAAACAACTTTGATTGTTGAACTCCAATTATCACCAAACCGATTTTTTAGTATATGTAAAGCAGCATTACCTTTGTTCCATTCAACAGGTGGCTTAGCTTCAATTGCTTCGTGCGCTATATTCGCGCAAAATCCGTGACGTTCTATAATCTCGATGGCCGTATTTCTTAGGGATTCCTTTAACTCAGGCGGAGTGTCGCGGTAATGATAAGTTAATGAGACACCTTTATCCTCTACCCAAGAATTGTGTTTGCCAACCCTGACGTTTAGTTCATTTACCATTTTCATATAAGACTCCTGGACATATTTGGGCAACTCATAATCATCTCGTGAACCATCTGGATATTCTATTTCTAGACCATGGTTGCCAGCGTAATTTATACCACTGATGCCAACGCATTCTTGAACGTCCTTTAGAGCACGTCCGGATGTCACAGCCATGAATATATTCGGTTGCTTGGCCAATCGAATTAATGTTTGTTCTAGTTCAATGGGCATTGCTGTTAGATTCGCATTGGTAGAAATTGGTGCTAGAGTGCCATCATAGTCCAACAGAAGAGCCAACTGTTTGCTTTTGTTCAAAAACCTGATTGATTAAATAGTAGTAATAATCTTTTTATGAATTGTTGTAACGGTCGATTATCACTTACCCAGGTAATTTAAGTTCGAACTCATTCAGAGATTCAATAGATGGTACAATTCGTTTTTCAGACATATTCTTGTTAATATCACTATTCCCTCGTTGATCCTTTTGAAATTGATCACAGTCTTTTCCATGAATTTGATGAACCACTGTCAACAGAATACTGAAGATTGCAATATTTTGCAATTGTAGGTAAATTAATCGGCCTTACTTCACTTCAATCTATTTAGCGCGTCTCTTATTATACCCTAAGGCCTTGATACAAACTGATTAAATGTCGCTTTTGAATGGTTGTTTTTAAAATTCAAAGTAAACGAAGCTGAACGTGATACCTTCATACTTTCAAGGCAAATTGATAAGAGGGAGATCTTTTTGCTATAGAAAAATGCGAATATTATATTTTTATTCTACATACTTACGACGTCGACTTCGGATAGATAATATGCACTGTTTATATATACGATACTAACAAAAATCCGATTAAATCATTTTCCCTACAAATATGTATGTTAGTACAAGTGTGAGTCAGACTCGTACACGGAGGGTTCCGTAAAAGGTTGGGGGTTTGTATGGGAGGTACTCCTCCTAGTGGTCCGATTTGCCTGTTTCCAACAAATGTACCGTGCTTATAGTGTCTAAATTTCTGTTCAATAGTGAAAACAAAAAACAAAAAAGTTTTTCGAATAAGAACCTGAATTTTAATGGTGGGTTTGTATGGGAGGTACCCTCCCTAGTGGTGCGATGAAACTAAAATTTCGACACTATAAGTTTCCAATCAACAGCCACTAACCAAGATCGTGGGGTTACTGAATCTTATAGCTCACATACAAAATAAAATGTTTCTTGTATGGGGACTCCGTAAAATTTTTGATAATATTTAAATTTCAGTGATTGTTGTTGTTGCCCAGATAGAACTACACATTCTGTAAAAATTTCAGCTATTACGGTTCATGAGCTATGACCCGAGGACGGACGGGCGGACAACGAAGTCTCTGTAATAGGGTTCTGTTTGATACCCTTTGGGTCCGGAACCCTAAAAAGAAAAATCAAAGAAAAAAATAGTATTCTATTGTAATTAGGTTATATCGAATAATAGATAGCCTTCTCTCAAGCCCATGTACATAGTATGATATATATGATATGATTTATGAACAAGGGTCCCTCATATCCATTATATTTTAGCTACATATTCAAACTAAGGAAGAAAGTTCAACACATAAAGTTTTAGTTTATCTAAAATAAATTCAGTGACTAGTTGCAGCTTTCAGCAAAATAGAATTTAGGGGCTCAAGTATACTGTTATAAAATGTTTAAATTTAAACTTGTCGAACAGCCCGCTCTGCAATTATGTTGTGTTCACTAGTTTGCTGTCAAATCCTTCACACCTTTGAAGGCACGTAAACAACTTAAACTCGCATGGGCTGCGACTATGTCAAATTTCAGTGTTTATTTTTACTTGGAATGCAGGCATTCATGTGGAATGACAGACAGACATGGCTTAATCAACTCGTCTCGCCGAGCTGATCAAGCATACTTATACGTTATCGGGTTTCCGATGCCTCCTTCGGTGTTTTACAAACTTCATGACAAACTTATAACACTATTCACTGCGTGAAGAATATAAAAATACTGAGAGGGCCTTAAGACTTACATTGGCACATCTCTTAAATGCATTAATTCAGCTCTTATGGTACTTAAGTATCTCTTTTTTAAAACTTTTTAATTCCTTTTTTAATATTGTATCTCATTGTTGATTTAAGTTGACTTAACATAGGTAAGATTAATGTATTACATATTTGGAATTTAGCATCGTTTCTAGTCATTATCTCTAATCTATATAGATATTTGCAATCCATTTTAATAGATCTGTGACTAAACTCTGTCGCGGCAATCGGAAATCAGCATATGTTTGTATGTTTGGATCTGGTGAAATTCTAAATGATTTTCCAATCCCTTGTAGACACTGGAATAAATCAAATATTAAAGAGGTGGACAAAAAATATTGCTACTGTAATATTTTTAGATATATTTACCCTCATGGCATCTTCGTCGGTGGTATCATCGCCAGCAAAAACAACTTTGATTGTTGAACTCCAATTATCACCAAACCGATTTTTTAGTATGTGTAAAGCAGCTTCACCTTTGTTCCATTCAACAGGTGGCTTAGCTTCAATTGCTTCGTGCGCTATATTCGCCCGAAATCCGTGACGTTTTATAATCTCGATGGCCGTATTTCTTAGGGATTCCTTTAACTCAGGCGGAGTGTCACGGTAATGATATGTTAATGAGACACGTTTATCCTCTACCCAAGAATTGTGTTTGCCAACCTTGGCATTTAGTTCATTTACCATTTTCATATGGGACTCCTGGACATCTTTGGGCAACTCATAATCATGTCGTGAACCATCTGGATATTCTATTTCTAGACCATGGTTGCCAGCATAATTTATGCCACTGATGCCAACGCATTCTTGAACGTCCTTTAGAGCACGTCCGGATATCACAGCCATGAATATATTTGGCTGCTTGGCCAATCGATTTAATGTTTGTTCTAGTTCCACGGGCATTGCTGTTAGATTCGGATTGGGAGCAATTGGTGCTAGAGTGCCATCATAGTCCAACAGAAGAGCCAACTGTTTGCCTTTGTTCAAATACCTGATGGATTAAATATGTAATTATTTAATTTCACTATTACAACAAAATGTATACTTATACTATTGTATTGATGATTCTTGATATATGATCACTCTATGTTAGTGTATTGATAATCTGTTGTTATCTTTTTATGAATTGTTGTAACGGTCGATTATCACTTACCCAGGTAATTTAAGTTCGAACTCATTCAGAGATTCAATAGATGGTACAATTCGTTTTTCAGGCATATTGTCACTATTCCCTCGTTGGTCCTTTTGAAATTGATCACAGCCTTTTCCGTGAATTTGATGAGTCACTGTCAAGAGAATACTGAAGATTGCAATATTTTGCAATTTCAATAAATCGCAAACGCGCACTAAAGATTCAAAACAAGAAAGGTACGTAATTTATTCGGCCTTACTTCAATTCACTTCAATTCTATTTAGCGCGTCACTTATTATACTATTAGATCTCTCTAAGGTCTTGATACAAACTGATTGAATGTCGCGTTTGAATGGTTGTTTTTAAAACTCGAAGTAAACGAAACTGATCGCGATGCCTTGTACATTTTCAAGACAAATTGTTATCAACAGCGACTAAACTACTGATAAGAGAGAGATCTTTTCCGCTATAGACAAATGCGAATATTAGAAATATCTATTCTATGTACTTACGACGACGACAATATGCACTGTGTATACAATACTAACAAAAATCCGATTACATGATTTTCCATACACACACATAAGTATAAGTAATAATAAAAAGAAAAACAAAGAAAAAAAAAATAGTATTCTATTGTAATTAGGTTATATCGAATAATAGATAGCCTTCTCTCAAGCCCATGTATATAGTATGATAGTTTTATGAAGAAGGGTCCCTCATATATACACATTATATTTTATCTATATATTTAAACTAAAGAAGAGAGTTCCATGCATAAAATTTTAGTTTATCTAAAATAAATTCAGTGACTAGTTGCGGCTTTTAGCAAAATAGAATTTAGGGGCTCAAACTCTAACTAAATGATTTTCAAGTTGGGAGTGATAAACCAAATGGGTTTTCCGTTTACTTGAAGCCTTGGGGTTTTGCCCAATTTGCCTAAAGCAAAACGATCTTGTGTACTTAATACATGTTAGAATAATATCATTCTTAACTACAGATTTAGTGGAAAATTTCTTTGTGTATTTGAATAGAACTTAGTGGGAAATTGAAGGCCAACAAATATGACGAAAATCCTATTATTATTTGTAATATTTTCGATACTCATACGCATATATTTGTATCCTAAAGAGTTTTGAAACACATCAATGGCAGACATTATGAAATGTGTTAATGACGAAGATGGTAAAAATTTGAACTTTGTTTTGAGTTCTAGGCTCGGGGAACATTTAAAATATTTCGAATTTTTTCTTAAAAATCGAGTTTTATTTAAGAATAGACTTTTGTGAATCATTGTATGTTAGAACACAAAACTGAGGAATCAGATTTCATTAAATTTCTCGAATATCACAAGTGTTTTTTAAACACAGCGATGTCATTATTAAATGTTTATAGAAAGGTGATTACTTGGGTTACAATGTTTACCTAATTGGGTATTTAAGGATATTAATTGATATTGCAATTTAATCTACCGTTCGAAATGAGTAAGTGATATGAAATCCATCATGTGTTAATATCGTGTCGGGTGCATGTGTGCGATGGAAAGGGTTGTAAATATTTTCGTTTGTAGATTTAAAATCCATAAAAACACATTGTAACTGCATGCTGCTTGTTTATTTCTTTGCTGAAGTGTTTTTCCATATACTACAATATATATACACAAATAGATATCGAATGTTGATTGTCATTGTATTGTAATATAGTTTCCCTCCTACACCACTTAGTACTTGTAAAAATAAATTTGAGTTTGAGTTGAGTTGAATAAATGAGAGTTTATTGCCTTCATTAAACAATCACAGCTGGTTTTCTTTATGTTTCAAACACACACACACATTGTATTTATTATCTAAGTAGAATTTAGAATTATGCATAAAGATACTTTCTACGTACTTTTAATTATTTTGTTAATTTCCGATTGGAATGCAAGAGACGATAAACGACTAGATCATCTGTATGTCACTGAAGCACTTTACAAATAACGCTCCGAGAGCAAATAAAATTTTGTAATTATGAGGAATATGAAGAATATACATACATAGGATACTTGAGTATGTATTTACGTATAATATAATACGAGTATATACTCTTAGAAAGAGTAAATTTAGTGTATGTATTAATAGATCAGAAAGATCAAATAAATGGAAAATAAAAAATTGTTGTACATAAGTAAGTAACAATGATGATAAGAGAGAAAGAAAGCAAATGAGATTATATTATTTTAAAACTTAAACTTGTCGAACAGCCCGCGTTTTAATTATGTTATGTTCACTAGTTTGCTGTCAAATCCTTCACACCTTTGTAGGCACGTAAACAACTTAAACTCAAATGGACTGCGACTACGTCAAATTTCAGTGTTTACTTTTACTTGAAATGCAGGCATTCATGTGGAATGATTTCGAAATTTCCATGCTTCCAATCAAGTTGTTTTTGTTGTACCTGCCACAAGTAATTAGTCACAATTTGTTTACTTTAATTCTTATTTGATATAAGATCAATTTGGGTATGAATACAGACACCTACAAACATCACCATCTGACATCGTCAACAGGTGCTTGCTTGTAATGATATGAAAAAATAAACTTAAACTCTTAAAACTTAATTAGGTATTTCTTTTTTGATACAATTAATCTCCCTCACAGAATCGATGAAGCATTCATACATTTTCATCAATCACCATTTTGTGGCATTAATCTCGTTTAATGGAGATAAGTGGATAAATTAATGGATAAGTCGAATAATTACTTAATACATATGTTATTAAAAATGTATAATATTTCATTGGATGAATTTGTCAATCTTCACGCTGTGAATGGTATAATAAGTTTGTCAAGAAGTTTGTAACACACAAACGGAAACATAAAGAGAGATGAGTGAATCTGACCTTGTAACCGTCTGTATATAAGCAAACTAGTCCCTTAGGTTTTGAGCTAGAGAGCTGATATTGATTGCGAAAAGGTTTTTTTTTTCCACAAGACCCACCCATTAAAAATCAGGTTCTTATTAGAAAAACTTTTTTGTTTTTTTCACTATCGAACTAAAATTTGGAGACTATAAGTTTCTGACCCATATCCACCAACCCATGTATATTTCAAGATCCTAGCGTTACTGGATCGTATAGCTCCTATACAAATCTAGATTAAAATTCATGTTTCTATTAGAAAACCTTTTTGTTTTTAATTAATTTTTTTTTTGTTTATAATACTTTTACTTACCATTTTGACTCCTTCTCCAAAGTTTCCGCCTTAATTTAAGGCCATAAATTCTGGTGGACCAATGCTCAGTTCCTTTTATAGCATTTGGTAAATTTTTATAATGGATAAAGAACATCGAATTAATAGTTTTTAATACTAATCGCCTAGTAAGGGTGTCCATATTGCCAAATTGACTTTAGTATTGAGTGGAAAGGGTGATAACAAAATTATTTTATTTCATTTATACAATTTATACAAGCGATGGTACATGCTTTATTTCAAGAAGAAAAACTCAAACTTTTTGAGTTTTTTATTTTAATTTTTAAAATTTTGTAGATTTTTTTTTTTCAAAAGTCAGTCAAACCAAATTTAAACATTTCCAACATGTTCTATCAAACAAACAAAAAAAGTTGCTGCATATTTTAGAGTGTACGCCTGGCGCCATCTAGTGTAAAAAAGTGGCAAGCAAAAGCGCCTTATTGGAAAAATAAATTTTCAGTCGCCAGTCTAAGTTGCAAGTAAAGCTCCATTTAAGCCAAATGGCAAATGTTGGATGAATCGCTATTGGCATGGTGAGAGTCGTTACCATTCACAATGCTATTGAATTGAATGGCAATTATGAACAACCTTGATATCTGGTAATGGCAAAATGAAAATTATTGTGTTTGCAAATAATAGCAATTATTATTGAATGAGAGCATGTGTCTGGAGAATCTTGAAGTCTTGATATATAAACATAGACATATATATGTAGGTAAACAGATATATTTGTTTTAAATTTTGGCTTCGTTAATATAGGAAATTATAAATAGTCCGTTCCGTCCATATCGAACAACTGTCGCACCTACAAGTCTAGTTTTATTTATACATTTGTTTGTCGGTATTTGCCATTCAGCTTATCATTCATTGAGACGTTTAGCGCAGGTATATATTTGCCAAGCACTGTTGTTATTCGATTGACAAGAATTCGTGTCATTATTCATATAACAGAAGTGCATGACAAGTTCGATTTGAGACTTTTATTTGTTTGGTCGTCGTCATTTGCCATCAATTTGCCATTCACAACGTCATCTTAATACTAGCCATTCACTTTTGTAATACGATTGACAAAAAACCCAAGTTGACATTTGAAAAACCGTGTTAAATGACAAGTTTTATTACCTTGGTGCGAATGCATCTTCATTTTGCTGCTATTCGCAAGACAAAGGACACGAATGACTGAACTTTTCTTTTACGATAATTGTAGGCTAAGTAAATTATATTTTTGGTTTTTATATTTTGATATTATTGGAAACGAAATGGAATGATAATGTCCCAAAATCGGTGGATAGATGATGATTTCTGGCATCATAAAAATGACTTATTTATTATTATTTGTTGAACACAGAATGTGCGATTGAGCGTGCAATGAAATGACATTCTGATATCCATTGTTGCCCGATATGGCAATGTTGGAACATAAATTTATTGTATGTATTTAGTTCTCTTTTGACAAACAAAATCCAATAGATGGAGCTGTGTACTTTGCAACCATATTTCTAGTTTACTCAAACATGTTGGAAGACTCTTAAATACGCCGCAATTATTATAAAATTCAAATTTTTTACTTGTTATTATTTGTTTAATAATTTAATTCAAAAAAGATATTATCAATCATAAAAGCAAATTTCAAAAATAGAAAATATATCTTTTGATTAAATATAAATTAAGACATTTATGTTTCGTTGTTTGGTTTTTGTTTTGATGTTGCACAATGGAAATTGAGTTATTGACAATCGTTGCGGCGTTGCTTATAAAAAGCTCTGCAAATTCTCTTTCAGTTTCAATACTTGCGAAACGTTAGACGCGACAGCGACAGCGACCGCGACGATAAAAAATGTCTTCTTTAAAAAATAGCATTAATAATAATTTATATAGTTTTTGTATCAAAACGAATAAAATGCTTGATTGTGTTCAAGAGCGTTCTTTGAAGCACTAAATTAATATCAAAGAATCATCGAATTTATTATTAAACAAAACAACAAATAAATGTAAACAACAAATCAAAAAAAAAAAAAAGATAAACAATAAAACGAAGAAATCATTTCCAAAATAATAACAACAAAAAGTAAATAGCCAAAAAAAAAAAAAAAAAGAAAAGAAAGAACAACATCAAAAAGATACAAAATTTTGAAAAAGCGTGAAAGCAAACGAAAGGAAACCTTGAATCTCGTGATCGGTTTGTTTGCCATTTGAATGCCATAATTGTGATTGTTGTTTCATTGCACCGATCTTTTATGAATATGACATACATACTATATACATACTACATGTATAGAAATGTCGGCGCCTATATAAATTATAAAACAAACATATTTCATTTTTGCATTCTCATTTCGATGAAATATTGTACAATAGTAGATTTGTGTTGCGTTGTATTTGTGTTTTGCTTTTGCAGACACATTATTTCTTTTTATTTATATTTGTATTTGTATTTTTATTTTATTGTCTCTATCGTCTGTCGTTTGAGAGATAGACAAATACAACATAGATAGATAGATATATTTATGAGGCTTTTGTGGACGTTGACTAGAGAAAGGTTTATGATTTAAGTGTACATAGATACAAGGACAAAGTATGTAGATTTCCTAAGCATAACTCAGATTCATCCTTAAACTGAAATAGAAACAGAAAATACTATTATAATTATAATTCGATAATGCGTTTCCCTTTTACTCATCATTCTGATTCAAAATTAAATGAATAACTGAATAGCTGATTGAAAATGACTGATTTACTGAGTGATAGACAAACAGACTGACAAAGAGTCATGTCGATGTCATATTTGTATTTGCAACAACAAGTGTTACGATTCTCATGACCTTCCTTCCGCGCCATGGCTACAGTAACTAGAACAACCATAATTCAACTATTCGCAGAAAGTAACATTTACAATTATATTCTGGTTTTATTTTCATTCAATGTTCACATGCCATGTATCATATATAATGTTCTTGTTCATCATGATAGTGTCTGGTTTTAAGTGGGTGGTGAATGGGTCTGTTTGCTGTGTATGGTATTATATTCACCTTCAATGCGAAGGCCCTTTTCAACAGGAAGAATAATAATATGCGCAACATTATAAAATCAAAAATAAAAACCAAAATCAAAGTCAAATAAATCAATCAATATAAGATTTTGACAAAGTCCATCAATAAAAATCTTAATATCAATTTTCATAGTCCTCAATTTCCAATCATATTGGGTGGGTAATTCGAGGTGTTAATGTGTCTCAAATATAATTGCTATTAACAGGTGTTTGTTTATTTGTTTATTTAGACTGATGATTATTTATCTTACTTGATGTTTGTGGTCTGTGTAATTTTATATTAATATTTATGTATTGTACGAGTATGACTATAATAGTCATTCAAACAATGTAACAAGGAGGAAAAGGAGATGCTCGTGTCGTTGAACTGCTTTTACTGTTGACATACCATGACCACAATCTTACCTCACCTCAATCTAACCTTAGACTATCGTCGCAATTCCTTCCGTCACAATAATAAATAGGAAAGGACACTTGTAGTCAAAGGCCGTTTGACAAAGGCTCAAGTGATAATTGATATTTTATTGTATATATTTATTCATAAGGAACAAATAAAGGAAGAGTGCGCTTACGAATCGGTTTCATTGAAATCTCAATGACCTTCGTGTAAGTTAATACACACAAGGGATCTATAACAAAACTCGTCTAACATTGATTGTTATTTCGAAATGTTAAGCAATTTCACAATCCATTATAAAATGCACATGTTTGATGTAAGAGGGAGGATATTTCTATAAGAAATATTATACAGTAGTAGTATAGTATGGTGTAGTCTGCGAAGCTTCTTTTCATCGATATATTGTTTCCGTGGATCCATTGTGGTATAATCTCATAGGCCAAGAATGGTCACTCAAAAACAACTGTTTTTTTTTTTATGATTTATATGTTGCAATATCAAGGACTTTTAGAATTTTAGGTCTGTAGGATGACTGTTCTATAACAAGATTTAAAAAAGCAACTTTTCCTTTTAAAATTTTATATATTATTTATTATGTCATGGTTGTATATGCAATAACATAAATGTTGGTAAAAATATTCAATATCAGTAGTATTTCAAAAAGTTAGGATAAAAATTGAACCTTTGAACAATTTAATGTATTCTATATTATACAATATTTCATTAAGTTTCTTAGTGTAAATGCCTACTCTCCTTTACAATTTCATTTCATATCAAACTTTTCATCATAATCAATATGCCATTCAAATTGTACATTGTAAATGTATGTAAACAAGAGCTCGTAAGGACATCATCATCGTCGTCGTCTTCGCCATCATAGACTACAATAGCAATAGTGACCATGGCAATGGTAATGGTACGACGTAAAATGTGTCCAATAAGTGTCCAAACAAGAATTCCCGCAGATTTTCTTTCTTCTACTTAGTCGTTTTATAAGGAATTTTCTTTTGTCGTTTCCCTTCAAAGAAACACTGCAATAATAGTAGACAAAAACAAAATAAAACATTAACTTCGGTTCACCGAAGCTTACATACCTTCCACCACAAATGTTTGCATATTTTTTTTTTGTCAATGGTGATTTAAACTCAAGTCATTAAGTTTCGTTTGAATATTTGAAAATTATAGAAACGCAAATATCTTTTCCGATAATTTTTGCAAATTTTTTTGGCTAAACAACTAATGGTAAATTAAACATAAAACTTCTTAAAAAGCTGGCAAAATGTTTATTTTAAATTAGATCAACAACAATCCCGACATAGATGTAGACTTTTTATGAGGAGGACTACTTCTTCTAGTACAGGTATAGGTATATCGAAGAACTTTGGTCTTTTGTCTATTTCAAAATTTGAGCTTCTTTTGTAGCTGAAATACTGACAGATTCATTTGCAAAGCAGTAGATGGACAGACCAGCAGGACTCAATTGATACTCACATCATCTCATTAGTAAGAATGCCAATTTTAAGAGTAGTTTTCTAGAAGAATTTGTACTGTTAATGTTAAAATATGAAATTGTAGGTTCCATTGACAATTTTTAAAGGATATTTCATGTTCGGTGAAACCAGAGTTAATTATGTTATTCCACTTCTATTTAGAAATATATCCGAACTATCAGCAACAATGAATACGACATCACCAAAATCTTCGCTCGTTAAGTTGGGACTACATTCAAAGCAGAAAAACCTTAAAGTTATGGTTTTGGGTCAAAGTGGTGTTGGGAAAACTGGTGAGTGAGTGGGTTGTAAGCATTAATAATATGCAAATTTGAAAACTGTATAATGTCATTCATGTCGTTGTAAGCAGCCATGGTTGTGCGTTTCATTACACGGCGTTTTATAGGTGAATATGATCCGAATTTGGAGAAAATCTATACATCAACAAATACGCTAGACAACGAACAAGTACAGTTTGATATATTGGATGCCACTGGTCAACTAAGTGTAAGTGTGTATGATTTACTTATATTCAAAGAATTTTTCATGACTTTTATTTTGTTAGGATGTGGATGCGGTTAACCTGGAAACAAACATACGTTGGGCAGACGCTTTCATTCTAATGTATTCCATAACGGATAAATGTTCCTTCGATGAATGCAACCGTCTCAAGTTTCTTATTAACTACAACAAGCGAAGGCGCAAGTTGGGCTCTACTAAAGACTACACCCTGGATATACCGGTAGTTTTAGTTGGTAATAAAACTGACCAGACATTTGATCGAATGGTTAGTTTGGAGGAAGGCCAAAGGATGTGTGTGTTTCTATCTTGCGCATGCTTCCATGAAATATCTGTGCGTGAGAGTGTGGACCAGGTGCGTTTGATTCCTTCATTAAATTAATACCAAATCTCATGGAATCGATATATTGCGTTTAGGTGCAATCGGTCTTTAGAGATGTTTTTCGTTTCTGGCGCGTTTTTAACAAATTTCCCAAACTGAAACGTTCAACGAGTGACGTCCAACATGCTGCAAACATGGCTGTGACTCCCGAAACTGGTGGCTTTTTATATGAGTCAAATCTCTTAGGAAATGATTCCAGGCGTTCATTCTTAGTTATTGGTAATTATTGTATTTTAATAATATGCTGTCATGGTCTGCAATTGTATGGTCTTTTAGGCAGCGCTTGCATGGAGGAAGAGTGTTCTGAGTCAACGGATGAGGCAACAACTAATGGTCTACCTACTAGTAGTTTTCGCAGTCGTGCCTCTACCGATGGCACATTGCTTTCACGACCGCGTCGTCGTTGGCGCTATCCTCCACCCGGTTGTCTACTGCCTCATTCGAACCGGGTAGAACGTCGTATGAGTATATCGACAAGGGGTAGTAATGCTAGTTACTAGCTAGTTCGCGTACTATATTTTTTATATTCACAAGAACAAATCCATTTAGATAGCCAAATGTCTTAACAGATGTCTTATATGTAAATGTGTGTGTCTGTGTATCTGTGTATCTGTGTGTATGTATATGTGTGGATGTGTGTGCATAACTTTTATCGTTCATAATAAATAAAACTGAGTGTTGGCTCCAAATCAATCATCGTCGATTTTAAGTAAATATTCCTCGGCACGCAAAGCCAATTCACGGATATTACGCAAACAACCGGCAGCAGCCAATTGAAGTTGCTTGTTCTTCGATCCAACGCACTCCAACAGGAAAGGTACAACACCACTCTGTTTGAAAAATAGAAATAGAAATTGATTAAGATTCTCCTCTTTTGATGAATATGAAATTCTCAAGAGCATTACTTGGTGCATTGTAATGCAGTTCTGTGGATCCATGGAGAGCTTCTCAAGAGCCATGGCTGTAGTCCTATGCACCAATGGATTATTACTAGTCATGTAAGTTACAATTGGTGTAACTGTGCGTAGTCGGCCTAGTTCTTCGGTATTATTACCAAAGGTGGCACAGCTGGCAATAGCGGCAGCTAGGTTTTCTCGAAGGATATCATCCGTGGTGTTAACTAAGCAAAGAATTACAACAGAATTACAACAAAGAATTTAAAAAATATACTCGTATCTAAAGGTGACATTACCTAAGTCAGCAAGTTTGTAGATCACCTTCAAGTCGGTAAGAATAGCTAAATTTGTTTGATCTTGAGCAATAGTAGCAATGGCAGCACACACAGCCGATAATACCAAAACGTCTTTAGACTTTAGGAGGCTTACAACCAGTTCCATGGCGCCCACTAAACTACGTACCAGCTCTGCTGAGTCCCGGGCATTTCTTACGAACGGACATATAGCATAGGCGGCATAGGCTTGAACGCGTGTATTTGTATTCTTAAGCAATGACCAAGTTAATCGGATTGCATCGAGCTCCTCCAGAATAAGCATACTTTCTGGATCTTCAGCACATTCTTTGAGTGTCTTGGACAAATTCTCTAAAAGCGGTGAATGTGATGAGTTTAGTAGCGATACTAAGGCAGGTAGACCATTAGCGTTTCTCACTGCCTCTCGATTGTTTTGGAAGCGTACACACTCAGCCAAAGCGCCAGTTACGTTGGTTAGAACATCATCGCTGTCATCATTTAGCAAGGCAACCAAATGGTTGACGGTTCGCATAGTGTCAAATTGTTTTACATTTAAATCTGAAACGGCACACATCCAAATCGCTCCAGTTGCGCCCTTAAGCAATGGCTTGTTTTCCCGAACTGTCTTATCCTTTATAATAGCAACCAAAGGCTCTA
Source organism: Amiota minor (assembly GCA_037043295.1). Lineage (NCBI taxonomy): Eukaryota > Metazoa > Arthropoda > Insecta > Diptera > Drosophilidae > Amiota > Amiota minor. The sequence goes on from JBAMAW010002206.1 coordinate 1,115,268, forward strand.
AGCCACCAGCTTCACGTACAAGGTCTCGAGTTGTATTGTCAAAGGCGCATTTATAAATTGCTGTGCTACCTTCCTTTTTTAAATCCAGGCTTTCGGAATTGAGATGTGTTACGATATCAGCAATCATGCCTTCCGTTGTAATTGCAAGTTGAAATTTCGGCTAAATGCAATTTAAATAATCATAATAATGGTGATAACATTAAATAATTGAAGGAATCTAAATATTACCTCCGAAGAACATTTTTGTACTGTGCCCATTATGGGAATTACTACATCGATGTGTATAGATTTCAGAAGACGTGCCATTAATGGAACAATCCCGCTTTTACGCATCAGTTCCATGTTGTGTTTAGAATCAGCTAAAGTCCAAAGAGCACGTGCTCCGGCACGTGCCATATCCAAAAATTCTAATTCCTCATTTGTTAATACTTCCCGAGGCGTTTGAAGAATTCTATGTGAATGAAGTTATTATTATTACATTGCCATATAGGAGTTGTGAGCACTTACGATAGTTTTATATCCAAGAGATCAACCAATTTTGGTATTCCACCACATGTACGTACATATTTACGAGCTAGTCGGACCTTTCCAACATTAGATAATGTTTCAGCTGCCATTGTCTTTACATCTTTCATCGGTGAATTAAGAATATCGACAATTAATGGTATTCCATCCAAATCTACGATCGTTTTACGAATATCAATATTTAAAGTGATCTCAGCTAGTACCGTGAGTGCTCCCAGGCAACATTTGGTGTCGTTACATTCTAAAATGTTCACCAACACATCCAAGCCACCGATATCCTGTATGGCGTATTGATTTATTTGTGTCTTCAAGTCATAGTCCTTGAGGCAGCAAAGGGAAACAATTGTTGCCGTCTGGTTTCCCGCTTTTATGTACTTGATCAGTTTTTGAATGTTATAATATTCAGCTGGAATTTCACCAAGCCGTGCCATTTCCTTCCATCGTTCCTCTTCATCGGTTGATGATTCTACTTCAGTAGAATCTGAGTCTTCAACGAGAACGGCACGTTTGACATTGGATAAACGGTCAGGACAACTGCCACAAGATTCTGGACCACGTTTTGTCTTTGGAGTCTTTATCACTACTGACATCTTCTTCTAATTGTATTAGTATAAATATAAAATATAAATTAAATCCAATTTTATTGTAAATTGTAAATTGTCTGTGACCTTAGTTTAATTTGAAATTGTTGTTTGTACTTATATTGATTTTATATTTGGTTGTCAAGGCGCCTGCTCATTTAAATAAAATAAAATTTAACTGTCACACCAGAAACTTCCGGTTAGAAATTTATTAGATTTCCGGCAGGGATGCAATTCATGGATTTGGCTGAATTTGCATTTATTTCATCGTGCAGAGACTGCCCACCAAATATTTGCGCTGCGGCATTAACAACAAGGAAAGTTTGGAGGAAAAAGTTTTGTCACCGGTTGTTTGTTTTGTTTGTTTTTATTTAATATCCGCAATGGGAAACACAAAAAGTAAAAAAGATGCTGAAAATCTTTTCACTCCGGACGAGCAACGCTTATTAGAAGCTGCATACCGTAGTGCGTTGTCTAGTCCCCTGGACAAACTTACTTCGGATAAATTGGTTGTAAGTAAACAATCAATCAAACAAAGATACACACCAGCCATCCTCACTCTTGAGAATGCGTTGCTTTTGTACAAATCACAAAACAAATTATCCTTAGAATGCAAATCTGGTGGCACAAATTTCAATTCAATTCAATGCAAAAGAAAACAAAGAAAATCAATTACCCATGCATGCGTGTGCGTATGGTGAAAGTCTACCGTCGATGTGCATACATGAAAAGGTCATGGCCGCCGGTAGTCATGAGGGTTTTGTTAGCACGTGAGTCTGATAAGGTTTTTTGTATTTTGCTCGTTTATTTGTATGTACAAAATGCTATTCAACGCGCTGCTAATTAATTACTTAACTATTGTCTTTTTGGTTGTTTTAGTTAGAAAAGACGAAATCACCATCATCATGGGTTAAACAAACTAATTGCTAATTTTGCAAAAAATTTTTATTAATCTTGTACACAGTTGACAAACAAAGGTCCCCCTTTTTTGTATTATGAACTGATGAATTTACATTTTTTTCTTTTCGTTTGTTTCTTTTTTTTGTCATCAGGCATCTTGGTCATCGATAGTGGAACCGGCTTTAGCAAAAGCAACTGCGCAATTTCTGTTTATGCCAATTAAGCAAGGTCAGCAAACCATCAATATCAATTTAAAAAAATTCGCAGAACCATTTTATATTGTTGAAAGAGGCACAATCGACATGAAAATACAAATGCTTTTGGGTTCTATGGATAAATTCGGATCGGATACTGTTAACGTAAAGGATCTAGAGCAAGTAAGTTCATTCATACAAAGATGATTTTAAATTATACGAATAATTTCAATTTATTATAGTATGTCTTCAATGTTATAAAAAGCTACATACAATTGGAGTCAACATCTTCACGTTCCAGTATCAATGATTGGCATGACATTGGGTATACCACATCTGAACGCTCGGCACAAATGCTTGCTAATAGTTTTATACGCAATTTAGGAAAGAATCTCGAATTGACTATGCCAATTGAAACATTGGAACATTGGATGGAAGCTACACCACAATTTTTGCAAATCTGGCGTGAAGTTTTCGTGCAACTTTATTTGCGTCAAGGCGGTAGTAAGCGCTCCTTAATCAAGGACTCTGATGTAAAACTTGTGCCAGAATTATGTGGTAAGTTCAGCGAAAGTTTTTAGTATGATATGATTTTGTTTTATTGTCCTTGTGCTTTATATTTTTCAAGATTCACCAAAAGACGGTCACTACAGACCAATCATCGAAATACCGCATTTGCTGTTCATCAATTCAAATATTCCGCATGAATTTCGACACAAGTGGCGGTTTTTGTTTTCATCAAAAATAAATGGACAAAGCTTCTCAACAATGTTGGGAAAAATCATGGACAAAGGACCTACGATATTTATAATCGAAGACGAAGATCAATATATATTTGGAAGCTATGCACCAGAGTCCTGGGCACTCAGACCTCAGTTTGTGGGTAACGATAGTTCCTTATTATTCACTTTAAGTCCTGCGATGCGTTGCTTTAGCGCAACAGGATACAATGAACACTATCAATATTTGAATTTAAACCAGCAAACAATGCCGAATGGCTTGGTTAGTATATAAATTTAATTTACCAATGCTATGTTAATTTGTAACAAACCACTCACACAGGGTATGGGTGGACAATTTGATTATTGGGGTTTATGGATTGATAGCATGTTCGGTGATGGCCAAAGTGCCGAGAGTTGCTCAACATATCGCGATTATGTGCAACTTAGCAAGCGAAAGCAATTCAAGATCCGTAACATGGAAGTTTGGGCTGTTGGCGATGTGCCAGTCAAGAATGAAGACGAAACAGAGGAAACTGGTGGCGCGGTAAGTAACTAATTTTAAAAACTTTTTATATGATTATGATTCCTTTCTTATCTATAAATTTTAAAGCGTTCGGTGCTCACCAATTTGGAAGATCGTGCCATTTTAGAAATTGCCGGCAAGAAAATGCACTCGGATGGTCTTCGTGACCCCGATATGGATCAGTGATATTGCTTTTCCATTTCATTTTATCAATTTTACTTCATTTGACTTTAAGATTTTATTATTCCTTATTGAAATTAGCATAAGCAATAATCCTAGTTTAGAATATCGAACAAAAATATGTACGAGTATGCTGCTGATGGTGTGAATGGGGCATAGAAGAGACTGACTTGCGTTTTAAAGTATTTTAATATTGAGAAAATTGTCTGATTGTCGATTGTCTGTCTGATGAGTGTTGTAATAGATGTAATGCACATTACGATTGTTCTATTCTAGGTTTCAATTATTATATTTACAATACATACATACAATACATATTACTTATTAATACGCTTAAGAAAATCAATAATGATAATTCCTCGTATCGAGTCTATGGACTTTAAATAAATAATAAACTTTTGAAATTTTCTAGTTAAGATTTATTGTTTTTGTTTTCGAATTTAAATAGAAAAGAAATATTATATTTACTCATCATAAATGCCAATATCATTTAAGCTTATGCATCAACTGCTGACAAAAGTAACAACGAAAATGGATCTTTCTCTATTGAATAAACATAATTCGGAGCGATTAGAAATGGAGAAGTTGAAGGGTTGACAGGTCTTTAAAGCTTCGGCGATACATATGACAGAGTATGTCGATTCATACAATTCTGACAATTGCTTAAACCAAAAATCAATCTTAATGCTGAAATGCTCTATACGACAATCTCGATAATATCACGTCTGCATCTCAGCTAAAAAAGCCACAACTTATCCTGGGGCAGATGCACCTTCCGACAACAATGTTTTGTTGGTAATAATTTGTGTGACAATAAGTCTGTCATTCGCAAAAAGAAACCCAATTAAATTGTGATGGTAAAAATGACATTTCATGAGAAAATCCCTAAATTATGTGGGAAGAGAAAATACTTAATTTCACAGTAAGACAGACTCTTTGAATATTTAAAAAAGAAGTCACAAGTCAATGGATGACAGAAGAATTCAAGATTCCAATTTATAAACAAGAATGAAAACCATATATATTGGGAATGAAGTACCGGGGCTTTACGTGCTCGCCTGTCTGTAAGAAGACTCAAGAACACGGTGCCAAGCACATGGATTGAACGTCAATCAACGTCCCCTTGGATAAATATCCGCAGGTACCAAATTAGAGTCATATTAAATTTGGAATATGACTCCCTCCTTGGTGGGGAGCGAGGCCCACCTTAAACCTCTGCTGCTCTCTGGGTCACAGCACCCGGTTGTATAACGCAACTCCACGTCGAGTTATTACTCTACCCGCATTTGGGTAAACCATAAACCACCACGATACTCCCACAAGGGGGCCGTACCCGCTGGCCAGGACGGAACAAGTTCCGTGGGCTCCTGACCACCCGTGGTACCAGAAAAAGCCTCTGGTCAGACTTCGTACCGGAAGGTACTACCAATTCGAACCCCAAAAAGTCCATGGGTTGGTGCCCCATTATGTTTTCATTCATGTAGTAGCCAAGAAATCCAATTTATAGAGGATAACCTGGATCACAAATTATAAATGAAAATAATGTTCCCTCCAGGAATGTGAGATATATATTGGGAAGTAAATAGTGAAATCAGAAGGAAGAGTCATATTGCTGAAACAAAGGCCAACTGTCAATTATGTGACTAAAGATGAAATAGCGGAAGCCATTCAATCAATGTAAAAGTACAATGCAACTGACCCGGTTGGGGTGGGTATCCATAATTCAGAAATTAATACATAAAGAAACTTACCTTGAAAGGTATTTGACAGTCTTAATACAATAAAAAGATTAGTGGTGGATTTCCACATTTCCTGCTAGTAAGCTAATCAAATTTTACCGCCCCTACCCCTACAATTCGATTATCATATTAAATATAATCTCTTTGTCAATGAAATTTTAACTTTATGACTTCGTCATAATTACATTAGCTTTTTCGCGTAATTCATATTATTGCGACGTAGGGGATTGTTGTGACAGTTACTACATTATTTTATTGTAACAACCCAAATATTTAGTTAAGATTGCACAAGATATCCTTTTTGGATATATTTTCTGAGCCAATAAAAGCTCAATCAAATCCTAGTACTACAAAAAAAAAAAAGGCTTAAATACTACTTACACAATAATGTATAGTTGGAAAAGTAATAAAATAATTATATTGTCACGCAGTGAGTTTGTCATGAAGTTTGTATCAGACAGAAGGAGACATCGGAGACCCCATGAATAAACAGTCTAAACAGACCATTAGGGTGTACCTAAAGGGGCCTTCTCCCAATGACTTTTGGTTTATTTGCTAAAAAAAAAAAATGTAGATAAGATGTTTGAAATTTAACTCATTAGAGCTAGGGTTCCTGAAGATACCACCATGGGTACATACATATTATTATGATAAACATCACAGTTGCTAGTTATGCCTATGGTAACTATACATACATACCATTAAAGAATTCAAGGTTAAAGTTTCAAACATCCTTGAAAATCAACTCAATCGTCTGGAATGATAAAAGGATCAATAAGAAAGTGCTCATCAAATAAATACGCCAACAAATTCTGATTGGTTCACATCCCAAACTTTGTTTTGAATATAAAACACTCTATTGCAAGGCAATCTAACTTTGGGGCACTGCAGCATAGACGAATATTGAAACCCTGCAAGAATTTCAATCCATGCTCCTTCGAAGACTTGTCGTAGCCAAAAATTCTGTTTTGCATATAAAATAATGCTTAGAGTTTAATAATATATGGACATGAACTGGCTAAATTCGCATGTCTGTACTAATGTAATTATATTGTATATATTGTATTTTCTCAGCAAATTTAATGAATTTTTAATAGGCAGATCTTAAAAGAAACAATAATATAAAAAAATAAATAAATTAATAATCATTCGGTGGATTTCATATTTAAATGTCAACAGCATAACCGGTGAGAGTGACACCAGGTGAGATTTCCTCTTCAACATAGGAGCCAGCTTCCTCGAATGAACGTGCATTGGAATCTTCAAAACTTTTGCCTACAGATGGACGGCTTGATTGACGCAAAGGTGGTGCACGATTACCAAAATTTCGAGCTGCACCAAAATTGGAAGAGTTGCCTTCATCAAATCGTTTTCCAGTAGAACGCAATTTCGGTGGTTGAAATGAATGATTGTTGGTTTCATTATCGTTGCGATTATGAAAGTCGTATGTATTTGATTCAGGACGTTGGTAATTTGTTTTGCGCAACATCGCTTTGAAATTAAATGGGGGATCTTCAGAATCCTGTAAAGTTTAAAAACTAGTAGAAATTGTCTTTAAAATATTTCAAACTATATTATTAACTCACATCACCATCATTAGATCGACGCACAATATTCTGTAGCTCACGTATCGGATCCGATGGTGGATAAGAAGATCGATTTGGATAGTTCTGATTATGAGATGGACGATTTTGTTGATTACGATACATGTTCGACTGAGGCATTGGTGGCGGTGGTGGTGCCGAATAACCTTTCAGAGAATTTCGTCGTGATCCGGGTCGTTGACCCCAAGAGTGGTTTGCATTATTGCTGTAGTTACTGTAGTTACTATTGTAGGCATTCATATTCATTTGAACTTGATTTCTAAAATATTACTAGATAGATCACTAAGTCCAATGAAATGTTAATGTTATGTTTTTTAGCCCACCTACGAAGCACTTGGGGATCTCGGAAGAAGCCTTGATTATAGATGACATCACTTTCACCCATGCGATCCCAGTTGGTTTGGCATGCCTGCTCTTTCTTATAAGCATTGTATGTAAGTAAACATGATGTCATTGAGGGATTACGCTGCAAGGGGCTATCCCAGGGTTCTTCATCGTCGTTTTGCCTCAGCAATGTGGTGGGAAATGTTTGCCGTGCTATTGAATTTGCGGGATCCACCATGTACTGTGTGTCGTAAAAGGGAATCTGATCCAAGCGGAATGGTAATTTTTTCGTTGGAATAGGCATTGGACCAAGTTGAGAAGAATTTACTTCACGCGTGTTAATACGTTCAAGTGGAACTGCACGTGTGCATTTGTTTAACCCGGCAACCATGCGCTGATTGTATATATGAACCTTTCAAAATCAACAGTTAGTATTGATAGATGAGAGCTTAAACTTATTTCAGAGGCAACCTGTTGCGATAAATTAAAAAAGTCCTGGAACCTTGCAGCTCGATAGTGTAGAAGAACCTGGAACAAAGATTTCTCTCGCCATTTCTTAGCATAGTGCATTATGAAGTCTCGAGTCTGTTCATTGACTGAAAGAAATATGGATGAATATAGTATTAAAACAAAAAGATACAATAATCAGTTATTATGTAGTGTTAACCGCCCACCTTGACCAGTCTTCTCATTGACTAAGGGTGGAAAGCGCATACGGTCCCGAAAGCCACGGAACGCTGTAAATAATACGAAAATACCATCATAGTGTTAGTATTTTGTAATCATTATGTGTCGATCTTAAAGTTACAACTGAATTGTTCAATGTTGTTGCTTGTCGTTGGAGGTGTCAAGGCTATATATGGGATCCGGTCATGTGTCTATCACCTTAATTTAATTAAATTTTCATTTGTTCTCAATGCAACACTTATAATTCATCATTGTGAAGGCTCTGCCGGTGTTACATATACTTTATTGAGGGTGGCAGAACGACGTAAGCTGCTTTGCGCCATCTTGTAAGTAGTTCATAAGAAGGCTGGGTGACAAAATTCTATTGCGTTTGCACACTGAAATGGTGAATGTGTATTTAAGCGGATTAAATTGTTTGCGGTTTCAATGGATTCATTGATTTTTAATTTTTTTTTTTGCAATCTTTATGCACCGAAGCTTGATATGGATTGGATTCTGATTGTTGTTTTTGTTTTTGTTATTATATATATGTATCTTTATTTTATTGCTGTTGATTACTTTTTGCTATATGCATTTGAATATTATTGTATTATAAGTAGTACTATATGTTTTTGTATGTAAGCAATGGTCATTACTGATCAAATAATATGATATAGGTACAAGAATCTATTCATCGAAAGATTCCTGCTCGATTCGTGAAATGCGATTGGCGGCAAGAGCTTCACATTTGCGTGATTCCAAGAATGCTTCTTCTACTTCAGATTGGGTATCGCTCATTTCAAGACACTCCTCATCGTAATCTTTATCGATACTTTTCGATTTACCTTTTTGAATTTTCGATGCAGCCACATCGTGATGAGTTCCAGCTTTGCTGCCAACTACATAGAAATCAAAAAGAAATGTTACTCTCTTGCTTTATAAAATCTTTTAATTTGATTACATACTTTTCGGACCCTTTCCACCTTTGACACGTTTTCTAGCCAATAAAGCACGCATCATGGATTGAACCTTGATCACCTTCTTCACCTGAATCTCGTATAGTCTGTAGATGAAATTCATATTAAATTCAATAAGTGAGAGATTATTTCGATTATTGAAAAAAAAAAAAAAAAACAAAAATTACCTTGCCAAGAACTCATCGTTGTAGTAACGTAAGAATACCTTAGTTTTACCTAGCGCCCAACCCTCCATCTTTAAACGAAGGAATAGCAAACGGCAGTTGTCTTTAGTCATTTCTACAGTTTCATCAAAGTCAAATGCCAAGAATTGATAACTATAATGTTAGTAACCGATTAGTCAAGATATCTTATCTATATAGAGGGGTTCTACAAACCGTTTTAGGAACTCCTCAAATGTTATGCGGCAGGAGTAACCACGTTGTCGTCCAATGACTGTGTCAAACACACCCAGAGCCTTCATTTGCTGTTGTACTAGATCGGTATGGAAGGCTCGTGGCTTGTATTCCAAGTCGGCTCGAATGCAACGAACAAATTGAACGCCCAGATTACTATTCTGACTAAGTATTTTGAGCAGTGTCAAGCAAGTGAAACGGAAATTGGCGGCCAGAGTCCGCAGATTGTTCACTTGTGAGATGCAACCAGCCGAAAGGGTGTTTAAGGCCTTCAATGAATTTTAATTGTTTTTATCTCATTTACAAGGTTTTGTAGGATTCTTACATATGACTTTCGTTCCCCATCATCCTTATGGGTGATACTCTCAAAGGGCATCGTCAAGTTGCCAGCTTTCGTAAGCTGATTAGTAAACAAGAGCATAATATTCTCATCAAGCGACGAACGGAATGTCTCAATCATTTCGGGTGGCACAAAATCTCTGTTGATATCGGTAAAGGACCGAGTGTCGTAAATGATGCGTCCGGTGAAATGGGCCACAGCTATTTCGGTGGCAGTGTGTTTCTTCACAAACTGGCTATGCTTCTCTACTACACGATCTGCTCGAGAATATTTATTATTAAAAATACAATATTGTCACTTTGTCCCTTAAAATCTTCTTACCCATTATCAAATCCTGATCCTGACTTGTCCTTGAAGCATCATCGATAATATAGAATAGACCATCGGGCTTTGTTAACAAATTGTCCAATGCGGTTTTATTGTCATAGAAGTTCAAATTGATAGTTGGTAGATCTTCGGCTTCCTAAGGGAATAAAAATATTTATATACTAGATATGGAACTCCTGTTAGATGCAAAGGATCATACTGACCATTTCCAGCATTTCGCTTATAAAAATTCTTTGGTTGTAATGATATTGCATTTGTTCATTCAAAGTGTTTATCATGAGCTGCTCTAATCCATTGCGATGGAAACACTCGAATCCGAACATATCATGAATGACAATGGTATTTGTGTCGCCACTGGTGAATAATTTACAAAAAAATGGGAATATTAATCAAATTAATCTATATAGTTATAGTATAGACTTAGACTTACAAAACGGCACGAGGAAATGACATGTTCATATTGATTTTATTAATTATATAATCCACTAGACGAGAATAAATGGTTGAAGCCACTGCATCGCGTGCATCTCTAGCCTCTTCCGTTGTATACTGGCGTCGTTCAGCGATGCCACCTTTAACCATTATGAAATTGGTTATGGACCACATAAACTTTTTCTCATCCACACGCAATAATTCTGCAATGCGTGACACAATTTCTGTGTTTTCGACTTCGGCGAATTTACCCGACTGTCGGAAACGTATGTTGCCTATGTTCAAAATGGCGGAGAGAGTTTTACGAATGCTCTCCAATTGTTTGTGATTTAAATCGAGGTCCAGCAGAATGCTCTCAAACTCCTTAAATCGTTCTACATTACCCTCTGGATCATCTCTGCGATACTTCAATTTGCCAGGAGTGACATCTGGTGGAACGCGTAGATACCGATATTTGCGGTCTGGTTTCAGATTATAGTCTTTCAGACGATTCTCGCGATTCATATAATCATAGAAATAGTAGAAAATATGAAAGTTATGCTGGTTACTAAAACGAAATTGACTTTAGTTTTGGATACCCCTTATGATATTATTTTAAGGCACAAACCCATCCATAGTTGCCACTCTAAGTTTCTCCAACATGTACATGTTAAAAACAGCACCACTCATCTTTCCCGTCTTACCGAACGTTAAGTAGTATTGTAGCACGCATCGAGTGGAATCGTTGTTTATAGGCGTGCCAGCATTGACCATCATTAGGATAGCCTTAATAGAGTTTTCTACACGTGTTGTTGCACCTCGATTTCCGGCTCCCAAATAGCATAGATGCTTAATAAGTAATCGTACGTTTGTGGATTTCCCAGAGTAACTTTCCCCTGAGAATACAATATGTTGTGGTTCTTTGTGGTGAAGCATATCCTGGTAGGCTATGTCCGCCACAGAGAATATGTGTGGCGAATTCTCTGAACGCGATTTGCATTTATATTTTGCATGGAACTAATGATAATGATCACCTTAAATTGCGTTCTATAAAAATCGTTCAGTTTGAAACCTACCTCTTCCGAAAAATCTTCTTGAATATCATTGGAATTCAAAGACAACAGAATGTCACCGATAAAACTATAAGATCCACCAACTGTCATACGGTTTCTTAGCGTATCAATAACGGACTCTTCAACCGGGTTGTCTAGAGCAGCCAAATCTTCCGGATACATACGTTCGGGCTTATCATCAAATCGCTTAATGTAGCCACGATCAACAAATAGTTCTGGCTCTTTGTATAGCGACTTCACGTCACGTGATAGTTCCAACATTTCGGATAAGTCCGATTGCATCTGGAATTTTTACAAATGTAACCAGAAATTGATTGCATATTTAGGCAATCAGCTCACCTCTTGTTCATTTTCAATAAGTTCCGTGAGGAAAGGATGCTCAACCATTTCCACCATCATTGGACGGTTTTCTGGATTTTTTTCCAAGCATTCAGATATGAAATCATTGATCTGTTGGGACCAATTGGTTGGTCTCATCAAAGTAGGTGGTGGATTTCGAACAATCTGGAACATAGCTCGAGTTGGATGCATATCAGCAAACGGGGGCTTGCCATCAGCTAATTCAATAGTTGTAATACCAAGGGCCCAGACATCAGCACGTACGGTTATTTCAGGTTCACCTGAAATAGAGAAATATTATTCATATTATCAACTGGAAATCATACAAACTGCACTTACGTGCTTCCATTGCTGTAACAACTTCGGGTGCCATCCAGCAAGGTGATCCAATGCAAGTGCCACGTTTACCTAGCGTTGAGTCTACTTGGCGCGATAGCCCGAAGTCGCATAATTTGATGCGACCATTTTTCGTTAGCAAAATATTGTCGCCACGGATGTCGCGATGAAGAACATGGTTTCGGTTCAGTTCAATGGCAGCACGACAAGTTTCCCGAATAATATAGGCGATATGCTCTTCACGCATGCGACGATCGAGTTTAAGAAGCTTATTCACCATATCTACGGCAGTACCACCAGCGCAGTACTAAATGATAAAAGCAAAATTAAATCAAGATTGCGTTTTAAGTTGAATGGTATTTTCACTCACTTCCATAACAAACCAAATTTCATCTGGCCCATTTGACTTAGAAAGCTTGTAGGTGCCATAGAATTCCGGTAAATTTGGATGACTGCAGTAGTCGCGCAATGTACGATATTCTTCCTCAATGGAGACCTGATGATCCTCGTCATAGTGTTGAATCTTTAAGGCTACAATGCGATCATTATCGAGTTCTTTGGCGCGAAAAACTTTTGCGTTCACACCCTGAGCTATTTCTTCATAGATCTCAAATTTATCGGTTGGATCCGGAAGTTGTGAATATGGTAAATACATTTTGAAAATCCACTAATTTTTTGTTTCAAACTGAAACGTTTAACGATTTAAATTCAACAAATTTAATCTTATTAACAGCACAAAAAAGAAGAAAGAAGAAACCATATAATCACAAGTAGACATTGGCATATAATGATTTATATATATGGTAGACTTCTTATGTAAGCAACTTACACTGGCACTGAATTCGTTCTATGCAGGTAAGGTCCTAATTTTGAATAATTTATTTTTATATAGAACGCTTCAAGGTCGTTGGATAAAAGGAAAGTTTTTATTTTCTACACACTGGCTTGCTCCTTGGAACGCCTTATTCTTAGTTGTCCTTTAGTAAAAGTCTATCAATCGAAAATATATTTCAGACCGCCGTGCAGTTACGACAACTGCAGAATACCAACTGAATCATTGGACTGTCCACAAAGCAATTTTACTCCAGAAGAAACCATACAAGTTCACATGAAGACACAGAAGACATCAACCATAAAATGCACTGTCACTTGACTTTAGTTTTAAACTATTCTCTTCTAACAACTAGAATTTTATTGATTTTTAGCTAAAAAAAAAACTTATTGTCGAACGAACTTTTTAACTACAATATTACGATTCAGCAATACGAGTGAGTACTTTGTATTAGTGGCTGCTTTGTGATTTTCTAATTGAATTAGAATCGTAACTATCGATGATGTCTATGACATTCACGTGCCTCACAATGACGACGATGAAGATTGCGCAATGTGAGCGTATTGCTTGCATGGATGATTCAATCAATGGATTGTTAGACATACATAATTATAAGTTTCATTGTATTATTATATTATTGTTTATTATTTATTTACAAGAATATGTCAAAAAAGACGAAAAGATATGATCGAAATACATACAACACATACATATACATGTGATTGAGATTGAGATTAAGTACATAAATACATGGTAATAATACTAATTGAATGACTAAAGTTTACGTTGTATAAAGTTCTTTCTCAATTATCTTTGGTTTTGATTTTTCAGAATTTTGAACTTTCTAATCTGTTTTCATTTGGTTTATCATAGCATTCATTATGTTTCACGGTCCATTCAGTTTACTAATGATATCAAGTCTTAATAAAACGACGGTATTGTGCGGTCCTTTTATGGCTTTTATATTTTGTTGGTGGTTTGATGGTTCTCCTTATCCTAAAACTAATTGCAAACACTGATCCATTCCTCCACATGACATTCTTCGCATTCCACATTACAGCACCACTGAAATTTGCAACGACAACGTTCAGCTCGACGTTCTTTCACTTGACTAAAGCCACGACCACAGCACAGTGAAGTGCATCCATCACTAGTCGTGGCATTTTTATTGCATTTCCGACCAACGGTACCTAAAATTGATTTGAATTTATTATTTATTTATTAAAAGAAGTTTAACTTTAAATAAAAAAAAAAAAAAACAAGAAAAAAGAAGCTTAACTTCGGCTATGCCGTTGTTGTTATAACGCCAAGCACCAGAGGAATTTCATTATTGATTTGACTTCTGTTTAGAGTAGAGTCAGTATGCATACATACATACAGCATATCAGCATTGAGACCGAAATATTTGTATGAGAGATACTATACGATCCAGTAATCCTAGGCTCTTAAAATTTAAATGATTAGTGAATATGGGTCAGACACTTACGGTTTCAAAATTTCAATAGTACAAAAACCAAAAAAGTTTTTCTAATAAGATCTTGAATTTGTATTTGGGTTCGTATGCGAGGTCAGGAGGTCACAGAAATTTAAAGAATTTTTTTGTGTTTGATTCGCAGCGTAATGTTAAAACTGACCTCATTCATAGCAAGTACAAATTCGGCTTCCTTTAATCCGGCCTGATGGAAGACGAGTGATAAATTTGATACGATTTTTTTTGTTAAACACGCTTATATTTTCATTATAGCACGGTTGTGTAAATATTTTATTCTTCGATTTGTTTTGTTAATGTTAATTGAGAAATTTTACAACTTGAACACTCAATTCAAAGTGAATGATTTACAGGAAAAACTATTGAGGATATCTAAAAGTTATTTCAGATAGTGACTATAATGAAGAACTGTTGATTGAAAGAATTCAAAATTGGTTGACAACAGTTTCGAAAATATTCACGCTATAGAAGATTTAATTTAACTAAAGTTTTGAATCGTTTTTCCTAAATTTAAATACAACCATTGAAAGACGAGTGAAATTCAAAAGGGATTTAGAAGAACATGTCTTTTCCTATCAAGAGTGCTACAATGAATTGATAAAAAAAAATCAAAAAAGTTGATTTAAACAAAAAAAAAAAATAATAATAATAATAATAATAATAATATGGGGCCACCATATTACACTCATTCACATATTTAAAAAAAAAAGAATTATTGAACTTAATGAATGTTATGATTTCTGTGATATACCAAATCCTATAGCTCCGGCTGAAGCGTGGGGCCAAGTTATCTGTTATAATTATTTTTTTAACATCGAAAATCTAATTTTAAGAGTTGACGTTGTTTGGAATCTAGGGACATTCCTGGAAAATACTGTGTTAAACAAGGCTTATATTATATATTATGGATATCGTCGCTGTGCCTGCCAAATTTCCAATGTATTGAAAATTTTGTTTTTTTGCACTTAATACTTATAATATCCGTTTCATTGTCTATGCGATGATAAAGTTAGTTTTGTAATATTCGAAATAATAACAAGCTTAACACATTAAGTATATACAACATTTTGACATATTCATAGCTGTGATATAAGTTACGAGTATACTAAATATGTTGACTACAATACGAGACACAAAACTTCCCATATCTCTGATAAACACCTCACTCAAAATTCAACAGAAAACTACTTGTAACACAGCTCCAAATATCTGTATGCAATCGTACTTTGTTAGAATAAAATTAAAATACAATAGCACACATTCATTTCCTCCGATGGATGTTATCAATATAATAACAAATAAATAACAATAAAATTATATTGGTCCCGGGCCATTCGAATATAAAAACTAACGAATTAGCTGTTGAATTGAAATGAAATTAAAAAAAAAAAAAAAAAAAAATGGCAAAAGTATTTAATAAATAAATAAATCTTGTAACTATTTATTTAAATTAAAGCGTTAAGAAATAAATCTAAATTAATTATATTCTATTTTATGCTTAATAAATATTAGTTTTCATTTATTATGTATACGCCTCCGATAAAATACTTGCTTGCAACAAACAACACTATGAAGACTAGATAATTTAAGTGGAAGTGGAAGTGGTATTTGCATAAATAACAATTTTGTGGCATAAAATAAATTGTTGCTTGTGCCAATAATTGTAACTATAAATTACTATTAATTTGAAGGCGTCAAATATAGAATGACGGACAGACAGACAGGCAGACAGATAGACAGATAGATAGGCATGCAGGCAGACAGTTGTCTAGTAATGTATTTGATTAATGCAATCTATTAAAATAGATGCTTACCTTGTATGTCAGCACTTAAATCGCGTTCACAAAAATTTGGGGATCGTTGATAGTAGAATAGCGAAGTCTCTAGTTTGCGTGCTGTGCGTTGAGCTTGTGCACTTTTCTCAGAATCACCAGCTTTCCGAATAGTACGTTCCGTACCAGTGCGCTCCAGTTCCAAAAGCACATCACCACTAATATGGTCAAGATTTGAATTGGGACCATTCGACTTTTTATTGCGGGAGCGCTTTAGTACAACAATGGGTTCACCATTGCCCAAATTCGATTGATCGACCAACAAAGCCTTTCGAAACTGATGTTTAAGTACTTTACCAACGACATGGAAGTCTGGCGCCGATTTCCAACAGGTCTTCAGTTGACAACTGCCTGACATCCCATGGCACTTGCAGCGGAATTCCATGTTATTCGATACGGCCTACGACACACAACGACGTGGATGAGTAGAATACAGTAAATGTGATTGATTGGAAAGAACGAACACTTTTAGGAACACTTACGATGCGGCCGGCATGATTGTTGTGTAAATTGATTTTGGACTGAATGTCGCCCGCCTTTTCGCGGCAGTCTAAAAACAGCTTAGAGTATTCGACACCAAAGTCCATGTTGTGCGAACAACCGCCCCACTTCCAGCGACTTGCGATCTTGGCACGCTCATACTTCTTTTCGTCTTCAGGTGAGAGTATCTGATTAATTTCCAAATACTGCAGAAAGAGTTTCTTTTCCTTGTCGAGTGATTGTCGCAGATTCTTGTTTAAGGTTTTGCGGTTAACTGAAGGATCGCAACCACAGGACATCAGGCGACCTTGACTGCAGGCACGCGCTACGCTGTGCGCTATACCAGCGGCTGAAATAGCATAAGCAAATGCACTTTCTCGATAACCTGAAAATACACAATATGAAAAGTAAATGAACGAACAAAGAATACTTTCAAATTTTATGCTGAAACTGCCATAAAATATAACCAAGTTAGGTATTGATTAGTCGGATAATCTTCCTTTACCATCATTACACTTTTATGCATTCGATTTAGGAGTTTGTGCAAAGGAAATCACCTTCACCTCCAACTCTAACTTCAATTCCATTGGTATTTACTTTGTATGCTCAAAATGCATTCTTATTTTTACACTGCATCTTTAAGTAGCCAAGCGCATTGCCAACATTTAATTCCCGGTGGAGTTTTAGAGTTATGTACGTCGGCAACCTGAAGAAGGTTTCTTATTGCTGCTGTTGCTCCCGTTGTTGGTGGTGTCGGAGGTGGTGTTGTTGGAGTTGGTGGTGTTAGTGTAGTTGCTGTACTAATCATGTTTTTATGCAATGTTCAACATATTTTCATGCGTGTCAAGCGAGCTGTCGGTTCCACAAGGACACTTGAGAGTGGAGTTCTTGTGTAGTTGTTCTTCTTCCACATAATTCTTGTTATTGCTATTGTTTTTGTTGTTACTGATTTAATGGCATTAAAGCCGTGATGCGTAAAACAAAAATGAATATAATTTTTGTCTTATTTGAATTCAATATGTTTTTGTAATTTTTTTTTTTTTTTGTACAAATCGCAACTAATAAAAAACCTAATTCAATTACACAAAGGAAAACCAATTAATATCCATAATTGATTAATCGATTAAACTAAATAAATGAGCTCAGTAGATGCAGCAATATTTGAGTGATAATTAAAACAAAAGCAACAAATTAAGTTGTACTAAAATTTGTGTTAAATCTTTCTCATGAATATTCAATTTGTAAGTTTTTTCATTTTCATTAGAAGTGGTAAACAAGTTATTCCTGATGATTTCAAAAATATTTCCGTATGTGATTTAAAAATGTTCCTAATAAGCAAGGTGGCTACACCGCTTCGTTGGTTAATTCAAATATAAAAAATGGGCCAAGTGCGAGTCAGACTCGTACACGCAGGGTTCCGTACCAGATTGGGGTTTGTATGCGGCTACTCCCCCTAGTGGTTCGATTTGACTGATTCCAATAAATGTACCGTGCCTATATTAGAAACTTATAGTGTCTAAATTTCAGTTCAATAGTCCAAAAAACAAAAACGTTTTTCTAATAAGAACTTGAAGTTTAATGGTGGGTTTGTATGGGAGGTACCCTTTCTAGTGGTCCGATCAAATTAAAATTTCGACAGAGTACGTTTCTCAGATGTATAGGCACCAACTATTCAAATTTCGAAATCGTGGGATTACTGTATCGTACAGCTGCTATACAAACTAAAATGTTTATTGTATGGCGACCGCTTTAAGTTTTTGAAATTATTTTAGTTTGAGTACTTTTTGCTGATGCTCGGATAGAACTACTAGGTTCAAGAGATATGATCCGAGGACGGACGGGCGGACAACGAAGTCCCTTTGGTACCCTTTGATTCCGGAACCCTAAAAAAAGTAAGGTCATCGGCATTAAGTTGTCGAGCCGCATTGGGTGATACTCATACTTGCCTTGGGCCACGGGTTAGACAGTACTGATTCGAATATAGAATTTGTCTGCCGTGATTGTCTTGCTCTGAGCCTGCTACCGCCCCGTCAAAGGGTCCAGCGCCCATAAGGCAGCGTTATAGCCCACTTTGAGAACCTAAGTTCAACACAATGATAACAAGAAAGATTCTTTGTAATTGTCGGTTCCGAACGAATTGTATTATCAATAATCGATTAATCGATCACATATAAACAGATCCTTGGCACTCACTAACATTGAAACGATAATTAAGATGTTCAATTGGATGTATGGACACATAGTATGTATGTATGTATGTATGATACATATGTTATTTGCATATGAGAATTTTAAAATGTGCGATAAAACGAACAAACACAACAACAACAACGATGAAAGCTTGTTTGTTGTTAAACGTCAATTGTCGTTGTTTAACATGTTGTACATACACATATGTCACTTTGACAGGTTAACGTCAGTCACTCGCTCACTCACTCACTCATTCACTCATGGCTCACTCAATCAGTCAATAAGTCCTGATGATGGCAAGTCGGATCACGAGTGTGGACAAATGCGAATGCAAATGTCATTGTTGTTGTTTGTGTTGTTGTTGTTGTTGTTGTTGTTGTTGTTGCTATAGTGACTTGACAACTTGACGACGCACTTGTTGCTGATTGTTGATGTTACTGTGTTGCTGTCATTGTTGTTGTTGTTGTTGTTGTTGTTGTTGTTGTCGTTGTCATTGCACTTGATACTGATGGATGCATGGTTTCGATTTCGATTAGCCAACGCAATTTGACTGCTAAATGTCAATAGCAACGCAATCACATCATCACAGGCGTGTCATCGTTATCGTTGTCACGCTGCCTCACATCATTTACGTTTCATCATCAGTCAGCCAGTCAGCCAGTCAGTCAGTCAGTCCACTATGTTACGTACTTATACATACGTTACAATACAATACGAAACGAATTATATCAAATCGAATCGCTACGTTACGATACAATACGAGACTGTGAGGTATGGAGTTAAGCGATTGATTGTTTAACATATCGTTAAGTCGCCATCAATCAAATTGAGGACACAGCGACGACGTCAATGACGACAATGACGATGACAATAACAACTTGAATGCCTAACAAAGCATCCACCTTGATTTATGTCAAACATATATATCTTTTAATTCTTTAACTGTGTCTGTTTGCCAGTCCAACTGTCCACATGTCTGTCCATCTGTCCACCTGTCCACCTGTCTGTCTGTCTGTCTGTCTGTTAGTGGGTTTGTTTAACTACCTTTTTGTTGAAATTACTGGTCACTAAAGCTCAGTTGCGAACATTTCTGTACATAAAATGTATGAATGTATTTTAACCATGATTCTTCATGGTTACCAAACGACATTTGACAATGCGAATTACTCTTGATCGGCAACGGATTTCGGATCTTGCAACGCTAGGCATTGTCCCTTTTCTTCATTTTGCGCATAAATTGGCTGTCGCTCGTATTTCGACAGTGGTTCGGATCGAAAGTAATTGTTTGCGACATACGTCGTCGTCGTCGTCGTCGTCGTCGTGGTCGTTCTTGTTGTTATTGCAACAAAGGTCGTTTAATATGTAGTACTCCTTTGATGTTTTCCATTCACATCACCCCGAATACCATTCACATCATCTCATTCACTTACCAAATGCAATGGTGGTTTTTCTTAAGGCCTGCCTGCCTGCCAGCCTGCCTGGTTGTTGTCTACGTCGTCATTGTCGTCCGTCGTTGTCGTCGTCTCCAATTGATTGACAATAATGCATGGCGAAAGAGCGCTTACTCAATAAGATATGCAAAATAGTTGACCCGTCAGTCATTCAATGCAGTTCGCGGCTTACTTGATTCCTTTCGATTCACTTGGCTTCTCATGCTTTACCGTACCGTCAGTCCATCAGTCCAACCACTGAGATCAGCCCAATGCAATCCAAAATGATGCGATCCGATTATCGGACTTGGTGCTTGGTGCTTGGTGCTTGGTACTTGGTGCTGCTTTGCTGGGACTCTTGTCTTCGTCATCGATGTCAACAGTGTTGGTTTCTTCCTTATTTAATGGACAAGCGTTGACATATGGTTTACTATATTCAAGCTGTCCATTCGCTAGTTATTTGGAAGTGTACACTGTACAACAAGCATACATACATAAGTGAGTTCATGTTTGCATCGAGATTTATGGGTTGGCATTGTTTTACTTTGTTGTTGGTATGTAGTATTTTTAATTTTTTTTTTTTTGGGAGCATAAATGGAAATTGCTTAATACACTGCAAAAAAGGTAAACAAACAATCATGGCAAACAACAGATACCAACCAAACTTCACATATATATACATCATTCAAGGAGAGTCTAGACTCTAGACTCTAGACTCTAGAGTGACTAACTAAGCAATATTCCATCCATACTTATACAAATATACAAATATACTCTCGTAAGTATGGATATAAATGTTTGCACATACTTATTTGGTCAAAACAGAATACGATTAAACAAATTCTATAGACTTGAAGTCATTTTAATTGTTGCTATACGAAGGTGACTGCTGACTGACTAACTAGATATTTCTTTGATTTGATTATCAGATCATCAGATCGATCTCTTCTACACGCTACTAGAATTCTTCTTCTTCGTAGCTAATGACAGCAGAAGCTTCACAAACAAAAAAATACGTTAAATTTATTCAAATTTCTTGTTATTTAAACTCGTTTAAATTGTAGTAATCACATCGTTGGATCGTTGAATCGCTGAATCGTTCACTCGTTCGTTGGATTGTTTCTGGCCAATTCATTTGTTGACCGAAACATTTATCAACTGTGAAGACAACAATTCGTTTAAATTGAAATTGAATGAAAGAAATAAATTGCCTGTCTGAAATTGTATGCTTCAGTACTGCAGTGGCACATACATTACTTGCACTTCCAAGTCAAGTCCATTCTACCAACGAAATTATTTACTTACTGCTAAGAATCTTATATACGAGTAAAAGATGCCTTTCTGCCTTGTACGAGTAAAGTTTGTCAGAAGCCATTTTGTTGCAAAAGGAGTAATTCCTCTTAATACCCTTCACATTTTGTACTTTTATATATTCTGATTTCGCCATGTAAGTCACTAAGTATAAGTAGATATCAAGTTAGACAATTATGATTGAACTCAAGACAAAAGCCAAAGAGATCATTAAAATGATTCATGTTATATCATATTTTTTATTGAATTCTTGTACTTTTTTTTGGATGCCCCTCAAATTGGCACAGTTAGAATTGCAGGAGGATCGCGTTAGTTATATTGGGTCAGATTAAGCTAAATACGAGTATGTATGTGATTCATGGACCTTTATAATATTCTTTATAGAGGTTTATTTTTTATTTATTGTACAAGTCAGTTCTCAAACCTGCACATTTAGAATGGATCCTCTAAAAAGATGGAAGGTTGTGCTTGGGTTGGGACAATCAGTCATTAAAGAACTAACTTTCTAATTCAGGGAAGCGGGGCGTAAAAGCATTTATTTTCACATTTTATTTGTACACACATCATTTGTATGAGACATTATTATTCGATCTTTAAGATATATAGCCACTATTCTAATCGACGATTTCAACTATTGTACTTAATTTGATTTTTTTGTTTTTATATAATTTTCTATTTTCTATTTATTTGTAGTTTTTATTGTTTTTGTATATGTACATTGTTAAGAACCAATATGACTTAAAATTGTTAATTTTTCATAAATTTCTATAATTAAAATCTTTTCTTTTGGAAGGCAGCTTAGCCAGCTTTGGTAAATACTAAAGTATCCCACTTATTTGTTTCTTTTTGCTTTCACTGAAGGGTATTTAATCGTTTGATAAAGCCGAAGTTAATGATTTTCCATGTTAGTGTAATCTTATGATTGTACTAAGTTGGAAGACAGACTCTACCTAATTAGTTAGTTGGTTTTAATCAATATTACTGATTACTTGTTTGATAAAAAAATTTAGTTGAGCAAAACTTTTCAGTTTGCCCTCATCTATTTAGCAAATGTCGTTCAAAATCAGAGATCTGAATGAGTCTCACGCAAACATCATTAATACGCTTTAGAAAGCGGCAAGCTTTAGATACTCATACTAAGTAACACGCAGCCTGATCACTGGTCAACAGCAGCAGCAGCAGCAGCAAACACATCAACCGTTGAAACACACATCCGTCCGTGGTTGTGTATAATGTATACAGACGCCTGCCTCACAGTGGCAACTTGATATTAGTCAGCGGCTCAATGTGTTTTCAAAGAATTTTCAAATCTGATTCTGAAGTGTGCATGTACGAGTTCACAGGCATATGACGAGTACGCAGTATTCAGAGCGGTAGTCTCTAGTAACTGAAGAAAGTGGTGAAGATCTATTGGCATTTCATGAAGTCTAACTAACTAATAATGAAACTGAGAAGAAATGTGTGCTGCTTGTTTCTCTTTTCAGCAATGCGAAATTCAAGTCAACAAACGACTTAAAACAAATTAAATGAGATTTATGGCAACGTCTGGAAATTTGATATCCCAAACAAACGGCATGCGCATCGGACGACATCAGCAGTTGGTCATGGAAAGTCCATCAGTTGATCGGTGTATCTCTTCCTCCGGCCATTACTTCTTCTGTTCATCCACTGGAATACGTTTGTCTGTCTGTCGGTCTGTCTGTCTGTCTGTCAATCTGTCCGTGTGTTTGTCATAGTGTCGCACATAATAGAATAGATTTTATGCATAAAAGTTGCGGTTCTGTAATATTAGGAGTGGTTTTGGTGTCTAATAATGCAAGCTTAATATCTTTAGACTTGCTCGTTTGGTAAGTTGCATGCGTACATGAGGCCGCCTGGTCAGTTAGCTGCTTGTTTAATGTACCGCCGACAGATAGATATGTATTTACACATGTATACAGATACAATACATATAGATAACATGGTCCAGCACAGCTGATTTGCTTTGAAGCGAGTACATTGTCTTATTGCAACACAAATTAGACGCTTTGCTGAACTTTCTTGTGGGTCTAAAGCGTAAAGAGTTTCGTTTCTTGGTGGCGCAACCACAAACTCGTTGACAGTTGTTGCGGTTTCCATTCAAACTAATCTCCATATGCGTCATGTCCAACATCAACAACAACAAAGCACAACAACAACAATAACTACAATAACATTAGCAACAATAACAATAACACAACAATAGCATGTTTGTTGTAAGTTGCAGCTAAATTAGCTTCGTTTAGTATTTTAGTTTTTGTTTTTGAGTTGCATAAAAAGGTTTCTTTACGCGCATATTTAACGGTAATTTGTTATCGCCTTAAAGACACATTCTTCAATCATCTTCAGATAATCTTACTTACCTTTCTTAAGCAGGTTCGATGTATGTGGATTTCGACTTTTCGTACTTAATGACGAACAATTCCAACGATGCCATTGAAATTGCACTTGACACTCCCGAATGGCCATGTCAAGTCCTTCTAGGGCTGCAGCTGTCACATCACTTGCTTTATAGCAAAGTTCAAGTTGATCCTTTGTTAGTCCTGGCACAGAGCGGCATGTAGCGCGTCCATCAGGCATACAATTGCTGCTAAAATTTATTGAAGTCAAGAATAAATAAATGAATATTTAATTGAAACATACAACAACAAAGTATTTTAATATTGTACTAGTGTGAGTCAGATGATGCGCATGTTCTGTGGCTTTCTGCTCATTTGACCATCAGTCAGTTTTGCTTAATGGATTTATGCATTTGCTTGCATAGTAATTAACCTTGAAATTTGAATTCTAGTTTTTGTATTTTTTTTTTTTTTATTTCTGCGAAATTATATCTGAGATTTAATTAAGCAACAACAAGATATTTTCATGGCAATTTAAAAAAATATACTTCAGCTTCTGTTGCCGGCTAAACAAATTTAATTTAATAACTTTGCTAGAGTGAAATATTTGAAATAAATCTACAATATACACGCAAATAAACCGCAAAATCTAACAAAATATTTATATAAGATGGCAGCCACAACAAAGAAAAGGCAAACCCAAAACTTCAAAACTGATGATGAGTCTTAAAGTTCAACAAAATACATTAAATTTTGATGAATTGTTGTTTATCATACATACAAGCATTTGAAACGAAAATGGTTTAACCATGGATATCGTCTAAGGGGTTCATATCACTTTCTTAATATAAAATGTGAATTTTATAAAAATCAGTAGAAACATTTTCTTTAATAAATTTTGACAAAATTAGGTTGAACCTTCATGTGTTGATTAGAATATTTGACATAAAGTGTATTAAAATTTTACTTTAAAGGGTTTTATCAATTAAAATTAATACTTTCACTAAGCTAAAAAAACACCTTGAGGGACATCCAAATGATCTCTCCTGCTCTTCTGGTTGTTAGAAAATAGAATAAGTTCTAAATTTTCTTATAAATTTTTTCACAAATTTACGATTACACAGGAGGTTAAAAATTTACCCATTCTTAAATCCAAATAATTTAAAACCAAACTTCATATTTCATGGATGCAACTTTTGTTAAATTATTGTATTATGGAAGACTTTCGACTCAAAATAAGGCAGACGACGCCTATGAATGTATAATAATTTACGTTTGTGACTTGCGATATGTAATTTGTTAAGATCAGATCAGTCAGTATATTTTAGCGTACTTCATATGTAAAACTTACTACTGCCTAAGGTCTTTAAAAGCTTTCAAGGTCGGAGGTGAAGATACGAAGTCTTGTAAGAACGTGCTCCAATTGAAGTAAAACATCTGAATCTGAATCTGAATCCCATATGCATGAGTATATACAATAGTATGTATGTAGGTATTTGATATCACATCACACAGATCTCGTTTCCATATGCTTGATGAGCTCAATGTGCGCGTGTGCATGGGGCAACATGGCGTATGGGCATTGCGCGAGTACGTGCCTCTTTAAACAGTGCCATTTCAACGTAGTCAGTAGTATCAGTCTATTGCAGGAATTTAAATTTCAATTTGTTGAACCCCATACATGTCTTTTATGTATTGTATATACAATTCGACATACAGACAAACATATGCATACACACACGCACGCACATACACAAATACTTAACTCATGTACATGTATGTATATTCTTGGATTTTTATAGATTTCTAAACTCAGTTTTTCAACATTTTGTGCATATTTGAGACCATTTTGAATTATAGTCTCGAACTTGTGTGAGTCCTTTTGGCATTGTTGACGATGCTGATGACGACGATGCTGATGATAACCTCTACTGAATGGCAGAAGCAACTTAGACAAAACACCCAGTTTGTGCTACTAAAAAGATCAAAGCATTCCTTAATATTAAACCGACATAACTTGATGTGTGTTTATGAGAGTTTGTCGAATAAGGATAGAGGCGAACTGCTGCTATGCCAGTAAGGAATTCGAGATTGTGGGAAACATTGTGTTTAAATTCTATGTAGTTAGATAATGTTTAACAACAATAACAGCAACAGCAATAGCAACAACATCAACATCAACAGCAGCAGTCGCAACAGTAAGCTAATCCTTGATTTATGCATGGGCTACCGTTTGACAGGCCTTTCGATTTGCTGGATTTGTACTCAAAATTTGTGACTGCGGCGCTTATTAAAACAAAGCATCTAAAAATCAAATTCAATAGAATTTATGTATTTGATTATCGTACTTTCATGTGGAGCGCAGAGTTAGTTGCGGTTTTGGCAGGCGTGGGAATGAATCTCCCGTTCTATCCATGACTACATTTCATAAAACCATTCAAATTATTATACGACTATAACAACCTTCAACAAAAGATATCAATGCCAATTTAGACCGGCATATTGATGCCTGTAAGTTTTTATTCTAGCTTTACCATATATATATGAGACCACTCACTCACTCACTTTTCGATATCAATATGCGGATAACCCGTAAAATTTACCTTATCTAAGTTTAAGAGACAAAAAAAGAAAAGAAATGAAATGAATTGAGAAAAAATGTTGAATCGATAAACGGTTCATTTCAATGTGTGTTTCGGTGTATTTCTCATCATCATTATCCAATCTTAGTTTAGTTCTTGCCAAAGCGCAAAACACAACTGATCGATAAATATTGTATTTTCAAGCCACCAATTGGCATTGCAAAAGATAGCTGAGCAGAGCAGAGCAGAGTAAAGACTGTTTAAAACTGTGCGGTGACTTTCCATGAAGTACGAAGTGGCTTTTAAAGTCAATAGTTAGTTATCTGCCTGGGTTGACTGCCTGTTGCCTTATCTGGTTTATTGAAATTTGGCTTCAACAAAAAGGGGAACAAAACAACAGAAAAGTAAAAATCCAATATCCAATATCTAGACTTAAAACGATGTCTTATAAAGCTGTTAACAAAATGTGCATCAGTTTAAGTTTTTATCGTAAAGATATTTTGCATTAAATATCTTAAAACCAATTAAGATGAGACTTTCGTTTTAGGTTTTCCGTTTTTTTTTGTTTGGTTCGCTTTATCTGCAAATTTTATTTTATTTTTATTTTTTAATTTGAAATTGTATCTGAGAGTCGGTCGTGTGATTTTATCTTACGATTTCGTTGCGATTGGATTTAATGCAAATCTCATTATAAATGAATGTCATAGTACAATTTCCATAATTTACTTAAAATAATTTATTGATCGATAAAGAAATATTTTTGTAGTACATGATACTAACGACAATGTTTTTATTACATATCATGAATTAAAGTTTTAATAAAGAAAATTTGTCAAGTGGCAATATTTTTTTTACTGTTTGCTCTAAAAAGAGTCCTCCAAAAAAAAAAAAAAAAAAATTCGAAGAACAATGCAATGTTTCTATTTGCAAATGAGGTGCATCAACAACAAAATAGCTGCAATAACAAGAGTCCTGCATAATAGACATACTTGCCCCCCTCCTTGTATGAAACTACATGCATGTATGGCAGAAAGATACTTATGGAATGCATGTACTAAGTATACATGTGTAGAAGTGTACTTCATTTGCATTTCAAACAACAAAATATAGACTAGATAGAGTCTGTTGCAAAATGCACCGCAGGGAACACCTTCTTGCAACAAACCAACCAAACAACAACTGCGCCACTACAAAAACAACAACAACAACGCATATTTATGTATCTTATTATTATGTGTTTATAGTATGTGTACTTTGCCTCATTATGCGCTGCGATTACAAGGCGTTGCACATTGCACTTCAGATGGATGCATTTTTGTTGCTGTTTGATGCTTTATTCCTAGATTGACTTGGTTGTTGCAGTTGTTGTTATTATTGTACATCGTTGTTGTTTTATTCTTTATCTTTATCTTTTTCTTTTTTGTTTTGTGTGTCTGCTGAGTCTTTTTTTTTTTTCTTTATCTTTAAGACACCAAATAAGTAATTCAATTGGATGAATATAAGGAAAAGGTGCTTACACAAGCCATATTTAATTGGCTAAAAAACAAAATACAAAAGAAAGACCCAGCAAAGATCGCGCACAGGTGCATTATTGCTTTTGATAATTTTCGATATATCATGGTGTCCTTTACTTGCCTAAATACTAAACTACATAGGTGATTGCTTTAGATTAGATTAGATAATAAACAGATTCTCCTAGATTCTGGTAATCATTAGGAATTGAAAATTTTCCTTTTTAGCGATAAGTTTGTAAATTTTGTTGTTTTTAGGTAATCTAATTTTGGTCTAAATGAGGCATAACAAGTGCTCTGCTGATTATTTGTTGTAAAAAAAAAAACATGAGAGTAATAATTTAAAGAAAAATCAAAACGGTTTGATTTTCGCCAAACATTTGCACAAGGCCATCGACGACACAAATGGCTTGCGCTCCCTCTCTCTTTTCATAACATTTGCACAAATATTTGTATAGTGGATTCCTACCTTTAGTCTAAGTACAAGAATCTCTTCAGTTTCTTAGCGAAAGCGAAAAGGCATGAAGATGTTCGCCATTCTTGTATTTTTTGTGTCCTTCCAATGTTGGTGAGACATACTTATGTATCTTCAAGGTATTGTTTAAGCTGTTTTTTTGGTAGAACTCCAAGGCAATCTGCCTCTTCGTTCTCAAGTGAACTATTATGCCCTGGCACCCAAATAAGATGAACGTACAAGTGAGTGAGTGCTTCCTGCTACAACATAGACTTCTGCTAAAACATTAGTGTCCATTTTTACCAAGCTGTGCACTTTACACCGGAACTACAAACGGGCCTTTGGTTTGTTTTGGTTCTCAGTTAACCCTCCATGGGAGTTCAACTATAAAATTATTTTGGAATTTAATACTATACTTAGATAGCTTAATGTTGCACTTTGCCATAAACATATTACTTCTAATGGATTGCTTTACTATTGTACGATAGAATATATATTTTTGGGATCACCCTGTGATCTGTGATCGTGTATTATAATTAAGCAGGCGCGCGCGTTAAGTATTTACCACTTTGCTGTAATATTAATTACTCGAACACCATTTGACGACAGTTTTTGCGATTGTACTCAACCGACTCGAACGACTCAAGCGATTAGTCTGTTGTCACATCATGCCACTTAATTAATTAAATTGTCAGCACCTGTTGTTGTTGCTGTTGTTGCTGTTGTTGTTTCTGTTGTAGCTATGCTTGTTGATAGACATACATAGATAGACACAGACAGACGGACATACAGACAACTTCCTCACTCGATGATGGATTTTAATTTGCAAAAACTTACCATAACGTAAAGCAGGCAACAATTACAAAAACGACAAGATGTAAATGCAGCGCATGTTGCAAATAAGGCGTGGCAGCCGTTAACTTTGTTGGTAGTATTTTTGTTGATTTTGCCAATCGTTCGCCACCGCTGAAGCATTGACAGACTTTGTGTTTCAGTTGTTGTGGTTGCCGATCTTGTAGAGGTTGTTCCTGATGCTGGTGTTGGTCGTGTTGCTGCTGGTGCTGGTGACACTGCTGCTGATAATGATGAAGAGGTGGATGATGGTGATGTTGCTGATGCTGGTGATGTTGGTGGTGGTGGTGGTGGTGGTGTTGGTGGTGGATGCAACTTTGTTTTTTTTGGCGGCCTAAATGCATCGCTACTATTTAAGACTTGAATAAACTTTTCGCAATTGTTTGCTTTAAACTGCTGAATTAAGTTTAAGTTTAAGTTTATTTCGAAATAAACGATGCCAACGGAAAATGCAAACTCATTTACAAGACGAGTTAAGATGTCGTACATTTTTGCTTTGCATTTTCATCATCGATGAGAACCGGGAATAATAATTTATTTCATTACACTTTAATTAATTTTGTACACTTGAACAACATGAGCACAAAAATTTTACAACATAAAATATTCTTTTTTTATTTTTTTTTTTTAAATAAAATTATTCAGGGTAGAAGATGAAAACAAAAAAAATTGAAAGGATTTCACACTTTAAACTTTCCACGTATTTGTATAGATCGAAAAAATGGCATTTGGATTTGATTAAATCCGACAACTGCGAATGCGAGAGACACGTCCTTCCGATAAAACGATACACAAGCTTATGAACAGGACTCTGTGAATACGATTGGGTGTATGCAATTTCGACGAAGCACAATATTTGCTCTTGTTGCAGAGCGGACTGAGGACATTGCGCGCGTGCTAAACATGAACATCCTTGCTGGGGTATGCGCAAACAACGAATGACATACAACAAATACTGCGCTAAAATGAGCTAAGCTGAACTGAACCGAACCGAACTGAACTGAACTGAACTGAACTAAACTGAACTAAAGCAAGGATATAACATTGTAATGTAAGTAAGTACATATTGTAATAAGATGTTATGCTGAATGTGTTTGAATGTGATTTGGTTTGCTGGTTGGATGGGTTGAATGGATGAATGGATGGACGAATAAATGAATGAGAGCGCGCAGGTCTGTTCAACAAAATTATATCATGCGATAAAATTGTTGTCATTGCGATGATATTGTGACTGCTGATGTTGTCTTTGTTGTTTAATTTGCAAACCAATTAACACGGATTTTTTCTTTTTTTTTGTTTGTTTCTTGTTGTTTTCGCAAGTGCATTCCAACGATGAAAGGTTTTTCATTTTCCTTCGAAAATTAGCCAAGTGCCTTGAAGGCTCAAAAAAAAAAAAAATAAAAAATACATACAGACATATCGTATATATGATATATTATATGCATTTTTGTCTCTCTACTTTTCTGTCTATCTGTCCATTCATCTATCCATCTGGTTTTATGAACGTCTGAGGCCCTGCTTGTGAATGAGAATGAATAGCAACAGAAGTTCAGCAGTTAAATCCTTTTAGAGCAAACTGATTAAGTGCTGCCGATGCAGACACAAGGACACGAGCCCAAGAGCCACTCATAGTAAACATCAAAGGACTGACTGCAAAAGCGTACGCAACCGTATACATATACTAGTAGAACTGAGTAGTAGCTTTATGAAAAGTGAATCTGATGCAAGGCGAGACAATACAAGACGTTAACGTTAACGGGCAAGGCAAAACCCCTGCTGAGGACACACATACATACATACATGTATGTATGTACATCAAGGACTCCAATTATGTTATGTGTATACCTATATCAAAAGCAAGGGTATGCTAATTTACTTTGCGGCACAGAAAGTCAAAGGCAATTTCATTGATTTGTTGGTGGCTTTTTAACAACAACAATAACAACATCCATGGTTGAGTAGGGGCAAGGACGAGAAACTGTTAAGTGTATCTATGCTTGATGGCAGTACGATTCTTGTCATCGTTTAAAATATGGGTCGGTGTTTCTTTGTATTTGTATATCATTTATAACAGTTGAAACGCGTCATTTCTCCGACATCTCTTTGGCTTGATCATTTAATAAAAACAAGGACACTTGTTGACTCAGTGCAAATCTTATATAAATACTTACGTCAAAAAAACTCATACATATCCACACACCATATGTGTGTGTATGTATGTACATAGAAATAGAGAATTATTGTACATACTTTAATTGTGGAAAGAATTGTATTAAAATTTTATCATACAAAATGAAATGAGACTTTTGTTTTCTAATCTATTCACCTATGAGTAATGAGATTCCTTGCCCTCATTGTAATGTATCTCGGAAGATAATCTTTTTCACATTTAACCCTTACTTGTTAATGATGCCAATTTGTCAACAACCAACCAACCAACCAACCAACCAACCCTAAGTTGGGTGAAATGGTTATTCTGCTTTTAATTCAACTACGCATAACAGAATTAAGATTGATCGCTGTCGAACAATCGTTGAACAATACTATTTAACAAAAATGTTTTGGTCTAATTTGACAGCAGTGACATCACCATGCATTGCGAGTACAAATAATGATAATGATATGTAGCAGTTGTTGCTCTTTCAAGTACTCAAGCTCATCCCTATTGTGTTGATATTATTATTCTGACATCACTATTATGTTGATTGCGTTTCTTTTGCTTTTGCTATATTTTTGATTTATGCATGAAGTTCACAAAGATCTTGATAAAGTGTTGATTTTAGTGATAATCATAGTACATAATAGTAAAAATGGTGGTGTTTAACTAATTCTGATGAAAATCGCTCAAGTGTTAAGCCATTGTCGCAGTGGCGGACTAAGTACGTCGACGCTTCGGGGCTGTAAAATTAAATGAGGCCCAGGCCTTCTTTCCACTTGGAAATGTATGTATTAACTGAATTGAAAATAGAACAAAAAGTATTTTAATTAAATTAAAAAAAAAAATCTTTTATTTAACTTACAATGTATGTATGTAAGTAACCAAATCTTGTAAGCTGAATTAGAACCTCTGCTTCACGTTCGATTCAGCTGATATTTTTCATAAACTTTTAGTTTTGGTGACAATGTAATATGCAATAAAAAATATTTTGAAAATTCCACCGGAAGTTGGATTTGATGGATGAAATTTTTCAAATAAAAAGAGACATCAATCAAATCAATAAACTTTAAATAAATCAAAGTTATTAATTATTTAATTTATTTAATTTTTTCAAAAGTTTGTTTTGAATGTCATTCAATTTCATTGTGAATTTTGATTAATATTAAAGGAACCTATTACTAATACTGATGACCAGAACAGGGAGGCGTGAATTTTTATTTATTTGGTAAGTCACTTGTATATTTTATGTGTCTGTCCATTTGTTTTCTTCTTTTTAGAGAATTTAAATATATGGTTGTTTTTAAAAATATTTGTAACTGGCTTGTTGGTTTAGAGGTTAGTGCGATTCCCGCTCAAGGCAAGTCTAATTTCCTCCTTTCCTTCTTAACTTTCCCCTGGATTGATTGGAGTGCCTTCGATTCTTTATATCAACTTGGTGCTTTTGAATTAAACTTTTTGGGATGCTTTTCTTGAGATGTTGAGAGCCCTTATTTGATTATAAAGGATTTGTCCGGTGGCCCGGGCGGTTTATCGCCCTTTTAATACACCACTGCATTCATTCACTATTAAATTCACCGCTCTGTTGAGTTGGTTATTTTCCTTTACTGAAGGAACGTTTAATGTCCAATTTATATCTATATTCCTTATTTAACTGAAGACGTCATGTCAGTTGAAAGTTTTGTATCTTGCAATTTGGTGAGTAAGAAATAAAAATAAAAATAAAATTTAAATGAATTGAAATTATTTAAGCTGAGTTACGTTGATTACGTTGAATCGAATATTTGGCATAACTTCAAGCATAACTTATGTATGTATGCTTTTGTTGTGATTGCCCTCTTAAATGTGATGATTGCCGCCTGGTTTACTCTTTTTTGTTTATTTGTTTTTTGATTTGATTCTACACGTTTTTGGCTTTCTAGTGACGTTGGCAAAGGGGGAGCAGATGGAGAAGAAGGAGGCTAAAAGAGTTTCGCACTCAAGGCAGTGCGTATGGGAAAAATTCCTAATGGTCCAATCAGGTTGCTCGCTCGCTATTGACATGAAAATGAAATCACTGTATACACTGTATACCAAGTTTACAAATCTGCAGTTTTAATTCAACTCCTTTGTTTGTTCGTACGTTCATTCGTTCATCTTTGGTTTGGCTCGGCTCGACTCGACTTGACTCGACTCGCCATGTTAGCAAAAACTCGAATTGAGCGCTTGTGGGAAAATTCCTTACTTTTAATTGCGCCATATGCCCCTGCCTATGGCTCTGAGTCACTTCTAAGGATGCTGCCATCGTTTTAAATGTTCGGTGGTTGCATACAGCTAATCATCCATCAGTGGATTTTTTTTTTTTTTTTTTTTCAGATTTTTTGATGTCCAACTTATCTAGTTCAATTTTAAGGGTTTAATGTGGAAATGAAATTTCCACACAGCTGAGCTGTGCAAAACTGAATTAAAATTCCCAGTTGTTGCTGTAGTTTTGAAGCACTGAATGTCTACGCATTCCAACAATTCGTGTTTACCCTTTCTATGGGAATTCCTAAAAATCCCAGCAGAAAACTTGGCATGCTAAAAATTTTCTGTAACATCTCAAATATGCAACAGACTGTGAAGTTGTTGTTGTTGTTGTTGGCTGAGTTGAGGGCGGGGTGCGGCAAAAGCGAGCATGCTACGAGACAATGCAACACTTGCGGCAACAATAATAATAACAACAACAACAACAACAGCAACAATGGCAACAATAAAAACAGTTGAAAAATTGCAATTAAAAATAGTTGAATTTGTTAACAAACCACAAAATGGAATGCTGATAAAAGGGTTGAACAAGTCCTGTTAAGTTTAGTTGGTGGGTGGACTAACTCACTTACAGCCTGCCTGACAGACAAACAAACAGACAGACAAACAGACAGACAGACTGACTAACTGACTGACGTTGAAGCCACAATGCCTACACAACGAAAGTTCAAGTGCAAAAGCAAAAGCAGAAACAATTGCTGCAACAGCAGCCATTTTGTTGCTATTGTGATTATTGGTTCCCAGTTGAGCAACGAACCAAGCAAAGATACAACCATATATACTGGATATAACACGATGTAAGTACTATATATATACATACATATGTACAAACAACCAACCAAAGTCAAAGAGCGTTAAATTCACTTAAAAGTTTATTTTGTTTTTGCTTTTCTTTATTTTTTTTTTTTCCAGTTGAACAACAAAAAATTTCTTATTGCCTTAACGATATTGGGGCGGGTCTGTAAGATTGCAAGAGCAAGAACAACAAAAATAGCAACGAGATTGGAAAAACAACATCAACAACAACAGAGTGAAGTGGAGTCTCCCCACTTAATTCTCACAAATTGTGCAAATTGCTGCAATCTGTCTTAAGCCTTGTCTCCTCGTCATACAGGACCATTCAAATACACATACACATACACATAATCATACACATACACACATTCAACCATTCAACCATTCATCCAATTATATGTGAACTTATATATACATACATATGGTATACATGTGTGTGTGTGTGTGTGTGTGCGTGAGCTTGCTTGCCTTGAAGTATTCTCATTGGAGCAGGCGGCAGGCGGATAAGCACATATCGTGAGAACAACAACAACAAGCCAGACAACAAACATCATTAAGCATCATCATCATCATTCTCATCAGCAGCAGCATAACAATTTTGATTCACTTGCAACGCCATTGCATATTTTGAGTTGCATCATCCTTGGCTCGTCATTAACAGGAATCCCTAAAATGCATTTTTAGCGAAAGGGTTTCTTTTGATTTCATATGAATGTTCATGTTCTGCGCATGATCTTGGATCAGGATGTTGAGTGTGAGAGGGTAGTATGAAAATGAACTTCCAATGAACTTCAGGGAGGAGTCAAGTTCTCAACAAATGAACTCTGCGTAGAAGCTTTTTAAGTAAAAGAAAGCTTAGTGAAAAGCACTTACCACTTACAAAAAAAAAAAAAAAGAAAACAAAAGCTCACAAAACAAAAGTTATATTTTCAATTGAGCTTTCCTGGGGCTAAAAGAAAATCTCTTAGATTCATTCAAGCGATTTTACAGTGCAAACAGTGCGAACACAATAAATGGCAATTGGTATTTCGTTTCCATTCATTTCCATCTATGCATCTCAGCACATCCTTTGGCGCACGCGCAACCGTCCGCATTACGAATTATGAAAGATTTACATTAATAATTCTTATAAAGCCACACATAAATTAATGTACACATACTCATATTCGAAACGTGGGCCCACAAGTGTGTCTTTTCATTCGCTCTTCCGTCTGTCTATCTGTCGAACTGTCTCTCGTCCATTTGACTGCCTGCGTGCGTGCATACTATGTATGTATGTGTATTTAGAGACCAATAAAAATTTTTTTTCTTTTTTTTTTCTTTTTACAAAACGACAGACGCACTGGGCTCACTTTGAGCAAAAGTAGTATAAGCATAAGCTTGAACTTGAGCTTGTGACCACACTGTGTTCGTGCTAGAGCCAGAGCAGAGAAGGATCCTCCGCTCTTTATCTTCAAACCGAATTCTCAAGTTGTTGAATAAGTTGTCCAATATGCACACGCTCAATGTGAACAAATGCACGCCCGCTGAGTGGATGACTTGGCTGTGGCTGTGGCTGTGAAGTGAATGTAATGGTAAAGGTGATGGTTGTGGTAGTGGTGGTGGTGGTGGTGGTAAGTGCCAGGAAGAGGACAACGCAAACGGAATCACTTTTTTTAACTGCTTACATAATTCATGCTTTATGTGGGCATTTAATTTAAGGTCATCAGCTTACATATCGCATAATGCGAGTAATATTAAAGAAACAAAAATACAATATATTGTATAAAGAAAATAAATACATACAATAAAAAGTAAAAATAAAAGATAATAAAAACATTTGTCGAAGTGTGGACAAGTTGAATTTCTCATATGAACACAAATATACGCGTATCTAGATACAAT
The DNA here is from genome assembly GCA_037043295.1 of Amiota minor. NCBI lineage: Eukaryota > Metazoa > Arthropoda > Insecta > Diptera > Drosophilidae > Amiota > Amiota minor. The sequence goes on from JBAMAW010002206.1 coordinate 1,151,864, forward strand.
ACATAATGGTTATATGGATTTATGCGTTCACCTTTTAGTTCTTTCATTCGTTCGATCTTTCATTTTATTCATTCGTGCGCCAGTTGCAACAATCAGACAGATAGACTAAGATTCAGACAAGTCTTTGAATCACACGGACGAAAATTCGCATAATCGAAGTTAAAATACTGTTTTACAAACGTTGATTTTTATTACCAAAATAATGTACATCAACGCCGCTGGCTTTTGTTGTTTTTTTAAATTGATGTTGCTGTTGTTGTTGTTGTTGTTGTTGTTGTTATTGTTGTATCTCTTGATTATAATTTTGTTTCGATCCGCAACAATTCTGCTGCAACATCAACATCTCAGTTCAGCTCATGACTGCATTAAAAATCAACTTAATTTCACTGCCCATGGGGTCAGTTGGTTGGTCCGTCTGTCGTTCTGTCCTTTGTTGGTGGGTTATTTAGTCTTGAGCCTTGCAGATGAAGACCTCCGAAGTGGCCAAACATAAAATGGCAACAAAAAATCATAAACATATTTTTGAAGGCGCTTGAAATTTTGAGCAGATCTTCGCACTTGAACACGAAAGCGATCATCAGCATCAGTGTCTGATGTTTAAGTATAATATACAATATGTTTAAAAATTTTTAACACATAATATGTTTGGTATTATCATTTTGTCATGATGTTTGTAACGTTTCTTTCGATGCTTATACTTAGTAGTCGTTAGTAGTAGGTAGAAATGATTATAAATTATTAGGTTACCCTCCATAAGCCTTTGTTTTGATTGTAATGATTTTATATAAGAGCTAAGTATGGAAATTGAGAATTCAATTTCAATTTTAAAAAAGAAAATGAAATTTTATATTTGATTGATCAAAATAATAAACTTCTTAGGTTCATAAAAATCTATAGTAATTGAGTTTTTGAACATAAAACTTGTGAGCAATCCAAACAAATCATATAACTTCGCTTCTATATAAATCGACTTAAAAATTACCTCTCTCTCTCTTTCGATGGATTATTTCATAATTTTATTCTCTAGAAATTGTAAAATATACTAAAACTTAATAATAAGAGTATGCGCAGTAGAATATTCGTTCATCAAACAAAATTTAGTCTTTTCTGTAATGTGTGTTATATGAATAAACGATTTTGGTTCGAACGGATGGTTGGTGGTGCTGAGAAGTACATTGATTGTTCCAAATAGTTATAGCTCGTATGCGTTCCAAGTCGAAAGAAATACACATTTAAATTTTTTGTTCTTCTTATAAAGGACCTTGAACCTTCTTGATCGTTTCTTCTAGCAAGGAATTACACAATCTGGATTGCAAAGATAATTTTGACCAATTGAATGTACGTGATAAAGCAAAACTATACAATTATACTACGAAAACGAAACGAAAGCTAAGCGTAGACTGACAAGGTTTAAGCAAAATTCGGGATTTCCACTTTCCTTTGTAAGCAAGGGCACACCCGATACCCGTATGTAGATTTTTTTCGGTCCGGCTGAGATTCAAGTGAAGCTTGAGTGCTGAATGCGCTGTATGTCCGCCATAGAGGAGTATTGATGCTTATATCACAGCATTATTTTTTCTGACATTTTCAACAATCATCGTCATGTTTCAGTCGATTTATGCAAAACTATAATCACTTATACACCTAAAACCTTCCTGACGAATCACTCCATAAATATGTACGTTAGGTACTTTTTGAGTTTATCGCTTTCAGACAGACAGAAACGACCAGAAGACTTTGCTTTGTATTATGTACTACAAATGTATGTACATATATAATATATTACGTTCTATTCTATGAAATATTTTTTACTTTGCATGACAATGAATTTGATTGCCTTTTAATTCCTTTAAAGTGTTTATAATTAATCCATCCGGTGTACAGTATTTAAGTTTCATGCTGACGAAACATTTTCAATGTTTCATTATTATACTCCACATATATTCATGCAACAATGCATAATCATTGGCACCCAAAGCGTTTCATCTTTCGAACATATTAAGTACTAATAACTTTATTTTGAGTTATGTAGGTATGTTCATCTGAGGATACATTTTTCTGTATACAAACATGTTGATATTAATTAACAATACTGATTTTTAATGAATTTTGGCTATTTTATTCTTGCAATTATTCAGTTAATAAATTTCTCCAACTTTGTATTCATTCTTCTCACAAACATTTTTCAGCTGTTAAGCCTGCGCCTCAGTTGATTTATTGAAAGGAAGAATATTGAATAATTTAATCATTTTATTCACTTTAATGTGTGGTATGCATTTGTATTGTAGTATTGTATTAGTGGTCGATTGATCAGAGTTTCAGCATAACACAAATCAACGATTATGATGATGCCTATCTAAATGAATGAAAAAAAAATATCTGAAATTAATGCAGATTTGTATGCGTGTGATTTATATTTATATTTATATTTCTTTCATTTTTGCTGTGTCATAATCTTCACGCTATCCTGTCCAACCAATCATCTATCCGTCCCTCGATCCATCCATTGATGATGGACTCAGTCTGAGTCTTTAAATATATGTATACTATAAGCCAATTTTCAATGAGAACCGTTAAACCAAATGGGCAGGCGTTGCCATTGCTTTGTGTTAACCTTTCTGTTTTTCTTAAAGGCTTTCTTTTCTTTTTTTGTTTTTTTTTTGTAGGGATCCTTTGTGTTTGTTAAATGTGGCGGATCATGGCTTGGTTGGCCTGACTAATGGCCATTAACCCTAATTACAGCATTAAAGTGTCAAAAAGATTGTGATTTGAATCATCTTCTGTTTTCGGCGTGGAATACAAATTATTACATTATTGTACAATACATCGCTTAATATTTTAATTTGTTCTTTTCACTTTTTAATACCTTTTACTTTTTAGTCAATAGTATTTAGATGATGTTGTCAATAATATTATATTGACATTGTTCGTGATTTGGAGAAAGGGATTTTGTTTAGAGACTCGCAATAAAGATGCTACAATATACATAATGTTGTTTCGTTTGTTTTTTTTCTCTTTTGATTCTGTTGGTTTCTTAGTTGTTCTTTTTGTTTCTTTCGCTAACTCACCGTTCTTAATAAAAAATCCTGCTGGCTGGCTGGCTGGCTAGCTGGCTGACTGACTGACCGACCCTTTTTGCCGCATTCTTTCATTTTTTCGTTCCATTTTAATAACATTAATTAAGGTGTTGCCTTCGTTGGTGTTCTTCACGCCTTTCCTTACAAATTACGCAGGAATTTCATGTTGTTTCAACTGCTGCTCGAATGGACAAGCAGACGGACAGAAGGACAGACAAATGAACAAACGGATGGATGGACAGACTAACTTCTTGCCCTGGCATCAGCAGCAAACGGCAATAGTTGCAGCGGCGGCAACGTGGACTGCTTTATTTTGTTGAGGTGCCTTTAAAGTGTGGTTACTGTGGTTATTTGTTGTTGGTGTTGATTCTTTTTTATTATTGCAATATTAGGTCCTCCGTTGAGCTGGAGATGATCATTCATCGTATTCGTCGTATTCACTCGTCAGGCCAAGCCAGGCCAATCCAGGCCAATCCAGGCCAGAGCAGCGAGACAAGACCAAATCAAGTCAGTATACGAGTACCTATAACATGCAATTTGGGTAAAATTGTATAGACATTTACGATACTCGCTTGGCTTTGATGCGATGGTGGCTGTTCAAACTTAAAGTGATGATGAGAGCTGTACAAGAGGTTCATTTACTCAGGTAGAGATCATATGGTAGTGATACGTTTGATCGGTCAAAGAAAGATAGGCTAGAAGGTGTAAAAGTTTTTAAATTAAGCCATTAGTATATTTGTATATTTTGAATTGAGTCGAACATCACATAAGACAAGACAAGATGAGATGAGATGCTATCTGATGCGGTGAGATGAGATGAAATGAAAATGCAAAATCAACAATCAAATGGGATGATTGGATGAATGAATGGATCATATAATGTGTCTGCATTTTAGCGCCATAGAGTAAATATTGTATGAATATATCGAATTCACTATTTGCCTGCGACACGAAATACTTTTTACTGACATTTTCAAGGACGTTGACGAGGGTCAATGCCATGATCATGACTACTATGTTCTCGGCTACCGCTAGAGACACCTGAAAGTTGCTGAGAAAATATGGGTAATGATTAGCCCTGTTAGATTGATGACTAATATGCGTCGTCGCAATTAATTCGAAAGCAACTGATACCAATCTTCGAAATGGCTTAAGATACAAGCAAATCTCATTAAGACACGTCAGATAAGACCCAATGTCGATGAAGAAAACAGATTGCACACATTTGTATGCATGAATGTATCTTACACTCTCACTCACTCCTATACAACAAGAGAAACAATTACAGGCGCCCAACAGCCATTGGCGGACTACAGGAACAAAAAAATAAATGAGGCCACCGATACAATCACTTACGATTTGTGAACTTTAACTAAGTCCTAAGTTCAGAATGTTGTAATCATTTTCTTATTAGAATTTGGTCCTGGTTTCGAGGACTTCTTCTTGGGATACGCAGACCCCCTGAATCGGAGGACCCTTAGTCCGCCTGTGCCAACAGCAGTTAGCAGCTAATGGTAAGCATGAGAAAAATTTCAAAAAAATCAATTAAAAAATTTCGCATCTTTTGTAAATACTGGTACAATAAATGTATGCGTTTATTAAACCTTGCCTTTTGTTTTGTTTAATTACCCCAACGTTTCATTTGCCATTTCTCTTACGTATTCGCGTAAGTCCAAAGCATTCATACAACTGAGTTTATTCAAATTGAACTTTTTATGTCACATTATTTGTTAGCATTGTGGTTGTGGTTGTTGTTGTTGTCGCTTGTTAAATGTGTTTCTATCGGTATGTAAATTAATTACCCCATTTAAGTTTATAACTTATTCATTGTCTCTCAACGTCGGAGTCGAGGAAGCTCCTCCACAGACTCTTAATCTATTCATAAGCAACAAAACAATTTTTATTATATTTAAATAATTAAGTAAACTTGAAAATCGTTGAAAATAAAGAGATAGAAAAAGTAAAATAGAAATCAATTTAGTTCGGTATAATCGAATATTTAAAACCCTTTTCTTTAAAAGAAGAAGGACGGAGTATAATACAAATAGGGAAAGGTTGTCAGGTTTGGCTCATAACATTAGCTAATCATTATTCTATTCACTCAAATTCTGGTATTTTGAACCATATTTACCATATCAAAATATTCCCGATCGGAAGTTCGAATGGATTGAATTTTGCTGGTACTAAGTATAATATACCTAAAAGTTTGTAGGCAATGAAATTTCGCATAAATCGCACTTTCTCAAACTTATTTCGACCACTGACCACTTTGAGCTGCTGTAAAAATATTCTAGTCCTTCCCAAAATTTTGTAATTTGTTTTTTGTAATCATCAGTTTAATTTAGCTGAACAAAAAAAAAAAAACAGGTCATCGGTTTCAGTTGGCGTGCCTTAGGCCGCAAGTCCTGGTTTTGCTGATAGAATTTGTCGGCCATTGCCCCTTTTGATTGCCTTAATACCCCCTAATTTTCTCTGAACCTTCTACTGCTCCACTGAAAGTCTCTAGCGCCTACAAGAGGGTATTGTCGCCCACTTTGGGAACGTATGCTCTACATCGTCGGAATATGCATCTACGACAGTAAATGCGTCCTACCCTAACAACAAACAATGGTAGGACACGTTCTTTTGACAAATTGAATTTGTGCTTTCGATATTCTAAAGTGCATTAATGAAAAACTTACCTTGAAAATCCAATGGCTCTTTTCCACGTATTCTAACGAATACTTTATACTTACAGAAATCAAATTGACAGTGCCAGTTTACTATGTGAATGAGTACCATAGTTGAATGCCAAACACACTTTGACAATTTTCATGCTACACCAAATACCTCCAAATGACAAAAGTCCAATCGTGGCACTTGCCCAACCCTACAATATTGTATTGTACAAAACAGTTCGTAACATCTAATTCAAATTGTTGAACGAACACTTAATACAAAAAACAAAAAGGTTTGTTAATAAGAACATGAAATTGAATTTGGGTTTGTATGGCAGGTACCTCTCCTAGTAGTCCGATTTGGCTGAATCTGACAAATGTGCAGCGAACTTTTCTTTTCAGATCTCGAGATCAAACACTGAGGAACAAGTTTGCATACACACAGATGGGCAGATGGACATGGCTAAATAAGCTCATCTCGTCGAGCTGGTCAACTTTATACTTTATGTCTGATTCTATATGTTACAAAATTTATAAGAAACTTATGATACGGAAAGAGTATGAAAATATGTACATATGCACTATTTTTGATTCCGAAAATAGTATTAGAACTTCCTTTATATTGTACCATACAGTTGCGCGTATAGAGTTGGATAAGTTGAATTCGAGAGTTCTTAGCCCCAATAAAATACTTTTCAACGTTGTAAAATGCAACAGCTTCGATTATGAAACACAAACCTCAATGGTGACAGTGGTAGAGTTGGAATGGCGAACGTTTATTGATCTGATGCCTATGTTTTTAGGAAATATACAAGTATAATTATAGAAAACTTCTTTCAAAAAGGCTATTCAGTTTATTATACATACCCTTTTTTTGAAGAAATAATTACCTTGTTATCCTTAACAATGAATCACTGTAGTTGTTTGACCTGTTACCAAATATATTCTAAAATACTAGTCCCCTTCAAAATAAGTAAGTGGGAAAATGGTACAAATACTCAATATTCATTAAAATAAAAATAATGAATGAAAACGAAACTCCATTCAAACTTGTTTCGAATCAATGCTGCTAGCATCTTTATTAAAAATTTGTTAATCAATTATGTAGATTTAAATCATTAATTTGATCAATATACCATAAATACAAATAAATGTATGTATTTATAACATTTCCGTCTGTTTCTCTGCCATCCATTTCGACTCGACCTGATAATGAACTTTGGTGCTATAATGATTATGCGATTTTGTAGCATCAAATTATTTTCCCATAAAAAACTCAAAAGAGAATTAATTTTATATTGTATTTGTGCAACTGCGTCATTGCATTGCGCATATATATACTTATATATTCATTTATAGATATTTGAGATTTTAGTAAATTTAATATTAGATTTCATGCAATAAACTAATTTAACTAAAGTAATCTAGAGATACTAGAACTAGTGTCCTACATAAGTAAGTAATACTTAATTGGCCAAAGCGTTACGGTTATCACGGGATCTTAATGCTGGCGGTGTTCTTTCCAAGATGCTAACAGTAAATAGGTTTAAATCCGGTGTGCTGCTCTAAAGGCAAGTGCTGACTTCGCGTCGCTCGAGGCACTTTTCGCAAGTAACCTCACAGCACCATTTAAAAACGCACCGGCAATTGATCAATTCAGTGATCGTGCGATGTTTGTGGCCGCGACTACAACACAGAAGATCACAGCTCTCGGCGCCAGTTGATGTTGCATTGCATTCTCGCCCCTGTGTACCCAGGGAACCAGTTCTAGTATTCGGCGTACAAAAGTCCGATGAATCATCGGCATAGACAAGATCATATTTCCCCAGTTGCTTACTGGTGGTTTCATATTCAGGCATGAAACTGTTGCCATCGTTCCGTAACGCCACCTTGTGAGCAGCATCGAATTTTTCACGCAAACGAGAGCTTACCTCACGGAATGGTGGCATTTTAAGCCAACAAGTTTTCACGGTGCATGAGCCGGAGAGACCATGACATTTGCATTCCACACGCATGGCATCACGAATAGCCTGGCCGCAAAGAGATTAATTGTAATAATTAAAATTAAGACAATGTTAAAATAATTTGTATGCTTACCAAACGTCCCGCATTATTATTGTGCAGCTTGACTAGCGTCCGTAAATCACTTCGTTTTCGATGCACTCGAGGAGCATTATCAAGAAAGGCACGTGCGCTACGAAATCCGAAATTAACATTATCACTGCAACCGCCCCATTCCCATTCACCTTCAGGAAAGCGAACATTGCGCAAAAGTTTATGTTTCCTGGCATGTTGTCTACGTCTCGGCCTTGTAGTCGTTAAATTTTGAATGCCGCCACCACCGAAAATATTATTGACTGCAGTTGTTGCGGTCGCGGTTGCAGCATTGACCATTTGAGGATGACCACCATTCCGTCTTGCATGGCTACGGTCACAATCACATTCCACAAGATTGCCTGTAGTACAACCTTTGGTCACGGCATAGGTTACCCCCGCTGCAGTGATAGCATTTACGAAGCCCGTCTCACGTGTGTCTGAAAAGATTGGATTGTTGGGTTGTATTAAGTTTAAAAGTGTCTTCTATTTGAGTAGTAAATGACAAGTGAAAGCAACTGATTCATCAATTTGTGCCCCAAATGCATACTCAACCATCAACCATCAACCATCAACAATTACGAGTACAAATGGAGATATCCATATCGCACAATTTGTTGTTCTTTATGCATTTGTGTAAGGGACGCGGTTGAACGGACTTTTGACTCTTTTTGGTTAAAGGCAAGAATGCGCTTTATTGTTTGCGAAGTAAAACCTTTTGGTCTCGCTGTCCGTCTGCTTGACCAACTTCGTGTAATATATATATTTTTATTTTTGAATTGACAGCTTCGAGGCTCATTTCGGGCGCTATTCATCAGGTCTCAACAGTTTTATTATGCAACGTGATGGATGATGTGGTTTCGTGAGTGACAGTTTTCACAACAAATTTTTGCGTCTGCCGCATAATTACGGATGTGCAATGAATGTTGCATTCTTGGTTATTTACAACTTTTAGCAAGAATCGGACAAGGTTTCCCTTGTTCCATGTCATATACGCGTATGTATGGTTGTATGTTGTTGTCTTAATGGAAAATTAATTTGCAGGTCGTTGCATATGACGAACGGTGAAGTTAAGAGATCCCAAAAACAAAAGTGTTTACACAAAATAAAATCCTACCAAACAACCATGGGTTTACGTTTAAACGATTTCACGTACTCATCTAGTTTGATCATCTATTCAACCACATAAAAGTGTACAAGCAGCGCCGCTGATCGCATCTGATCAGATCGTTTGGTATGGGATAGAATGGTTGCAACACTTCATGCGCGACAAGTGTCGACAAGAGTGTCAACAATGCATAACAATGAGTTGACTTGACTTGAGTTGAGTTGAGTTGAGTTGAGTTGAGTTAAGTTGATCTGAGTTGGTTTGGTCTAGCCTAGTCCCAAGCTTCTTCAAGGCTTCTTACGTCCTCATATGTATGCAAATTGTTGTGATAATGGCTTAAGTGATGCTTTCGCGTGAGCGTTGTTTTCATTTGTGGCTCCGACCTAATGCGGTGACTGGTTGCATTCGGTAGGACTGTGCACTAAACTACAATAAACTACACTGAACTAAGTCGACTCATATGAGTATGTATGAATGTGTGTGTGTGTGTGTGTATGAAAATATAAAGATGCAAAAATGCAACTCGTATATATTTTGAATGTAACTTTACCTTTCATTAATATTTTTCTCATGCTTTTACGTAAAACTGTGCAATTCCAGCGGCGGTTACGGAATTGAAATTCACATTCTCGGAAGCCAAGGTTTATGCCGTTGATGATCTCCTTTAAGAGACTAGAATCATGTCGGCAGATTTCAGCTAATCTGCCGCGCAGTCGTCGGGTCTTTTTGCACATTAGATTTGGATCGAGAAGTATATTTGTGCCTTCAGCCCTTAAATGAAATGGAATAGATAGATGAAGTTTATAGTATGATACAAACAGTTACAGATACATTTCAAGTTTTACATATATAATTAGTTAATTAGCTTTTTCCAAGCATGACAGTATGACTAATATAACAAACTACAAAATACTCATCTACCCATCATCATCTCATTCATCGGTTTGTATATATTGTGGTCTATCTGACTGTCGTCATCGTCAGAGAACTCATTTACCATAAAACTCAATTGAGTTTTGTGTATTTATTTGTTCAGTGCACAAAGTTTATTTTTTTAAGTCATTAATTTTTCGTTTCGTTTCATTTTATTTTCGTTGCATTTCGCGCGTTTCGTTCTTGCAACGCCTTAAACAAATAACGCCGTTGAACTACTTTATTTTGCGTAAAATGCATTGATGGTACACTTAGTGCATTTGTTGCAAACTCACCGTCACCAAGCACCTCATCATTCACATAGTGAATCCCAAGTGTGATCACGATAATGACGATGATGATCTTCCGACACTTTCGTTCTTTTCGAAAACAAAAAAGAAAAGCAAAAAAAGTTTCCACACACAATTGGCTTGTTTGTTTGTTGTTTTTAGATGCACAGAGTAGCTCAATGCGTTGAGTATCAAGTCTAGTTAATAATACTCGGTTACATACATCCATACATACATACATATGTGCATATAAGTAGATACAATACAAAGGCATATATCATATCATTTAAGTAGAAAATGGAAAAAAATCAACAATCAGCGGCGCTTATATTTCGAAATCCATTCAAAGTATTTAAATTTTAATTAGGTGCAAACATAATGAATGACCCAAGTCGACATCAGAACATTCCGTTCTAAACGCCTACACATTTGAGTATCTGTTTTGAAAAGAATACTAATACCTAGTCGTTTACAATACAATTGAAATGTATTTGATGATTATTAAATAAAGGCATTTTAATTAAGGCAGACAATTGAAATCTTAAGAATTCGTACACCTTTTAGTCACATGAACAATGAACACACAAGTCGATGAGACTTTGCAGAGACTGCACAAAGACACCAGGCCAGACCAGACCAGGCCAGGCCAGGCCAGGCGAGACCACCTCCTTGTCGTAGTACCGCTTGTGGGAAATTGCCGCCATTCGACCAACCAACCAACCGACTGAGCAATCGATCGATCGACCATACCAATCGATAGTTTCGAGTCAATGCTAGTGGCGGCAACTTAAAAAGGCAATTCCAGTAATAGCAACAAAATGTTGCCAACGTATTTTGTTGTTGCAGGCATTTTTATTTTGTTGTTTTCAATCGTTTTCGTTTTCATTTCATTTCATATCATATATTGTACTACACTCAACATATCACACACACGTCGATGTTCCATCAATGGATTTTCTGTGAGTTTTTACTTTGATCAAGTGCAGCAAGGTAACGGCAGCGGCGCACACGACTAAACGATCAACAATCGACAATCGACAATCGACGATGGACCAGTTGGAGGGAGATGATGCTGGCTGGCTGGCTGACTGGCTGACTGGGTGACTGACTACATTAAGGATAAATGCAAACGGACAAGCAAGAGACGTGCGCCACTTAAGTGCGACGCATTGCAGGTGCGTGCTGGAGTGTTGGTAACAAAATGAACAAATAAAGAAGTTGAAGTTAAAATAGAAGTATGTACAAGTATTTATGTATTGGTAACGCAGCCGCCGCATTGATATTTCCCAAACAAAGTTAAGCGCACGTTTTCTATGTAAATATACAAATAAACGTAGGTTTCATTGTCCACTTGTCCACTTGTCCACTTGTGGTATAGTAAGTGTAAGTATGTTGACTCATTTTCTGATTAATGAAAATGTTGTATCCACTTTCTTCTTAGATGTTGTCGCCTTATTTTCAATACTTTGTGGCTTCTAATGAAGAAATCGAAGAGCTCAACCACTTGATGTTGTTGCTGTTGTTAATAGTCAAAGTATTTAAGTAAATATTGACCAAACAATGTATGTATGTATGTATGTATATTGTATGCGTAGCAAAGATACACAACAGACCAGCGGATCGATCGACCGATCCAAAGAATTGTATTGAATTGAATTGTGAAGTGAAGTGAAGTGAAGACAAGTGAAGAGCGATTGTGGTTGGTCAGTGTTGATGAACATGAACAAACATAAGGAATACATATTTGCTTTTGGAAGGAAGGAATGCCTTGACTGGTATCAGTTTGATTCTTCTACATGTTTATTAGTTGCTCCCTGCTGCTGGGTAATCTGCGGTGGGTCGTCGTCATTGCCGCCGGTGTCACTCACTGGTGGGTGTTTTTGTTTAAGGTGACAATTGATTATCTATCGAGTTAAGCCGAAAAGCTGAAGCTGAAACGGTTGCTTGTATGTTATTGTCTACTGATGTGACGTCCAAAAGTGTTAAAATGACTTATTGTGGTTAAATCGCACTAAAGCGAATGAGCTCCAAATGTTGTTACCTGTGTGTGTGTGTGTGTGTGTGTGTATGGCAAAAAATACAATATAAATAGGTGGCATGTGAATGTGTATTTCCATTTTGTCACTTGTTGCGGTTATAGCTGCTGACTGGAGGAGCTGCTTTGTTTATTCTCAGTTGGAGGGCGTTTCCCAATTTTGTGAACTGCTGTGGTTGCTTTGCATTTTGTTAAAAGTTTCATTTGACGTCTAAGCCTTAAGTTGATATTTGATGATGATGATGATGATGATAGTAATGATGTTAAGCTCTGTGAAAAAAGCGCAAATTAACATGTCAATTAGCGCCATGTGAAAAAGGCAACCGACCTATTGAAGTCATTACCAAATAAACAAAGAAAGGAACGACCGACTCACTAATTGAGTTGGAATCATTAAATTTAGTAGTTTTAGTGAGCCTTTTATGCAATTGGCAACACTTTCAAAGTGGTAAGTGGTGACGGAAATGGAAAAAACACAATACAATCCTGCTTCAAAGCTGCTATGGGGGTGGCATATAAGCAATGTCGTTTTTCAAGGTAAAAAGGAGTAATGCAAAATTTTTGGAAGAGAGATCAGGGAAAAGTTGTATAAAATTTATGGATGAATTACATGAAATGTCATCAGATAACGAAAGCGCTAAATCTTCCAATTAAAAATGATCGTCGCTCTGGTTGTCCATGCGAAATTTACGACGACATAATAAAGCATTGCAGCAAGCAAAGAAGCATTCAATGTTTTAAAATCTTGCAGCTGTTCTAATATGATCCATTGAAGGCATTCATGACCATTGCAAATCTCTTGACTTGCGTACCTCATGAGTTGATAGAAATGAATATAATGCAGAGCATAAACGAAGAAAAGGATTCATTCTTGAAGCAAATCACGACGGGCGATACTAAATGGACTGTGTACATCGTAGTACTATCAGCCAAAAAATAAATTAGTTTAGATGACATTAAACAGTGGAAAGAAGGACACCTAGTAAAATAAGGTGATGGTGTCAATCTGATGAGATTGGATGGGCTTTTCTTCTACACAAATTAAGTGATGCCATTGTAGTGAATCGTTCAGATCTCATCCATTGTAGAGGAGTTGTGATTTATTATGAAAATGCCTCACAACACAAAAGGTTAGTTATTCAGAAAAAATTGTTAGAGCTTAATTGGGATGTACTCTACATTCGTTATATAGTCCAAATCTTGTACCATCAGGTGGAATGTTTGCCTCTTATGACCTCAACAAACAATACCTTGCAAGAGTTTGTAATGATGATGCAAGAGTGATGGCTGAAGGTCATCGAACATACATTATTAAATAATATTTATAATGTACTTATATTAAATAAGAATCATCTATAAAAAGCGACATTACCTACTAGCCAACCCAATAAAATGATGCTGACTTCTTCTTTGTTTCGTCGCCAAAGGGCATCGATTCTATTAACAGGGTGACCAATTGCTTCAAGTTTTTTTATTTTTACTTCAAGTTTAATTGTTCATTAACAACGATGTTTTTTGCAGGCATTTTTTTGTCATTTGTTTAAAAAATACACCTTTGTCCTCCACCGTAAGACGACATCAACTAAATGCATCATCCAAAATGCAATGTGAATGTGGCCACAGGTACAAAGCGCCAAGCAAACCTTGCTTAGTGTCTAGTGTCAGTCTTACTTCAGAGCGTTTGGGCCATCATGGATTTGACAAGCGAAATTGCGACAACGTTTAACTTAATTACAGCTCAAATAGGCGTAACCACATTGTTACAAAGGTACCGATCCTGGATGGCCAGACTAGCAACATATGCTACTCGTACATACTCGTAGATACATGTGTATTTACTTAGGAGATGACCATGGTGATGATGTTTAGTTTTTAAGTTAGCTTTGCTTTGCTTATTAATCGCATGATTCTCGGTTCTGCTGTTTTTGTTGGCATTCAACTCAACGTTCTGTTCTTTGTGCGCCGTCGTCTCCCGCTAATCTTTACAGCATTTTAATTATGATGTCCACACTTTGGCACGAATCACTCAAAGTGAAAAGTACAAATTGTCGTTGTATCCAACGTCAGTCGTCGCAGCTCTTTTCTCAAATAAAGAAGAAAATGTTTGCGTGAGAAACAGAAATGTGCTAAAAATATACCCTTTATTATTATTCTTGACTTGTTATTTATTTATTTATTTATTTTCATTTAATGAAAATCTGATGCCGGTCAAATGTAGTTCACTGTTTTTCTTTCTATGGTTTTTTTCATTGCTTTTAAATATAGTTGATGATCTTGATTGGATATCAAAATATTGTGGACTGTCTCACCAACAGACCCACAACTGACTGACTGGCATTAGTTTTGTGTTTTAGTGTAGACGTCGTTTATGAACTTGAACGTGACCAAATTTCCGTTCTTTCATCATCATCTTCTCAATGATGGGGAGCTTCTTTAATAAGACATACAAATGTATGTACTTGGCTGCACTTTTCCGTCAACACTTAAATGTCCACGAAATACGATTTATTTGATGTGCCAAGTAGACACAGCGGCGATTTAGGTAGTTGCATAGGTGATATCGTAGGTAGATAGATAGATAGGTAGCTTTAGTAGGTATGTATGTATGCATGTGAATGTGTATTTTTATACTAATAAGAATGATCTGCGACAATTCGCACAATTGGCAAAAAGCCCATTTTGCTGCTTTGTGTGCCGGTGCGCGAAATTGAATGATGTTTATCACTCATAAAGGAAGTGAACTACCAGCACTTGTAACGAGCTTAGAGCCAAATAATATACATTATACAATAGCCAAGACAGTTGAATCTAAATTAAGTTTGTGCAACAGTTTCAAAGAGATCTACAAGATCCACAAAAAGTATATATGTATATATGTACATGATGACATCAACAGTAACGCCAAGGATGTCTTTCCACCTGTTGGCAATAACCGGAAATTTTGCAGATAATCATAGTATTATTCTCAGAATTGATCATTTGTCCGAAAATTCTATTCTGCTCCCTCAGAGATAAGTTAATAGATACAATAGTATAACAATCAGATTAAAAGGAGAGAGTCGCCGATCTTTTAAACTTTGTTGTAAATTTGTTTTACATTTTTAATCTGCTGAGAATCTTCAAGTATCGCCATGCCTTGGTACACTGATCAGATCGATGAAGATACTATGGTGCTAGAAAAATTTTGTATTAGTGGATTTTATGTTATTGGCGATTTGAAGAGATATTTTATAGTTTGTTCATGTTACCTAAAAGTGAAAGCTTTTAATATATTTAATTTATCATTCCATCTAAGGGATTCCCCTAAATTTGCAAAGAATGCGTACATAATCTAATTCTCAGTATTTTCTTACAAAGATATTAATTCTTTCATGAAGCGTATGAAATTTTCGATGAAACCAAATTTCACAATATTTAAATGTGTCTGTGTGTGTGGGGTTTTTTTTTTTTTTTGTTTAATGGAGAAAGTAGTGACCGCTGCCCATTCCAATTAATTCAATATTTTTTTTCCTATTTTTCTAAAGACACGCCCCAAATGATTCATTTCAATTCGTTTAATCAAGTTTTCAGTTGAAATCTTCTGATTTATGTCATCGGCTGACGAAGCTAAGTGCCAAAAACTACATATGTACATACATATGTGTGTACTATATCTAGTCGGTACATGTGCTTTCCCGATTTCAAACTATTCGATTAATGAACGAATGAATGAATGAATTTTGCATTAATGAAAATTTTATAGACAAAAAAAAAAAAAATAAAAAAAAAATAAATTAGAAAGGAAATTAGAAATCGTAAAATCAAAAAGAAAACGAATTAAGTATGTAAGTATCTTCTCTACATATAAAATACGTTGGATTTAATTTTTTGTGTCGTTTATAATTGCTATACCTATGTGCGAGTTTGGTGGACTATGGCGCTACAAAGCTACATATGTGATTGGTTTTCTGGGTTTGCACTTTGCATACGGAAATGACGTCAGTAAGTTGGCTATCAAAGTGAAGATGTGTTTTTGTTTTTTAAGAAATTCAAATTCAAATTCAAAATCTATTAAATCTAAATTCAATTCAATTCAATCCATTGTGATTAATGTTTATGAGATTAAGATCTATGCGGTTTCATGACAAGTAAATATCAAGGCAAATATGGCACTCATAGTGATCAAATCAGATCCTATCTATTATAAGTCTTCGTGTATAATTCAACTGTACTGTTAGTGCAGTTCATTTTACTATATATAGTTTAATTTGGATCGTCATTTCGTCACGGCCTGTTTAGTTAGCCGAAAGTCTGCCCTTGAGCGTCTCAGATCAGGCATAAAAATGTCGACTGACTCAATGTATGGCTGAATGAATGACTCTGAAAAAGTAGTGAACTTGCTTGGCTTGTTTCGACTCGGTGCATTATAGTATCTAACTTTGTATACAATACAAGTACTACTATATACAACATGTGTGTGTGTGTGTGTGTGTGTGCATGCGTATGAGTTCATTATTTGTAGGTGTGTTCCTCTGTGTGCTGATTCGTTGTTGGTTCGGTCGTTGGGCAAGATCAAAGGCAATTTAAGCGAATGTACTTGAATTCGCGTTGAGACCTAATTAATTTATTTTCAAACATTTCAAACGCTCTAATTTGAGTTGATGCACCGCAAACAGCTCAATAATATATGTATGTATATATTATACTATAACTAACTATTCAGAATCGTAGTCCTCTTTGAGAGTGTTTTCAAATTTCTTGCCTAATTTACACACTAAATGAACTTAATTAAGATTGTGGTAAGTGGCATCTGTGTGTAAGTATAACCATCAGTGGGCGACTTTATCGTCATGCAGTCTATAAGTTTTCATTTGGCAGTTGGCCATATAATTATTATATTTGGCAAATAAGAAGTACTTTTTGTTTCACTACTCATCTAGGTACGAGTCTATCTATTGCAGTAGATGAAGCTCAAAGAAGTGTCTATTAGTCTAGTTATATCTAGGTAGCAAATAATTTCAATCAATTGTTATAATTAAGATCTTACTTACCAACCGAATCCTGTCATTGGCATTGCAAATATTAAGATTGCAAAGACCATGAATAACCGCATATCTCACTGGGGGAGCCACCTGCTGAATGTCAGGCGCAACACTAGATGCAGAATAACTTTAAATACACTCACTGGCACTTGCACTTACACACAACTTGCTATTTATTAATTTTTATGTTGTTTTGTAGTCTAAGTTCAATATCGATTAATTAATTATAAAAGGAATAAATTATTGTATTTTGTTGGTAACTTTGTAACGGCAACAAAGAAATAAACAAATGAAAAAGCCGTCAATCGCAAGAGGAAGCTACACGCGAACTAAAAATCACACAAGGAGCAGACACCGCCTCACACAGGAATCGAAGTGAATATCGTTTTGCGCAACAGACACTCATGACGCGATCGCAACGTCGGGTCTTCTTGGTCCATTATGCTCCACCGCACCGCCGTCACACTGAGCACAGACGCACATTTTAATGATTATTTTAACACGATGTTGGATCCAGAGAGAGAATCAGACAAAGAGAAACAACGAGTAGCACGGTTTACGGTGTTCGTGGGTCTTGGTTCCAGGAGCAAACCAAGTTTAAAGCGCACTCGATATAATGCAACATATGTAAGAATGTAAGAACTGAGAAGTCCCTTGACAAACGAGGGATAGCCAGGTCATACAGTGTGTTTGGCACAGTGTTGCGTTGAAAAAACGTGTGGAAATAAATTAAGCACGTTTTAATTAACGCAGGATGTGTCCCATTTACATCCGATATTATTGGAACTTTTCTTTCTGGAGGGTTTCACTGCACTGAACTGTATAAAGCTCTCTCTGGGTTTTTTTTTTTTTTTTTTGATGATTTTTGATTTCTTTTTTGTTTATTTTTTTTTTTTTAAATTTTTAGTTGAAAACCGAAATAATCGTATTGGATATATCCGCTTTGCTGGTGATTCTATTTGTCTAACGTTCATTTGACGACGAAAACGACAACTAAATGAAGTGTTTCGTTCACAGAAATGGTTTTCTTTTCTCACAATGCGTTTTCAGTTTTTCGTATGCCATATAGAAATGAGCGAAAGCTGCGCAGATTTAGCAACGAAGATCTTTATTATCGTTTGTTTATTAACCGAAAATGCTCAATGAATACGAGCGAAAAACCGATCGATCGAATATAATGCCTCTTGAAATCGCTGCCACCGACGTTGAAACCATTCAAATGCATGCTGATGTTGCTCCCAGCCTGATCGCGCTCTATTCTGAATTCAACTGACAGATAGAGTGACTGACGCACTGTCTAGATGGCTGGATGGCTGGCTGGCTGGCTGGCAGACAAGTATCTATCTATCTGTAGTGTAGATATCTATCTATCTATCTATCTAAAATACGTACCACATATCTCTTTGGCGTGCAGTGATTTCCGTTTGAAAGCGTCAAAAGTGTTTCATTTGCTCGCTCTCACAATCTGAGTGTAAGTGTTCTCGTTGCTGATTCGTTTGTTGATTTTAAGATATTTTCTTTTAAATCTAAATGCTTAAACGAATGTTTGTATGTGCATAGATACACTACTCGGTAAATGGCAGATGCTTGGCCCAAGTTCTAGTTACGCACGACATTGTGAATTGATTACACGCGACCAACTTTTGAAATTTTAATCAAATAAGACCTACAAAAATGATGGACCTAAGCATAACCCAGGTTAACACAAAACCTTAGTCTGCCTAGAAAGGCCATTCGAATCATATAAAAGTTTCCCATGTGTACAATATACAAGTATATATGTAGAAATATCTTATTTGTCTAAGCATCTTATACTTTACGTTTATTTACTCATCAGGTAGATCTGCTTCTATACACGAGAGTTTTTGGAACGTAGCGGGGTGATCGCGTCTGTATGCCACGCGTAGATTAATCAGTAACAAGTGGCAGTCGTTGAAAGTAAATGTTAAGTTAGAATAATGAGAGATAAACATACTGACTGACTCACGAACTGACAAGATTTCATAGAAACTACTTGTGTCTATCAATTTAGATATTTTCAAGCTTTCCTATTGACACTTTGAAATGGTAAACAATTTTCGAAAATTTATATCGTATGAATCAGAGAGAATCTATGCAGCTAATATTAACTTGCTTGTATCATGTTGGAACGATTAGAACCGTTTGTTGGGGACCCCAAAAGTATATAGGGAAATGATCAGCTTAAACATTGATTAAGCCATATCTATCCATCCATCCATCAAAAGAGTGAGTTCGCCTTTAACCGGAAAAGGTAATCCAGATCTTAATTAACTTAGTATACAAATATTGAGATGTGAAAAGTAAATAAGCTTCGTTGAACGAAAGTCAATGTTCTGTCTTGTTGAAGTGAAACTTTTTTTTAGCGAAGGGGAGTAAATCCAAAAAAAAAAAAATGAAAATGAAATGTGGCGAAAATCAAAACTTGACGATGTTATTATTATATTGGAGCTATTTAGGCAAATACAATATGGAAGTGAAATTTCATTTTCTACGCTGCAGACGAGACCGCACAAGACAATGCGCATTGTACGTCTCTGAAGCATCATCGCAGTTTGATTTTCGTCACATTTCATTTTCGAATTTTTGGATTTACCCTCCCTTCGCTAAAGAAATTTCACTTCCATATTGTGCTTATGAAGGCACAGTAATTAAATTTTTTTTTTATAATTATTATGATATATTTTGTCATTTATTCCACTGTACCATATCTTAGCAGTAGCTCTGTTTGCAAAGAGATAACTCGGAACACATTTAGATGGTTATAATTTACTTAAATGAGTTCACAGGTTGTCAAAATATGTATTTTTAAAGTAATAAACTTATCTAAAGGCTTCTTGATCATCATAATGATGATGATGATGATGATGATGCTATAGAAGTTGATGGCTGCAAGGTAACATTTTCTAATGGCTTTGTTTCTTTAAGTTCAGATAGTACTAAAAGTGAGATAAAGTGAGAGTGAATACTCTTATTGTACTATTGTTAGTATTTCATGCCATTTAAAGACCAAGGCCCTTTTCATCCCTCTTCAAAAGTTCTTTTCCATTCCAAGTGTTCGGTTGTGTTTTAATTTAGCGCTTGCTAGTGCGTACATAAAAAAAAAACAAAAAAAAAATATGTAAGGAAAGCGTTCATTCACACTATCAATTGTACATAAAAATTTTATGAGCTCTACAAATTTTTAAGAGCTTTCCTACCATAACTCTTAGCTCAAAGTCAACAACAACAATAATCAGCATCACAAAAAGAAAGAAAATTCAAATGGAAAAAAAGAAATAAAGATCATTTAGGATCATATAGAAAACTATTGTATATACCTTTTATTTTTTATTCAAAATATGTTGGTTGGTACAATATGATTTGTAGAATTTTATAAGTTTCTTAATCAATTTACAATAGTTTAAAATTCGTTCTATTTTAGATCTTTTTTATGGTATTGGGATAGGTAGAAACAGAAATAAAGGAAAGCGTGTATAACATGGGTATTATTGGAACAAATTGGATATGAGCTAAAAGGTTACAGCAATTAGATGAGAAGAAAACCTTGTTGTTCTTACGCTCTTCATTTTATGTTTGAGATTCTCTTATCCTCAGGATTAAGTGCACATGTTCTTTATATTTTCATAGTCTTTTTTTTTTCCATGTTGAAAATTCTTGCTTAATATAAATATCCCACACACCTCGTTAAAATTAAATTTTGAGGAAAAGAACAAATAAAATTGCTACTAAATCAATATCATGTGAATTGTTTGGATAATAAGAAATTATTATGATCGAATTGGTATTTAAGTGTATTTTACCAAGGAAAAGATTGCGAAAGTTGGAAAATTTTAATTACAATTGATGCGGCAATCTTTGATTATCATAATTGCGAAAATTATTAAATTATATCTGTAGAAGTTGTATCGATTTAGTATACATACTCGTATTATGAAGTCCTTTTCTTATACAATAATATTTACCACCCACTGTTTTATAGGCAATTAAAGTCTGACAGTTGGTCAGGTCAGCAGATTGTTGGTTGAGGTTAATTTTTATTTTTATTGTATTTTATTTTATTTATATTTTTTTTTTTTGTTTTTGTATATTTTTATTTTGTATCTCGAACATGCGATTCTGATTCGGTTGATTTACTATATACAAGAAAGCGCAGAAAAACACGAAACCTGTGTGTAACCACAACAAATGAATATGAGATTGATGAATGGGGGACGGGAGTGCGGGATTGGAGGAGGTATGGAGATAGATGTTTGTCAGTGTTGACAGGCGCGTCGGAATCAAAAAAGATTTATATCTTGTTTATTCATTTGGTTTAATTTCGTCAGCTTCGCCTAACTTAATTATCACATGCGTTCAGCGATACTCATCATCATCATTATTATCAGAAAAATTATATAAGCTTAACGTTGTTGGCTGCTTGAATGCTTGGATGCCTCTCTGTGTACACAAAACTTATTTCACAATTTTAAACACTTGAGCATTTATAATAATTATTAAAACAAAAAATAAGAAAGAAAAATACTCGGACTTACTAGTATTTTTAGTTGGAGGTCTGTGTTAAAGCGAGAAGTATCTGTCTGATTGTCTGTCTGGTTGTCAGTTTGTTTGTGTATTTGTTTGTCTGTCTATCTGTTGGATTGGTCTGCGAAATTGTGTGAAGACGTGTGAATGAAGGGCGTAATGATTGGGAACTCGAAGGAACTGTCTTAAGAGTCAAACTGAAGTATCCATTCATCTGTTTGCATTGCCTTTCGGACCACCATCTGAATAAGCATCACTATCAAACTAAGACCAGGGAATATGTAATATGGGAAATCCTCTTTCTCTCTCATGTCCATAAATGGTATATTGGTATAGTATGGTTGGAGTGTGAAAACTGGTTTTCAATACAGATTTCACACAAAAACCTCTTAATAAGTTCCAACTGGCTAACCGACCGACCGAGCGAGCGACCGATCAAGCGATGATGACCACCACTCGTAAAGTTCGGCGGGCATTTTTAATCGTAAGCACGCCAATTTGCCTGGATTAAGAGATTAAGCAAATTAAAACAAATTGCTTTTTACCCACCACGTTGCGTGGTATAACTACTACTTATAATGAAGACAACGTTCTGTATCGTGTGTCCAAGCACGAAAGTCAACACATCATGTGGCATACCAAATACACCATAATACAATACAAACAATCATCAGTCGTTTTCGGTCGAAAAAAGAGTGCCACGCAAATTAATTATTTTCAGATTTCTACTACTTAAAGGCTATATGAAATTAAATTGAACTGATCCGAACCAAACCGAACTCAACTGAGGTAAGTTAAGTTTGAGGTTGAGATTCGATCGGTACAAGGACGTCAAATCATAAGTATATTGCAATATCATATACTTTTCGTGGCTGGTGGCCCAAAATGTTATTGTTTATGATTTTGTGAAATTACCACGAATAGAGGAGGCATTATTAATAATACTATTTTGTATGTAAATATTTTTCTCAGTTCGTATACTTATTATTAATTCATTTAATGTTTGCAAAATTTTGTTTCTTTTCACTTTGTAGTAATAAGAAAAAAAAAGAAGCACAATGTTTAGTAGAAATGTATAATAATTTTTTCATTGAAATACATTTTTTTTTTTTAATTTGGGAAATTTATGACCAGAAGTTATTAATAAGCATATTTAAAGATCTAAACGAAACATTTGTGTCCATTGAAGAAAACATTGAAACAACACTTGTTTTGGTAACGAAGAAGGAAGTTGTGTTGAAATATCTTAAACGGTGGCAATGGAACATTAAAATGACCTCGACATACAGAATTTTAATGTATTTTATTATTATTATTATTTTTTTTTTTTTTCCTTCCAAATATGTGGTTTTTCTGATGATGTAGAGCAGACTAAGGTCAAACCTTGAAATACTTAGTGATTTAGTTCAACAAGTTGCATTTCAAATACTTTGTAGTATTATAAGAATTTCAGTTCGAAACGACGTTGTTTTGCTGAAGATCCTGATCCATTCGAAGCATTCTATTCTCAGCCTGGTTTCAATATCATATTTCACTATTGCTAGGATATCATAAAACTTGGCGCTGCATTGTCAACATTTATTGAAAAGTCGTGCCGATTTTATAGCCACAACACGCCAAATGATGTCCAGTGTGTCTAGCTAGGTGAAACCTAAAGAGTTACAGCAGCATCAGCTGGGGAACGGGGTAGGGGCGTTTAATTTTATGGGTTTATCTCTCACCGCCGCTATTTATTTTGCAACGTTGGACTTTTGGCGTAGATTAAGTGCTCTAAATGGGCGAGATTGAGTTTATGGTAAAACTATTTGACTCCCGCTGAACGATTTCGCTCAGAAGCAACTACAAACAGATGGAGAGATCGAAAGACAAACAGACAGACGACAAACAGACAGACGAGAAAGACCTAGAAAAAGATTCAGATTTCGAGTGAGCCTATGTGTATGATTTGAACTCGTTATTGTCGTAGTTATTGAACTGAGAGTGTGGGTTAAATCCAAATTGCATTTGCACGCAGTTCAAGACAAAAGTCCTGTTTGACTGTTGAACAAAAGTTTCTGTTCTATCTGTCGATAGCGACGATGGCAAGGCAACTGTGGCTTGCAAATAAATATGTACAAGGATGGCTATGGTTTATTTATGAGTTAATATTTATAAATTATGACATTGAAACTAGTCTGGAACTAAAATGAACGCTTCAATTGTTGCACTTGCGCGCTAGGAAATGAAGCAATTGCTTTGCTTGCCTTGCCTTGCCTTCCCTTGCCTTGCCTTGCCATGCCTTTGATCAAACCTTATGACTTTCATTTTATTTAAAGAAGGACCTCCCAACCATAAACAATTATAGACAGATTATTGTTCTAATAATCAAAAGTCTCTTTGATTGAAATTCATGAAAAGTTTCCAGCTTTCAGCTTTCAGTTTAAATACAATGCACAATTTGTGAAACAAGTGACAAGCGGCATTAGTGTCATTAAGCGTTCTTGCAACAGGAGATCGGTCTTCTTTAGTATAGGGTTTTGATCTTATGTCACTTCGTGTAGCAGCCCTTTTCTTTCAATCAACAGTCGCCCTTGCTATCATCATCATCAGCATCAGCATCATTATCATTATTATTGTTGTATATTCATCGTCTCTTGTCTGTCGTCTGTCACTTACTACATAGGGATTCCGAACTGATGATGCCCGTTGACACAATTTTATGCAATCCATATTGATGACTTCATTCAGCTTGATAGCGATTACGTCCGATTAAAAGGCCGAGCAAACATGGAGTATGCTTCGTTCGATTTAGGGGAACCAGTGGCCAGAGACGTGATCGTATTCCTTTCTGACTGGTCTTTGGTAATCATTTGACAACATAACATACAGACCGGATGACTTGGTAGCCGATTGGTTTGGATTGGTTTGGGTTCTGTTCGGTCGTTGGGGCAACAAGATTAACGTGCCTGTGTGCGCACCCTTGCTGTTTGGTGAAGATTTGTGCCGAAGCTAATGACTTGAAGTGACGTTTTTAATTGGATTTCTTTTTAGATATGTATGTATGTCGATGGTATTGGTGGTTGTGGTGGTAGTGGTCCAGGCATGGTAGTTCATAAGCTTTTCTGATGCGATTAGCGAAATGTGCTTTGAACGAAATGAAAACAAATTGGATAAAGGCGTGTGTGCTTGTGTGTGTGTGTGTGTTTGTCGCAGGCTGCCGAATGTTCCAACTGACAAGTGACATTTCTCATTAACGTTAATTTGTGCAGCATAATTTCTGACCTTGGAAATATTTATTGATTTGATCATTGGTCATTTTGATAGTTTCGGTTTGAATGATTAGGTGAAAGCAGCAAGATAGAACTCAGATAAATGCATACGAAATATGGTCATCATCATATGTCGGTATTGGTGATTGACTACCTACTTTCAAGAAAATAAAAAAAAAAACACTAAGATCATTCAAAGTCGATTGCATGCAACTTCAGTGGCCTTTGGCGAAAGGAACGCAATTAACGTAAAGCAAAGGAGAGCAAACGGTTCATTTTCTCTGTCGGAGGTCTCCAAAAACGAACTTAAATGTTTCGTGACTTAAAGTGCGGCTTGGCTTACCAAATGGCAACACCAGTGAAGCCATCACCACAAAATACAAACAAAAAAAAAACAAAAACAACTAAATTAAGTGTTCACTTCAAGGTAAATGACTCCTCCTTCTCTTCCTTTTTTTTTTTTCTTCCTTCTTCATTTTCTTTAGAGTTTTTATGTTTATTAGGTATTTCGAACTTAATTTTCTTCTCCTTTGGCCATAGTCCGACGCATAGTTTTGTTTTGTTTTCTCAAGGTAGAGCAAATTTAGTGCTTTCAAACAACCTTCAATTTCATTCAGTTCTTTTGCGCAGTTCTAATGATTTTGTTACGATTTTTTGCTCAGTTACGCGCATGATTTTTTTTTTTCATTTTGTATGCATTATATTGTATTTTCTTTGCATGCCACGCATGCATTCCTCTTCTTAACCTGTGGACACGAACCACACCATGTGTGATCCAAAGAGCTAATCGAAGCAGGTATAGAATAACGTACAACATAATTAATAAATACCATCAACATTGATTAACTCAACTGAGCTAATAAAATCATTTGTCATACGACTTGACTAGCGACGTGGATAAAACATGAAAATCGCGTGACTAATTTCAAAATAAGAATAAAATATAGAAAGACCAAGTACCAGGACAAGCTACTTCTTCTCCATCTTCAGCGTAATCAAATTGAAAGCTGATCTTTGCAGATGCAGATGCGGATGCAGAAGAGCAGCGGGATTTAGCAATGAAGCAAAAATAGTGCAAAAATTAATCAATGCAGTTGGTTGAGTTGGTTGTTGTGGTGTCTATAGTTCTTGATTGGAGCTTAGAGTTAAAGAGTATGTTAGTGGTTAAGTGCAATGTCCCATCCCATCCCATTCCATCCCATCCCATCCCAAGTATTGAACAGTACACACATAAACAAAGCCAACAAATTGAAACTAAATACTTTGGCTTAAAGATTATTGTGTGATGTTCTTGGCTAGGGAGCTAGACTGGAGCAGACTTTGCTAGACTAGAATAGGCTAAACGAGGAACTGGTGTTGTTGTTGTTGTTGCTGCTGCTGCTGCTGTCTTTCGATGAACTAACATAATACAATAACAGTGGATGTGCAACAAGATGATGATGATGATGATGAGACGACGCAACATTGTTGGGTTTAGCATTTAGCGAACATGGAACGAATGAACGGACTGTTGCAGAGCAATCAGTGTAGAAATTACTGCGTTCCCTGTTGGCAAGGATTTTTTAATTGCTTTGCTTGGTTAGCCCCGGTTATCCCGTTTGGCCTGGAATGGCATGTGAGGAATGACTGTGCATTCGTTTATGATCTCGACACGAGAGCGCTTTGACTTGGACATTTGGACACAGAAATCAGAGACCGATCAGCAAAACAGATGAGCTAGTGTCCTCGTAATGTTCAAAACTATCAGCAGAATAACAACAAAATATCTTGACAACAAACCAAAAGAGAGTGTAATACAGAGAGTGTATATATAGAGAATTATCAACCGGTATCGTAGGTATCTTGAACAAAAAACTCAAATGCCATGCATGCCACATGTGTTGCAACCAAGTTGGTTGCGGACCAAGTTGATTCCGAGACACTGCTGAATACAATCTCCAAATGCAAGCGAGTGTCGCTGCCGCTGTCGCTAGAGCTTCTCATGCGGAAATCAGTTTATACGTAAAAGAAAAAGGAAATGCCTTAAATCAATTAGTGGGGCACTAATTGCCCCAATACCTTGTGGCATATTTTCAAAGTACACACACACTGTTTGCTTATACATACATACATATCAGTGTGTGTGTTGTACATACTATGTATGCTTTGTGATCGTCCATCGGTCGGATGGTTGATCTGTTGGCCGATTGTTCCGTCGCTTACTTTGGATGGTATTGTCGGTTGTTGTTATTGTTGTTGCGCCACCTGAACATTGCTCAGCTAATCTCAGCTAAAATTCCTTTCGTTCATTGTTAGTATTTTTGTTGTTGTTGTTGTTGTTGTTGTTCTTTCTTTTCTGTTGGTTACTGCTGATCCTCAAAGTACTTATCTTTCTCACAATCGAGAGGTGCGCTCTCTACTCGTATGTATTGGCGGCGGAACAACAAATACAACAACTAAAAACAGCAACAAGTGTTGTCTGTCAGAGATATTCGCACAAGAAAAAGAAAAAAAAAAATGTTATTGTCCCAGTTAAACCGAATGTTCGACACCCTTTAATGGCCTTAAGTCCTTCCAAAGTATACGCTAAGCTAGATATAGGGTTCAAATGAATTCACTTTATACCATTCATTTCATTGAATGGTTCAATTTTTTTTGATAGATGTTGCTTTGGAAGCTCAACCGATCCACCGACCAGTCATTATTGCCTACTTCAAAACTCATTTGCTATGTTTAAGTTCGCTTGTTGTTCGCTCTCCTTTGTGGTAGAGCCAAATATGAAGAAGGTTGGACGCTTTGGGTGCGCTCAAACAAAGGATCGCCTTGATGACTATGTCGTTCGCCTTATCCGCTTCTTCGTCGCCGTTGTTGTTTCATCTACAAAGATCACTATACTAGTGTAACAAAGGCGCGCATACACATCCGGAGACACGGTGTGGTGTTAGTGGTCGGTGGTGGAGTAAATTGTGATGAGGCCAAACGCTTTATGTACTTGTCGCGAATGAAGTCTTCAGGTCTTCTTTAAGTCTTCGCCGTTGTCCGACGCGTCTCTCTTCTTCAGTTTGATTTTCACCATTCGTGCAGGTCTGGCTTTACTTTACTGTCTTCATGGCCATGTACATTCGGAATTCGGTGGCTATGCAACGCTTATAATGAGCGCAAATGGTGGGAACATTTTTTGGCATTTACTATGTTAAGCGACCGAGATTCTGCACAGCTTCTGCCTTGGAATTTGGCTGAACCGATTTACGCAGTCAGTGATGGACAATTAGAGTGAGGGAGGAAGAGAGAGGGAGAGAGAGATGGATCAGCTGAGTGCTTTAAAGAAATCAAAAGTAATTATGAACAACTTAAGTGCGTATAATTATAAAATAAATTAAACTTTCATTTCATTAAACGCTGAGGCAATTAATCGATTTCTTACCAAACCTACTACTACCCACCACAATAATAAAAAAAAAAAAAAAAAATAAAATAAAAAAGAAGAAGTGGTGGTTACAAGATGGATGTTACGAAAATAAAATTAAAATGAAAAAAAAAAAAAATATATATAAGAAATATCTAGTGCTCGCTGCACGTAGATGACCTTTTTGTAACTCAATTATACATTTGCCCACCCAAGTTGGCGCCCAACTCTACAACGAACAACGATTCCAACGATCGGTTTGGTTGAAGTCAAAGTTACACTCTCAACTTTTGTCTGATATTGGTCTCGATCTTCATCTTAAAGGTTACTTGGTAAAACTACTATGATTGCGACGATCAGTCCTAGACGACATAGTCAGTCTATGTGTCTACCAAAAATGGTAATGGTCGCCAGCCAACTACTCATCCATGCCAACTATCCAACTAGTATTTATGCGTTCATGTTTACAACTGACTCAAACACTTTTTGCGTGTTGCTAATTACATGCGACGGACGACTGGATTTGTCTCAAAGGGATTGCTTGAGTTTCAGACAACAAACACAAAGACACAAAGACACCAGACCATGAGCCCCATTGCAAATATTATCATCGTTTGTGGTCGCTCAGTCGGTGGTGGTTTCCTTCCTGGTCTACGAAAGTGTTGTTATTCAATATTTACAGTAAAAGTGTCAAACAATGATTGATGGCTTTGGCTTCAATGCTCAACTCAAGTGTTCAATGTTCTTCGATTGCTTCAGTTATGTTGAGAGAGCTTTAACCAGTGTGCTACCCACTTCCTTATTGGAATTTTGCAATTTTTGGCACTCAATGTGGTGATTTTTCCGTTTTTTTTCTCGTTCTCCATCCATTTACCATTCCCAACAGCTTCATTAGCCATTATCGTTTAACATTTCGATCAATTATTTGATTGAGTCTCAATTGTAAACAACAAAAACAACTACAACTACAACAACAGCAACATTATGATGTATGTTAAGAGAGAAGATAAGGAGATAGTGAGGAGTGAGGAGTGAGGAGTGGTGAGACAGAGGTGGAAGCCAAACGTGAACATGAAGAAGCAACAATAGGTACTTAATTATGGCATCCGTTCAATTTATTCCCAAATGCGGCCGACACAAGCTGACAAAATTGTTAATGGTGTGACTTTGGACTCTGACTTTAGTGATGGCGATAATGACGATTGTGATGATGATGATGATGATGATGATCATTAAGATGCTGTGTAGATGATGGTATTTATGGCAACAGTGACAATGTTGTCCATGATCATTGTGTGGCAGCATTCAAAGTTTTGTAATTCCACCATTGCACGTGCAACGAATGTTAAATCGGAAGATGCTACGCTCCACTGAGACAATAAAAACAATAAAAACAATACCAACAACAGAAACAACACCAACAATAACAACAAACTCCAAATGGTTAACAAAACGTGTGGCGTCTGCAATTACAGGAACAAGACGCAACAAGAAGCAAAAGAAGTGCAACTGGCAAACATGACGAACAACAACTGTCATTGTCACATCATTCGTCGTCATCATCGTTGTTGTTTCATTGTTGTAGACTTGTTTTTCATGCATGATAATGATGATCTCGTGGATCAACTCTACCTGACTTGCACACATGCTGCTCATCTCTGAAGTCGAAAAAGCATCATTCACGACAATGGAACGGATTCCTAGAGAAGCGTGCAACACGCAGCATATAAACTGCATCATTGAATGCTAACAAACACGAACCATTTACTGTAATGACCAATTTTGGCATTTAGCATCAGACCAGGTCCAGGATCCAATACAATCGTTAGTTATTCCAACAGTTATAACCAATGAAACGCTTCCTCTTTCCTAAATGGATAAATCAACCAATATGGCGCCAAGTATACGGAACTTACTTTCATTTGAATCTTTAATAAGCAGAAAAGCATAAAACTTACTCAATTAGTATGCGAAAGATGTCTAATTGAGGCCAAGAGTGAGTGCCTCAATATTTATCATCTCATATTTAGATTCCGAGTATAAAGAAACACATGAGGAGGAAGCTATGGCTCTGGAGCACTCTAAGAATCGCACATGTCATTCATTATTACATTTAAGAATGTGACAACACAACAAAGAGCATCAACCAAATTCAACTTTCGCTAAGTTTCAACTGATCTGGTCACATGCAAAAGGGCCGTGGCCATCATTATCCAACAACTCAAGAGCCCAACAACAATAACATCAAGAACGATTCAGGTGGAGTAAAGAAGCAATAAGCCAGTACTCAATACTTAGCTGATTCGATCGCTACAGCGGACAGACAGTTGAACATTTGGACAGTCGCAGTGAGTGAGTCAACCAGACAGACAAACATACAGACAGACAGACACGTAGATATATCGGCAAACATCGGTGATCGCCCGCAAGCAAACAAGCGGTGGACAACAGGCGAGCGACATAGTAAGACAGTAACAAAAGCAAACTGTCAGCAACAGCATTATATGAAACTTAGTACGATCTGAATTGAATCGCATCGCATCGGATCGGATCGAATCGAATCGAATCGGATCGGCTGTCTTTTGAGATCATTCATTTATAGGACGCATTTGCTTCGAGTCGCTTCGCTTTCGGGTTCCGATTGTCATCATCATCTTAGTCGTCCTCTGCGCCGTCGTTGTTCGATGGTCAGTAGCAACAGCAAATCAGGATGAACAACATAAGCAGGCAGCAAAGTAAAAAGTAAGTAACTACGTAAGTGAGTGAGTGAGTGACCGGGGAGAGATAATCGGTTGTCGAAAGGAAGAATACAAACCGAAACACAAAAAAAAAAAAAAAAAAAATTGTCGTCTAGATCTGTCGCTGTCGCTGTCAACATAGTTTGTGGCAAAGGCATGTCGCTGAAGTTAAAACTTGAAACGTTGACAGTACACAATTGTATCTGAGTATCTTCTCTATAAGATGGCATTGTTTGTTTATGTGAGTGTGTTTGTATGT
Organism: Amiota minor; assembly: GCA_037043295.1. Lineage (NCBI taxonomy): Eukaryota > Metazoa > Arthropoda > Insecta > Diptera > Drosophilidae > Amiota > Amiota minor. Next base: position 1,183,230 of record JBAMAW010002206.1, read on the forward strand.
GTGTGCTGTGTCAAGTATTTACATCTCCAAGTATGCGAGTGAGTGAATTTGGTGGGAAGAAACTTAAACTCAAACACAAACTCAAACACAAACTCAAAACTCAAATCTAAATTAAGGAAGCATCATCCTTTGAAACCGTTGTAAAATTCCTATCTCATTACTATTATAAGTATGTATTTATGTCTTATAAATATTAAAATGAATGCATTAATTTTTTAAATTTTGTTTATTTCGCTATAATTTTTTGTTGATTTTTTTGTATTATTATTTTTTTTTTTAATAAATTTTCTCTTTAAATACTTTACAGAAATTAATTCATAGCTAATAAATAATTAAATTAATACAAATAATTATGATTATAATTATTTTAGAAAAATACGTTACATTTTTTTGTTTTTTACATAGAAGATAGACGATACAAAAGAAAATATTAAATTAATATTAATTATACGATAATAAATAAATTAAGTACTTAACGCACAACCATTTATTAATTGATATTAATTTAATGAAATGAGCGAACGTCTTATTATTTTCAAGGCGACTGTTGGTTGATATACTTAATCTCTGATAACTGACATGGCAACGCTCGTTAATACAAGGGATGATCAATAAGTCTTTAGAAAATCTGAGAGATGGCGCTTGTAGCATTGATAACTTATATGTCTTTAAAAATTGGAATAAGTTGAATTTGATGTGTTTATCAAGCATTATTTTTTGCGTAAAAAACCATCATCAAAACCAAGGAAAGGCTTAATAAATACTGTGACTGTGCATCATTAATTTCAATGGTTAAGAAGAGGTTTTCTGAATATTTTGTGATCGTACCATTAAATCTATTGAACTATATTGGACGATCAAAAATTGAAATTGTGGACTATAGGCATCTCAACTGAGTGGGTACATAAAATTTTACAGGAATATTTAGACATGATAAGCAATCTATGCAATGATTGCCTCGATTGCTCGCACTGGACCATAAGAGCAACAATGTAGCATCTTCAAAGGTGTGTTCGGCAATGTTCAACGGCAATCCGAACAAGTTTTTCCATCGTGGACGAAACACCAGAGACAAAGGAAATGTCACAGCAGTGGACTTCTCCGGGTGTACGTACACCAAAGAAGACCAAGTTGGATATATCGGCCTACAAGATTATGGCGACAGTTTTTTGGAATGCACTCCGCGTCATTTACATCGTATACCATAAAAAAAGGTAAAACAATCACCCATAAATATTATTCAGAGCTATTAGACAGATTCAACATTGATTTGAAACAAAAACGACCGAATTTGATTAAGATAAAAATTCATAAATTAAGCTACGAATTGCTCCTCCAACCTGCATATTCTCCAAATTTAGAACTATTTCCTGTTTTCAAACCTGAAGGAATAGCGCGTAGACAAATGAAGAGGGCATCACTGAAACAAACGCCCATTTTGAGGATCTTGAGAAAAGCTAATATTGTATTTGGAAGGGATAAAAAAATTGTAAAAATGATGTACTAAATGTATCGAGGTAAGAGAACATTAAATTGAAAAATAAAAACAAAATTACAGAAAAAAAAAAAAATACTTTTTCTATGTTTTTCTAAGGACTTATTGGTTGACCCCCGTATAATGTAGTAATATAATACTACAAATAGTATTGTATATTTATATTATAGATAGACGTAAGGAAATAAAGGACGTTTGAAAGTAAACGAACGGTTATTGTTTCATTGCCATTCGCTTGTTTGATCTTAATTCGTTTCATACCCGTTGTTCGGTGTTTCCTTATCTCATTCGTTCGTTCGCTCGCTCGCTTATTTATTCGGTTTTATGGTTTTATACGCGTTTTTTATTTAATAACCAAATTTACGTATTTTTATTTCTTTTTCCTTTATTTTATTTTATTTTATTTTATTCTTATTTTTTTTGTATTAAATGTAATTGTAATTTTAATTTTACGATTTGATTTCTTCATTTGTGTACTTTTCATTTTTTTTATTTACAAAAGTCAACTGGATTGATTTAAGTAAATCGCATAAAAGTTCAATCAATAAATTTGTTTCGTTTTCTTGTTTCATTTGAATTGGTTTGCTGAGTCGTTCACAATCATGGGATATACACAATTCTTTTTAGAAATATATGTATTATACGATATATTCCAGCTGTGGAAACAAGTTCTGGTCTTTTTGTTTGAAAGATGTGACTAAAAGCAATAGACTATTTTTGAATAGTTCAGATGCTAGTGTATGTGGGAATTTTATCCAAAAGTATAATACTTAGATTTGGGATCAGAACTTTTGTCCATGGAAATACATCTGTAAAGTGTATGTGTGACCACGACAACAACAATAAATACAAGAACAAGAACAACAACATCTCCAATAACAAACCCGATTCTATAATCTTATTTACAAGCTATCAAAAGACTTCGATCGAAATACTCGTACAATATGTAAGTCGAAGCCTTGAAACTTTCGATTTTCTTTTCTTTTTTTTTTTCAGTCTTAATTGTGGTTTTTGTTCATTTTCATACATGAACAAAATACATTTGTGTATGAGTGTTTATTTATATAAGTGTGAGTGTCTGTGTGTGCGTGTATCTATCTAGTATTTATTATAAACTTAATCTCAACTAGGGTCTAGGTATACTAAATACTATGTATGTAAGTATATACGTATGTAATGTAAGTTTACTAAAATTGTCAAAGGTTGGTTTGTTTACTTAAACCTAAAAATAATTTACAAATTTTTCGTTATTTCATTTCTAGTAATTGTATTGTTTATCGGTAGGACCTTAGAAATTTAATCTTAAATAACTAAAAACTGGGCAAAATCGTTTTACACTCTGCTGTACTATATTGAAGAATGTTGCATACCTAGAGATATGTCATATGATGATGATATTAGTAGACAAGTAGATGATTGATAGATTGATAGATGGATAGAAAGATAGATGGATACTTTTAATACTGCTACGAAAGAGATTTAAATTGTAGTGATCACGGATGGGTGGGTGTGTGATCACGTACAAAATAATGGACCAAGGTGAACTAATTGATGTTACCTGATGTGATGTGTGCAACGGCAAGTTGGATCGGTCGTCGATATATTGTAGGTTACATTACAACTAAAAAAAATAGGCAATAACAATCTAAGCGTAGATAAATAACATACGCCAAAACGACGGCAAGCGACGGACGGCGTCCGAAAACATTCGATGAATAGATGATTGGATGGATAAATACTCGTATCTTCGATGAAACAAACGAATGTACCTAGAGACACGTGTGTATGATTTTCTTTGTTCGGCAAAGTTTGCATTTGACTTCACAACACCAATGGAAGGTGCAGGCGCATCGCTCGACAACGACAACTTCCTGCGTGCGATAACCGCGACCGCAACACATCAAGTCGCAACCATCGACACCGATTGAAGTGTCATTGCATTGGCGGCCATGTGTACCCTGGATGCCAAGACGTAGATTCTTCTCGCAAAAACTAGGTGAGGGTTCCAGATAGACAATATCCTTTGGTCCGGGCGTTTTATGCTTGGGATCAAAAGGCTTTAAAGCGATTTGGTATCTAGAAAAAAAAGAAACAAAAAAAAAAAGGAAAAAAAAACAAAGAAAGGGAAAATTAACAAAAAGAAAATAAAGCTAGATACAGACAAATATAGAGAGAAAAGAAAATTTTTTTAAATCTCACCTATTGTTTTTCTTGCCTTGACGGCCGCGTCCACGTCCTCTCACTGAGTTCCTTGATATGCCATTTGGCAAACTGTTGGGCGACGTATGATGTTTAACAGCATTTGCATTGTCCGGTATGTGATCATTAAGCATATGTTCGACAACGACAGCATCATCGAAGGCATTCGGACTTGCAGCATTTGGACTGAGTAACAGTGAATTACCAACTCCGGCGGCATTTGCACTTAGCGTTCCACCAGCCACAGCATTGGCACTCTGACGTACGCTATTACTGACCATAACACGTGAGGCTCCATCGAAACGATCCTTAAGATTATCACCGATCACACGGAAATTGGCCAAACGCATCCAACAGGTTTTGACCGTGCATGAGCCAGACATGCCGTGACATTTACACTCCTGACGCATCTCTGATTGTACGTGCTGCACAAATACAACAATAAACAAAAGAAAATACAATTTTGAGTAAATAATAGTTTTAGAATACAAAATGATTCTATCGATCGGTTAGTTTTGAATGGTCAATGTCTATTGTAACAATTTGGCTGTAAATGAACTACGTTTGTTTAGAAGAGTGCATGAGTGATCGAAGAGTTGAAGGGGAGTTAGACTGTCATGGTCTCATGTTGCATGTTGGGAAACGCAATATTTCCTTTTAGTCATTTCGTTTTCACCGTTGTCGTAGTCATCATCATCATCATCTTCATTTATTTCTTTTCGATTACAAGATGAATCGATCGCAACAGCGAAATAAGAAATCAGCTCAGTTGGGGGTCCTTCCCATTAGTTGTTGTTGTTGGTATTATATCTGTTTTTTTTTTTTGTTAGCAAGTTTGTCTGTCTCTTGTTGGTATTATTACAACAAAATTGAACAACAATAACAAGTAATAAAATAATAACACAAGGGGGCAGTCCATCCAATCCAATGGATCGAAACTCAATGCAACTCAACGCAACGACAATTGAGCTTTTGTGTTGCCGCCGCCGCAGCCGCTGAACCCCCTCATAAGCTTTTTTTTTTATTTGGTTTTGATGATGATAGGAGGATTCTATGGCAACTTAATTTTGTTTTTGTTTTTTTCTTTTTCTTTTTTCTTTTACAGGCATTGCAACTCTATGAACTACACGATCACACAGTTTTATGGACAATTAGTGTACGAGCTAATAAAATGAGCCAGCGAATGAATGCAACAAATGTTGCCGACGATGAATGTTGCCAACTCAACTTTTATTACTGCCGCCGCATTTAGCATTTTTTATGGTTTTTCTATTTCGTTCCCTCAATATCTTTTTCTATATATTTATTATTGTATATTTTCCGTCGTTCGTCTAAATTACTTTACACACATTTGCATGCAAACTGTCAATGGAAATGGTTGCGACCATTAAAGAGCATTTTATTATCAACAAAGCTGTCAACATTTTAATAAACGAGCAACATGCAACAGTCGATCGAGTCCGATTTGAGACAAACTAAGCCAAGTCAAGCTTAGCCAAGCCAAGAATGAATGAACATATCTATGATGACGATGATGATGATGATGATGATGATGATGATGATGATGTTGATGATAATGTTTATAGTATAGAGAGTATAGTTATTTTTGTGATAGTTTTATACTCGATATTATGCACGGTTAACAAGTTGGCCCAGCATGTGGCCCACAACTAAGTAATTGCTTTGGTTTTTGGCCAAAGTTGGGTACTCTACAGTAACATACAGTGAGATGATACGAGTATCATCAGCAGGAGCTAAAAGCCACAGTGCGCATGTGAAAATTGATTTAGGACCGAACACAAAATCTTAGACGGAAATTAACTTGTGCAATAAACTCGGATGCTGCACAGCAATTGGGTTTGGTAAGCGCATCGGGGTCGGTCAATGGATGAAGTTAATTTTTATTAGCGCGACCGTAAATCTTCTTTAGTGACTCCTCTTAGAAGGTATTAAAATGTTGTAAAATCAACATGCTTGGTTACTTACAGCACGTCCTGCTTCGTTATTGTGTAAATTCATCTTTTCCCTGATGTTGCGTCCACGTTCGCCGGTGTCCACAAATTCACGAGAGAACTTAAAACCAAATCCAATATTATCAGAGCAGCCACCCCATTCCCAATCACGTACACCCGCCACACTGCCACTCTGATGATTTGCTTGTGGCGATCGCGACTGGTGACTGTAGTCACAGGTGCAGGATTCAATGCTGCCTTCACTGCAGGCACGTGCAATTGAATGTGTTACAGCGGCACTGGTGATAGCATAAATGAAGCCTGTTTCCCGGCAACCTAGAAAATAATAAATGAAATTTAAAAAAATCAATAAATAAATTAACTTTAAAATAAAACATAGCATAATATTAAAGTATGAAGGAATGAATCTTGTTCTTGTATGTATAAAACGTTCATTCACTTCTGGGTGTTCAAAACAAGTAGTGATCTTTCCTTTACAATGATACTGCCCTCTCTCCTAAGACCATAACGACAATGATCAAGTGTTCATAAGAAGAAATACCAGCAACATTAACACAGATCCATATCGTTTAAATTTATTTTAATGTAAATAAAAGACATTTTGACAACAAACTACTTCGGTCAAGTATTGTAGCGAAAAAGAAGAGGTAAAATCAGACAGACAGACAGACAGACAAACAGATATGTATATACTCGACGTAAAAACATAAAGATAGTTAGAAAGAGAGAAAGACAGAGGTCTGTTCGAGTCCAAAGTGTATGCGTCGAACACCTTGTAGAAGTAAAACAAAAAACAAAGAAAAAAAAAACATTTTTTTATGAATAATGACACTTGTCTTCAAAAGACTGGTCAATTATGACACTTCAAGTTATCACTGCCAGATACGAACTTCTTCGTTCGACTCAAGACAGATCAGATACACTTCAGTAAGTGTAGGCAAAAGAGATCATCAATGTTCATAGTCATAGAGTAGAGAGTACTACGTTACGAGTAGAAAGAAGCAACAACATGATACAGATAAAAAAACAAAAAAACAAAAAAAAAAAACACTGAGACGCTTTGAGATGAGCTCCGGACTCTGTGGCTGTGACGTTGTTTGAAATTCCATTTTTCCCATTTTGATTGAGTTGAGCGGGGCATACAACACAGAGTAAGTAGCAAATGCCACCGGAGTAGTAGTAGTAGTACTAGAACAGAAAGAAGAAATAGTTTCACTTCTGGTTGTTTTATTTTATTTTAAATTTTTTTTTTTTTTTTGGGTTGGAGAAGAATTTCAAAAAGACAATCAGATAATGTGGGGAAAAATGAGAATTGAGTTTACATGTTGCAGATAAATTTTTCAAGTGGTTGTCCCACTATTATTGTGTTCTATTGTATCGCATCGTATTGTATTGTATTGGATTGTATCTAGATGTAGCTACTGGGCTAGATTCATATAACAACAATACTTATGTATGTATGTATGTATGTATGTACAATGCGTATGTATATAGTATGTAAGAGGGAGTACATTACACAGAAGCATTCGAAATGAATGCATTTTGTTTTAAAACAAAGTCAATGGATGTATATTTTTAAACAAAATTAGCATTTTATTTTCACGCTTATGATGAATTCCTTTTGGCATTTTCTGTTGTGTTGATTGACGAACTGTCAACACTATGACTTTGAACTTGCCTCAAGTTGCATACAAATACATAACAAAGACATATTTCCAGTTAATTGACAGTGCATTTTATAAGATATTGTACATATAAGAATTTGTTTGTACATACTATTTGCATTTGTGTGCGAGTGTGTGAAAAGGAAGGTTTGTATCTTAACCACACACAGAAAGAGCCTTTTCTTGCAAACAACTAAAATTAGTACAACAGCGAGATTGAGACATGAAAGAAAGGCGGGAAGGTAATGTAAATAATTTCACGCTTCTACAACAAAATGAGAGAAAAAAAAAAACAAGAAATAATAATAACAAAATAATGTATAAAAATCGACGATATCGCAAACGTGTGCAAACAACAATAACAACAAAATCACATTGCATCGCATCAAGTGAAAAGTCACACGAAACATGCTCGCGATGAGCCTCCACTGATAAGAGAGCGAAAGCAACATTACTTACTGACAAAACCAAGAATAACTAAAGTCAAAGAGAAGGCGGCATGAGAGGAAGTAGCAAGCAAAGCCAAGCGACTGGCGACTGGCGACAGACGACCGAATGAAGAATGTAAGAGTGATTAGGTTAACAGGAATTCGCTCTTCTTTGACAATGACGATTTTGACTAACTTTGCCTGCGTCAGTGTCAGTGCCAGGGCCAGTTCCTGTGACTATGATGATGGGCTCAGTGGCCAGAAAATGGAAACAAGTGAGTAAATAGCAAACAAATGTCACCACACCACACCGCAGCACACCACACAAGTTGCGTTGGTGGTGTTGTATTGATTGTTGAATTTCAATTTTTTTTTTTTTTTTTTTTAGACAATTTTCGTGGAAACAAAAGACCACAAAATTACGATGACAGCAATTTGTACCATTTATTGTAGTTTTAAGCAAACATGTGTAAAAATATACACAATACACACATGTAAATATTATACAACAATATCAAATATTGTATAATGCAAATACAATAATAACCTGCGTTGAAATGTAATTAAAGTGAAAGAAAGAAATACAAAAATTTAATATTAATTTTAACTCAACTCAACTTAACTGAAGTTTTAACTCAACAGAAATGTGAACTGAACTGAACTGAACTGAAAAAAAGTCGGAACTTGGTAAAATGATGGGTGTGGAGTCTTATTTATATGTATATTTATTTATTTATTTATTTTTTAGGTTGCTCAATATAACTTAATTTGTGTTGTTTTACTTGGGTTTTTTTTTTTTTTATTTATTTTTTGTTTTGTTCAAATAAATTTCATTATTTTGACAATTACTCATTGAGTTACGAGTAACTTGAGAAGCGTCAAGTTGTGTCATATGAAAAAAAAAAAGAAAAAAGAAAAATAATTCAAAAAGTAGACCCCATTTCTTGAATAGCAGCGGATTTCCGCTGATATTGAATTGCTAAATAAATTAAGTGGGCGTAACGATTCACATTCTGCTGTGGGTGTAACCTGCTCGCATTTAATTTCTTGATCAAAATTAAAAGGATTCTGAAATGAATCCAGGCACTTAAGCAAACACAAAAGATTATGATTCTTTTGTTATAAGTTATATTCAAATATAATGCGATTATATCATCATCATGATTACCATCTATATATAAACTGATCTATGTACATCTGTCATTCATATTGCGTTCAATTAAATTAGATTTACTATTTGCATTAAGTGACCTTAATCGATTTTATCGCTTTATTATATACAATAGAAATATGTTGTTTTGCATTTCGCACCTTAAAGCGAGTCAAACATTTCTCAGAAGGTCAATTTAAACCACAAAAGAAGAAGAAAAACAAATACTACTTACTTATATGTGTACATCCATATATACAAAAGATTCGTTCCACTGTTGACTTAACCTTGTCAACAAAAAACTTATGGGCGGCTGAGTGTACTCGTATCTATGCAACTTTATATGAGAGTATTAGTACCAAATGATTGATTTCTAAACTCAAACTGAGACAGTTTATGGCTAATCTAATGCCACGAATTATGTATCCAATATATGTATGAACTTGTTTTCCATTTCAAATACTACCCTAATCATGTCATCCTCATCACAAGTCACACAATTTTAAGTGTGTCCCAGTGAATGCTAAGCCGGATCGAACTGTTAGAGAGGATTGAGTTCTTTAACTCATTGCGAATTCGTTGCGCAGTGAAGCGAATTGTTGAGTTGAACTCATGACAATCACCATAAAAAGGAAATGGCAAAAAAAAAACATACATATGGCAAAAAGGTCAAAAAGGTGCCTCTTGAGGTGTCACCAATTATGTTGCCTACTATATACTGACTGAGTTGGTATATTGGTTGGCAATAAGTACGAGTAGCTAAAGAAAATCTCCCGTAGGGGCGAACTATAAACGCCCTAAAGATTGAAATTTAACTACAAAATTGAAAACTAGCAAATCTTTTTTTTTGTTTTTTGTATTTTGTCTTGACTAATAGTAGACAACGGTGAGTAATAAATATGTAGACTATGTAAATCGCACACACACAGATACGAGATCAGCATCACCCACAGTGTGACAGATGACGGCTTCATTAGTAACACAACAGGAACGGGAACGAACATGAACTGGAACTAAAAATGGCAAAACTGATCACAAGATCAGCATCACCATGCCATGAATGAGCCCACTGATGATGGCATGGCCTATAAGACACAGCATACAGCACACAGCACACAGCAAGTGGGGAACGAGTGAGCGAAATGTAAGACCCATGAATGGCATAGCCTATAAATAAAATAAATAAAACAAAAAAAGAATGGGGAATAGTGACGAAATGTAAGACATAAAAACATGAAAATGAAGGGAAAAATAAATGTACTCGTACTTAATTGATGTAATAAAAATTGTTAACTTTATGGTTGATGACGACGACAGATGAAAGTGCATTGATAAAAAGCTGTCACCGGAGGCCGTTAAATGTCAAAGACCTACTTAACGCCTGCTTAAACAAAGTCAGGTCAGGTCAGGACATAAAAATATATATCAATTGGATAGAAAGTAGCAGATAGAAATAGTGAAGATGAGAAAGTAAAGAGGATCACTTTAGGACTCATAAATTTTAAAGGGAAAGTGATAAAAAACAAATTAAAGTGCCTCATCATATCGACCGAACTCGATTCGTATGTATGTTTTAGCAACTGAATTGAAATGGTATTCATTTCTGAATTGAAATGGTATTCATTTCATATACCCTTCACATCTAATGTTATGTGCTTCATTGGATTAATCAATTTATCAAAAGTTTTTCGACTTAATGTAAATAAGTTCTAAGGTTAATGAGATATAAATGGAGTTCTGCACACAATCTTCATCCTTAAATATTTCAAACTAAATACCCGAGTAAATATTGTTTTGCCTCTCGTTCCATGCACCTCGCTTGCACACCTCACTTTTTTCGATTTGTTAACTGTTTCATTGGATTTTTCCAAATTTTCTTTTTTCCTAAACTAAACCAGTATTAAGACGAACAAAACAAAAATAAAATTTATTCAAATCGATTGAGATACTCTCGCGTTTTTGCGAGACAAATGCACAGCAATCATAGTACTGTGTTAGTAAATTGACTTGGAGTGAGCCGTAATAAATAAGATGCAAGTCCAATAAACCAGATGTGTAACTAGATTTCCTCGTTACAAACTTTACATTTTATTGTTGAATCTAAACTAAATTGACATTATTGAATTATGGTCACTTATATCTTAGACTCCATATAAAATGAAAGGTCTCTTATTAGACTTGGTCAAGGGTATTTGATATTTGATAAAACTGAAACTGTATTTTTTATTTGTTATTGCTATTATTTTATACGATATTTGGGCATAACATTATCAAAATATACAAACCTACATAAAAAAGAAAGAAGCCTCAAAGAGATAAGAAAATTCAATTCAAAAAATCTAAAAGAAGTTCACCAGCTGGAACGAGCAAGTGATCCGTATCCTTTTTATTTGGGTTTTTTTTTTACCCAGAAGACGACTTCTCACTACTCATTACTAATACTTGTATATTTTATATACGTATAAATATGTAAGTATGGAAATACTCGTACGTATTAGTGAAACCAGGTAAGATGAGACCTGAAGACCACGCGAACTACAAATGAGTCGTACGCACGCGCCTTTGTTGTTCATATTTGTACATCTTAGCCTCTAATTTTTATACTCTTCATGCAGTGAATAAATAGTAAGTATTCCAAGTTTGTCATGAAGCTTGTGACAGACAGAAAGAGATATCGGAGACCGCATAAAGTATATAAATACATATTGTATATCCTTGATCATCTCGAGGAGACATGCCATGTTCTTCTGTCCGCCTGTATGTATGCAAAATAATCCGTAAGTTTTACAGCCAGAGAGCTGAAACTTTCCACGATGCTGTACATTTATCGGGACCAGCCGAATCGGACCACCTCCCATACAAAGCAAAATTCAATTTACAAAAAACTTTTTTGGTTTGTGTATTATCGAACTGAAATTTAGATATCATAAGTATTCGATCCATATTCATCAGCCATGTAAATTTCAAGATCCTAGGATTACTGAATCGTACAGTTCCCATACAAACCCAGATTCAAGTTCATGTTCCAATTAGAAAAACTTGTTTGTTTATTGTATTGTCGAAATGAAATTTGTAAACTACAAATTTTTGGCTCATGTCCACCAATTGTGTAAATTTCAAGACCCTAGGATTACTGGATCGTATAGCTCCATCAAATATTTCAGTCTCGTTGAATGTGATTGTACTGAGTCTACCACATAAGTCGACATAAATCACAGGAGTGTTGGCAAAAACGTTTTACAGGGATGCAAGAAGAGTGTAACAACCTCGGTATAGCCGAAGTCAACCTTCTTCTTTCATGGTTTCGATTTGTTTTTGGGAATCGCGAATTTTGTGCAGTAGCAATAAAATGAAAAACAAAAAAAATATACATGGAGTTTTTCTTAAGAAATTTCAAATAATGAAACAGTTTGAGATAATATTCTCGTATTCAGAGTTCAGGCATGGTAACGTGTTTGTACATCTGAGTTAATTTGCAAAGATGACTCCTCTTAAAAACGTACAAAGAACATCTGTAAAATGAAAACCAAGTCTGTGTACATCTATATTTTATATAGTATCTATGTAGATATTGTTAAAGTTGCTGCTTCTTTGTATGTATTATGTATGCAACAAAGTATCGCATTACAAATGCAACAAAATGTTGCATGGCATAATGTTGTTGAGAAGAGGGCGTATGCGAGGGTTAAACAATTGATGACAAGCGCCACTCATAATGTTTCATATTACAAAACAATATTGTGTGCAAGAGATACATTTTCATGTGTGGTGTATCTGTAATTCAATAAATTATATGAATACTTCAAAGCCTCCCTGTATGTTTGTTTTTTAAGTATAAGTATATAATGTTAAGTACTCGTAACTTACCGCGATCGACAATTTTTCCAAACAGATTTTTACCACGTAAAAAGTTCCTCGTTGAGCAATTCCAACGACGATTCCGGAATTGATGTTGACATTCGCTTATGCCAAACTTTGACAAGTGCACTCAATACGCCGGGATTATCCCGCACAAGACGTCGTTGCTTACGTCTTAATGTTGAGTGTATTGCTGGATCCATGTACATGATGCCCGAACTAATGGGTGAAATATTATTTGGTTCACCGACTTTGGCAATGCCCCAATCAATAATGGGAAAGAAAGAAAATTGAAAACAGATATGAAAAGCAAAAAGACTACATAAATTAATAGAGTATCTTTCTCTCAACTGTCAAAACGATTAAATGCTTCATTTAATTGATTGAATTGAATTGTATTGAATTGGTTTCATGTTTAGTATTTTGTCATATGTGCCACACGCATGTGTCACAAGAACCTACAACTCAAATGTACTTGAATCAACATTTCTTGCGGTTGTTCTTTTTTAATTTTTTTCTTTTCTTTTCCTTTTCTTTCTCCTTTTCTTTAAATGTTGTGCTCAATTGCTTTCCACTTGACTTGTTTGCATAAAAAGGAATTTTCAATTTTTTTTTTTTTTTGGTTTTTTTTACATTTTTTCAAAAGACAAAGAAAAATAGAGACATTTATAATTTTTGTCGTAATATAGTATGTAAGTATGTAAGTATCTAGTCAAGCGTGTCTTTGTTATTAAAGGAGAAGATAATGACAATGATGAAGAAGAAAAACAAACATTTGCAAGATTTTCTTTTGCTTTTCTTTACCATTTCTTTATTTTTATTTGGTGATTTGTTTGATTTTGGTTAACTTAAATTGCCAGACTCTTTCTTTTAGGACATCACACTTCTTAAGCCTTCTTAAATTATTTGTATCTTTACTTGTTGTTGTTGTTGTTTGTTTGTTTTCGTTTATTCAAATCTCAAGCAGATGTACATACTCTTGATATTATTATTATTATTATTATTTTGGTTGTTGTGTTCTTAACCGCAATTGAAACATTGAAATGCAAATTGCAATTGACATGTGAACACACAACACAAGATGAAATACAACAAACAAACAAAAAAATAAAAAAAAAATGAAATGTTAATTTATAAAAATAATCAATAAAACAAGAATCAGCAGATACGCGTGTCATTTTATTTCTTCTTATTTTTTTATTATTATTATTTTTTATTATTTTTTTTTATTATTATAAAATTGAATCAAATTGAATTGAGTTGAACAATGTCCGGTGGCTTTAGATACAATATGAAGAAAAAATAAGACCAAAAAAAAAAAAATACATACATGCAAACCTACTACTATTTTATGTTATAGATTCCCATGCGGATTAAATCGTCAAAAGATTTATGCCCTTATTTTGGGTTGCGGCATTGAAAATGGTGATGAGTAGTTGACTCATGTTTAAGTTTTTTGAACGAAAAATATAATACGAATACGAAAACAAAAAAGCGATGTGTTAAAAGATACTCAGAGAAGTCAAAAGTGAGTCAAAAGGGTTTACAGAGATACACAGGCATGCAGATGCATAGATACTCAGCATACATGAATAAATCCAATTCCATTGAGTAGTAAGCAAAAAATGAAGCAATTGAAAACGAAAGACTGAAACAACGAACTTGATTTAACAATATACTGCGAGTAAACTATTGTATTTAATGCTACGATTATGCTTAAGATATAAGATGATGATGATGGTGATAATGATGAATGTAAGTATTTCAATATCATATGTGTGATATGAGTGACTAAGTGTGTGTCTGTGTGTATGCATGTTTGTACGTGTTTAGTTATAAACAATAAAAGCTTTATGTTTTAATTTGGACCACCACCAGATGGTGAATCCGATTCAGCTTCCGCTTGCCTTTTATAAATCATAAAGATGATGCCGCGACTGATGCGCGTGCGCGTCTAGAATTTTTAATTGCTACTTTCTTCTTCTTTTCCTTCCATTTCTTTATACATATCTTTTTTATCTCTCCTCTTTTCTTTTACTGATTTTGTTGGCCTGAATTTATTAAAAAAAAAAATAAATACAATAAAATTGTATTTGTTTGTTGTGGGAAATTTTATATCTTTATTCACACATTTGAGATTCAGTTGGTTAAGTTTTCTTTGTTCTTCGGTTTTTTTTTCTTTTTTTTTTTTTAATGTATACACAATATTTAATTCCTTAAACAATTTGTCAATTTTATATGTTAAATTTCTTGTTTAGCAATTGGCGCGTGCTTGTCTGTCCAATCTTGTGTTGCCTATTGGAAGCTTCTCATGTGGCAAATATTTATTTGGTTTGATGTTGGTTTTATCTTTCCCTTCCTTATGTTCCCATCTACTTATAGAAACAATTTTTTTTATATATTTTATATTTATTTTCTCTTTTTTTTTTGGAAGCATTTAATTTTTGTTTGTTTGCTCAAGTTTTTGTCAGTTGCTTGTTAATGAATTGTGTCAACTTTGTAAATGAAATGAGCTACAACGAACATTTTAAAATTGAGGTAAACAAGAAAATTTTTGATTTTGTTAAATGTTGTTTGCTGTGGTTCTTTGTGCCTTCATTAAGTTCAAATGTGATAGACCAATTCAAATTCCTCACATTTATAGGAAACCATGGAAAGTAATCACATTTTACATACTATTACTTACCACCACATCGAGCCTCTCCCCCGTCCGGTTTTTTGTTTGCTCTCAGCCGCACTACAAATTGCAACTAGGCAAATATATAGCAAATATGATAAATCCATGTTTATTTAATATATTTTTTTAGATTTTATTTCCACTAAATAATTTTTTATTTATTGTGATTGATTGATCATTGATTGATGATTATTTCCTTTACAGCAACAATCGATACAAGTACGAGTAGATGATGGTTTTGGTTCAAAAAAAAATTATATAGTCAAAAAAATTGTTTGTTTATTTGTGTAAATATTAGAATGAATTTTTGTGAAAATTATAATTTGTTTTATATTCCTTAATTTGACTCAAACTATGTTAATCGATTTTTGACATTTAATTAGCACAAATAAATTGGAGCACAGTAATAATCATCATTAATCACCATTATTATTATGGACATTATCACTGTTTTTGATTTTGTTGTTATTGGCAACATTTCTTTTTCTTCATTAATAAAAGATCATTTTATATCTTTTTTTGTTTTGTATAAATATTATTATTTTTTAATTAAAGGCCACTGTCTTGTCTTGATGTACAATATGTATGTTGATTAATTATTAATTAATTAATGCATTGATTAATTGCATTCATTAAGAAGAAATTTCTTTATAAAATTTGCAAAAAAACACAAACAAAATTCACAACTAATTTTTATATTTTCTCCTTCGATTTTGTCCCGTCCAAAATTGTAATTGTAAGTATTATTGATTCAATGTAAGGTAAGAACTATGTTTATACAATATTATAATAGATTGATTGTAGGTTGATTGGTTTGTTTTGGTATAAAGGCGGATAGGAGCACATTTACGATGACAACGCGACGGTATTTTGAAAAATTTACAACTTTGATATCTTTACGATCATCTGAGGCATTTCAAAATGATTATGTGAAACACACAATAAGTGCAAAAGTTTGTCAAAGTTATGTGAAATTGAAGAACACAAATTTTTATAGTGTACGAGTATGTAACTTGATTAACTAATATTTATTGTACATGAAAATTATTGTATTATATGTGAATTTGATTGTGCTACGACGGGGCTCGACGGACAAATAAATAAATGAATTGTTACCCCGGTTCAGTGCTAACGATCAACTGAAAAACACTTTGCGTTCTTTGGTTGCCGTCATCGTCATCGTCATCATCGTCATCATCGTTTTCGTTGTCGTTGTCGTTGTCGTTGTCGGCAGGCAGCGTTCGCTCGTTGTTATTTTCTTCTGTGATCGTTGAAAGCAAAGGAGGAGCTCGAACTAAACTTTATATGCTTGCATACACACATTTGT